>OY744610.1:22963512-23652322 GCA_963556255.1 Allolobophora icterica
AAAGGCAAGTTTTACGACAACGAAAGCTATGGCAGGACTATGATAATGATATTTAATCACTCACACTTGGGCACACTATAATTCTTAGGTATTACAGGAGGCAATCCATTAAAATATAATTATGGGTTAATTTACGGTCTGTGAGATATTTGTAGTAGTCAATGAGGTAATTGATAAGCGGTTCCTTTTTCCATTGGTTAAATTTAAGAGCTGACAGATGACTATCATTGCCCCGTCCAATCAAGAGTTGCCACGGAGAAGAGTAGCGTGGTTATACTTCCAAGGAAGGGTTTTTAATACAGCCCGCAAGGAAGAATTAGATTCAGAGATTTCAGAGAGTTCAAAAAGAGTTATGATGAAACCTGTGGATCATGTAGTGACTGGTGAAGTGAAGAGTTCATTATATTTTCAGTGTAAGTTTAACATTCAGTTTTCTGTCATGGAATTCACTTAAATTCATTGTCACATGTTTTATATCATTAATACAATTCATACTTTTAATACCGTTGTCGTAATTCACTTCTTTCATATCACATAAGATTGGGCTAGTTACTTCTTTCCCCTGGATAGGAATATACTAGGTGAACTAGTATAAACAAAGCATAATTATTATAGGACCACCAGATAATATTGCTGGAGATGGTAGTAGCACTAGCGGGTGATATTAGAGATATGGTCAGAAAAAGAAAGGGAACAATCATGAATTGCATCCAGGTTACGGACAGATGAAAAAAAGGTATACGAAAGAAAGCTTTTGAGATAAGCAAGGGTAGTCAACCTTGGCCAGTTGTTGATGAGTGCCAAACCAAATCAATTGGGGTTTGAAATGCTTAAAGAAAGCCGGTTTGACGACAGCCATGCTTGAAGGTCATGAGACCTACAAGCATGGCTGCTCAGCTCTCTCTTATTGCTTGCATTCATCAATGCGAGCAATAAGAGAGAGCTGAGCAGACGGGGGCCATGCACGCAGGCCTGTGCGTCATCATACTGATCCCTGGGGGGACAACATACTTGACAGTAACCCAGTGTGTTCTGGAGTCACCCAAGATTACCATTTGCGTGTGATCTGTAAGATAGGACTGGAGCCAAAAAAGAGAGGAGCCCCTGAGACCACACGAGGACTCAAACGTTGCAGGAGGATCGCTGTGTAGATATCAGACAGGAGAAAGAGAAGATATAGATTTCAGTAGAGTTTCTGCCGTCTGAGGCCGAGTTCACGGACATGACTCACGCCACGGTGCTATCACTCAAATGAAGAAATCAAGATTGGACTTGCAAACTATAGAAACTAAAGCTGATTTTCTTAACTAAGTTAAAACACTTACACTGCAGTACTGTGCCAGATGCTTTTTTCCATTATTTTATTACTCATTTTTGTTTGTAGCTCTAACTTTGGGTTCTAAATTTAAAAGTCATAACCATTAAACTGGTCGATGTAAGACCAGCTCTCATTTTGTGTTTCGGGCTTGTGTTTTAGATAAAGTTTCTAGAAAACGGTTATATATATGAGAAATTCATATTTTGGTACAATATTGATTTTAACACGGATCACTGGTTTACGTTTGTCCGGGAACTGAACTCGAATTTTCGTTACTTTTTCCCACCCTAATATGCATATAATGCTTTCAATTTAAAGTTCTGGTTCTTGTCCTTAAGTCTAAACTGGGTACTACTCCAAAATATCTCATGGACCTAACTCCAGTGGCGTACGGAGCTGATATGCCGCCCGGGGCGATGGCCCAAAATGCCGTCCTTGGCCACTTAATTTTCGATGTGCTATTTTCTCTAAGATATTGCATGACGATCGTATTATATATACAATTTTATTTTATACAGTTTATAGCCTTTCTAGATTTTTCACTTTTCATTGTATTTTGTAATTAGGCCTATTCGTTTTAGCTATAAGCGTAGCCCTACATTTTCAACTTATTATGTATAACCGATATTCGAAAATAACTGAATAGCCTACTGTTAGTAAACTCTGTTTAAAGGATAGACTTAAAACCGCTAAATGCTCATTTCAAATGACAAAACACAAGTAAGTAAGTAAGTAACTATATCCTTTAATTCTCTTGATTTGGATGTGCTTATTTTGTGTGTGTTTATTTTACCAAGTTCTTTTCTGCAATCCTGTTTACAGTAATAGGTGCTCGGCTGAGCCATGCTGATCATCTGATGCAATTTCTTTTCGTTTTTTGTTTGTTTTTGTTTTGTTTGTTTGCATTTTCTTGTATTTTCAACTAGTCCTTTACTTTTCATTCATACTATACCTCAAGGACAGTATTTTCAGGGCCTGGTTTTTGTCCCCATAATTTTTCTTTTTCTTTTTTGGTGCCATCTTATTACCATGTAACAAATAGGCAACCCTAATTAAGCGGGACCTATGTCCCTTTTGGGCTTTCCCTATTGTATCCCGAATGTTTTTACATTCCGATTGGTGTCTACTGTACTTTTGTATTGAATTCGGATCAATAAAGTTGAATTGAATTGAATTGAATTTATTCAAAACCAACTGCTAACCGCATTTTGGTGTACATAATTAATAATATTAATTTAAGCATATAACATTCGAATGACAAAGGTTTTGCGAGCTAATGAGTCAGCATTAGGTATAATTTTATTGTGTGCCCTGGGGCGCAGTGAGTCTACAACAGCTTTCTCTGGAGGTAATAACTGATGCAGAACATGTGTTGGGTTAGTTATGATGGCTGAGAAGAGGCTACAATCAGCTTTATGGCAGAGTTGCTCGAAAGTAAGATAGGATTCCGGTAAATATCGAGACCGGACCAATCTTCGCATTGTTGCCTGAAGACGTGTACGTCCCATTCCTCCCACGTAGCCCCACCACGCCGGTGCCGCATACAACAACCGTGAAACTGTGGTTGCACTCAATCATGCAGTCAATTTCTGTCAAAACCAGATCAATTTTAAAATTAATTTTTAAAAGAGGACTAAACTAAGTGGTGAATGGGCGGTGGTGGTGATATTGATAGTTTGTGAATCTATTGTGTAAGGCGCCGCTGAGCACAGGTTGAGTGGCGCCTGTGATGATGGTGATGATTAAATTTTATTCTATGTCATTGATTCGTTTTGATACCTATACATTTATAAGCGTTTATAATGTATATGTGTGTATATATATATATATATATATATACATGATTATGATGGGCGGCATAACAAGAATATGTTTTAAAGTATGTAGGTAACTCCTACCCAGACTCATCAGATCCTCTGTCTTCCAATTCTTCTGGCCCAAAGCGGCATTCGCCTTAACAGCTGTTCTGAATCCTCTCTTGATCTGCACCCATGGAAACCGGACTTGGACTTCCTCTGGACTACTCTTTGAAAACACCTCTGATTTGACGCAGCGCTCGTGAATAGGCTGGCGCCTTGCTCTGCTCTTGGCCTTGGGGTAGCGCTTTAGAAGTTTGGAGATTACGACTAATATTAGTCTGTTACAATTTACTACATAAATGCGATTCTGCTTCCACTTCTGCAATTCTGTTTAGTGTTTAAAGTAGACCTTTGAGAGTGATGCCGCCCCTAACGATCAACGGAAGCCAAGCCGACTTGGCCAAAGTGACGGTTTCTTTCTTTCCTTCTTTTTCTTTCTTTCTTTCTCTCCTACTTTTTAATTTAAAAAAAATTACCCTTTCTTATTTTACTTCAACCCTATTTTGCCGCCCCTGCAAAAGTGCCGCCCGGGTCGACTCGCCCCCTCTCCCCCCCTTCGGTACGCCACTGCCTAACTCCCCCCATTTCTGCAGTTTCTGACCGACCTCTCCGCTCTCGCGACCGGCATGTCCAATTTGTTCCGCGTGCCAGGACTATTCTAGCTCAAACTCATTGCCAACATAGTCCCCTCCCTGTGGTATGCCCTTCCTTCCTCTCTACGGTTAACCTTATTTTCTGGATCTCTTCCTACATCCCTTTCTGTGCTTAAAACCTTTTTCTTCTCTCGCAGCCTTCGCACTGGGAGCGCTGCTGAATGGCCTCAGCTGTAGCGGCGTTATACAAATTTCCAGATGCGATACGATGTTTCGCTTGCATGGAATATATGTAGCCTATGCACTGTACATACTTAGGCCCCTAGTGTCAATGCGTGCGTATAACAGTGCCTATTAGTGCGGGCTAATACAGTTGTAATGGAGGCTAATACAGTTCTAACAGACTGTGCATATATTTCCTTACTTTTGAGTCATGCAATATCCTAACTGCGATCCAAGACGCTTGTGGTCGACTGTATCGGGTCTCCTTGGGCGACCATCTCGTTCTACTGAGGCTCCATCCTTCACCGCAGATGAGTTTCAGGAAATGCTTTCCACCAAGATTGACCGACTTCGTGCTTCGACAGCTGATGCTCCTCCTCCGATCTTCACATCTACATCAACCGTCTTCGATAGCTTTCATCCTATCTCAGAGTTTGACCTTCGTTTAGCATTAACGTCTGCTAATCTTAAATCATGTGAACTCGATCCGCTACCCCCTTTTGTTATTAGTGACATTTTAGATGACCTTGCTCCCTTTCTTGTTTATTTATTTGACAGATCGCTTGCTGAAGGGTGTATTCCTCCATCGCAGAAGCGTGCTTTGGGCTTTCCCTCGCTAAAGAAGCCTAATCTTGATACTAATCTCTAATAATTTCCGTCCTATCTCCAATCTATCTTTCCTATCCAAGACTCTTGAACACCTTGTCTCTCTTTAGCTCTACCTTACCTTGAACAATCTGTCTCCTTCCTGCTAATCAGTCAGGCTTTAGGGCTCACCACTTTACTGAGACTGCTGTTCTCTCTCTCCTTTCTGAAATCTACTCTGCTGTTGACAGGGCTGAACATACCCTCTTGGCTCTTTTTGATATTTCTGCATCCTTTGATATGGTAGATCATAATGTTCTCCTTCAGCGTCTTGAGACTTCATATGGGTTGCAGGGCCTCCCTCTTTGCTGGTTTCGATCATATCTGTCTGATCGAACCCACATGATTATATCGGGTGACTATGGAACAAAATGGATTCACATTAAGCTGGGCGTTCATCAAGGCTCTGTACTTGGTCCTCTACTCTTTATTCTTTATACGGCTGACATTCCTTCTCTTTTCCCACTCTCGGGAGCTGCTGGTCATCTCTTTGCGGATGATGTGCAAGCATTTGTCCATGGGTATCCTTCATCCCAACTGCACTTAGTTGAGCGTATTGAGTCTCTATCGAAGCCTCTTCATTCCTGGATGTCCTCAAATAGTCTCTCTCTTAATGCCTCCAAAACCCAGTTCATTTGGTTTGGCTCCCCTCAACAGTTGATGAAAGTTGATTTTGCCCTCCTCTCGTAAATCTTTCCACACTACTCCTTTTCATCGAGTGTACGTGACCTGGTTGTTACGCTCTCTCCTTCAAAGATCACATCTCTAACCTCACACGTGTTTCCTACTTCCACTTAAGGCGTCTCAGGGCTGTTTGACGATCTGTCTCATCCTCTGTTTTCACGACGCTGGTCCATGCCTTCATTTGCTCCCGAATTGACTACTGCAATTCGCTTCTAATTGGTCTTCCTAAGGTCCGTCTCATGCCTCTGCAGTCAGTCTTAAATGCAGCTGCAAGATTAATAGCACATCTGCCACGCTACTGTAGCGGACATGGATGGATTGGAATACATTTGGGCGCTATAGAAGCGAGAGGTGACTGGGTACAGGGGTTTTCGAGTGGGTTAACGAGTGCTTGAGGCCCCGTGCCTCAGTGAGGCCTCGTGCCCCTGTGAGGACTTGTGCCTAGGGTCTGATGCCCCTGTGAGGCCTCGTGCCTCAGTGAGGCCTCGTGCCCCTGTGAGGCCTTGTGCCTGAGGTCTGATGCCCCTGTGATGCCTCGTGCCTCTGTGTATAAACTAGTATAAAAGGGACCCCGCGCTTTCATGAAGGGAAGGCGTTAGAAAAACCTTGGAGCGGAGCTCTTGTTCTCCTTTGGGGCACCTGGAGAGAAAAGACCGGTTAGGGACTGGAGGAGCGAAGCCTTGTACCTCGCTAAGGTATCTCGGGGCGATTATAGAGATAGTAGCAGAGTTTCTTTTTGGATTGATAATTGTATGGAAATGCTGCATTAATCGTGATTATCGTGGATATAAGAAAAGTCTTCAATCGTTATTCGGTCTTGTCAATTGTTGAGTCGATCGGTTTTCAGTAAACTCGTAAGTCATTCGACGACATCTGAGGCCTTATCTACGCGTACACGTCCCGGGCCTTCTTAACCACTCGGCTGGTCTTGAGAGTATACGGTGTAAATATACCCCGGCGAAGAAGAGTTAGAGAAGGGTTGATTTCCGCCACACTGGTACCAGAATCGGAATACTGAAACGACGAGTTTTGATCGACAGCGACCTAGTGACACCGGAAAAGCGATGGAAGACGAGGAGGTGATCATAAGACGAAGACCGCAGGGCATCGAGGATCCGTCCTCGGGCACTTCGACTCCTGTGAGAAGACGGCAAACGACGGAGGCGTCGCCAGAACGGAGTCTTTTGGAGGACATTGGCGAGGGTGACCTGAGGCCCGATGAACTGAGCGGTCGAGAGAGACCAGAAGAAGTAATGTCGCCACAGAAATTGCTGGAAGGCATCGGGGGCCTACTGAGGACGAGACCGATGCAGATGAAACCGGGGAAGTTCGATGGCACAGGATCGTTGGAGTCGTTCCTGGCTCAATTCGAGGTATGTGCAAAAAATAACAGATGGACGGCCTCGGATAAGATTGACTTCCTTCGATGTGCATTGGAGAAAACTGCGACTCAGTTGTTATGGGACTTCGGCGCTCGGCAGGATGTAACATATGAAGAACTGGTCGGACATCTGAGACAACGGTATGGTATGGAAGGCCAGGCCGATATGTTCCGTACGCAGCTCTATTATCGACGTCAGCGCGCTGGTGAAAGCCTTAGCGATCTTCTTCATGACATTTCGGCGACTTGTGGTCCTCGCGTACCCGGTTCCATCCAATGAGACTACGCAGATCATCGCCAGGGACTCTTTCTTAGAAGCCATGCGGGACCGGGAACTTTCACTCAAGGTTCGCGAGCGAGAGCCAAAAAGTTTGGACGAGGCCTACCAGACGGCGCTTCGTCTCGAGGCCTACCAGCGAACGACGGATGCGGACGATCGGAGAAGACAGCCGAACCAAGTGAGAGGGACGCAGGAGACCGACCTCGACGCTCAGATCCAGTCACGGATAGACCGCTTTCTCGCTGAACAGCGCGAGGACCAACGGAGATGGCAGCGGGAGCTGGAGAGTAACATCGACCGACAACTGCGAGAACTGCGGGCCTAGCCGCGACTACCGGCGAAACCGGGCGAGATGCTCGGCCCTCGGAAGGCAACCAAGGAGTTTCACGGCGGACGGCGGCCTGCTTCAACTGTGGCCGACCCGGTCACATCGCTCGCAACTGCCGGCAAGGCCGCCGGCCCTTCAATCGTCAGCCAGCAACGGCAACGGTCGGTATGGAACAGACCGATGCAACGGAGGAAGTCGTCACTAACCACACGGCGCGGTCAAGGATTCCGAACCGCGCCACCAACAACGCCATCTACATACGAGGTATAGTCAACGGACGACCGCAGACCTGCCTAATCGACACTGGATCAGAAGTAAGCCTGGTACCGCTTTCTACTGTTGAAGGGTTAGACTTACGTCCTTGTAATCGCTTTTTGATGGCTGCGAATGGGTCTAAAATACGGGTCCTTGGAGAAGTAAACATCCCGATTAAAATTCGGACGGGTTTTGAAATTCACACGGCTTTTCTGGTGTTCGATCAAATTGCTGAACTTATGTTAGGTATGGATTGGCTAAAGGAGCACCGATGTCGGTTGGGTTTTGGTAAGGGGGCCTTGTTTGTTGTTCGTCGGCGTGTTGCTCTTGTAAGGGCAATGGGTCCATGTGGTGCCGGGGCGTGATCGTCGCCGAGGAGGTGGTATCGCCTAAGTGCCAACAGGATGTGGTAGTTAAGACGCAGTATGGGGACTTAGCTACTAAAGCGCCTGCATGGATGACTGAGACCGCGGAGGTCCAGCTTGATGTTCACCTAGCCCGAGTAGTGGTAGGAAGTCGTGCGGATACGACCCAGGTAAGGGTGATTAACCTTAGTGAAGACCCGGTTAAGCTAAGTAGGGACCAACTGCTAGGAGGCTTACACCCAGTAGAGGTTGAGTGCAGCAGTGTAAGCAAGGAAGGCAGAGGTCGGGTTGAGGGTGATTTTTCACTTGATTCTTTGCTAGAAGATCTTCCGGAAGAGGTGATGCCGGATGATCGCGTACAGCTGCGAAACTTGTTCGCAGAATATAAGGATATATTTTCTGCGACGGAAAGAGATCTTGGTAGGACGACCGTGACTACACATAAGATAGACACCGGTGATGCAAGACGGGTACGACATCCTTTAAGACGACAGCTATTGCCGTATAGGACTGCAGTAGATGAGTATTTAGATAGCATGTTGGCCATGAGACAGAACAGATCGAGAATAGCTATGAGAAATATTTTCCCAGTTCTGCTGGTGTTTATTGCAATAGCATCATCGCTGGGGTGCTGTTTGTGGGTGAATCAGGAAGCGATATCGGTGGCTAGTGTTTTAGTCGAGACCGTAATTGTGAGGTACGGGGCCCCGTTGCAAATACTTACCGATCAGGGAACAAATTTTAATGGGACATTGTATCGGAAGCTTTGCAAATTATTAGTAAGGGTATATGCAGCCATTAAGAGGGATTGGGACGAAGTTTTGCCCTAGGTCTTTGCCGCATACCGGGCGTCGCTGCATGAAACGACGGGCTTCAGTCCGAACTTCCTCCCTTTCGGACGCGAGACAAGAGCACCACTGGATCTCGTCTACGGTCGATCTCCGGATGCCGATCGCACTGCTGCCACCTACGTGAGCTATGTTCGAGACTTCGCTGAACGTATGGAGAATGCATATCGACTTGTCCGCGAACAGTTGAAGGTCACGGCGGAACGACGCCGTCATACTTACGATCTACGAGTTCGTCCCGCGCGGTTCAAGCCTGGAGACCGCGTCTTCGACTACACACCGCGTCGTCATCGAGGCCGCACTCCGAAATGGACCCGTATGTACACGGGGCCATTTACTGTGGTGGAGCAGCGAGGAGCTGTAAACTACGTAATCCGGAAGACAGCCAATTCCAGACCTTTTACAGTGCACGTCGACAAGTTAAAGCTATGTTTCGACGAAGGGATATCAAGGGAAGAAGATGCGCCGCTTGATCAACCAACGAGCGAAGAGACGGATAGAGGCCGACCTCGGCGAGAGATCCGTCGGCCGGCACGTTATTGTCAGTAAAGCAATTGACGTTGGATGGCGCGGGCCTTGCGGTTACGCCCGGGCATCCGAAGTAATGTTCTGTAGTGCGGCTGTTTGGCAACTGCTGTGACGATGCTGATCTGATACTGTTTCTGTGTTACAAGCAGCCGAACAAGGAGTCCTAGTTAAATTAAATAAATTCCTCGCCATGTATCCGATTTTCACGTATCGACAGCCAATTCTTGGTCAGAGCGTCGGGCTGCCGGTTAGAGACAATGCGACCGCAGCTTTCTTTTGGGACGGTCGGGCGAGCACTTTCGGAGCGTCAACAGCTGCACCGGTGCTGTCGAGCAGTTGTGAGATGCGGGGACCGATGAATTATGCAACCGGACGAAGACTGTTGGTGAAGAATGTGAAGTACGGGAGCGAGGCGGGCAACCGATCGCCTCAGGTCCCGCCGGTTCCGGCAAACAGTCCTGCATCACTGGACTCTGAGAGTCTATGACATACAATGCCGATGTCACTTCTGAATGCAAAGAATGACTCAAATGACATAGCAACGGAAGTGATCGATCAGCTGAACCAGTTGAGAATTGCTCGGAGGTCTCGGAATGATTTACCGAGCTCGTATCGGTGTCACCTCTGTTATCAAGGCGGACATCGTATCCAGAACTGAGTTCTGGCTCGACCTCAAGAGGCAGCACTTACTCCATATCAGGGAGTGCGAATATGTTTAGGAGAGTACAGGTGCCTCCGATGCCAACGCAAGTGGGCGTCTGGCAATAGCTGGGCCAACGTTGGACAATATTGCATCGGGTGTGGGGAAACCGTCTACCCGCACAAGCAATGTCCCCCGTCGAAACAAGGAAACATGTCTGCATTGAAAGTGAAGAGAGCCCATCGGCAGCAGCTGTGTGCAAAATGTCGACAGCTGGGATTTTGTTGCCTCCAAGCGAATTAGCTGTGGAAAGCTGGAACGGAGTACAATTCTTAAAAAGCTCTGTATTCAGAAATATTATTGCTGATAGAATGTGTTTAATTTAGTTGTGTTGAAATGATGCGTAATTTTTTAATTTTGTTGTTGTAATGTAGTGACTTACAATGACTGATGAGATTGATCGCACCGAGGTGGTGGAAGAATTGCACCATTTTGAAAGCCATGTCATTGATATGGATCTCGACGCGATCGATTTGATGCCTTTGATGGAGGAAGAAATCGATACGGGTGAATTAGAATTATTTTTGGAGTGTGATGACGAGCCCATGGAACCGCCCCTGTCGTCAGATTTGGCTGAGCTAGAATTGTCGTTTTTATTCTTTTATGGTGTGGATGAGGTGGATCTCTGTGGTTTGGAAATGTCATGTCCTGACGCATTTGAAGATTGTTCATTTTTGAACTGCTGTCTTAAGGCCATTTGGTGTCCGTATAATTGGGGTTCACCATGTTAGAGAGAGTTAGCCATGCAGTAGTTCGATAGATTTTTCTTTATTGTGTTTGAAGAATTTTGACAGTTAAGTTCTTTGCGATGGCCTGACGTAAAAATATTGTTGATGTATAGCTAATTAAGGAGCTTGGAATTGTTTAATGACTGTGATAATAATTAAAGATTAGCACAGTAAATTGTTTGATCAGAGACATAATTGAAGATACAATTTTATCGCCTGGATCATTGCTGGGAACTTTTATTAATGGACAAGTAATAGACTAAAAGAGCGAATTTTCGTTGTGAACTGTTATTGCATATTGGCGACAGGAAATGTCTTCTTAGTTTCATTGCTAGAACTTCTGTTTTATTGATGGCAACTTTTTGGGTAAGTTTCCGAGGATGGGAACATCCTCTCACCGTGGCCGTCGGAGGATGTAGCGGACATGGATGGATTGGAATACATGTTGGGCGCTATAGAAGCGAGAGGTGACTGAGTACAGGGGTTTAGGAGTGGGTTAACGAGTGCTTGAGGCCTCGTGCCTCAGTGAGGCCTTGTGCCCCTGTGAGGCCTTGTGCCCCTGTGAGGCCTTGTGCCTGGGGTCTGATGCCCCTATGAGGCCTCGTGCCTCAGTGAGGCCTCGTGCCTCTGTGAGGCCTTGTGCCTGAGGTCTGATGCCCCTGTGAGACCCTGTGCCCCTGTGAGGCCTCGTGCCCCTGTGAGGCCTTGTGCCTGGGGCCCTGTGCCCCTGTGAGGCCTCGTGCCTCTGTGAGGCCTCCTAACTAGTATAAAAGGGACCCCGCGCTTTCATGAAGGGAAGGCGTTAGAAAAACCTTGGAGCGGAGCTCTTGTTCTCCTTTGGGGCACCTGGAGAGAAAAGACCGGTTAGGGACTGGAGGAGCGAAGCCTTGTACCTCGCTAAGGTATCTCGGGGCGATTATAGAGATAGTAGCAGAGTTTCTTTTTGGATTGATAATTGTATGGAAATGCTGCATTAATCGTGATTATCGTGGATATAAGAAAAGTCTTCAATCGTTATTCGGTCTTGTCAATTGTTGAGTCGATCCGTTTTCAGTAAACTCGTAAGTCATTCGACGACATCGAAGGCCTTATCTACGCGTACACGTCCCGGGCCTTCTTAACCACTCGGCTGGCCTTGAGAGTATACGGTGTAAATATACCCCGGCGAAGAAGAGTTAGAGAAGGGTTGATCTCCGCCACACTACTCACGCATTTCAGCCTTCATGTTTGAGCAGCTGCACTGGCTTCCTCTCTCTGAACGTATTAAGTTCAAAATCCTTATTCTGGTGTCCAAGACACAGCGGGGTCTTGTCCCCAAATATTTAATTGATGTAATTCACCGGCCTCTTTCTGTCTCCTCGCATCGTCCACTTCGCTCCTCGAACAGATTTGATCTCTCAGTTCCTCATACTAGAACAGCTATGCCTTAGTCCCGATCTTTTGCCTCAATTGGTCCCTCTCTCTGGAATACGCTGTACCCTTCTACTCGCTCTCAAATTTTAATAGGTAACCCCTCGTCTTCTTTTGCTTTCCTCGAGACTTATATTTTTCTCTTGACCTTGCGCACTGGGAGCGCCTCTGAACGGTTCACCCTACTAGAGGCGCTTCATAAATGCTTAAATACAATACAATACAATAGGTCGGGTCTTATCATTCGGCTCCGGTCCTATAGGCCTACATACATAGGTCTACAAGAGCTGCTTGATCTCCCACCCGAGTATTCTGAATAGACGATCAATAATGAAATTGAGTAGTGCTGTCATATGAAGATTCAAAGTGTTGACTAGGTGCCTATGAAGGTAGTGCTGCGATAACAGTAAGTGAATAGAGAGAGCGTATCGAGACGAAAGACGAAGCAAACGCGGGTTTCATTTCGTTTTATGCTGGTCTGTATTTACATTCAATCAACGTGTGTTCAACGAAAGAGTAGGTGACCATCGGAAGAATCGGTGAAAAGGAATCAAGGGAAAACTTGTGGTGGATACGTGGTTGCTGTTCAGCTCGTTAACACGGGTGAAGTTTGGTAAAAGTCGACTGTAGGGCAACCGAAATAATCCCTTATATTTGAAAGACGAACGCTTGGGTGATTCAATTGTAGCCTATAATATCGAACCGTCTGTACAAGAAATCCACAATTCCTATCCTGTAAGGATAGTATTATGCCATCTTGGCAAAGTAGGTAAGATCAGTTAGGTCTAATAGTAATATTAATCATTTCAATCCAGTGCTGGCTTGGGTAGGATTGAAGTGAATATAGAATTGATTGGACATAGCCACTAATAGAAGTTACTTCACGCCACTTATACACCACACAGAATGTGGGCCAAGGGGAGGTGTTTGTCCACTTTTTAGCAGCAAGAACAGTTGTATGAGAAACCACTTCATTCTACAAGTCATCAGTAAAATACAACTGGACGAAACCCAGTTTATTTGATGGTATTTTGTTTCCGCTAGGCCTAACTCGAATTAGAGGCCTTGTAAGTGTACAGGCAACCTGTGGAAATTACAAGACGGCTTCAAGTTCTTCCAGGCATTAAATTCTGGTTCGCTATCGTCTTCAAAACTGTTTGTTACTGTTCTGAACTGTTCTCTTCCCCATCAATAAACTCTTTGTCCACCATTTCCAGGGCTGTAGTCGAGGGTATACGTGGGTATGCATCGTGTACTCACCTCTAGAGACCGTATATTCACCTCACAAAATATTTATATCTATTTATATTAAAATATATAGCGCATACTCACAAAATACTGTAGCGTATACTCACCTCTCATTTGTTTCGGAGAACTAACCGGTAGCGTGGTACAGTACTCACCTCTAATTTTACCACTACAGCCCTGACCACTTCGGATTCGTTAATCGTGTCGGCATCATCAATCGTATTTAAATCTTATATAATTTCTAAAACTTCCGAACTTCGAAAGGGTTTTCTGCCGCGATAAATGTTTGCTACTTGATTATTCACTAAGTTATCCTTCTAGTCACAATGTGTAAGTGCAGTTGTCTTCTGACGTTGTCGGTTGTGAACTAATGCGCTAAAAAAATATCACAAAGCGAACCTGTAGTATCGAGTTGGTAACAACATCGATCACCTGCTAAAGCCGCTGACGTCGAATTCGCCTTATTTTAGATATTTGAAACGTATCGTCGTTAATAATACTTTATAATTATTATTGAAAGGTGTAAGCAAACGATTTTTTTAAACATGGTCATTTGTCATATAGTTCATTTATATGGTAAGATATATATACTGTAAATATAAATGCAATTATCATGTAGGCATATGTATGCACTAGTACTGGGCATCCCCAAGCAGCCCTCGGCCTATAAATAGAGTCTATGCAAATAACCTCGGCCTAATTAGACCTGGGAGTGGCTTTGGTCAGCCAATCTGACCCCACTTGACCCTAAAATGACTTGAAGTCGACTTGAAGTCGACGACTTGGAGCCAGGTCTAGGCCTAATCCTATGGTGACATATTTACCGGAGTTATATAATTATCAATCAATCAATCAATCAATCAATCAATCAATCAATCAATCAATCAAGGATTTATTGCAACCCAAAAAAACAACAAAAATCAGTGTACAAAAAGGGCAGGTAAGTTTTGACGACAAATGGTAACCCAAAAGGGCTATAATTATGCCCACTAAGTAGGGTTACCCATGTAACATAAATGCATTAGTAACAAATAGCGAATGGCTTTCTCATAATATAAACGTTTATATTATAGCCTCTTTTCACTGTAGAGAAAAAATAAGACATGCACAGCTGGTGAAATCCAAAATAACCTTAACTAGATGCAAGCTTAACTAAAATTGACAAGACAGTAACTCGGGCAGCATGACATTTAACTAAGTATTCAGTATATGTGCTTTCAAAGTTTTCTTAAACGAAGACAGATTCGTCAAGTGTCGAATCTCTGAGGGGATATTGTTCAAGGCCGATGGACCAGAGGCTCTTATGGCAAACTTCCTGGTATTGGTGCGAGCAGAGACCTCTCGGTAGAATTCACTTTGTCTGGTAGGATATCCATGAGTGTCGGAAGATAAGTTGAAATAACCCTTAAAGATACTAGGTAATGAGTTGTGTGTATATTTATACATTAATTCCCATAGTTGTAGAATATTAATCTGATCAACTCCAAGTATACCAAATTTGATGAAGTGTTGTTTAGTATGGGATTTACGTGTAGGGGCTATCCTTGCTATCACTCGTATTGCTCTTTTTTGTAGAATGGTCAATTTGTACAGTCTGTGGGCATAAATAGAAGCCCAGACAATACTACAATATGCTAGATAAGGATATACTAGCGAATAATAAAGGTTTATTAGGGTTTTTGTGGTACATACGATGCTAGGCGATTCAGTATCCCTATATTTTTTGCAATTTTTGTAGATACGACTTTGATATGCTCGGACCAATTTAGATGCTGATCAATGCAAACCCCAAGAAATTTGGTAGAAGTTACCTGAGGAACTTTAATGCCATCAATGAGTTGATCAATGTTTATTTGTGGGACCAGTTTTCTATGAGACCTGAATAAGATAAAATTAGTTTTTGATATATTTAACGATAGTTTGTTAACTCTAAACCAATCAACCAGATGAATAATTTCTGAGTTTATAATTTGATATAAATCAATGAGAGACTTGTGTGAGTAAAACACGCTGGTATCATCAGCAAAAATGATAAAGTTCAAAATATTTGAGGCATTTGGTAGGTCGTTAATGTAAATGAGAAAAAGGAGGAGCCTAGGTTAGATCCCTGTGGGACTCCATATTTAACATGTATGGATTTTAATAGTATCCCATTACAAAGGACCTGTTGATATCTATCACTGAGATAGCTACTGAACCATTGATGGTTGACCCCTCTTATTCCGTAGAAATGGAGTTTTTTTTAGTAATATACCGTGGTCCACCGTATCAAATGCCTTTGCAAACTCAATAAATAGTCCAACTGAGAACTCATTATTATCAATGGCTGCTGAAATTTGTCCTTGCAAGTTAATAAGAGACATCGCTGTTGTATGTCCTCTTCTGAAACCATGTTGCATCGAGTAGAGTATGTCATTTTTGATGAGGTGGTTATTAACCCTTTCATACATAATTTTTTCAATTATTTTAGAAAAAACAGGAAGGATAGAGATTGATCGATAATTTGTTAGATCCTCCTTTTTCCCTTGTTTAAAAATCGGTACAATTTTTGCTAGTTTTAGCCCAGACGGTACCACCCGTGAGGAGAATGAGCAGTTTATAATTTCTGAGAGGGGTTGTGCAATTTGTTTAATATACGAGACTGCTATCGTTGGGTCAATACCATCCAGCCCCGAAGAGTGGGTAGTTTTAATTGTATGCGTTATATTGACAATTTCTTCTGGGGTACCGGTAGTTAAATATAGAGCTAGGGAATTAATGCAGGAAGATTTCATATATTTATCATATGAGTTGGGTGAGGCTGGGATCTTATCAGCCAAATTTTGGGGTATACTTGCAAAATAGTTATTAAATTTATTAGCCATGGTTTCATCATTCTCTATCAGCATCCCATTTGAGTCCACTAAATCTATTCTAGTATTTCTGTTTTCTGTTTTAAGGATCGACCTTATAATTTGCCACTGCTTTTTATAATTATTATTGTATTTTTGAAACTCTAATTCATAATATAGTCTCTCAGTCCTTTTTTTTACCGATTTAAATTTGTTTCTATATATTACAAAATTACTTTTATTTACTTCATTGGGTTGCTTAAGAATTTTTAAATATAATTTGGTTTTTTCCTGCAAGATTTGAGGAGTCCCGGGGTCATCCAGGGTTGATTATATCGACATTTCACTTTATTTTATTTTATTTTTATTGCTCATCATACCGGCCGAGATACCAACAGCTAAGGAATTGTAACGACAATTTCGAAATGTGCCATGAGACAGGACAGTGGATAGATTACAATTTAATCTTGGTGACTGTTTTGGTTGAATGTAAATTGCACATTATGTTCTTGCACATTAAATATTTCATATATAGCTGAGAAGAGTCTGTTCTTCATCCATATTTATTGCTTTCGACTGCTGTCATCACAAACACATAGGCCTATATACACGCCTACATGTATACGTAATTATGTACATGTACATATATCATATCACATCGTATAGGCCTATGCATTTTAGAAAGCGCCTCCCACAGCATGAACTATACACAGGCGCTCCCAGCGTGACAGCCCCGAGGGAAAGGTCTTCAGGCAGCGGAGAGAAAAAGGCGAGATCTCAAACAAAAAACAATACCTTGCTACGAAGTGAGGGGCAGGTCATCCATAAGGAAGGGCCAAGGATGGCAAAAAGCACGATGCAGAGCCATCAGAGTCCTAGCCCGAGGGACAAGGAGATCAAGGTGGTCCGCGGATCGAAGACGGCGGGAAGAAAGAGCATATAGGCCTAGAGGTTTACGCATTAGGTTACAGAGGTACATTCATATCATACCATCATTCTGGTAGAGCATTTTTGCCAATCGACCAGTAGCCGTACACAGGACCGTTACCCGTACCCGTACACAGGACCGTTTCCCGTACCCGTATCCGACCCGAACTAATAAATGCCAACTTACAAAAGGCCCCCGCACATATGGTCAACACACGCACATATGGTCAACATACTTAGGATGCCGTCAGATATAGCAAGTCTTTAAAGGTGCAAAAATGACCTTCACATGTACACGTAACCCCAAAAATTTCATATCGGTACGAGTAAGACCTGGTATACCCGTACCCGTAATGCCCTACTCGTACCCGACCCGTGAAATGCCCACACGACCCGTACCCGACCTGCGGTACGGGTCGGGTATAGGTTGATCCACGGGTACGGGTATACCCACAGACCCCTAATTCATACATCATAATAGACAGGAAGGCAGAACGACAGACCAGTAATAGGCATCTGGTGGTTGTTATTTGCAGTACCTGCGTTCGTTTACCATAAGTTATATAAAGCCATGTAAACCCTCCATATTAAGTGCCGCAGCTGGCTTTTTAAAGATCCGGTTCAACTCATTGTGTAGGCCTACTCACCAGTAAATGAAACTGGCACAGGATTGGTTCTGGACAATTAGCGCTGGCCGTAGGCTAAAGAGCCTAGAGTTTCATCCGTTTACTGATTAGTTGTCTTAACCTAAGAAGGATAAGCCTGTGCGCAAACGCAGCAGTGATGGTTCACACTTAATCAGAGTTAGTTGGGGAACGAGGCTTTTGCAATATTACTAATGGCAATTTAAAGTTATGAACTACCGCGGTACAAGTCGAGCGGCAAAGATGCATTTAAAGTCTGGCAGAGATTGCATATATGTTGGTAACGGCAAAATGAATATAGTTTTAATTACGTCTGTTATAGGTGAGTTATATTTTATATTTTGATTGCAATTTTTCCTATAATAGCAGCAATAATATGACAAGTAGGCTAATTGGCGATTCCAATCATTTTATGTTTGCCTTTCACAACTATCATGGAACACTTTCAAATCTTTGACTAAGCATGACATGGTGTACAATCAATTCACAATCGTCACATGGCAACCTAGAACGCAAATGGGAGGCAATAAGCTTAGGTTGCGCTGCCCGTTTGAACCTTGACTTAACTTTCGACCTCAGCATTACGCTTCTGAAGAGTTTTACAAAGGAGTGAAATAAGTTAGTTATCTTTACTTATTTATTAATTAGGATCAACATGTGTGGAAATCGGTAACTTTCATGTATAATCTTTTTTCAACTGCAGCACTGTGTATGCGGCTAATACGATGTCAACTGCTCTCTTTTCCAATGAATACAATTGCTATTACCGGACAAAGAGTTGAATTCGAATGCAGTACGAATCTAACATTACCGCTCAGATGGGAGTTTGCAAAAGGTAATTCTACTAAATTCGACTTCATTTACGTTAGTGAAGAGGTCACACGCAATTTTTCTTCGAAATTTAAAGTCGACAAATCCAAGACAGGACATTGGACTCTTGTCATCAATTCTGCAGATATGTCAAACGCTGGAACATACAGATGTCTAACTACTCCAAATTACCATATTGGAGAAAAAGAAATGTCCGTATCAGCTCAACTCGTCGTCGTCGGTAAGACTCATTAAAATGCATCGCTATTGAAACATCTATTTAATGATCTAAACATTTCTCAAGTAATGTAGTCATAACTAACATTCATTCGATAAAGCAAAATTAATTCTATAAGACTAAGTCAGCACGTAGTTGTTCAAATATAAAAGTCAAACCGATGGGAACTGGTATGTGACGAGTTTTCATCGAATTTTAGCAGTCAGAAGAAACACGAAAACGAAAACTGATTTATTTTCATGAAATAAAATTACCATTTGTACGTAGATTAGCCTATAGTATATATAATATATGATATACATTTCGATTCAGCCTAAACGTAGACCTGGGTGATTCGTAATTTCTAAAACAGTGCAAATTCCACTAAAATGTTACTTGACAAACATTAATAAAATCCTAGGTAAAAGTCTGTAGTTCAACTCGTTTTAGGGAAGTATTATGCTTTTCGTCTTGATATATTCGTACTTATTGATCAAATAGTTTGGCTGACCTATTGTTTCATCCAGTAGGCCTATTGCTTATTTATTCAAAGCACAGCCTGTTCCAAGTCTTTTGTTGTCAAATACCATCTCTCCTTATGAATCAAATCAAATCAAATCAAATCAAATCAAATCAAAATCTTTATTGTAACCAACCAATGAGTGAACAGTTGTCAATCTCAGAAACGTAAAACCAGAATGATCATTACTGGCCGCAAAGATGGCCCTAAAGGGATTATTTAATCCCGCTAAGCAGGAGTACCTGAAGTGGACCAATCACCCTAACTAAATGACTGTCATTGAGAAAGTAGTCTCGAGAGGTCTATTTCTGCATAGAATATAGGGCGTATCCCCTATTGTTCAGTAGAGACCACGGTGACAACAATAGAAATGTGTCTTATCTAAACTTAACTATTCTTAACTAGAAGCCTAATATGATAGCCACAAGGATTGGATAGGCCCACGTGCAGACGTATGCAGATTGTTTAGGTTTGCATTAGTAACATGCACAGTGGTGAGGGAGCAACTTAAAGAGTATCCATCAAATACAAACGCAGTCTAGTCTTGAACAAATAGGGGTTAGTAGCATGACGTACATCAAGGGGTATGGTATTCCAGATTTAAGGTCCGTAAAATTTTAAGCTGAACACTAATATTAGTGCGAGCTTTAACAGGACGATACTTATTTGCACTTCTAGTGCAGTGAGAATGGATCTGGGCGCCCGATATGAAATAGTTCATAAATGAAGCCGGTAATAGATTACGTTCAAATCGGTAGAAGAAGTCGCCTATTTGTGCTGTACGAATTTACCTTAATTCTAACAGATTAAATTTTTTAAATAAAGAGGCAGTATGGGTATCTCTGGTGACACCTACAATAGCCCTTATTGCTTTCTTTAGAAGAATTACTAATTTTGTTATCCTCGACTCATAATTGGAAGCCCATACCAAAGTACAGTAGTTTAAGTAGGGTAGGATTAAGGAGTAGTATAGATTTAACCGGATAGATATAGGAAGTAAGCAGGAAATCCTCTATATGATTCCTATATTTTTTTGCCATTTTAGCGCAATATAATTAACGTGGTCTTTCCAAGATAAATGACTGCCAACTATTACTCTAAGAAATTTAGTTGACTCTATTTGTTCAATGGTAGAGCCTGCTATTTCCAGGGTGATGTCAACTGGCTTAATTTTTCTATGGGATTTAAATGCAATGAAATTTGTTTTCTTTATGTTTAAAGTTAGCCTGTTTATCGAGAACCAGGTATTGACTAATTTTAGTTCAGTGTTAATTATTTCCACTGGAGTTTGCCAGGATTGGTGAGCTAGAAAGATGTAGGTATCGTCAGAAAATGATATAAAGTAGGGAGTTTTAGAAACATTAGCCAGATCATTGATATATAATAGGAAAAGCAGAGGACTGAAGTTAGATCCCTGAGGGACTCCAGAATTTATGCATTGGCTCTGAGACAGTACACCATTGGAAAGTACTCTTTAGGGTCGGTTCTGGAGGTAACTATGACACCATTTTAAAAGTGGGCCTCTTATACCATAGTTCTCCAGCTTTTTTTAGAAGAATACTGTGATCGACCGTATCAAAGGCCTTGGTAAGATCGATAAATAACCCCACTGCATACTCGTTATTATCGATA
Organism: Allolobophora icterica; assembly: GCA_963556255.1. NCBI lineage: Eukaryota > Metazoa > Annelida > Clitellata > Crassiclitellata > Lumbricidae > Allolobophora > Allolobophora icterica. The sequence goes on from OY744610.1 coordinate 22,984,486, forward strand.
GCTTTAGTGATATGATCCTCTATTTCCAACAGAGCCATGAAAGTCGAGTGACCTTGTCGGAAACCGTATTGGGATTGATGGATCAGTTGAAAGCAGTTGATGTAGTTGCTAAGTCTGTCATAGACGATCTTTCCAAAGTATTTAGCGAAGTAATTGAGTACTGAGATGGGTCTGTAGTTGGCCGGGTTTACCTTATGACCTCTTTTAAAAATTGGTATGACTTTGGCCTCCTTAATCTTATCTGGAACTACGCCGCAGAGCAAGGAGCAATTGATTAGAGCCGTTAGGGTTTAATTACCAAAGATAAGTACGAGAAGGCAATGTAGGGGTCGATGCCATCCAAACCTTTGGTGTGTGTTTTTTTTAGGATGGAGCAGATTGTAAATAGCTCCTCTGAGGAGGTCAGAGTCAATCTCATATAGGCCTGTCGAGAGGGAGGCATAAAATCCTGAAAAGAACCAGGAGATACCTGTATTTTTCCCGCCAACTCTTTCGCAACATTGACAAAATAATCATTAAAACCGTTAGCGATCTTCTCTGGATCTCCCTCGAGTCTATCACTTATTCTAATTTATCATGAACTTTTAATGCCTCTCTAATTAACTTCCAAGTGGTTCTTAAGTCATGAGGACATTTATCGAATTCATTGGCGTAATAGCAGCGCTACGCATTCACTCTTACCGATTTGAATTTATTTCTGTATGTGATAAATTTGTTTTTGTTGTGGCTATTAGGTGTTTTCAGATAACGCATATGAAGGAGGTTCTTTTTTGCAGGATTTTAGAAGTCCTTTCGTCATCCAAGGCCTCCTATATATGAACTTATGGCCAATCATACTTGGGCATACTGCCATCAGGTTTTCTTCCGTCATAAACCACCCTCCACACACTTTTATAACTTCCAGACCATAGAATATTTAATGTTTCACGTTTAGAGCTGACATTCTTGCCTCCTCACTGTGTTCATGCACAGATTCGTTGTCCAACTAAATTGTCTGAAATCGTGGACAGGCAAACTCCAAATAAGCGTAAGAGTGTTTCAGCATGCTCTTCCTAGCCCTGTTGCAGCTCAGATATAACTGCTGCCACAAGGATGCGTATATAGCCTGCTTGAAGAGTTTGGCAGCCCTCCCATTTAATTTCTCATGCCTCAGATATAGGCTCAATAATCGAGCTTCCCTCAACAGCCAATTGCACTGATTTCAGTTTATATCTGAAAACTCTGCCTCATAGTTACTATGGCAGGCAGCGATTCAGTATCCTCATCCTCTGATAAGAAATTCTGCACGTCATTCACATTGCTCTTCCTGGGTTCAGGCTCTTTCCTCGCTGGCTTCGGACATGCCTAGTTTACCTTCTTCTTAAGCAGAGATCTATTTCTCCTGAGGATCTATCAAACCATCACCACTAATATTCCCAAATTCACGTCAAAGACTCAGGAAAAGTTAGTTGCAAACTGCTTGAGTAGTCACGCTTCATCACTAACCTGTATCTTCCTTTGCAGTCTGCCTGTCGCAAATACAATTCCACTTAAATTGCACTATTTCCGTCCACGCACACATAATCGCCTAATTGGACAAAGTAACTCTTCTCATTTTGTCTTATCCTTCTGCAGCTGTTGACACCATCGTTTACAACATGCTCCAGTGCTCCTCAACCGCCAGGAACACCCTGTTGGCCTTTCTGGTCGTGCTCTTAGCTGGCATGCTTCTCACCTGCACCCTCGAGTTCAGTCAGTCGATGCCAAATATCTTTAACTGTCGGTGCTCCACAGTGCCCTGTGCTACGGCTGTTCATTCTCACTGAAAGCTGTCTGGACAATGATTTGTATGCCGGTGTCGCGAGATATTCTATCCCCCTAAAGCGTATCCCCCGGATGGAATAAACCGGTTTAGAGTATCCGGTGGGATGAACCATTCTATCCCCCTCGTCATACGCATCACGATAGCCTCGACGAAATTCCAGTCAAAATCACCAAAAACAAAGTAAATTGATTTCAGGTCGACGTACAAACTAAAGATACGCAATTCAAAAATTTTATGTGTGCAATAAATCCAAACGGTACGACTGAATACACTTAGAAACCGCAAAAAATGCAAACTAAACCGAATACTCCATTTCGCTAAGGGGGTACGCATGTATGAGGGATACTCTATTTCGTGACACCGGCAATAACCAGATGTTTATTTCAATTGATAGCTCCTCGTATAACTCTACTCACTAATTACTTGCTACTATTATTGGTAATGTTCAGCCTTGGATGACTAGTGAAAAGCTTCTGTAGAATCCTTCTAAAATAGAACTCTTACTCTTTAGACGAAGTCAACAACTCCACAAGTCCACATATAATATGATTGTTCCGTTGGATAGATTAACTGTTAATCGATCTGAATGCGTAAACAGTTTGGTTGTCACTTTTGACTTCACCATATCTTATTCTGACCTATTAAAACTGTATAAAAATCAGCTCAATTTCACATTCTCAATATTCATAGAATCGCATCTTATACGTCTCATACTGTTTTAACTCCACTCACAACTGCTCCGGTTTCTTGCAGATTCGACTAATGCTTCTGGTATTTCTGAAGAAGATCTAAAGATTCTAAACAAACTAGAAATTGTTTAAATTGCTCTTGCAAGAGCAATGACAAAACCCTTAGGTATCAAAATATTGAACCAATATTGCTCACTACACTGTTGCCAATTCAGCTTAAAATCTGTTTCATAGTTCACAAGTCATTGCATTCAAGTCGATCGACTTACCTCCGCTACCTGCTCATCCCTACTACCAGCCAATATTAAACTCAATCAACAGACACCCTTGACTCTTGCTATGCCTCAAACCAAGACAGGTTTGGCTCTTGGGCGTTCTTGGTGGTTGGATCGAAGCCTTGGAATTCATTGCCCAGTTCTGTACCCTCTGTCAGCTCCCTATTGTCTTTAGGAATTAAGCTTAAATATATATATATATATATATATATATGCTTAATCTTGCTTACCCACCGTACGATGACTTCTGGTTACTTCGACTTTTCGTATTTTGACCTGGCTTCTCTGACGGATTTCGATGTTGACTACGATAATCTTGAGCCAAGAATCGATTGATGATTTATGCTTTATAATTGCGGCGCTATAGAAATCATTAGATTAAATTAAAATTGCTAAACGTACTTTCTCTGTTTATCCGAAAGTATATGTTTTTACAGGTGTCAGTTTTAATATTTCAAAATTACACCTTTTGCCTAAAACACTGCGTTTAAAAGTAAGCTAGTCCTGCAAAGATGAAATAATGATAATAATAATAATAATAATAATAATAATAATAATAATAATAATAATAATAATAATAATAATAATAATAATAATAATAATATATAATAATATCTTTTCTTTAATTAAGCGCCTGCTAACCGCACTGTGCAGTACAGTGAACATACATACAGTAGAAACGGCAGCCACGCTTACAAACATGTACATAGTAGAAGCACACGATAACAGTTTGACAGGAGTCGAATACAACTTTTTTTAACGGCATCTACGCAGGGCGCCAATCACGGCCTAACACTCACTTAACTACCGCCGCCATCTAGCGAGTAGAAGGCTAAGTAAACCTTATGGAGGGCTAATGGATTCGATCTTGGTACCTTTTGCACTTCACGCCAGTGTGTTATCCATTACTCTACGGGCCCCCTTACTTCACTTACTTCTTTTGTCATATTTTTTATAATCAATCTGCTTTCTTGTAAATCGTTTTATTCATATAATATGTGGCGCTAAGAATAAATGAATGAAGAATACAGCTGCAAAAATTGACAATTCGTTTCAGGTGCTGAACCTCTTTGCAGCACCAACGCCTCGAACGGTGGCGTCGTGGAAGGCGCCTACGTTCGAATGTGGTGCACTGTCAACTACGCTGGGAACTTGATTGCTGTCATACTGTGTGCCAAAAATAATGGACAAACTATTGACGCCGATACCCGTTATACATATGAATCGAGCAAAGTAACATTATCGATTATAACACAATTGACTTCGAGTGACAACGGTGATACGTTCACATGCAAGATGAGTCCTACAGCTATTGCAAATAGTAGACCTGCCAAAGAAGGCGAAACCAAGGCTACTAACATTCCTCATTACCAACATTTGTGGAATTACACAGCAAATGTATTGTGTAAGTTCAAATATATTCTTATTTTTATGCACGCATGTATTGTACATGTATATCTCAGCATTTGTACTCAGATGTTGTATTAAGAACAGCATATACACTGTTCTTCTTTGAAAATAAAGCACTCTAAATACCTTTGCTAAAATTAGCTTCAATCATTCAATCAATTTACGTTTATTTCTCAATCAGGCTGACAAAGACACAACTTGGTACAAGAAAAAATTGTGAAAGGGTTAGGTATGATTGATATCAGATGGCAGTTTAAAGTTTAACGGAGAGGCTAGGGCTGTGACAATATAATCCATTGAGTGAGGTCAATTGATCAATATGTGTTAGCATGGAGTATTCTAGATATAAAGTTTCGATCGTCGTTTCTGGGAAGAAAGAAATCGTGAGGCCGAGGAGAGTGGGTGGACGTAGTGGTGGAAACATCCGACGTAACACATGGCCATCGTTTTGGCGGACAGCTTTGAACAGGCGTTCATCAGCTTCCCTTGCCCATAACCCCGCATTAGGTTTTGAGGGTGCTGGAAACCATCGCGTTTCATTCGTTCGATCAGTTGTTCAACAAACAGTACACTTGATTTGCATTATGCTTGATTTACATTATGGCAAATTGCTATTACCTTTTTGCTTTTAATTTTTAATTTTTCTTGTCCCCTCTCGTCCTGGGTGTTATTTCTTATTTTCAGTGCGTCAGTGCATCAAATCAATTCTCATCAACTATTCATTTATTTCTTATACCAGTTCACATTACGCAATTGGTTTACAATCTTCAACAGCAACTATAGTGTTTAGATAATCTCAGCAGTCCATCACACTTCCCAATGCTAATACATGACATAAGGATAAGTGTCCTAAAACCAATATGACTCTGTTACCGTATGTAAAATTGCTATTTCTTTGTAATACCACTTGACGCCTATAGATACAAGAAATTTTGTACATGTAGAGTAGCTGGATCTCTATTGGAACACTTAGCCTTGAGCAGAAAATCATCGAATATCAAGACAACGCAGCTGATCTTGTTTTCTAAGGGAATACTTACATAATTAATAAGCGATTACTTTGCTCTGCATGTTCTTACCTTGTCTTACCGTTCTAACTTAAGACTGCATAATTATCATACAACAATATAAGTTGTATCTGTAAAACATAAACAATTAAATACCGCAGAGTTTCAAAGTGTAACACTGAAAATGCGTTTGTTTAGATGGACCAAGGAACCAGAACATAATGCTAATCGACGACACATTGAAAGTTGGAAGTCGCGTGAAGTGTTTCGCCGAGGGAAATCCTGCTCCCAGCTACGAATGGGAAATTGTCGGAAAGAACATATCACTGAGCAATGGTTCCGTTATAATTATAAATGAGTCTATGGTATCTGATGAAGAACAAACGTTGCGATGCACAGCTAGGAATTCTGTGGATGGTCAAATAAGAAAAACTGAAACAAAATTAAATTTTAATCTCACAGGTAAGAATTCTACACACTTGTGTCTTTTAGAGGCACTTAACGACTAGTAGGACTATTTATGGAAGAATTAATGACGAAGCATGCTCATATCCTTCCTTATCTTTGTCTGTATAAATAAGTAAGTAAGTAGCCTTTTAATAATGCAAGTCACACGCTCACATTTTACAAATTAAACAGTTGGTGTGAAATGTTACTGTTGCTGGACTACTATGAACGCTACTGCCGCTCGCTTCAAGATGGTATACTATTCAAAGACTGCGAGTCCATTGAAAGCCGATGATGAAAAGTCTACATATTCGAAGTATAGTGCCCGATAAGACTGCATCCGCGATAATCTTGGCAACAGATGTCGTGCTACTGGAGTGTTTATATATACAGTCCAGTTCTGGAGGCTTACAGAAGCAGCACGTAGAAATTCTGGACGTTTTTAGGTGTTACCAACAACGTGGCAGCTGCCATGCGACGAAGATTATATGGGTTATTAGAATCATAAACGAGAAAATTCCACGCAGTTGTCTTTACAAGCATCACAGAAGTGGTAATTTTACAAAAGAAAGCTGTCAGACTAATTCAGGGAGCCCGAAGACGCGAACATACCTCCCCTATATTCAAGACCTGGAACCTGCTAGATTTAAAGCAGATAGGTTTCGCACAAATAGGAGACTTCCTTTACCGTTATGAGCACAATCTACTACCTGCCTCATTCATGGGATACTTCACTCTCACCTCCCAAATCCATGACCATTTTACTATGAAAGCCACTTCGTATCGACCAGAAAAAGCGCGCACTAACACGCGAGAATTTTGCATTAAAACAGCTGGACCACTACTTTGGGATACCATTCCAATAGAAATCCGCTCCTCTTCTACTCGATATCAGTTTAAAAAACGTTTACGGTCATTTATTATGCAATCCTAGAATTCGCCTTGACTAGACTCCTCCTCATATAAGTTCTGTTAAAATTTGGGAGCGCAGGCTCCGCGCACTGGCCCTTGAGTTCCTTAGTTAAGGTTTAGATAAGATTAGTTAAGCTTTGTTTCATTTTTTTCTACTGCACTGAGCATCCCTATCCCGTTTAACGCCCAGACTATTCTTGTCTTTTTCTACTCGCGTCGGGAAGGATTACTTATATATGCCATACACTGAATGATGTTACTTGATCTGTCGGGTGTCCCCGCACAGCGGGATAATTATCCCTTTGGGGCCACCCATTGCTTCCATCACCGACTGTTCTCTCTCACCTTATTTAATGAAACAGTATTAAATGTACCTGAATTGTTATTCTTATGTAATTGTTATTTACTGATTGGTTGCAATAAAAATATATTGATTGATTGATTGATTGATTGATTGATTGATTGATTGACTCCGGCACAATATATACCAATTTCAAATTGCTTATCCGCCATAGGCTGCCTGTCCGGCTTACGGACTGATCTTTTGGATATTGAATTGATTACGGATGGTGTGCCATCGGTTGATGCCTTATGCATTATACATCGGCGCAAGCTACTAATTGCAATCATAATTACAAATTGACGAGACATTTTAAATTATAATCTCCAAGTTGAAAGTTTGACGAGTTGTGCCGTTAACCAGAGTGTAGCTTCACCATTAAAGAGTTTGGAATAATTGTTCAGTAGTTGGTAACTTGCAAACTTTGAAAACATAAGCTCAATGCTTAAGGTTATGATATTCATAGGTTGAAAACTTGTCGAGGACATTTCCCTCATGACAAATTTGTAAGTGTAAATAGATTTCTTCAATAAGGTATTCGCCCACTTTAAAAAGCAGCAATTAAATTTCAAAATTCTTCCATAAGGTCCTCTTGCCTCCAAGATTCCAAGGGAGTTATGTCTTGAGGCTCGTGTGCCTACGCCCAAAGATGATGACGGATTAGTTTTATTTTTGAGACTAGTAGCATTTATGTTTATTCACAGATTGCACATTATATTCACTAGGAGCTACAACACAAGCGAATATAAAGTTTAATCCTTATATGATCGTCGGGATAAACGTTGGTGCATTGATACTTTGTCTAGTCACAGCAGCGATTATCTGCAAAATACGTAGAAAAGGTGAGGTGTTAGTCGTCAATTTTGCTTATGATATTAGACAATTTGTTGATAATTTCACATCATTTATCTTATACACGGCTATGGTCATCGATATAGGACATTATAATAATATTATTGGCTTCTAATACATGCCTACAGTTAAATCGCAGTCTTAGTTTACCTTAACACTTGTGCTCTATAGCTTAAGAGATACAGTTTAAAAGAAGTGAGACTGTTACTCATTGTTGCACTTACAACATGCGTGCATGTAATAGATTGACTGTGTAATTTGCGCTAGGCTGCCTGTAGCTACGCTTTTCTGTGATTTATCTTACATTTATGTGATTGACCTAGGTATGACGACACATCACGAAGTGACCTATTTCGTACATTATGAAGACTTTATGTCGAAAATTGTCCTGTGATGTGCGTCAGACCAGCATTCTAGGCTACTCCGATCGCTTGCTAGTAAAGCTGCGTTGTTCCTCATGCGTACACGCATTGTTATACATCAGAGTATACAATGGTGATGTTATTTAACTAACCGAGCAGTAGTCAAATGCAATCTGAAGTAAATACTGCGAGCTCGTGTGGTTGTCGCAGTACCAAAACAGTGGGCAGATATTACATTTAATGCGGAAACATATGCCTAAGAACGATCAATACGAGCATCATAAGTTTTATTCGGCTGTATTTCGTCAGGGATTTAATCGTAAGATCGTGTTGAAAGGAGGAAAATACCCATGTGAAGTTTCTCTGGTAAAGGCGCTGGAAATTCGTCCACCCTCCTACCCATCCAACCATCCTCCAAACACTCCATCCGTCCATACATACAACTGTGTATACGTGTATCTATCCATTCATTCATCTTTCCATTCACACATCCGTCTGCCCATCCGTTAATCCATCCATACATTCATTCTTTTTCAAACCATCCATTATGATTAGGTTCATCCATCCATCCATTAATCCGTTCATCCTGCATCCATCCGTCCATCCATCTATCCATCCAACTTGACATCCTAGTCATCAATTGTAGGATTCAGAGTTGCGGAAACTCAGGAGACTCGTGTTCAACCGATCTATGCTGTGGTGACGAAAGATAAAAATGGTCTGTTTAATTTATTCCAGTCAGCTAATCGCAAAGCACACACTCAGCAATTATAAGACCGACCTAAGTTTTTAAATAGATAACTAGTCATACATTTCCTTGAAAGTGAAAACAAAATAAATGATGTAAAGTGATAGTTAGACAAGTCCTATAAATTGCATAATATGCTATTTCGATGTCAGCGAATGACATTTAAATTACAGTATATTAACGATAATTTTAAAGTTTAACGAGCATTGTTGGGATTTTATGTACACATACACCCATTAGGACGCTTGCTGGTGTGCCTATTTGTATCTCAACATTTGTATAGCGCCTCATACCGCTTAGAAACCATTTTATTCTTGAAGTACGACATTGCTTATTTTTGGTTGTCAAGGTGATGTTTCAAATGCAGCTGTTATGCCTACCAACAATCGCCGAAGGCAGCAGGAAATTCCAGTTTATACAGAAGTGAAGAAACATCAGAACGGTGAGTTAATCGTCTCCATCTAGCTATGACTAGAAAGGTAGGTACATGCATGAAAGCTAAACTAGAAAAATATCTGGTCAAGACTCACACTGGCTCATCATTGGCACCAGAGATTCGAAGTGTCGTTCAATATGTGATATCGAAATGCCCCTCTTCAAAACAGACTAATTATATTTATACCACTTAATTGATGAAACAGTAATGGGACTTCAAACCCTCTTTCGTAAATCCACCTCTAGTAGTTTAGCTAACAGAGGGATTTGTCGCATAGGAAGCGACTTGTCTTTCCAATAGGCAAGGCATTTAAATATGATATTATATAGTACCACTGCATTTGAATATAGCCCTTCTTCCAATGTTCAGAAGTGCAGACACGACCATACGACAGAACATCGATGGCGATGCGCATCGATTGTGGGTGAAGGCCTTCGTCATGGTCCAACACAGAACTTATTCTCCGCGTTAAAGGTCAAATGCTTTGACCGATCGGCTACCGTGTCTCACGAATATATGGCTATTTACATTATAGATATGCGCTAAATAAATGTCTGTCTATATTATATTGCTTTTTGTAGTTCGATTCCGGTTTTAAAAAATCGGGAATTTATGTTATATTAGCAAGTGTTGTTTCATTGTGATTATAACCAGCTGATAAAAATGATTTTTCAAATTCACTTGCTCTTTTTGGTAGCAGCACCAGACCAATTAGTACTAACAGGAAACCAACTAGTAATAGCAGTTATAGACCATGTATAGCACGGGTGACAGTAGCAAAACCCGGACATTATGATGTTTGCAGAAACAAATCCTCACGCGCTGTCTAATCCGGCCTTCCATTCGAGAGTCACGAATCAAATGACACTCCTATTTCCATGTCATTGTGGGACACTCATGCTGGTATAGTCACAAAAGTCATGCTAAGAAACAGGATAATACAAGACACGTCAGTGTGAGCAGAGGATAATGGGTCGAACACATGTAGGCTACAAGATTCTTGGAATGCTTCATACATAACGCCGGATATACATCCGGTAGTATGTAAATATGATGCATGTATGCATGTATATATGTATGATGTATGTATGTACATTGTATGTATGCATGTGTGTATGCATGTCTCAGGAGACAAGGTATCTCGCCAAAGCCCTCTAACTTCTGTGACATTAACCTTCCTTTTACACAAAGCAAGTGCTTAGTAGGGTGTAGTGAAAAAATGAAATGAATATTTCCGAATCGGCAGGGTGTGCAAAAGTTGTGAACTGTGCCCAGTAGTCAGCTTGTAAAATATTACTGGATTTGGTTAAATTCTTGAGGTGCCCCAAGGCCACTTAAAAAACACGTATTGGGGAAATTTTGCATTAATGACTTGATTTTTTTATACTTGCAATGTGACGTTGTTTCACTGTTGTGATTTTATTTGGTGATGTCAGAATTGTGTCAAACAGTGCTTCCCACATGTGTTGACATGATGGAATTCTTCCTAATTGTTCCTGATGACGAGGCGAGATGAAACAGTATTTTGACCAGCAGTAGCAGATGCAAACAAATCTGCCTGCTGTGGCAAGGAATTGTGACAGATATGATGTCTCTGATCGAAGAGCTGCTAGACTAGGGGATAAGATGAAAGATCGCAGGATAACGACAGGTGTAACATTCGTAGAGAACGAGAGTCAGAAAAGATTTACAAGCCAGTCAACAAGAATCCATAACAGGGTTATATTTTGATAGAAGGAAAGACAAAGCTAGAGTGCAAATGAAAAACGGAAAATGGTATTATGATACTATTATCCCAATATGATAACCAAGGAGCATATTACAATTGTGTCGGAACCCAAATCGAAATATGCATGTCATTTCAGTCCATCAGCGGTAAACTCATAAAGTATAGCAAGAGGAATGCTAGATCTACTCCGCCGGAAAGGAATTACAACGAACAGATTGCTTGCTGGTGGGTGCAATGGCACAAATGTGAATATTTATCTTATCTTATCTTATCTTATCTTATCTTATCTGAACATTTATAAAGCGCTTCTCTCAGCAGGGCTATACAGAAGCGCTCTCAACGTGACAGGCCCGTAAATACTGGTAACATAGGAGGTGTTATTCCCTTGCTCGCAATGGAGATAAGGAGACCAATGCAGTGGCTCGTTTGTCTGTTGCATGCAAACTAATTGCCTTGAGACATCTCCTACAGAAACTCGATCGTGTAACACATGGTACTAGAGCGTTGTCTGGTCAAACTACTAAAGCAAACAAAGCATTGAAAACATGCCAGTTGTTCAGTTTACAGCAACTGCACATGATAAGTTTCTGTGTGTTGATAATGCCGATATAATCACTGATTCAGAAATATTTATACAATGATCCTATAATTATGTCAAGCTACATCTGCTAGGAAATGCCCTGATGACGTTGTAAATCGAAAACCTGCCCCAGTAGTTCATTCAAGATGGCTTACAACTGCTAACAGAATTCTGCTTGAAATAGCTCTAGTCTATATAAGTCAAATCATGAAACACGAATATTGTATGCGCATTGCGCAATGTATAAAATGGTTATACTGCAATCACAGGCTATTAAAAATTTCATGTAAATAAAACAGTCAAACTGCAATAATGTCAATGCTACATGTAGAATTTTTTTCGTTGGTATTCTTTAACCAAGAAAACACTACTCCAGAATGTCCGCCATTTTTTCCGCCATTCTGTTTTCTGGCAGTGCTTCATATGTGTCTTTAGTTCCATCACATTCCTTGACCCCAAGAATGTTAATTTAGACTATAAAATCACGTTTCCATCATATACATGACTTTACTTATAGCCATTTGAAGATATTGGCCGTCATTTTGTCCGCCAGTTTGTTTTTTGGCAGTGTATATATATGTGTCTTTAGTTCCCTCGCATTCCTTGACCCCGAAAATGTTGATTAAGACTCTAAAATTATGTTTCCATCGCATACACGACTTTACTTATAGCCATTTGAAGACATTGGGCTCCATTTAGGTCGCCATCTTGTTTTTCCACGCAACCGCTAAAAATTCAGCTTCTTAACCACGATATTCGTTTTTAGCAGCGTCAAGTTAGTCTAGAAACACCTATTAGCAAATTTTTACATGATTTGCTTCTAACAAGGTCATTTTAAAATTCTAAACCTGATCCATTATGGAGAATCTAAGGTTCTCGCTTATAATGGGATAGGTTTTCACAATTGGGGCACCTCAAAACATAATCCTAGAGGCAAGATATTTTACGCTAGCAAAACTAGTATCAATACACAAGTTTTGCACCCCCTGCCAATTGAAGATTCCTCAAAAAATGTTTTACCTATAACGTTCACTCCACCCTAGTGCTTAGGATGGGAGGTAAGATCAGTTGGATACGAGATTAGCATCTGATATTCCCTATATAAGGTCAGATAAATTACTGTAACTCATATCTTTCAAACTACTGATCACTTCTACCAACTCTGCTACTCTTTCAATTTCTGTGAAGGCCTTTCTTTCAAGACTGTGAACCCTATCTCAGCAATTTCTATTCTGATTCATCCAAAGTACCTTCGCGAATTCTTCACCAACCAGCCACCCCACTCTACCCAATAATCCTCCTATCTCATTCTCTCCCGTCACCCAGTCACTACTCTCTTCAAGTTTCCATCCGAACCCATATTCTACACTGCACCTCGACTCTGGAGCGAACTTTCCTCTGAATTCCGCATTTTCTCAGTTCCCCACCAATACCGCCGCTCACCCACCGTCATCTGCCTCTGTCTCTTCCACTTACACCCCGACAGATTTCCACTCCAAAGTGAAGTCCCATCTCTTCAAGAATTCCTTTCTTAATCCATCCGATTTTCCGCCTTCCAAGCTTTCTCGTCCTCAACTAAACCCGCCATATATCAGCTGCTCTATATACCTCCTCTCTATGGTATCTGGCAACCGGACTAGGAAATCCACTGGACATCTAAGACATCTCGTCGCCTGAGAATTATCTTGTCGTATCTCCACTTTTTTTCGAAAAGTAGTTAAGAGTTGATTTGTAGCAGAGTTTTTTTGATCTTTCTTCAGTTTCAATGGCTAGGAGATACGATAGGTCGTTTTAAAGCTATTCAACAAACTATACTGTCGTATGTCCTGTTTTCAGAAACATTTTATCGTATCTCCATACAGCATTCATAGTGAAGCAGTCTCTGTTGTTGTATGTCCACAGAAAGCTCGTCGCTGATTGGACGCGCAGGAGATACAGCAGTATAAACCTGTGCGCTTATAGTCCAGTCATTAAATAGTTGAGGTTCAACAAAATTTGAAGAAAAGGTTTCTCGATGGGTTTCACCTCTTTGATACGTCTACATTACAGGATAAAAAGGTTACCAAAATATGACATGGGGAACTATGTGAAAATGGGTCAAATCCAAGATGGCCGCCATCAAAATAAACAAAAGTGGAAAAATTTCATAATATGGAACCACTCAGGTTAAAAACATCTGTGATGAGTCTCTTCATATCAGCATATACATATACATGTTATGGAATGTAATTTTCAAGTTAAATGTTTATAAAAACAAAATGGCCACCAAGATTTGACGAAAAAAGCAAAATTATCATATCTACATATCTAACGGCTATAGTCAAAATTTACAGTTAGACCTGGGCAAAATTGCATCAGAAGGTTTCTAAACGGTTTCTTGTTAAGAAAAACTTGCTGAATAACATATAAAAATTCTCCCTAAATCCGACCACGGGAACACCCCCAAAAATGAATTTAAAAATGGCGGATTGGGGGTTTCCTAAGAAATGCCAATAATAATACACATAATTTGCAGTTAGACCTGGGCGAAATTGCTTCAGAAGCTTTTTAAACGGTTTCCTGCTCAGGAACCATTGCTGAATAACATATCCAAAATCCCCCCCCCCCAATCGGACCACGGGAATACCCCCAAAATGACCAAATCCAATATGGCCGCCATCGACCACATTGGAAAAATCACCTTTTTTGTTTTTTAGAGTATATGCACGTGTAATACCTCTAATATTACTGATTTCGGTATGTAGAATTCATTTCTGATGTTGTTTCCACCTTTCGGGGTCATCTTCACCTTGAAAGGTCATGGTCAAGGTCATATTTGGCAGATTGGAAAGTTAACTGTTTTGTTTTTTAAAGTATATACACGTGTAATACTTCGATGTTGCTTATTTCAGTATGTAGAATTCATTTCTGATATTGTCTTTGCCATGCTGGGTCATCTTCACCTTGAAAGGTCATGGTCAAGGTCATTTTGTTACATCGATGACGCCATCCAGCAAACTTTCCATCATTCGGTAAATGTAAATTTTTATGTGTTGCTGTTCTTCACTGTGACCATGTACACACAAATTAAGTTTCACATTATTACTGTAAGAGAGTCTGTTGTTATTCACACGTGCAAATTGTGTGTGAGGTCTGTGGAGTACTGTTGTATCCGAGAGAGAACGAAACTGAAATATAATTGTGGCTACTGTCGAGGATTCTGTGCCAATCTACTTATTGGGGAGATTGAGCCTAGACTGAATCTCACCCAATGGCTTCAAAAGTCTACTCTTGCCAAACATGTTGTGGTAGATTTCATGTCTAAGATGCAGCAGATGCCAATTGCACAATTCCCTAATCTTGGTGTGGCCATCGACACCATCATAACCTCAGCCTCATCCCTCTACCAAAATGTGAAATTCATCCATCAGGTACTTGCCTCCTACACTGAGATATCTCAGCTGTGGAGGCGATGTTGTTGCAGCAGTTGGAATAAGTGTTAACATTTTTGTAGATCTTAGACATGAAATCTACCACAACATGTGTGGCAAGAGTAGACTCCTCACGCCATTGGGTGAGGTCCAGTCTAGGCTCAATCTTCCTAGCAAGTAGTGACTTGTTGGTGTGAGCTGGAATATCACTAGTTATCGAACAGTGGAGATGCTGAGAGCAAATTGTGTGTGAGTACCTGCCTGAGGTCCATACCGCGCTCCTTAGCAATGTCCATGTTCCTATGCACCTCGGTCATCTCCTTGGATGACTGGTCGTTCTTCTGGTTCTCCGTTGTTGATGATGAAGGATGAAGTCGTGCTAATTTTCTTGGTCTTCTTAACGAATCTCTCCTGCCTGTGAGCAGTAGGCATGCTGACCATGCTGATCATTCTCAAGAAAGTTAAGCAAGTTAAGCAGGCGGGAAGCCACCTTTCGGTCAACATCCACCTTTGTGAGCAGGTTGGGCAATTGCACGGGGACATTAACTGTCACCATGAAGTCTAACAGCTTAGACACGTTATGGTTAAATGCAAGACGGCGAGTGATGCTCAATTCATGCTATAGATGGCATTCTGTGTGGCTATTGGGGTGGTTAGAGGTGAGAAAATTGAGAAGGCTGGTGATAGACCCGATCTCCTGGACCAAGAGCTCGAACTCTGCTACAGCAGTGACATTGCGTGTGGCTTCTACCACATAGTGACCTCCAGGACCCATCGACATTCGCTGGATGGTCTGCTCGACCTTCATGCCACCTCCGACAGCACAGCACCATCCTGGGCCATCCTGAACAACCCACTGGCTCACACAGAAGCGCCGATAGAGCTCAGGATGTGTGAACTCCAACACTTTGACCTAATCCAGATACCACGATCCATAGCGTAGGAAATTGATGCAGTCACATTCTGCAAAGATTGGCATAAAATCCTCGACAGTAGCCGCAAGTATATTCCAGTTTCGTTCTCTCTCAGTTACTACAGCGTTCTTGATGACGGCGACCAACTGCGGCCAAACTCAAAAGAATTGGCAGAGCTCAGACTTGGCTTTGAACTCCTTCTCAAATTCCCGGAAGTCCTGATGCAACTCCTCCACTTCTCCAATCAGGGACTCAAACTGTTCACGGCAACATTGTTTTTCAGCCAGTGTAATTTGCAGTACCTGCAACTGTGCCAGCACTGGATATGCAGCTTTGCCTTGTGTTTCCAGAATATCTCCCACTGAAGCGACCGGATCAGGTCCTCCACAATAAGAATAACAACAGACTGTCTTACAGTAATAATGTGAAACTCAGTGTGTGTGCGTTTATGGTCACAGTGAAGAACAGTAACACATACAAATTTACATTTACCGAATGATGGAAACTTTGCTTGATGGCGTCATCGATGTAACAAAATGACCTTGACCATGACCTTTCAAGGTGAAGATGACCCAGAAAGGCGAAAACAATATCAGAAATGAATTCTACATACCGAAATCAGTAACATTAGAGGTATTACACGTGCATATACTGTAGAAAACAAAAAAGGTGAATTTCTAAATCTGCCGAAATGACCTTGACCATGACCTTTCAAGGTGAAGATGACCCCGAAAGGTGGAAACAACATCAGAAATGAATTCTACATGCCGAAATCAGTAATATTAGAGGTATTACACGTGCATATACTCTAAAAAACAAAAAAGGTGATTTTTTCAATGTGGTCGATGGCGGCCATATTGGATTTGGCCATTTTGGGGGTGTTCCCGTGGTCCGATTGGGGGGTATTCTGGATGTTATTCAGCAATGGTTCCTGAGCAGGAAACCGTTTAAAAAAACTTCTGAAGCAATTTCGCCCAGGTCTAACTGCAAATTATGTGTATTATTATTGGCATTTCTTAGGAAACCCCAATCCGCCATTTTTAAATTCATTTTTGGGGGTGTTCCCGTGGTCGGATTTAGGGGGAATTTTTATATGTTATTCAGCAAGTTTTTCTGAACAAGAAATCGTTTAGAAACCTTCTGATGCAATTTTGCCCAGGTCTAACTGTAAATTGCCTAGACTATAGCCGTTAGATATGTAGATATGATAATTTTGCTTTTTTCGTCAAATCTTGGTGGCCATTTTGTTTTTTTAACATTTAACTTGAAAATTACATTCCATAACATGTATATGTATATGCTGATATGAATTGACTCATCATAGATGTTTTTAACTTGAGTGGTTCCATATTATGAAATTTTTTCCACTTTGGTTAATTTTGACGGCGGCCATCTTGGATTTGACCCATTTTCACATAGTTCCCCATGCCATATTTTGGTAACCTTTTTATCCTGTAATGTAGACGTATCAAAGAGGTGAAACCCATCGAGAAACCTTTTCTTCAAATTTTGTTGAACCTCCATTAAAAATTGTTGTTTAATGACTGGACTATTAGCTGGACTATAGTATCGCATATCCAGACAATTAAAAGTTTTTCTTTTAAAAATCCGGACTATGTAAATGAATATTTTAACGAAAACACTCTGTAATAATTGGTCGTTGCTTAATTTAATCATTTCATGTCTTTGTTTTCAGAAAGATGGTTTGTAATATTTGTAAATCCAGTTTATACAAATTTTTCACAAATTTTAGAATAACCACTATAATTGTTAATTTTTTAAATGTAAAATCTTTATGCAATGTTGATGTTTTAATATGACGTCTGTGTGTGAACTGTAATTTGACAATGCCCTACTTACTGCATTGAATTTCTCATTTTTCCGCAAAATGCGGCCCAAACTTCTACCTCGTTTATCTCGGAATTTTGGAAAATGGAGATACGCCAAGATAATTCTCAGGCGACGATCTGACAACGACGCAGCGCTTGTGAATAAATTAGTGTTCTGCGCTTACGTTTAGAGTGGTACTTTAGAAATATGTAGTTGCGATTACGATGACGACTCCCTTTCTCTATTTACTTTCACTTTCGAACACCGTATATAGCCATCTGCCTGTTCACCTGCTTAGCCATTACATTTTGACCTGGAATCGAAACGGACAACATCTACAACACTGGTTTGCTTTTACTGAGCGCACGTGATTATTTAGCCAGTTTCACGGCCTAGATTTCTTCGCGCTGAAAGCATCCGATGATTACGATTATGTCATCTTGTCTCTCTATGCGTGCAATGGATGCGTATTAAACAGTAACACACATCTGTTAATACCTTATGGCCTTGAACTGTTCCATATAAAGTATTAACAGACTGTAAGCTTCGCACAAATCAATAATCACAGTAGGCTCTTTCTTTAAAATCAATTTTCCCATCCATTGATCTAGTGCATCTATTTTAACTGACTCTGGTTTCCATTATATAGATAAGAAGAAAACTGGAGCAAACGTTACAATTTTTTCTCCAACCAAAAAGAAACCTAAACAGGTTACTCTTTGATAATTCTCGTATAGCTTTGTTTTTACTGGTGGATACTAAATTTGAAGTCTGCAATTACGTTTAAAAAAGGATGTCATTTAATTTGAAATTAGTGCATGAATTCCTCATTAACTTAAGGCATCTCGTTGGTCTGTTACAACTGACATGGCCGCTGAGTCACTTTGTACCGCAGTATGAAGTTGTGCGCGTTTCAAAATTTGCCGTAATAGTAATAACAAAACAATAGTAATAGGAATAATAATAAAACTATCTGCTAAGACTGGCCAATCTAGAATAACGCTTCATAATTTCTGCAGTTCAAAAGTTCATATGTTGTACAGTTGTAGAGGGCAATAATAATAATAATAATAGTAGTAGTAGTAGTAGTAGTAGTAGTAGTAGTAGTAGTAGTAGTAGTAGTAGTAGTAGTAGTAGTAGTAATAATAATAATGAATGCCGGACAGTTACCCCCTGGACAGTTTCCCCGGACATATTCCCGGACAGTTATTCCCGGACACTTTCCCCCCGAATTTCAGTAGGTCATTTTCCCCCCGGACAAATTCCCCCTCTGTGGATTTATGTATGTATGTATGTCTGTATGTATGTATGTATGTATGTATGTATGTATGTATGTATGTATGTATGTATGTATGTATGTATGTATGTATGTATATGTGCATGTATGTATGCATGTATGACTTTGTATGTATGTATGCATGCATGAATGCATGCATGCGTGCATGTATGTATGCATGTATGCATACATACATACATACATACATACAGACATACATACATACATACATACACACATGTATGAATGTATGTATGTATGCATGCATGCATGCATGTGCCATATGCATCTATGTATGTATGTATGCATGTATGTATACATGTATGCATGCATGTATGTATATATGTATGCATGCATGTATACATGCATACATGTATGTATGTATGTATGTACGTGTGTATGTAACTATGTATGCATGTATATATGTATGCATGTATGTATACATTTATGTATGTACGTATGTATGTATGTTTTGATCATTAAAACAGAAAGCTTTGTGTATGTTGCACTGAGGGGGGAAATGTCCTAGTATGGGGAATTGTCCGGGGGTAACTGTTCGGGGAATATGTCCGGGAAAACTGTCCAGGGGGTAAGTGTCCGTTTACCAATAATAATGTCCATTAGCAACGACAACAATCAGCAACAGTGATAACAATACATATAATTACAATAATAGGGGGCACAATAACTCGTTCTGCTAGCATTACTACTAATGCTCTCAATTCCACTACAATAAATATAGGCCTACTACTACTACTGTTGATGATGATGACGACGACGATGACGATGATGGCGATAATAATTTAGTAGTTCTCCACATAATTTAGACTAAAAAACCCGATTACTTTCTGTAACTCTTACACGTTGATTGATTTTTTAAACGGTTGTGACATAATTGTCTAAAACTAAGTCACAGTAACATGAAACGTCAACATAATTATAGCAGTGTGTAACGTTTAACGCAATAATTGAATATCAAATTGCGAATGATGGTTTTCATATGAGCCATTCAAACAGAGAACGCACTCAATGAAAGAGAAAACATCGTATCCGCTATTTAAAAAATAGGGATTGAACTTTAATGGTCTCCTCTTTTGAAACCGTTTAACTGTGTGTTTTCGGAAAGCATGACTTTCCTGCGGTACAGCCTGCATTAGTTAGGACTACAGTAATAGTCAGGTATTAAACAGGACTGATTCTGTAATAATATTGTATTTTATGCGGTGGCCGACTGGTTAGAGCGCTCGGCTTGTAACGCAGAGAGCACAGGTTCTGGCCTCCTTTGAGGCTGTTGTTGTGTAGGGATTTTGGGCAAGTCATTCACTCACATTTTCTCAGCGCCACCGATTGATGGATATCGTCAGCGTGGTGCGCCTCATAAATACAGAAATAATTAGAATAATGCGTACATGCACACATGCATGCATACATTTGCTCATACATAGTTACAATGTACATGCATGTATTTATATATGCATACCTTGCTAACATGAACAAACACCGTTAATTGAAACGAGTGTAGGACATTATCCAAAGAGGGACTAATTCGAGCCTGAAGGAAAAGAAGAAGAGTGTAGGACATTATCCCCGGACATTATCCCCCTCGGACATTATTCCCGGACAGAATCCCCGGGGTAGGACATTATCCCCCGGCTAAGAAATAATAACCTATATTTCACACATATATATCAAACATACATATATACATACACGCATAAAATACATATATACATACAAATATATATACATACATGCATAATATACATATATACATATATACCTACATATATACATGTATACATGCATATATTCAATTCAATCAATTCAATCAATCAATTCAATTCAATTCAATCAATCTTTATTGATATTCACGACAAGTACAGTATGTTATGAGCATCCGATAGACGTGAAGTGCCTAGTACAATTACACATTGGTATGAAACAATTTAACAGTGAAAGCACTTAGTAGCCTTTAGTAAAAATAGACAATTTCATATCACGTATTGCCATATAAATTTAACATACAGTATACTTAGCAGGTTATTAGTCGCGAATAGCAAAGGGTAACCCTAAAGGGATGGGAGTCCCGCTATCCAGGGAAGCCCTGCTATTTCTATTGCAAATTAAATGATGGCAGCTGAAAAGATCCAATATCGGATACATGATTTGGTAAACATCAGTTATATGTAAACTGCATAGGTACTTTTTAGGTCTTAACTAAGTCTAACTAATAACGCTTAACTAATAAGGCTTACAGTATATAAAACAAGTATATAAACCAAAAAGAAGCCCAACAAAATTGGCTTCCACGGGTCCAGACTAAGACTATACATACTCATTTGTTGGCAACAGCAGTTAAAGGAACAAAAGAAAATAAGAACACAACTCTTACATTTGACTCCGCCGTGGTTAGGCCTAGTTGTCCACAAACAGGATATGTACTAGCACAGGGATGCAGAAGTCTCAGGATAATTATTCATTAATTAAAAACAATCTTAGGTTCTTTTTGAAGGTGAACTTGTTTTTCGCATTTCTGATTTCCAGTGGTATAGAATTCCAAATTCGCGGACCGGCTGACTTGATGCTAAATTTTCTCAGATTAGTTCGAGCTTTGGTTGGTCGATAGAGTGCAGCACCTCTAGTATAGTGATCGTGTATCTCTGAATTTAAGATGAAATACCCATCAAAGGAGGCTGGTAGCAGTTTCTGATTGTAGGCATATAGCAGCTGGGCAATTTGTAGTGTCTTAATTTGATTGAGGTTTAGAAGGTTAAAGTCTTTGAATATTGGTTTAGAATGAACTGATCGACCCGCCCCCACTATCATTCGAACTGCTCTTTTCTGCAATATTACCAGTCGTTGTAGAGGAGAATCGTAATTTGAGGCCCATATTAAGTTGGAATATGAGAGATAAGGAAGGATTAGGGAGTTATATAGGCACAGTCTGATATTTATAGGAAGCATTTTAGAAACTCTAGAAATTATTCCTATATTTTTGGCGATTTTTAAGGATACATAGTTAATATGATCCTTCCAACTTAGATGATTGTCAATGAAGACACCCAGAAACTTTATAGAGTCCACTTTGGTAATAGGTTCATTATTAATGGATAGTTCACCAATTATGGGCTTAATTTTCCTGTAAGATTTAAAAACTATGTAATTTGTCTTTTTTATGTTGAGTGTTAATTTGTTAGCGACAAACCAATCATTAACTTTGCTAAGCTCCGCATTGACAGAATTAATAAGGGTAGCCCAAGATGTACCAGATTGAAAAATGCTGGTATCATCTGCAAAGAGAACAAAATAGAGAGAAGTGGAAATCTGTACGAGGTCATTTATATATAATAAGAATAAAAGAGGTCCCAGGTTGGATCCCTGGGGCACCCCCGAGGAAATTATTCCCGGTTGTGAGTAAGCTCCATTGCAACTTACTATTTGGGTTCGTGATTCTAAGTAGCTTTTGAACCATTTAATCAAAATCCCCCTAATTCCCAAATTAATCATTTTTTTAATTAGTATGTTATGGTCTACAGAATCGAATGCCTTAGCTACATCGATAAATATCCCTACTGCATATTCGTTATTATCAAGGGCTTTAGAAATTTTATCCTACATGTCGATCAGCGCCATGAAGGTAGAGTGTCCAGACCGGAACCCATGCTGAGAGGGATGGAGAGTTTTAGTTTTATTAATGAAGGAGCTAAGCCTATCGTGCATTACCTTTTCCAAAAATTTAGCAAAAAAAGGTAATATGGATATTGGTCGGTAGTTCTCACAATTTTGCTTATCACCTTTTTTAAATACTGGTATGACCTTGGCCGCTTTTAACTGATCCGGTACAATTCCATTTAGCAAAGAGGAGTTGATGAAGAGCATTAGTGGATATACAATTAAGTGCAGGTTAGGTAATGCTATATATGGGTCAATGTCATCCAATCCTTTTGAGTGGGTTTTTTTTCATACCAAGTCCAATATTCAGTATTTCCTCTTGTGAGGTAGGGAGAAGTCCCATAGATGATTGGGTGGAAGCAGGCAAGTAATCCTCAAACGTGGTCAATGCAGCAGGTAATTTGCTAGCCAGATCTCTCGGTATATTAATAAAGTATTCATTAAATGAATTTGCTATTATCTCAGAGTTATCGACAGTAACGTTGTGAATTACCAAAGAGTCAATTCTCATGCGCTTATTATCCAGCTGAAGGGCAGAGCGAATTAATTTCCAAGTAGATTTAAGATCATTATGGTGTTTTAAAAATTCTTCTGCATAATAATTTCGCTCAGCGGCTATTCTTAAAGCTTTGAATTTATTTCGATAGATAGTGAACTTGCTTTTATTGTCTATAGTGGGGTTTTTAAGGTATTTTATATATAGTCGGTTTTTTTTCCTGGTAGATTTTAGTAGACCCACAGTCATCCAGGGATTCCTTAACTTATTATTTTTGCTTGTGCGATTTTCCTGAAGTGGAAAAGCATTATCATAAAGCCGTTTATATTTTTGGAAGAAGCAGTCATAAGCTTCGTTAGTCCTACCTTGTAGGGAGTGTTCTGCTACTAGATCCCAGCTTTCCTCTTTCAGTGCCTCTGAAAATTTATTTAGCCCATTAGATGTAATAGATCTACGGTCATTGCATGTAGTTTTAATAGTAGGGTTGGACTCAAAGGAAAATTCGGCAATGATGGGCAAGTGATCTGAAATATCAGAAATAATAATAGAGGCCATAGTACGCTTAGACCAGGCAGTAGTCAGTATATTATCAATCAGTGTTTTAGTAGTGGGAGTAATTCTTGTAGGCTTGGTGATGACTGGGAGGTAATGGTGAGCAATTAAAGTATTATAATAAAGACTAGTTTCTTTATGATCATTTACTTTTAGCAGATCAATGTTATAGTCGCCAAGAAGTATTATATCTTTAGATTTTGATTTCAGGGTAGATAATAATTGGTCAAATTCAGCAGTGAATACATCAAGGCCAAGTCCAGGTGGACGGTAAATGACACCTATTACGGGAGTCGTATTCTTAAGGTTAAGTCTGATGAACAGACTTTCGAAGTTCTCTTCCTGACCTCTGTTATCCCTCAGCTCCAGTATATGATAATTCAGGGAATCTTTAACAAAAAATCCAACTCCCCACCCCTGCCTCTATTCCTAGCCCTACCTATAAAGTTAAATTCAGGTATATGAACAGTGTCTAATAGATTTTGGTCTAACCAGGTCTCCGTTACTGCGACTAAATCAGCCTTCGTTTTAGTCACTAATTCACAAATCTGATTGAGTTTGTGTGCAGCACTCCTGCAGTTTATGTGCAGCGTCGTTAATGAGGCATTTTTCTTTTCAGTAGTCAAGCCTTTATTTTCTAATACCTCAAGAGCAACGTAGTCACTAGTCCATGGTATGTTTCTATAAAAATTTTGGTCCGGGTCTAAATAATCATTAGCATCGGCATCATTAGCTTCTGTTGAAGGTGGGAAGACTTCAAGTTCTAAATCCTGTGCTAACCATAAGCCTTCGTCTCCGCTTGAGTCAGAAGACTCGGAGTATTCAACTTCATTATTATCATCAATGAATCCTATAAGTTTATTACCCCCAGCGGAGTCAGCCCGAGTTGCATTAAGATCCTTGTTAAGATTGACAGATCTCGTTGAGTAGGCAAGATCACTTATCAATAGGCCTATATTGGACCCGTCTCGGCTGGAGTCGCGTGGAGAATTAGACGCTGACAGGTTAGTATATATACACAGCACTCTTAAACGAAACAAAACTAGATCCATGCATAACCGCATAATGAATAATGTATAGGATGAGCAATCCTCAGTTACTTTATTTACATACTATGAAACAAAACTAATCGAGGCAACTTATAATAACACAAAGAACAAAAAGAGCCATGTAATTAGCTACAGGCAACAAACGCAAACATAGACAAACACTTATTCTAATGTGAGGCAGATCATAAGGTGCTAGTTAGTAAGTAAGGTACGATATTCTGGTAAACTTAATACAGTATGTCAGACGGGAGCAGAGCAATGGCCAACCTTATAAGAAACAGGAGATAGAATTATACATTCCTTCGAGTCGACTTTCGTACAATTGCAGTTAGCAAACAATCATGATTCTTTAATATTGGTAACTAGTACAGTTGATAATGTAGTAGTTCAGTGTAGGTCTATTGTCCTATTTTGCAGTTTTAACAGAATGTTTAATACCATTCATTTTGTGAGATCAGAAACAGAGATTATACTCACAATGTTATTAAACAGATGTGCTATTGGATCAATAACCCCAAAAAAATCCATTGAAAATAAATTGAAAATAAATGGTACAAATTGCATCACAAACAGTGAAACTCACAACAGGTTTTTGCACCAGAGTACGACATCGAGTTTAAGGCAAGAATATTCCTCCAATTCGGAGATCGTCCGCAAGGCACGACAAGGTGCGTGAGGGTAGCGTCCGCAAGGCATAACAAAGTGCGTGAGGGTAGTCAGCCATAGCGATTTCGTGCTCGCGTCCTGGGCCCTGGAGTCAGGGTAGAGACGAAAGCCACATCTAGGGCGGTGCGGTGGCAGCGACTGGGGCAGAACCCATGAAGCATGAGGTTGAAGTGAGTTTCATAAGATCCTGTAGCGAGGTTATCTTCGATGGTTTATGTCCCTGGTCAGTAGTTGTCTGGAGAAAGACCCATCCACCCGCCGTCCACGTTGAAGAGGCTCTACCTTCCTTGACCAATGCTCTTGTTTTGGCAAAGAGAAGGGCATTGGCTTGGGTGAGATGCTCATTAATATAAATCCTCGTTTTGCGCAGTTGCGTACGTGATTTGATAACAAGGTTCCGGATTTTCTGTGAGGTGAACGTGGCTACTATTGGTCGATGCTTTTCGTTAGGTTTTTTGGGAAGGCGGTAGGCGGTCGAGATCTCATTCTCAGTCATGCTCAGCCCCAGAGTTTCAGTACATAATCTGAGGGTAGAGTGGATCGCCTCCTTTTCCGCCTCTTGTCTTGACATGGTTGACACACCTAGTTCCTCCACGCCGTGAAACAGCAGGTTGTTCGATCTGGCTTCAACCTCCAGCTGAGACAAACGGCCTCGTAGTTGGCTGTTTTGCTCTTCAAGGTAAGTTTGTTTACATTGCACGACTTCTAGCTTTTCTTTCATTAGATTGTTGATTTTTTCATCAATGATCGGATCGATCTTGAGCAAGATCCTAGCAATGATTATGTCGATTCTCTTTTCGATCATGATCTCTAAGGCTGGTGCCAGCGTGGTTTCCAGTCTTTCAACTAAGAACATAGTAACCTTGTCATCTTTGAGTAGCTCAACTAACTCATCTACTTTAGCGATCTTTTTTGCCATGATGTATTCGTAGAGGTTAGTTGTAGAGGTAGAAACTAAACAGAGACTTTAATACCGAAAACGAGTACCAAATATCGCTGTTTAATGATTAAGATGCCTAGGTCGTTACTACTTTCGTACACACCGTTTGTCTCACCGAGTATAAATGATATGGAGATACGTCACTTCGTACAGGCAGATCACTGTACAGTTGAATTCCAATACCTGCAGACGATATCAGTCCTCTAGTACCGAGTAGGTGACTTTGTCAGTAGCGCCTCGAGTGCCCATCCCTATTTTTCATAAGAATTTAAGTTTAACATAAAGTTGATAATCCTGAAAAAGTTCGTTGTTTTCGCGAAAAAAAGCCTCAGATTCCTGATGGCTGAGTTGAATATCCAACTGTTGACATCAACATATTTCACGAATTCGGTCTGCGGATTTTAAATTTTACAATAACATTCGGAGTGCGCGTGTATTGCAACCGATCTAGCCCAGCACCATCCCACTTCAGCCCAGCACCATCCCACATACATACACACATACATACATACATACATATATACACACATACATATATACATACATATTTAAAAATATACATACATATATACATACATAAATACATACATACACCTCAACATAAGTCGGAATATATTTTTAACAACCTGACACTAGGGCAACAGGGCTATTAAGTTTTATCAATTACATTTACACATCACAAACTTAATTTCGTTCAGTTAAGTTCCTTTCATTTCATACCTTAGTGACGCTAACAAGGGTGCGGGAGACGGCTTGTAGCTGCTTGGCGCTGTGCCTGACCCGCTTTTTGGGCAGCGGACCTCGCGAATCCTGACACTAACAAGCCTTAAGTTAAGAACTAGGCGACTAACAAGTCTTATTTTTACACCTGAATGACACTAACAAGTCTTTAGTCTATACGTTTACAACATTAACAAGCTGACACGAGGGCATCAGGGCTAGTAAAATTTCTCAATTAAATGTAGAAATAGGCTATCACACAGAGGGGGGATTTTGTCCGGGGATTTTGTCCTAGCTAAAATCTGGGGATTCTGTCCGGGGATAATGTCCGGGAATAATGTTCCGGGGGATAATGTCCGTTCCCCAATTGAAACATCTCTGAGGCATTCTTGACAGCATGAAACCACGATCGAGGATGGTCTTCAAGCGCTTGTAGTAAATGGCATGAAAGACCAAGGATCTCATGTCGAAGGTTGCTAGGCAACCTAATCCAGAAGAATGGACCAATCACAACGAGGCTATAATGATGAACTTCAGAAGTTATGGTTGGTAGACAATCAGCTCACCTTGCGCAAATCAACGCCCAGGCACGGAAGAGACTTAGACACTTAGCCAGACTTGTCCTCGAGACCGAGGTCTCGGTCTCGAGTGCACTCGAGTTCGTTTTTAAAAGTCTTGGTCTTGGTCTTGGTCTTGAGACCAAAAGTCTTGGTCTTGGTCTTGGTCTTGAGGTTCAAAGTCTTGGTCTTGGTCTCGCAAGACCAAGACCAAGACCGGCTGTCAATATGAACAGTCATTTAAAAAACTCAAGAATTTAAAAACTTATTAAACCTGTTTGCATCATAACCTACAACAAATACCTACGGACGGATGCAAATCTTGTTGGTCAGGAAAACCCATCGGCAGCAGCAACTAAGTTATGCTGTATATGGAAGCCCTGTCGACACTTGTTTCTGAAGTCAGACGGTCTGATAAACCATGGGAGGATTTCAAAAAGGCTCACGATTTGTACATTTACATCCAGTGTTTGAAAAGTTACTGTGTGTTCCAGCGACTTCAGCACCTAGCTATGGAAAGTAGTTTTTTCACATGGCGGAATTTTTATAAGGCCCACAAGGCACGTCTTGGTCAGAAAATTCTGAGCGAATTGTTTTTTTTAAATAAAATACAAAAGGCATTTGGAATAACATTTTGCATGAAGGACTTTTGTAAATACGAATTCGGAATTTTCTGCAGTCTGCATGTAAAGTTAATTTGCTTGAATAAAATAAACGACTCACGTGTTCATTAAAATATCGACTCCACAATTTTTTGTGTAAGGAAAAGAAGTCTTGGCCTGAATGGGATTTTTTGGGTCTTGGTCTTGGTCTTGGTCTCGAGAATTTTCATTCACATTACGTCTGGATAAAAGACCTTGGCCGAATTCTTCATCAAAATAACAAAGACAACAACAGGAAACACCCATGTCGTCGCTGCCTACATATATTTTGTAGACAAGACTTACTGGATGCTCATGTCAAAGATTGTCATGGTATTAGTGAGAAGCCTCAGAGGATTGAGATGCCAAAAGAGGATGAAAACATCCTCAAATTTCAGAACCATCGCAAACAGATGCGAGTCCCGTACATCATATACGCAGACTTCGAGGCGTTGAACGTGCCAGTCCTAAATGCGGCCATGAACCCCAACGAGAGCAACACCAGACAGATAGCTGAGCAGAAACCATGCAGCTTCGATGCGACGGCCGAACGAAGAAACCAGTTTTAAACCGCGGATAGAACGCCGTGGAAGAGTTCCTACAACGACTACAAGGCGAGCTAGCCGCAATCAAAAAAAAGCCTGGCCACCCCAGCTAAGATAGTTATGTCAGCGGCCGATCGCCGCTCCTTCCACGAGGCTATCGATTGTCACATCTGTGGAGAAGCGCTCGAAGCGGATAGAGTTCGTGACCACTGTCACATTACCGGTAAGTACCGAGGTGCCGCTCACAACGCCTGCAACCTCAAACTTCGAACATATGCCGATAAGTGTAAGGTACCAGTGGTTTTCCACAATCTGCGAGGTTACGACAGCCATCTCATCATGCAAGCGATAGGTAGCTGTGAGGCCGCACAGGATGAGGAAACTGAAATTAACTGTATTCCAAACAATATGGAGAAATATATGACATTCAACATTGGACAACTACAGTTCATTGATAGTCTCCAGTTTCTAAATAGCTCGTTGGATAAATTATCAGGAAACCTGTCGCTAGAGGATCTCAAAGTCACAACGGCGTATATAAACGGAAATTTCGTTCATAATGAAAGGTTAAAATTAGATCTGCTCAGACGAAAGGGTGTTTATTGTTACGAATACATCCAAAATTACCACCGCTTCGAAGAAGAACAACTTCCACCCAAAGAAGCGTTCTTCAGCAAGCTCACACGAGAAAATATTTCTGATGAAGATTATCAACACGCTCAAAGAGTGTGGAACGAATTTGATTGTAAAACTCTGGGCGACTATCATGACTTGTATCTCCGTACGGATGTACTTCTTCTAGCCGATGTATTCGAGACCTTCAGAGACACATCGATGAAGCACTACAGTCTGGATCCAGCAAATTACTTCAGCCTGCCAGTAATGGCCTGGGACGCTTTGTTGAAAAATACGAAAATCGAGCTCGAACTTTTAACCGATATAGATATGCATTTGTTTGTAGAGAAAGGTCTCCGAGGTGGAATCTCGATGGTATCTAAGCGCTTCGCAAAAGCCAACCACCCACAATGCCCAGATCATGATACTACGAAGCCAGAAAACTGGATCATGTATCTCGACGCTAATAACTTGTACGGCTGGGCGATGCAACAGTCACTACCAGTTGGAGGATTTAGCTGGGAAAGTCCAACTCTCGCTGAAGTGTTGGAAACTCCAGACGACGCGCCTGAAGGCTTCCTACTCGAAGTAGATCTCGAGTACCCGGATCACCTCCACATTGCTCACAACGACTATCCCCTAGCACCAGAGACCGTGACAGTCCAAGAGGAGTGGCTGAGTGACTATCAGAATGTGCTTATGAACGAATTGGGAAGCAAGTTCACAAAGCATGTGAAGTTGGTACCAAGCCTACGACGAAAGGAGCGCTATGTGGTCCATTATAGAAATCTCAAACTCTACCATTCGTTGGGCCTACGAGTTTCTAAGATCCATCGTGCCATTAAATTCAGGCAGGACGCGTGGATGGCTCCATACATCGAGATGAATACAAAATTGAGGGCGAGGGCAACGTCAGAATTTGAAAAAGACTTCTTCAAACTGGCTAATAATAATGTTTTCGGAAAAACCATGGAAAATCTTAGATAAAGAATCAGGGTCAACCTGGTACCGACCTCAAAAGTTGACAAACTTCGTAAACTAATAGCCGACCCGGCCTACATATCACACAAAATTTTCAACGACCAACTCGCCGCGATTCACAGTTTGAAGAACAAGCTCAAGTTAAACAGACCTGTATATGTCGGCCAGGCTGTCCTCGACCTCAGCAAGCATCTGATGTACTACTTCTGGTACAACGATCTGAAAAACGAGTACGGCAACAATGCTCAACTCTTATACACAGACACTGACAGCCTGTTATTTCAGGTGGAAACTCCGAACGCCTATGCCGATAAATTGTGTGGAAAAAAACACTCATACGACTTTAGTGAGTTTCCTAGAGACAGCCCGTACTACGACGTCGAGAACAAGAAAGTCGTGGGCAAGTTCAAGGATGAATGTAACGGAGTGGTCATCGCTGAATTCGTAGGATTGCGTCCGAACTCCGAAGATGTACTCGATCTTAAAATCTGGCGGTTCAGAAATCAGGAAAGCTAAAGGCGTTCAGAGAGCAGTTGTGAAGAAGGATCTGCACCACGAGCTATACTAAGAATGCCTGTTCGAACGAGAAGAAATGCGGCACACACAAGTCGTGATTAGAAGCCATGACCACCAGATCGGAGTGTACGACCAGAATAAGATCAGCCTCTCTCCATTAGACACAAAAAAGTGGATAGAGGCCGATGGGATAACAACGCTGGCATGCGGGCACTACAAACTCGTCAACGGCTGAGTATTCTATCGGGAGGTAGCTCAGTGCCCATAGGAACCAGAAGCAGCTCCTCACGCACAAAACCGCGGCCAGGCCCATCAACTAGATGGTATAAAGCCGGTTGGCCAGCCTGCCGAACGACATCCAAAATAGCGTCGATGGTGAGCGACCAGTTAGGGTCGGTGGCTCGTTTGCTACCACCCTCAAGCTCGCCGGGAGCGTACATGTATCGGACGAGAACGTCGTGTCCGAGAACAGGCTCATCCATTCCCCATAAACGAGTTTTCGTTTGTGAATGAGAGGGCTTCTGTGTCACTTTAGAAGCTTTCATCGCTTCAACCGGCTTCATGTCGAGCAAACGCGTCGGCTCATTGTTTAGTGCAGCTACAACTTCAAGCAACCGGCGAACCCATTCCACTGACCGTTCGGATGACCCCCTTGCAGCCAGGAGCAATTCCTGAGCGTATTGAGCGCCGAAAAGTCGCTCGGCCAGTTTTCGGTTGAAACGTTCAACGATTCCCTGTTGACGATGGTTACCGGCCTGTCCGCGTCTTACAAGAACGTCGTGCTTCGCCAGCAACGGTGTAAAAACACCCATAAATTCACGGCCTGGGTCGACCTGAAGGAGTCGAGGCCAACTTAGTGGGCCCCGATTGTAGTTCCGGCTTAAAGCGGCGGCGACTTCAGCCGCACTTTTATCAGTCAACGGTTCAGCTTCTTTGTATCGTGAGGCAACATCAACAACAGTGAGAGCGTATTTATAAGTCTTACGACCTACTTTATCGTGAGGTAAAAACAAGAGATCGGCTTGGTGTACGGCGTTTGGTCGATTTTCCTCGAACTTTGGACGCGGTATGCGGTTTGGAACGGGTAAATAAATCTGCCACACCGCTTGTTTCTTCAACCAATCACGAGCCTCGGCCTCGGAAACTTTGGCGGCTACGGCTAGATTTTTCACCGCAGCCTTACCTCGCCAGTAACCTCTAGGGCTGTAATAGACGGCTGAAAGGTTCTTAGACATTTCAGTAAAAACTCTATATTACAAACAGGTAAACACATACACAAATGATTTTTATTTGCGTTTTCGCTGGCCCTTCGTTCTGACACCCATCCCCAGCCTCGCATCCTTCTTCTCATAATCCGGAGTTTCATCGGTGAGTGCGATCTTCGACGCGGCTGCAGCGAGGATGTCATCTGCGTGGTTACGCCCTGTGGTATCTTTATGAACTGCGTAAGCCACATCATGGTGGAGGCACGCACGGTCGAGCTGATTAACACCGTGATAGCGCTGTGACAACCGTTATCGAGTTTTGTGAATGGTCCACAGTAAGAGTACTTTCCCGTATTCTGAAAAGAACCTCCCGGATTATCTTCCGAAGACATACCGGATGGAAGGCTCATATGCATCTCAGGCAGAGTAAGAGCGTTGAGAGCCCTATTCAATAGAGAACCACCAGTCTTTCGCGCTTTTGAAGGCAAAATCTGGCTCTTCTTTGCACCGCAGACGGCACAGGTTCCCTTCTTGGCTGGCCGAGCGTTTCGTAACTCGACGATTGTTTCATTTGAAGTCTCAGTATGTTTCTTACATCGTAGGCAATACATTGTTTTCGTTGAATACAATCATAACTCGTTGTCTCTATATGGAAATAACAAATTTTGACCTCGAAGCCGACGATGGAAAAAAACACACCACTGGCTGCTACCATCCAGCATACGGTGTATCATTTGTGGGCCTAGCGGATGTGGAAAAACAAACTTACTGCTTAACCTTCTGTTGAAGAAGGGGTACCTGCGTTTTGATCGGCTATACCGCTACTCAAAGTCTGTGGGACAGGAAAAATATCAGTTTCTTCGGGACTGGATAACAGAACTCGAAAAAGTTGCCGTAAGGAAGTGGCTTCCTTTCAGTCTTGCTCAGATGAAATAGTTCCAGTTGAATCATTAAATAAGAATGCCAGAAGCCTTCTAGTTTTCGATGACGTCATGCTTGAAAAACAGTCGCCCATAGAAAGGTATTTCACTATGGGTCGACACGGTGGCGCGGACTGCTTCTACTTAACCTAAAATTACTTCCGCATTTCCAAGCAAGCGATCCGTGACAATGCCAATCTAATCGTCCTCTTTAACCAAGACAGTAAAAATTTGCGAGCCATTCACGATACGTTCGTGGGCGGTGACATGTCTTTCGATGAGTTCCGTACGTTCTTCAGCGAGTGTGCTGCCCAGCCATATGGATTCGCAGTCATAGATTTGACGTCCAAAGTGTACGATGGAAAATATCGCTGTGGGTTCGATCGCTTCTATAAGCCCAAGGCAAGTATTTAAAGACATGATATAGGCAACATATAGTTGACATACGAAAATATCGTTGCGGGTTCGATCGCTTCTATATGCCCAAGGCAAGTATTTAAAGACACGATATAAACAATATATAGCCAACATCCAAACGCGATGTGGACAAAAGTTTCGTCTAAAGATGGCGAGACGCGTTGACTCAGGATTATTTAGCTCGCAGAAATCGATTGAGACAGCGTTTCGTGGATGAGAAGCTAGGAGAGGCAAACCTTCAGTACGATGCTGCAAAGCTTTTCAAACCAATCGCCACAGCCACAGCTGAATCCCAGGCGGCTACGTCTAAGGAGCTGCAGAAAGTTACCAGCGCTTTACAGGATTTGCCGGCGCAGATTTCAGAGTCTGCTAATTATAACCCGATAGCAGCTTTGTTCGGTGATTCCGCAGGAACAGCAGCTGCTCCAGCCCTTCCAGCGCTTCCAGCATCCCGAATCCCCCCCCGCATTGTTAGTCGATCCAAACAAATATCTCAACGTCGAGGCAATCATAAGGCACGGTTCAGACCTCTGAGCGAGCTCGATTTAGCCGACAAGGCAGGTGCTGAAAAGATAATCGGTGAGGTCAATCACTATAATCGCCACACCCTGGGCAAAGAGAAAAAGAAAGCAAATAAGGAAGGAGACGGAGAAAAGGTAAATGCGGTGACTGCAGATATTGAAGCCCTAAGGGAATATATAAAGCGAATCCATACACTGCTAGCGGGCCACAGCCTCATTAAAAAGGGAAAGGGTTTCAGTGTTCCAGCCGTTCCTCTGAAATTACAAGGTAACGCCTTGGGTGAGCTCTCCGTCGACCCCGTCGCGCTGTCTGCTGGCAGACTGAGAGTGTTTAAAGGTGGGAAACTCGTGCTCGAAGCTCCTGCCGATGAGTCGTTGTTCCACCTACTAACAAAACGCTTCGTTAAGACTAAGCAATATTCGCCTCAGGCAATCGAGACTTTCAAGAAGCTCGTACAGATGTCTGGTCTGCCAATTCATGGCCGGAAAAGTAAAAAGTTCCAGCTGATTCGAGGCTGCGCGGTGCAGTTTTACAACGACCCAAACGCCCTGGTAGAAAGGTTAAAGCTTTTGGTGGCCTCTAGGGCAGCGGGAAACACTGGTCTCGGCAACGAAATCTCCGCTATTCTTGACGAGTTACTGCGTTCCGGTGCGATCTCCAAAGAGCCGGCACTCGAATTGAATAGAAACATGCTCATAGAATAGAAATAGAAAACAAAATTCATGGCTCAGATGGAACGCTCGGAGAAGCTGCTTGAGGAAATTCGAGACCTTTTGCAGCCTAAGGAAATTTTAGTATAGTTGTTTCCTCAGATACTACAGGGTGGACCACGGCTTTCTCACCACCGCTGTACCTGGATCCAAAAAGACGCTTTGAGCTTGCTTTGGTCAATCTTGAAACTTATAATTCGATACCGAACATTGACAGCACAAATAACAAGTTCGTCTACAGCTCCGACAATGGTGTGACGTGGAAGACGATCATTTTGCCCGACGGAAGCTACGAGATCGCACAGATTAATGATGAAATCGGTTGGCAGTTAGAAAAGCAAAATCGTCCGACGGGTGTGACACCACTCGGCTTTAATTCTCCGATTACTATAGGAGCTAACGCTTCTACCCTTCGCGCCTTCATAAAAATTACGAATGCCCTATATAAGGTAAATTTGGCACAATCTACTATCAGGCAAATGCTCGGTTTTAACTCTCAGAGGCTTGGTCATGGTTATAAAGAGGGAGAAAATCCAGTCGATATTCTCCGGGTGGACACAGTCCTGGTAAATTGTGACATTATCTCTGGATCGTATCGCAATGGTAACCAGCTGCCAGTAATCTACAGTTTTTTCCCGGATGTGTCGCCCGGCTACAAGGTAATCAAGTCTCCGAAAAATCTAGTGTACCTACCAGTAGCACCGGCTGGTAACGTACAAGGCATTCGTGTGTAGCTGACCGACCAGAATGGTGAACAATTAAACCTCCGCGGTTAGACAGTAACAGTAACTATAAGGTTTCACATCCGCAGGGCGTGGATTTTCACACTGAAATATTCTCATGTTGGTTCTTGGAATTAAAAAGCGGCGTCGTATCGCGGGTGGTGGACTTTTCGACTGGATACCCAAAATCGCGGGCTTTCTTGGCCGTGCAGGATCGTTCATTTCGGCGAATAAAGGTGAAATCACAAACGTTGCCGATGTAGTTGGTAGTGTTGTGAAAGCTGGCGCCACAACGGCGTCCGCCGTCAGGCAGATCGTTGATGCCGTGAAAGCGAGACGCGCTGTTGCAGACGCGCAAAAGCACCAATAGCGGTTCCCGCACCTTTGGAGAAGGCGCTCAGCGACAAGAGCATCGAATGCTTAAAACAACTTGCTGTGAGTCCGCCACCTGTTGTTACGACAATGGCTGACATAAATAGCCGCATTGCTGGATCCGGCTTCAAGACAATAAAGCCGAGTCGGGGTGGCAGAGGTCTGTTTCTCGCAAAATGAAATAAAAAAATTTCCGACTAATTCACAAAACGCTAACAAATGTTTTACCCACCACACATGAAATTCATTTGCGACATGATTAATAATTGAGATAGAGAATGTCATGTCTCCTGGGCAAGCCACGACGATGAAAGGCATGCTCGTTTACGGCGACGATTTTTCCAAAGCTGAAGGTTTAAACATGTGTTGGCAAAAGGTCACGACTGCGGCGGCTGTGAATCTCGGCTTTGAGAACCGTCTACAGATGATCATTGGCAAACCTGTCCCTATCGGTGCGTTTTCATTCATCGTTCCCTTAAGACATCTATTCGGTTTTTGCGATGATTATCACAAGGCCGTATACGGGATTAAACACTCTTTACTGCTAAGCCGGCAGTGGGATGCAGACGCGATCCTCAAGGAAGCCGCAGCGACCAATGGCCAGATCACGCTGACTAAACTCTCCTGGTTCATGCCGCATATAATACCCGCTCTGGAGTATAAAAGCATGCTTATGAAGCAGATTGAAGCCAAGGTTAAGGTACCTGTAGCATTCCGCGCCATGCAATGCGACAACATTGCGGTGCCACGAGCGACGACTTTTTCCTGGCGTTTGAGCGTTAAGTCGGGCACGGAAAAGCCACGCTGGATTCTTGTTGCTTTTCAGACTGGAAGGAATGCACATCAAGGCCAGAATCCGGCACTGTTTGACCATGCACAGGTTCGCAACATATTCGCTATGCTCAACAGCGATCGCTACCCCGTGGTTGACATGAATCTCGACTTCACTAAGAGGACAACCTCTCGCGCTTACAAGGCCCTACGTGACTTCAAGGAAGAATATTGCGGTATAGACGCGCGTGAGTCGTCATGTCAAGTAACACCAATCGAATTTGTAGATATGTTTCCGATTTTCGTCCTGGACGTGCGCAGGCAATCTGAACGATTAAAAACTTCTGTACAGGACATACAAATCAAGGTGGACTTTAACGATATGGTACAAAATAATACGGTAGCCTATGCCGTGCTGATCAGCGACCGACTTCTGAACTTTGATTCGGATGGCAGCAAATTCAACGTCGTCTACTGATTCCCATAATCACATTTAGAAAAATGGCCCTCTTCTAGATATATTTTTTGTAAAAATGAAAACTAAATACGTTGCGTTCGGCCTTTCACTGACCGAAGGGCAAGAGCAAACATTGGCTAAAGCTGCGCGCGCCGGCACTGGTGCCACGATCCGGCTCATTCATGGCCAGCTTCGCGGAGACGATAAGCTCGCACTGACAAAAGTTCAAGCCGCCCGAATCGTGAGGAAGATTTCGGAAGGCGTTGGCATGGAGCTGAGATTCACCAAAACGCAATTGAAAAAGATGACAAAGTCTGGCGGATTTCTTCCACTACTGGCTCTCCTCCCGCTGATTTTTGGCGGGTTAACCGCGGTGGGTGCCGCGGTTGGAGGGGCCGCCGAGGTGGCAAAGGCCGTGCACAACAAACAGGCCAGCGATGCAGAGGCTCTTGCCAAGAAACAGGCCAGCGATGCGGCCCAAGCCGAGAAAAAACGGATCGAAGACGCGGCTTTAGCAGAGGCCGCGCGTCATAATCGCGAACTCGAAGCTCAGGTCCGCGGGACCGGTTTATATCTCGGGCGCCAGACTTATGGTGGTTGCTGTTCAATGTGCAAAGGATCCGGTCTCTACTACATCGGGCAAAAAAACTAAAATCGCTGAGCAACTTTGACATAGAGAAAGTTGCCAGAGCGCTGCCGCATTTCCGCGGTGTTTTCATGCGAGATGGTCTGCCCGCCGCGGCTCGAGAGAAGGAGTGTGGAGTTGTTAATTTAGATTCCGGTTCTCGCGATGGTACTAACTGGGTCGCCTATTGGATAGATGGGCCTACAGCCGTCTATTTTGACAGTAATGGGCTGGATGCGCCTACCGAAATTTCTCGATATGTAAACCGTTCCGTAAGAACACAGACATTTCAGCTACAGGGGCCCGAAGATGTGGTATGTGGTCATCTCTGTCTGACCCTGCTAAGAGAGCTCGCTGCCGGAAGGAATTTTGAAGATATCGTGCTTGACTTTTTTAGACTTCCGCCACCCTTTTTTGTATAAAAAAATGCCGGTTGATAAATTTGGAAGAGACGGTGGAGGTGGTGTGGGAGGGGGGCAGATAAGCGCGGCTGGGCTCGTCCACAAAGCGAGTGATACAATGTTGGGAATTCTGTCGGCTGGAGGTTTTCGGCTGACAAACGTGGGAACGCCCACGATGGAAACGGACGCCGCAACAAAGGCTTATGCAGACATCGTAGATCAGGACAACTTACAAATCACCGGTGGAACGATGTCTGGTGTTCTAAAAATGGGCGGTCACAAAGTAACTGGGCTGCCCACAGACGCAGCAGCGTCTGAAAGCGACGCTGCGAGTTGGGCACAAGTGGTACGATACGCGGACCAGAAGGCGACCGCAGCCGAAAATCATGCAGACCAAAAGCTCATCGATACCAGGCAGTACACGGACGAGAAGAATGCGGGGCTGAGAGATTCCGTTAGGCAGTATGCAGATGACAAGGACCTTATTGTTAAAAGTTATGTTAACGAGCAAGATGTTATCGTTAGGAATGCGTGCGTGCTCAAATCCGGCAGCGTAATGACTGGACCCCTAGTTATGAGTGGCCACCGAGTTACTGGGCTCCCAACAGAAATTCCAGGATCCGACAGCGACGCAGCGAGTTGGAAACAAGTGTCAACAGCGGTCGCTGGCGCTCTAGTAAAATTCGATAGAGTACCCACGGAGTCGTTGCATGTGGTGAATAAGCGGTATGTAGATTCCCGGCGACGCTTCTTACAGACAGTACGTGGATGAGAAGGTCACCACCGCTAGATGATATGTGGACGAGAAGCATGCTATCGTAAGACGCGAGCATGTGCTCAAAAGCGGCAATTCTATGACTGGTGATTTGGCCATGGGTGGTAAAAGAGTGACTGGGCTCCCAACAGAAATTCCAGGATCCGATAGAGACGCCGCGAGTTTGAAACAGGTGACGCAGCTGATCAGCAGCGCCACTAAGAATAATGATACGGCGCCGGCGGGACCAAAGTACTTGACTAACAAACGGTATGTGGACGCGAAAAACGCTGAGATTGGAGCTTCAGTTAGACTCTATGCGGACCAGAAAGCTGAAGCTGCTAAGAGGTACGCCAACGAGCAAGATGTTATCGTTAGGAGCGCATGCGTGCAAAAAGCTGGTGATGTAATGACTGGTGATTTAATCATGGGCGGTAAAAAAGTTACTGGGTTCCCTACGAGCGCAGCAACGTCCGAAAGCGACGCGGCGAGTATGGCACAAGTATCGAAGCTGATCGCCGACAACATGACAAAGAGTGATAGAGTACCAACAGAACCGTTGCATGTGACAAATAAACGATACGTTGACGTGAAAATGCTGAGATTGGAGCTTCCGTTAGACTCTATGCGGACCAGAAAGCTGAAGCTGCTAAGAGGTACGCCAACGAGCAAGATGCTATCGTTATGAACGCCTGCGTGTTCAAATCCGGCAGTACCATGACCGGTGATCTGGCTATGGGTGGTAAAAGAGTGACTGGGCTCCCAACAGAAATTTCAGGATCCGATAGCGACGCTGTGAGTTTTAACCAAGTGACGCGGCTGATCACCATCGCCACTACGAATAATGATACGCCGCCCTCGGGACCATGGTACCTGACTAACAAGCGGTATGTAGGCAACGAGATAGCTACTGAAAGGCGATACGCGCAGAATATCAAGATTCTCAACTACAGCGGCCATATTCCGCCCCTATCCAGAAACGTTTCCGAAACGGGTTTTATTGCCTCAGCCAACGAATCTTTACCCACAAACCCGCCTCATATGGCATTCAACTCGGGTGTGAGAGGTGAGTGGAAGACGGCGTCCACATCGAGGGCCGATATTGGGGTTCGGGTTAGTAAGACTTGGTTACAGATTGAATGCCCGACGCCTGTGCGAGTATGGAAGGTTAGTCTGGCTGGGATCTAGTCCTACTGCACCACGTATCACGTCCTGGAAGATTTATGGGACTCCGCCCACCGATCCTGGAATTACACTCGAAGCTCTCATGACCTCCAATGTTACTTTGACTAATTCTGCACAAGAGTTCATCTTCACTACTAGCTTTGTCAACAACACAGAATACAAAGCATTCAAGCTGGTGGTCTTGGCCACCAGCCCACCACAAGCTACTTTTGGAATATCCCACTTCCAGATCTATACATATTTTAGACATGGGGGTCAGTCAGTAGTATAGAAAAGTATGACTAACACGCACTACAAGATTCGGGGGTATCTCCGTCAACACGGAGAAATAGAAATGTGCAAATACAGCATAGACAGTCTAGGTGGTGTAGGCCACTGGGGGTACGACATCCCGAAGCCCACCGCAGAGCTATTGACCGCGGTGCCTCAACAACACATCGACTTCGTGTCGGACGATTACCACAGCCGCGATATCTATACGGCGGCCGGAACGGTAACCACCAGTGCGTGGCAAACTCTTCCACTGACCGCTGCGCGTTTTCCGTGTATAACTTTGCAAACCACCAATGAGGAGGTTTCGTTAGAGTGCGGGTTCTGGAAGCTTACAGTCTTTGGTGTTTGCGGTGGTGATGCAACAGTTCGCGTTATAGCACCGGCAGCTGCTGGTGGTAGCATCGATCGTACAGTCGATATTTCAAGTGGGCAATTTGATGCAGCTAGGGCAATATTCATTCCAGGACAAACGAGTTTTAGAATTGAAGCAAAAAGAGAGGCGTTGAAAGTACTTCATCTATCGAGTTAAACATAACGTTACTGATAGAGCAACTATAAAAACCATGTCTTTGTACCCAACGCTTACGGAGTCAACAATTTTGTCAGACGCAACGTCGCAAACATTTCGTCTGCAGAAGATTGGTGATATAGAAGCCTTCCTGAGGTCTGAGGCGATAAGTCGGGGACAACTGTGCAAAAAGTATAAGAGGGTTGTAGATGTGGCTAATGGGGCCTTGGCCGGCCTTGCTATGGTTAATTTTG
The DNA here is from genome assembly GCA_963556255.1 of Allolobophora icterica. Taxonomy (NCBI): domain Eukaryota; kingdom Metazoa; phylum Annelida; class Clitellata; order Crassiclitellata; family Lumbricidae; genus Allolobophora; species Allolobophora icterica. The sequence continues at coordinate 23,025,553 of OY744610.1, forward strand.
GAACTGGGGTGAGTGGGGCAGCTATGTTAGCCACTGGCATTGGTTTTATTCCTGGTATTGTTCTAGATGGTTTAGCCATAGCGACGAGTTTTCTGGATATTATTGGAAATGTTATTAGTAGACGTTTTGTTGCTAAAGCTTCAAAACACGATGAAATTTGTATTTTGGCGGAAAGTAAATTAAACACGGTCCATGATCACATTTCTAGGGCGTTGGAAGACACGGCTATAAGCGACGATGAATATAAACTTATTCTGGGAGAGGAGGAGAAATATAGAACGATGAAACGTGATATACAAAGCAAGAATGGAAAAAAAGAGTTGCCGAGTCAAAGCAAAGACCAGATGGTGGCAGAACTAATCAAGAAACTTACCAGCACAGGGCCTTCCCAGCGAACCTCGATATAAAAATTTTCATCCCAGGTGGTTGGAGTAGTGAGTCTGTAGTTCCTAGCGCACCACCGCCGTACGATTAGCGGAGTTATAATTTTTATGTGCTCAAGTTTCCGCAGTTCACCGCGCCACCGCCGTACGATTTCCCCAGTTTCCCCGATTTCCGCAGTTCCCCGATTTCAATGGTTCCAGATTTCCGTATTTCCCCGATTTCCGTAGTTCCCCGATTTCCATAATTCACAAGGTCAAAAACGTGACCGAATAACGATATTCAGAAAACGACGAAAAGTGTCACGTTTTTGAAATTTCAAAGTCCGGCTGAAATTTTTACTCAACGCAGATTTGCGTTTTCTGCACGTTGCCGGTGGAAATATTGATTTTGGCCTGATGAATTTTTGACAATGAAAAATTTCTTTCGGGGTTTTTGTTTTGGGTGAAAAATTTCACATATCGTAAAATTGCTTTTTCTGCACGTTTCCGGTGGAAATATTGATTTTGGCCTGATGAATTTTTGACAATGAAAAATTTCTTTCGGGGTAAAAGTTTTTGGGTTGGGTGAAAAATGTCATACATCGTAAATTTGCTTTTTCTGCACGTTTCCGGTGGAAATATTGATTTTGGCCTGATGAATTTTTGGCAATGAAAAATTTCTTTCGGGGTAAGTTTTTTGGGTTGGGTGAAAAATTTCACACATCGTAAAATTGCTTTTTCTGCACGTTTCCGGTGGAAATATTGATTTTGGCCTGATCAATTTTTGACAATGAAAAATTTCTTTCGGGGTGTTTTGGTTGGGTTAAATATTTCACACATCGTAAAATTGCTTTTTCTGCACGTTTCCGGTGGAAATATTGATTTTGGCCTGATGAATTTTTGACAATGAAAAATTGCTTTCGGGGTAAAAAGGTTTTTGGTTGGGTGAAAAATTTCACACATCGTAAAATTGCTTTTTCTGCACGTTTCCGGTGGAAATATTGATTTTGGCCTGATGAATTTTTGGCAATGAAAAATTTCTTTCGGGGTCAAAGTTTTTTGGGTTGGGTTAAAAATTTCACACATCGTAAAATTGCTTTTTCTGCACTGCAGCGAGACACGGCGCTCTCGGGACGAAGGACTACGACAATATGTGGAAAAAAACACCTTAGCGTGACAGTTGTGACGATATTATCAGTCACATTGTGAAACTTGTCACACTTGAGAACTTACAAACCACTATAGCCAAAGGCACTGTTTAAATCCGTTCTGCTATAAGCATCCGTGGGTCCCACGAACTGTCTATAATTGGCCATGGCGCCGCGATTTTTCGGCCGACAGCGTGACAGAAACTGTGATTTCAGAAAAGTGCGAAAAAGTGTCACTTTTCATGTTTTGTAAGAGTGAAAAAAAACCACACATCGTAAATTCCCGTTTTCTGCACGAATTACACCAAACCAAAATGATTTTTTAGTTTTGTAAAAAAAGGTTTTTTTATTATATTTTCTGTGTTAATGGTAAAAATGGCGCCGTTGTGGTATTAGATCTTATTTTACTATCTACCAAACCATTCACGGAGCATACCATAAAGGTCGGAATCACAACCGTCTTCTTCACGTGCCTTACTCAAAATTTCATCGATATCGGCCGGTTCCATAATTGCTCTTTCATCAGCGGCCGCTAACATTTCAGGTATCCCATCCGTGTTAAAATTAAATGAAAAGCCGTTATTGCACTCCTAGCTTAGTGTGACAGTTGTGACAATATTGTCTGTCACATTCTGAAAGTTGTCACACTTGTACAAAAGTACACAAGTTGCGTGGCAGGCCTTAGGGCTATAAGCTTTCGTGGGACCTACGGACTGTCTGGAGGCCCTCCAGAGGTTGATCTGTTATAATTGGCCCTGGTGCCGCGAATTTCCTTTTTTCAACACAATTCGGTCGAAAGCGTGACAGAAACTGCGATTTCAGAAAAGTGCAGAAAAGTGTCACTATTCATGTTTTGTGAGAGTGAGAAAAAAGTAAACATCGTAAATTTACGTTTTCTGTACGAATTAGACCAAAATAATGATTTTCTTTTGTTTTGCCCAAAAAAGTTTTGTTTGTTTGTTATTTTTTATAGTAAAAATGGTACTGTTGTGGTAGTAGATCTTATTTCACTATCTATCATACCATATCATAACAGTCAGAATTACAACCGTCTTTTTAGTGTGACACTTAGTGTGACACTTGTGACTGATAATATCGTCACACTGTGAAAATGGTCACACTTCAGGACTTCTAAGCTATAAGCGTTCGTGCCGTCCGTTGATTCCACGGACTTCCTGGAAGTCGATTGGCTATAATTGTCCGTGGGTTTCAGGACCCTCTGTAAAGCGTCCACGAAGTCTAGAGGTCCTGAAAATGAATGGGTCTGTGAGTGCCACGGACTGTCTGTAAGTCGATCTGCTATAAGGCCCAGTGGGCCCTGGTCCCGAAGCCGCTTTGTGTGACACTGTGACACCTGTGACAGTATTATCAGTCACACTGTGAAAATGGTCACACTTCAGGACTTCTAAGCTGTAATCGTTTCGTGGGTCCCACGGACTGTCTGGAGGCCCTGGATGTCGATCTGCTATAATTGTCCGTGGGTTTCAGGCAGAGGCGCGTTTACAGAAAACGGGGCCCTAGGCGCAAAGATTTTTGGAGGCCCTTCTGAACTTGTAGACTGAAGGTCTGAGACTCTGGTGGTCTTAAACCTACATGTGGAAAACCCATGAAGCTGAACTTGAAGCCATTTTTACGAATTTTATTGACGTTGTAATTACAATTAGTTATAGAAACTATTTTCAATGAATGTGAAGTTATTTGATTTAATGATTTTAGTAAACAACGCAATAATATTTATAATAGTACAGTGTACAGTACTCGTTTGTGTCAATGCTATATTATATAACTAGCTGGATTACCCGGGGTTGCCCGGGGTTATAAGTTTCACACCACCACCACCACCACCACCACCACCACCACCACCACCACCACCACCACCACCACCACCACCACCACCACCACCACCACCACCACCACCACCACCACCACCACCACCACCACCACCACCACCACCACAACAACAACAACAACAACAACAGCAACAACAACGACTGCTTGGCAATCTTGGCAGTCGCCCTCTGGCGGCGACTGCTTCGCAGTCTTGGAGGCCCTTGTGGCGTCTGGCGACCTGTGGCGGAGACTGCTTCGCAGTCTTGTAGACGCCTTCTGGCATCTAGCGACCTCTGCCGTGGACTGACTGCTTCGCAGTCGCCCTCTGGCGGCGACTGCTTCGCAGTGTTGGAGGCCCTTGTGGCGTCTGACGACCTCTGGCGGAGACTGCTTCGCAGTCTTGTAGACGCCTTCTGGCGTCTAGCGACCTCTGCCGTGGACTGACTGCTTCGCAGTCGCCCTCTGGCGGCGACTGCTTCGCAGTCTTGGAGGCCCTTGTGGCGTGTGGCGACCTGTGGGGAAGACTGCTTCGCAGTCTTGTAGACCCCTTCTGGCGTACAGCGGAGACTGCTTCGCAGTCTTGTGTACGCTTCTGGCGTCTAGCGACCTCTGCCGTGGACTGACTGCTTCACTGTCGCCCTCTGGCGGCGACTGCTTCGCAGTCTTGGAGGCCCTTGTGGCGTCTGGCGACCTGTGGGGGAGACTGCTTCGCAGTCTCCCGTGAACTGACTGCTTCGCAGTCGAAGAGGCTGAACCGGGCGTTGGCGTGTTAAAGAAAACGCCAGAAATCTAGCCCTCACTGCCGGTCTGTAGTCGGCCTCGCCCTTAGTAAAGCAGACTGGTTGTTTCATATACTGTAAATAATTTAGATCTTTGTCTTTGAACATACATGTGTTAAAATTTAGCTGTAAAACGATGAATATACTTCGAATCCATCGTCATTAAATTGTGTGCGAAAGTAAACAATTTATGCGCATTATTAATGACGTTGGGGAATACCGGCGCCATAAATAGAACCGCGGTGTCGTTACGCGCATTATTAATGACGTTGGGGAATACCGGCGTCATAAATAGAACCGCTTCGTAGTGGAATAGGCGAGCTTGCGCATGATTGACGTCGGGTGGGTAGAGTTTTGGGGCATTTTCACCATGGTAGGGGCGAAAACGGGGAACGCGAACCCCTCCACTGGGTGTCCGAAGCCGAGGCCGAAGGTTTGGAGTGAAAAGGTGCAAAATTGTAGAAGTTAAGCCCGGTCAAACAGACAGACAGAGGGACACACACACACACACACACACACAGAATTGTCGCTTTATTAACCCATTTACCGCCGCTATTAGAAATAGCCACCGGATTAAGCTGTTACTGATACTAGGTCATCAATATGATGCCAATAAACTTCTGACAGTGCATTTTTATTGGAACTATATGTAGTGTCCTAGTTATAGGACGTTGCGTTTTCGCAACATCGGCGGGAAAGATGTATTTGTTTACTATAATGATGTTCTATTAGTTATCGATTGTGTTCGCGGTCATTTCAATAAAAATGTTTGTGCATGCTGTAAACTGATTCAAGTTTAATGTCACTTGTTTCCATGGTATTCAGCAAGGCACTTGACGTGCATGCGATACACCTCTAGTACGTGGTTCTGTGGCACAACCGACAACGCAGTCGACGCCCATCTTCGTTCTTGGCTATGATGTGCAATGCTGTGCATGGGCGTAGACTCTGGGAGGGGAGCCGGGGCATGTGCCCCCCAATAATTAGGGTGGACTGTACATTCAACAAGTGTAGAATGAAGAACCAAATCCCCCCTATTTTGGACAAGTGTACGCCAGTGCCGTGCATAGCCCTACAGTGTACTCTGTGTTATCAGGCTAAACACCTCGCCATCCAAAAATTCTTAAAGGACTGTGTGATCAACTGCCACATTTTTATCTTCTCCTTGTTGACAGGGCTCAATGTAAATTTTGGTTCTTGGCTTTGCCAATCCTCTTTCGTTGGCTTAGAAGACTTAGGCGGCTTTGAAGGTAGTCGTTGCTTCTTGGCCGGCAAGGGCGTTGAATCCACTGACTCTTCCATCGGCGTATGAGTATCGGACACGAGATCAGTCTGCCGCCTGGAAGACTTTGAAGATATTCTGGAGCTGTGTCCTTTGAATAAACAAGCTGCAGTGGTTCGTCTGACCTTTCCGCAAGCTGCTGCCTGGAAGAGTTGTACCTTGCTGGCACCCGTGGCTTTCTTCTTGACTTCGATTGCGTTTCACGCGAGGTATACCTAGTGGGCGGTGACCGCTGGTTTGACATTGATGCATCAGTGTAATGGACTTCCACATGCCCGGCAACGTCTTCTGGCATCACATCGGTAGTCATGAGCTAATTTTCGTCAAAATGTTCGCTATCGCTTTGCTAATCAACTTAGGATGGGGGTGGTGATATCATCTTCTTCAAATATCATTGGGACAGCCTCTCTCAAGCAATAGAACTTCCTCCTCGGCCTCCTCTGAAAACTTCAATGTGCATCTTTCAAAATTATGCCCAATGAAGAGTGGCAGCACTGATCACGCCATCATTTATGAATCACTAAACTGAAATTGTTGTAAGTAATCGTAAACTGACATAAGTTTATCTGAATCACTAGGTGTCAAATTGTGTATATCGTTTTCCGCCGAAGTTGCGAAAACGCAACAATGTGTATATATCGCATTCCGCCGAAGTTGCGAAAACGCAACATCAAAATTTCGGACATTGGGGTATCGGCATATAATGAGACATACTATTAATAAACAAATATTATTAAATACTCACCTAAGTACTTCAAAAGAGACAGGATCGCTTCTGAGAAATATAACGTCTTATGGCAAAAGAAAATTCTTGAACAAAACCACTAGTTAGACGTCAAAAACCACGAATTTTGCACAACTCAAAAAAATTGCAGACAACAGCAAAGAATATATTTTTGATACCAGCAGACGCAGTGAACACCCAGGAAGTAAGATAAAAATAATTTGCGTGAATTTCTCGAGTCTTGATTTTTTTTCAAATTTCCAAACAGTGCGTTGCGTTTTCGCAACGTTGGCGGCAAATGGGTTTTAATATAGATGTAAAAAATACTTGAAATTTTTTTTAAAAATTTACTCGCAGAATTGGTGTTACTTTTTTTAACAACTAGGCCTAGTCATAAACAAAGTAACAGAAACAGAAGAGAAAGTTTAAATTGCAAAAACCTGCGAATGCAGAATTAAAATAATTCTATTCACCGCTTACTGCAGGGCTTTCTTGCTGCATTTGAGCCTAGCAAAATTATCAATTTGCTGGTCAAAGTTTGCCTTCTTTGTTTCAGCAGATTCGATGCAGAGCAAAGCTAAATTACCTAGCCGATCTTGATTAGTGGAACTTCTGATTGTGTTTTTCACTCTCCAGAAGCATTACTTATTGGTATCGTAAGGTAAATACGCAAAATTGTTTCCACATTTGGAAATGTGGATTGTATAGGCTACCACGTAACACAAGCTGATACATATCGATGGAATTTGTGATGTTTTCATTTTAACAATATTAATGAAAGTTTCAATTACTTTTAAAAACTAAAAATTACGGAATAATCAGACTTAAACATTCAACACGAAGCTGCAGCTGCAGGCGGCCGTTGCTGCTTATTGCTAACAAATTTGATGTTATTTTGCGAAAAGTCAAAATGAAATATTAGCCAAAATGAACAAAACAATTGTAAATTACAATAATATATTTTAATGTGAATGCTCAACTGTAAAAAAATAGAAAATTGGTTATATTTTTAAAAAGTCAAAATTCACATGTTATTTTTATAATTGAAAAAAATATTTTCCTTCTTTTGGGGGCCCCCAGATTTGGGGGCCCTAGGCGCGCGCCTAGTGCGCCTACAGGTAAACGCGCCTCTGGTTTCAGGACCCTCTGGAGAGGAGTGGCGTAGGACTCTGGTTACATATCTACTAGGGTCAATGCAGTTCCTTCCACGTGTACATGTACAGTTTATTCATCATGAATCGCAATAGTAATCGTAACCTCCAAACTTCTGAAGCGCCACTCGAAAGCCAAGCGCAGGGCACCAGCTTATTCACGAGCGGATATACGCTCAAGGCTAGACATTCTTAAGTTACACGGGCAGCAGAATTTACGATAGACTGTATGTTTTAAAGCAAGTAAGAGTTCAAACTAAATAAGTACCAATGCTAAACAACTCTGATGCTTATATAAATGAGTGAATCAGGGCTGTGGCATTCTGAGTTGTAGACGAACAGTGTATTGCACGAATCTGGTGTATATACACGTAGATGGTAAAAGCAAATCATGCATACAATCTTCACGTGTTCTGAGAAAGTCAATTCCTGATTCAAGGTCACACCCTGAGCACGACATACTGTGGTAAAGGAGAAACCAAAGGAAGTCATTGACTTCAGAGATATGCCCACGCCTACCCAACCAAATGAACTGGGTTTTCCGGGTTTTAGCCGGACTCTGTTGAACGACATTTTAACCTATTTCAGAGCTTATTATTTTATAGAATTGGGAAACCAGAACTGATAGGCCTATTCTGCACTTTGGGATTGGACCCAAGTCTATGACATAATATCCTCAACATTGCGCGGAATTTTTTCTTTGACAATATTTGATAAAAGATATTTCCACACTGAAGTGGAAAGTCTGTACTGTACTTTGATTGATTTTCTTCTGTGTTTTTGAATCTTTGTGCTCAGATATTTTAGACGGTACTTCCTAAAAACTAATTTCCTGCTTTGTAGACTTACACTGGAGCCGATGGTACGCTATACGTTGAAATAAATTCGTTAACTGACCGGAAGTTCAACGGGGTTCCTGTCAAACACAATCCCATGTTCAGCGAGGTTGAGACATACGCAAGCATCGACCACACGGTGGAAATTCCTCCGCCTACTCCTCCTCCTGTGCCAAAACGCCGCTGAGAAAAGCCTAGCGGCGTCATTTTATTCTTAGGAATGTTATTAGGCCCCCTATGTTATATTGTATTACACAGATATCCGGTTGTTGCTTGTCTGTATGCAATACATTTAAGTGGATCCATACGATCATTTTCGTGTACTAAGAACATTAAGCTAATTGTAATCGTTTATCTGCATAATTATGGCAGTTTACATTATTTTATAATTTCGGCTTAGCCTTGACATTATGTTGGACGAAATGGATCTTGTCATATTTTCGTATACTAAACTTCAATGAGCGCTTGACCTGTTACGCGAACAGTACGAGTTACAGCTTCCACTGAAGTGATTAGTGTGAAAAGAACTTAGCAAAACAACTTAAAATTTTACATGGCTGTAAAGTGTAAACGCTTTGTACCGTTTGTAGCAGAAACGCACCCATGCCGTTTTCATATTTTTATGCACTCTTTTTAGATTTTGTGGCCCTGAAATAATTTTAAGCCGAAAAAATTTAATTATTGTCTAAACGTAACCATGCCCACTCCTCGTCCTAAAAAATGAAACAATCTACTTTCTTTTTGGGCCTTTCAACTTATCAGTAGGCCCCTATTTCTATTTCCTGTTTAATCTGTTTAATTTACGTGACGACGCCGGGGAGGATTTCAAAGTTTAGGCCTATAAATTATTATCATATAATAAATAATTATTGTCAGCCAAAATAATTTAATTATTGCCTAAACATAACCATGCCTTGTCCAAACAAATGAAACAATCTAGGCCTACTTTCTTTTTGGGCCTTTCACCTTTGAGATCAAATTGCCTAAAATGCGATTAATTTTGGTGGTTTATTTTTATATCTGAACGTTACTGACACTGGATGCAAAAAACAATAAATTTTCAATAAATTTTAGAACAGCAGATGAATCAGAAATTGAGGAATTCTGTCATTTCAATAGCTGAAACGCTCACCAAATCGTTCCCGTATTTAAAATTTTTTTACAGCCCCTTCCCAAGCCCATCCATCGTCCTCAGTGTTTCGGAAAACTAACAGGTAGCGTGTAGGCTACTAAACCTCTAATTTTAACACTAAAACCCTGGTTACATGTTATGATTGTTTATTACACAATCTCTGCGATATGCGTTCGCATCATGCAGCCACCTGCCTTTAATCATAATTATTTCACGGTTATTTGTCTTCATTTGACAAACGCGGTCTTTCACCATGTTTTTCATGACAGAATATTGGAGTTTTCTAGTTTCTGTAGGGCCTAACTTTTGGGATGCGCCACGACCTTTAAGATGCTTCACCACCGCTGCCCGTTTGAATATGTGCCAAGCCGTTTAAGCATGGGCGTCCGGGAGGGCAAGGGGGCATTTGCCCCTGGATTTTCCAAATATTAAAAAATTCAATCTGTTGATTATTATGATTATTACAATATTTCCAACACGAATTTCAATATGAAAAAACCTTAATTATTTAGGTAAGTTAGTCCTTGACCATTATTTATTTTTAAAATTATCACGTGTTCTGTGTTCACGAAGAGCTATTCTATGCAAAAATGTCATTTTGCTCCCCTTAAAAAAAATTGTGCCCCCCCAAAATTTGTCCCCTTAAAAAATTCATGCGGACGCCCGTGCGTATAATGTCCCCGTGTACGGAAAGTGCCAGCCTGTATGCTGTCAGTAAGAAGATGAGACAGCGAGGGAGAGGACTGGCCACCCACCCTCATATGCCGAGGCTGAGAAAATGAGGTCGTTAACACTTTAAACCCATGACCGCCTCTCAGACTAGCATAAGGGTTAAGAGAGCGGCGTTCGTGTCGATGGAAATTATCATTAAAACTATTAGCCAATAGGGTGGGGCAAAAAGTAATGAAAACTCGAGATCAGTTCCCGGACAAACCTAAATCAAAGGTCCATGTTAAAGTTGATATTGCACCAAAAATGGATTTGTGATATATATCACCGTTTTCTAGCAACTTTGTCTGAAACACCAGCCCGAAAACGCAATATGTTCATTTGAATGATAACACCGTGGCGTGGGTCATGTCTGTGAACTCGGCCTCAGACTGCAGAAACTCTACTTAAACTGTCCTCTTATCTCTCCTCTCTGGTAGCTACACTTCGTTTGACAGATCCAAGATCTCGTTGCTTGCTCTATTTGACATCTCTGCTGCCTTTGACATGGTTGACCATGAGATCCTCCTGCAACGTCTCGAGTCCTCAAGTGGTCTCAGGGGCTCATCTCTTCTTTTTTCCGGTCCTATCTTACAGATCGCACACAAACGATAATCTGGGGTGACTCCAGAACACACTGGGCTACTGTCAAGTTTGGTGTCCCCAGGGATCAGTACTTGGCCCACTCATTTACCTGCTTTATACAGCTGATATTTCCTCCATCTTTGTTACACATTTAACCACTGGGCGCCCCTATGCTGATGACGCCCAGGTCTACGTGCACGGGCCCCCGTATGCTCAGCTGTTTCTTATTGCTTGTATTGATGCTCTCTTTTATGACCTTCAAGCATGGCTGTCCTTAAACCTGTTTTCTCTAAACCCAGCAAAGACCCAATTGATTTGGTTTGGCACTCGACAACAACTGGCCAAGGTTGACTACCCTCTTTTATCTCAAAGCTTTCCTTTTATACATTCTCTGCATATGTCCGTAACCTGGGTATAATTATTGATAGCTCCCTTTCTTTTTCTGCCAATATCTTTAATCTCACCCGCTTGTGCTACTACCATCTCCGACGTTTCAAGGCTACCCGAAGATCTGTCTCCTCTCCAGTCTTTACCTCCATTGTCTATGCCTTTATCTGCTCTCGCATTGATTACTGTAACTACCTCTTTGTTGACCTCCCCAAAGTCCATCTCTCCCCTCTACAATCTGTTCCTAAAGCACCTGCCAGTCTAATCGCCCGTCTCCCACGATTCCACATTCATGTCTGAACATCTTCACTGGATTCCTCTTACTGCCCGAATCCAACTAAAGGTACTTATTTGTTCCCCCAGTGAGAACGGTGATGGTCCAGTCTCGTTCCAACTAAAGGTACTTATCCATATTTGCCGATCTTACATGGGACTTGCTCCTAAATACCTCTGTGACCCATTATATTACGTCTTCCTACTTCAGCTGGCTCCCTTCGCCCTCTTCGTTCCTCTGATCGACTTGACTCATTTGTTCCCCCAGTGAGAACGGTGATGGCCCAGTCTTGTTATTTTGTTACTATTAGCCCTTCACTGTGGAATCAGCTTCCTCCTTCGGCCCGGGCTGCAGTACTATCGGGTGGTCCTTCCACAGCTTTTCGTTGTCTTTAAACTTGCCTTTATTCCAGAGGACTTTCGCACTGGGAGCGCCTCTGATTGGTGGGCACTTGGTAGTGGCACTGATAAGTTTTTAAATACAATACAATATTGTAGTGTACTGTGTAGTGTGTAATTTGGGTATTAAAGTGATTGTGTAATATTATAGTAGCAATTAATGAGTTTCTATGACCCTATTGTAATAAGATCAATGAATTTGTTATTTATTTCTAATGAAATATATTATGTCACACATCTTTTAAAGTTGCTACCCCTAGACATGATACAAAATATGAAAATTAATTATTTCATTTACCAGTAGATGAGGGAGCTTCTATTTATCATTGTCTGGTTGAGGCAACCGCTATTTGCCCCACCCTATTAGCCAACGGTCATTCAATCAGAATTCATAGAGTTAGTTAGAAGTTCGTTTAGCAATTTGCAAGATGGAGACAGCAAGCAAATATGCTTTGCCGTTCAGCAGATGGCACAGGTGACAAACGCTGATACTTCGATAGCTTTACTAATGTGTAAGGCTATTTATATAGCGTCTTTTAAGGAACCACACTAAAAGTTATCACTAATTATCAGTAAAAAGCTTTATCCTTCGTGACCTCAAAACTCAATGAAGAAAGAGCCTCGAACTGAACGACAAAGATTGTGTTGTATTGTATATTCGTTTATTCAATAAAACAGCTGTCAGGACGCAGCTGTTAACAAAAAATTGAGCTTTACACTTAATTAGCGATGGAGAGCTTGTGTGTTGGCGAACACTGCTCAGCTAATTAGAAAAGTCACCGGCGGCAGGATCGCGCACTCACGCAGAGCTCTACCAACAGATTCCCAACTAGATGTGACAGATGACAGAGTCTCTGAATAACGTAGAGTTGTCGTCAGAATATCTCCCGAACAACCCCTAGATTGTCCTACAGGTAGAACGGGCTTCGGTTGAACTCGAGCTCTTGGTGGAGTTGATCGTCAGCCGAAACCTGTCGCCCCTCGATCTTGATGAAGGTGGACCGTTCCACACACTAGAGGTTTACGACATCCAACCAAAACCGTCCGAAATGCAGAATATCCATGGTGGAACGAAAACTAGTTCCGACACGCCAACACGACAACAGTAGGCCTAATTCTCCAAACTGCGAATTTTTATCCAGCAAATTCAGCGAAATGACATGGACGACTGTCAACAGTCAGACTTCATTGCATCAGTAAGAAAGAGCTCGGAAAAAAGACGTCGACTAACTTATCACTGACTGCTTTGCCAAAATTTAATTAGAAGTAGGCCTACAGTTGTTTTAATCCATTTAATAACCACGGACTACATGGATGCTCACGTTTTTGGCCTATGTAAATTTGATAGATCCCACTCTCCCGTAAGAACGCACTACAACTACTACTTCCAATACCACTACTGCTAGAACTAGGCTACTTCCACTACTATACCTCTACTACTACTAATAATAATAAATACATGTACATTAGCTCCAAACTGTGACCACGGGTACTCTTACACCAATTCTATGCTGATGACGTACAGGCTTACACTCCCATATTACTTACGCTTTGGTTTCTGTTCGAATTATATGCGAAGCCATGGATGCTCTTTCTTCGTGGATGGCTTCTAATCAACCTCTCTTAAACTCTGATAAGACCAAGTTTATATGGCTAGTTAGCCGGAGGCAACTAGCAGGCATAGACCTGCACTTGCTAGCTCAGGTTTTCCTGAGATCACTCTCTCACTTACTGTCCGAGACTCTGGCGTTATTCTGGACCAAGAACTCGGTTTCTCGCATCGCGTGAATCTGGGTGCTCGAAGCTGCTACTAACAGCTTCCTCAGCTTCGAGTTAATTTTAGCTCCCTCTCTCATGATGCTGCTGTGGTTCTTGTCCATGCCCTTGTCACTAATAGATTTACCATTGTTGCTCGATACTAAGTCTTGTCGGTCTCCCTCTAGAGTGAATATGGCGTCTGGATCGGGTTCTACGCTCAGCTGCTCGCCTCATTGGACGTATCCCTAAGTATGCCTCTGTTTCTGCTTACATGTGTTACGTCTTACGTTTGGGTTTCGGTTTCCCAGCGTATCTCCTATTGGATTGCTGCACTAGTTTCCGTTGACTTCTTGGTTGTGCCCCATCTTACTTACTAAAGTATGAGCGTTTGTCTTGTACTAACAAAAGATTACTTACTTGCTTGCTTAACGTCCGGTGTAGAAGCAGCAGCAGAAGCCAATGTTTAACGACATCTTCGAAAACAAAGGTCATTAACGTATAACTTACCACATGTAAATCACCTAACAGAGCGGCGAAGGAACGGCGGTTGATTTCGATCAAAATTTAAAAAACTAGCGGTCATTAATTTAAGTCAGACTTCATTGCATTAGTAAGAATTTCGCTTCGCAATTTGCCAGAGGGAGACAGAAAATCAATTCGCTTTAACATTCAACAGATGGCATTAGTAGAGAACATTCTTTCTTATTCAACATATGGCAAAGGCATCAAACGCTGACTTCATGATAACAAATACACAAGCTACTGTAGCGGACATGGATGGATAGAATACATGTTGGGCGCTATGGAAGCGAGAGGTGATTGAGTTTAGGGGTTTTGGAAAGGGTCAACAAGTACTCGGGGTCCTGTGCCCCTGTGAGGCCTCGTGCCTCAGTGAGGCCTTGTGCCTGAGGTCCGATGCCCCTGTGAGGCCCAGTGCCTCAGTGAGGCCTCGGAAACAATATAAAAGGGGCCTCGTGCTTTCATTCGAAGGAGAAGACTGCCGGGGACTATCGTGGCGAAGCCCTTGTCCGATGCTGGGGCATTCGTGAGGAGCAAGAACACTGCCGGGGAATATAGTGGCTAAGCCCTTGTCGGATGCTGGGGCCTCCGTGAAGAAAGAAGGGGTTCGAGATAGTGCAGGGTTAGACGCTTTCTTTGTGAGGCATCGACGTAGTTATTGAGCAATATAATTCTGTATAGGAAAAGATTATTTGTTTAACACGAGAAGTGTTATGATTTCGTAATTCTGTGGAAATACTGAATTATTGTGAATTTCGTGATAATTTTGGCGTCAATAAGAAACGTCTTCAATCATTCTCCAGTTCTTGATTTGTTGAGTCGATCGGTTGTAAGTAAACTCGCAAGTCCTTCGACGACATCGGAGGCCTTATCTACGCGCATACGTCCTGGGCCTTCTTAACCACTCGGCTGGCCTTGGAAGTATACGGTATAGAGAAATACCCCGGCGAAGAGGGAGGAGCATTTCCGCCACACTGGCACCAGAAGCGGGGTATTGAAACGACGAGTTTTGATCGACAGCGATGGAAGACGAGGAGGTGATCATAACACGAAGACCGCGGGGCATCGAGGATCCGTTCTTGGACACTTCAACTCCCGTGAGAAGACGTCAAACGACGGAGGCGTCGCCAGAACCGAGTCTGTTGGAGGACGATGGCGATGGTGACCTGAGGCCCGATGAACTGAGCGGACGAGACAAACCAGAAGAACCGATGTCGCCACAGAAATTGCTGGAAGGCATCGGGGGCCTACTGAAGACGAGACCGATGCAGATGAAACCAGGGAAGTTCGACGGAACAGGATCGTTGGAGTCTTTCCTGGCGCAATTCGAGGTATGTGCAACGCATAACCGATAGACGGCCTCGGATAAGATCGACTTCCTCCGATGTGCATTGGAGAAAACTGCGACTCAGTTGTTATGGGACTTCGGCGCTCGACAGGATGTAACATTATGAAGAATTGGTCGGACGTCTGAGACAACGGTATGGCATGGAAGGCCAGGCCGAGATGTTCCGTGCGCAGCTCTACTATCGACGTCAGCGAGCTAATGAGAGCCTTAGCGATCTTCTTCATGACATTCGGCGACTTGTGGTCCTCGCGTATCCTGTTCCATCCAATGAGACTACGCAGATCATCGCCAGGGACTCTTTCTTGGAAGCCATGCGGGACCGGGAACTTTCACTCAAGGTACGCGAGCGAGAGCCAAAAAGTTTGGACGAGGCCTACCGGACGGCGCTTCGTCTCGAGGCCTACCAGCGGACGACGGATACGGACGATCGGAAGAGGCAGCCGAACAGAGTGAGGGGAACGCAAGAGACCGACCTCGACGCTCAGATTCAGTCACGGATAGACCGCTTTCTCGCTGAGCAGCGCGAAGTGCAACGAAGATGGCAACGAGACCTGGAGAGTAACATCGACCGACAACTTCGGGAGCTGAGGAGCCAAGCTGTGACTACTGGCGCGACCGGGCGAGATGTTCGGCCCTCGGAAGGCAACCAAGGAGTTTCACGGCGGACGGCGGCCTGCTTCAACTGTGGCCGACCCGGTCACTTCGCTCGCAACTGCCGGCAAGGCCGCCGGCCCTTTAATCGTCAGCCAGCGACGGCAATGGTCGGAACGGAACCGACCGATGCTGCAGAAGAAGTCGTCACTAACCACACGGCACGGTCAAGGCTTCCGAACCGCGCAACCAACAACGCCATCTACATACGAGGTATTGTCAACGGACAACCGCAGACCTGCCTGATCGACACTGGATCAGAAGTAAGCCTGGCACCGCTTTCTACTGTTGAAGGGTTAGACTTACGTCCTTGTAATCGCTTTTTGATGGCTGCAAATGGGTCTAATATACGGGTCCTTGGAGAAGTAAACATCCCGATTAAAATTCGGACGGGTTTTGAAATTCACACGGGTTTTCCGGTATCCGATCATATTGCTGAGCTTATGTTAGGTATGGATTGGCTAAGGGAGCACCGATGTCGCTTGGGTTTTGGTACCGGGGCCTTATTTGTTGGCCGTCGACGTGTCTCTCTTGTAAGGGGCAATGGGTCCATGTGGTGCCGGCGCGTGATCGTCGCTGAGGATGTTGTGGTATCGCCTAAGTGTCAACAAGACGTGTCCGTTAGGACACAGTATGGGGACTTAGCTACTAAAGCGCCTGCATGGATGACTGAGGCCGCGGAGGGCCAGCCTGGTGTTCACCTAGCCCGAGTACTGTTAGGAGATCGTGCGGATACAACCCAGGTAAGGGTGGTAAACCTTAGTGAAGACCCGGTTAAGCTAAGTAAGGACCAAGTGCTAGGAGGCCTACACCCAGTAGAGGTTGAACATAATAGTGTTAGTAAGGAAGGCAGAGGGCAGGTTAAGGGTGATTTTTCTCTGGACTTTTTGGTAGAAGATCTTCCGGAAGAGGTGAGGTCGGATGATCGCGTCCAGCTGCGGAACTTGTTGACAGAATATAAGGATATATTTTCTGCAACGGAAAGAGATCTAGGTAGGACGACTGTGACTACACTTAAGATAGACACCGGTGATGCAAGACCGGTACGACAGCCTTTAAGACGACAGCCATTGCCGTATAGAACTGCAGTGGACGGGCATTTAGATAGGACATTGGCCGTAAGACAGAACGGGATGAAAATAGCTAAGAGAAACATTTTCCCAGTTCTGCTGGTATATATTGCAACGGCACTAACGCTGGTTTGCTGTTTGTGGGTTAATCAGGAAGCGATATCGGTGGCTAGTGTTTTAGTCGAGAATGTTATTGTACGGTACGGGGCCCCGCTACAGATCCTTACGGATCAAGGGACTAATTTTGATGGGAATCTGTTCCGGGAACTCTGTAAAATATTGGGCATCGATAAGGTCAGGACCTCTAGTTACCACCCAAGCGGGAATGAGATGATCGAGAAGTCTAACAAAACTTTAAACGCGATGTTGGGGAAAGTTATTTGCAGCCATCAGAGGGATTGGGACGACGCCTTGCCCCATGTCCTTGCCGCCTACCGGGTGTCGCTGCATGAAACGACGGGCTTCAGTCCGAACTTACTCATGTTCGGTCGCGAGACAAGAGCCCCACTGGATCTCGTTTACGGTCGACCTCCGGATGCCGATCGCGCAGCTGATACCTACGTGAGCTATGTTCGAGACTTCGCTGACCGTATGGAGAATGCATATCGACTGGTCCGCGAACAGTTGAAAGTTACGGCGGAACGACGCCGTCATACTTACGATCTACGAGTTCGTCCCGCGCGGTTCAAGTCAGGAGACCGCGTATACTCTACTTCACACCGCGCCGTCATCGAGGCCGCACTCCGAAATGGACCCGTATGTACACGGGGCCATTTACTGTCGTGGAGCAGCGAGGAGCTGTAAACTACGTAATCCGGAAGACAGCCAATTCCAGACCGTTTACAGTGCACGTCGACGAATTAAAACTATGTTTCGACGAAGGGATATCAAGGGAAGAAGATACGCGGCTTGATCAACCAACGAGCGAAGAGATGGATAGAGGCCAACCTCGGCGAGAGATTCGTCGGCCGGCACGTTATTGCTAGTAAAGAGAATGACGTCAGATGGCTCGGGCCTTGTGGTAATGCCCGGACATCCGAAGTAATGTTCTGTCGGCAGCTAGTGTTTTGCTACCTTCGGGCGAATTGACTGTGGAAAGCCGGAACAGAGTACAATAATTCTTATCAAAGCTCTATATTGAAATATTATTGCTTATAGAATGTGTGTAGTATAGTTTTTGCTGAATTGAAGCGTAATTTTGTAGTTTTCTCTTTATGTAGTGATTTACAACGACTGATGAGGTTGATCGCACCGAGGTGGTGGGTGAATTGCACCATTTCGAAGACAATGTCATAGATTTTGACTTCGACGAAATCGATTTGATGGCTTTAATGGAGGAAGAAATCGATACGAGTGAATTCGAATTATTTCTGGAGTGTGATGACGAGGCCATGGAGCCGCCCATATCGTCGGATTTGGCCGAGATAGAGCTATCGTCCCTATTTTTTTTATGGTGTGGGTGAGGTGGATCTCTGTGGGTTGGACATGTCATGTCCTGATGCATTTGAAGATTATTCAATTTTGGACTGTTGTTTTAAGGCCATTTGGTGCCCATATGATTGGGGTTCATCTTTTTAAAGAGTTAATTTGAGCCGTAGTTTGATAGATTTCTCTTTATTATGGTTTAAGTTTTTGTTGTGCACGAGAAGCTGACACTTATGCGCTATATAAAAAGCGATGGCCTAAGTATCGCATGGGTTATGACGTAACAGAGTTTGGATTAATTAACGGCTTTGAATTAACAGCGTAAGTTTTTATTGTGTGGTCAAGGTTAGAAATTTGGTATTGGATGCTGTTTGTTTATTGAAACAAGATATTGTTGGTCATTGATTAATTTGGTAAGACTGGGGCCTTAGGCCTCCATGAGGCCCAGTGCCTCACCGGAACCTTAGTGCCCAAGACCTTGACGCTTGGGGCCTAAGTGCCCAAGACCTTAGTGCCTCGGGGCCTTATTCCTTCTTTTAAGTTGCAAAATGCGATTGTGTTGTCTGATGACTTTTAGATGGTTTGGGACTGTTCTGACTGTGTTGCATTCAGTGAAGAGAATGTTTTCTTTTAAAGTGATTATTGATTGGAACTTTTGAAATTTGTATTAGGATTAAGTCTCCGAGGATGTGGACATCCTCTCACCGTGGCCGTCGGAGAATGTAGCGGACATGGATGGATAGAATACATGTTGGGCGCAATATAGAAGCGAGAGGTGATTGAGTGCAGGGGTTTTGGAAAGGGTCAACAAGTACTCGGGGTTCTGTGCCCCTGTGAGGCCTCGTGCCTCAGTGAGGCCTTGTGCCTGAGGTCCGATGCCCCTGTGAGGCCTCGTGCCTCTGTGAGGCCTGTCCCCCTGTGAGGCTTTGTGCACAGGGACTGATGCCCCAGTAAGAGCAGACATTATATGTCGTATTGCCCTGATATGGTAGAAACAAGATCTGCAAAGGTTTGGTATAATTATGGGATTGGAATGTGAGATCACTGTCCAAAGTGACCCCAAGTGTTTTGAGAGTCTTTGATATTGGAACAGCAGTTGCAGAAAAGTCAATGCTAGCATGAAAAGGGGGAAAGGCACAGTCGTTGGCGTTAGCAAAATGTGATTGTCTCAGACTTATCTTGGTTTATATCAAGACCGTTGAAGCAGGAACCACGCATGCACTGAAGAGAAGAACTCTTCTAGTATTACTTTACCGGACTGATCCGTTGGTGACAGAGCAATTAAAGCTGAGTATCATCAGCATACTGCTGTAACTGGACTCCTAAGTGATTGGCTATGCGGCTGATTGGTGAAGTGAAGATGGTAAATAATAGGGAACTGAGAACAGAACCCTGACGGACACTAGCGCAGTGCAGAGAGAAGGATCCGATCGAGCAGTACAATATCCACTTGTTGAGACCGATTGCAGGGGTAATAAGCTAGTCAATTTAAGGCAGGTCCAGAGACACCGAAGCTTTTACTGAATCTGGAGAAAGTAGAGGCTAGTGGTCGACAATGTCGAAAGCAGCACTAAGGTCGAGGCATACTGTTAGGTACACCTTTCCTTTATCAATAGATGAGAAGATGTTGTCCAGCGTGAAGGCGAGAGCAGTTTCAGTAGAGTAGCCTTCGCGGTAAGCTGATTTGTAAGGACTGAAATTAGGAGATGAAGTAATTTGTTTCCTGATCCGTGTAAGGAAGAGACGTTCGAGAATGTTAGAAATGTTATTAAGGCTGGAAATGGGTCTAAAGTTTGACAGGCTTTTGATGTCCAGGTCAGGTTTCTTAAGTAAAGGCGTGACTAAAACAGGTTTAAAACTTGATTGAAAGCAGCCGTCAGTAAAAGACAAGTTGGCCAAATGAACAATAAGGTGGGAGAAAACATCGGAACAGAAGAAAGTGAGTGATTCAGGCTCGAAGTCTATTGTAGATGATTTTAGGGACAAAATTATTAAAGACTTCCACGCAAATTACAGGTAGTACATCGTTAAAGACAGTACCAGAAAAGTCAGGGTCAAGCAGTAGGTCGTTTCATTTCAGATTGGCAGAGCACTGGGCAATTTTGCATGTAAGACTGTCGAGTTTGTTAAAAAAAAAATTAGAAGTCAGAGCACAGTTTTGGTTCTCTCGTTCCGAGCGTTCGCAGTTGACAGCATCTTTTGAATGCAGCATCTGGTGTGAGATGCGCCATAAGTCCTTGGGATTCTGAGCACTTTCAAGCTGAAGACAGTAGTAAGAGCTCCTGAACTCATTTGTAAGTTAATTTGAATGGCGGCAATGATGACGGAAACACTGTCTGTTCTCTTCAAAGCCTGAACTCTTCCATATTCATTCTAATCGGCGACGTTCTCTCTTTTCCTCTATTGCCTCAGCAGAACACCATCATATGACGGGGTTTGAAGGTCACCGAAGGCATGTATTAATCGGGGAAACTTTGTTCAGTTTGTGTAACAGGTTTTCTTGAGCTGTTCGGCGAACTCCTTAGCAGGTGAAGTGAACAGATCGGAATCAACCAGCAACAGACTGAATTGAAGAGGATCTACGGCTTTGATGCTACGATAAACATGCTCTCACAGGTTGACGATTGAAGAACGTCATTACTTTACACAATAGACTCTTGTGATCTTATACGAGACCAGCGTCGCTGAGCCGTGTCTCGTAAACAGCAGTCCTGTCGTCAGAAGCTAGGACATCAATGAGGTTACCTGACGAAGGCTCATGGCTGAGAAGATATCAGCTAGGTCGTCGATGATATGACCATCAGATCCAGGGCAGTTCAGATCCCCGCACAACAGAAGTCTTTCGCCAGCCTCGATGTAGAATTGTAGATGGACGAGATCAGAGTTGCGAGATCGTTGTGGAATACACCGACTGGACTAGGTAGATGTAGATAGATGTTGGCGACAGTGATGGATAATGACGAACTACCGAGTTGAACCAGCTGAACTTCATACGAGGAAACCTAAGGTATGCTGCTTGAGGGTGGACCTTGATGTCTAATGACTTGTATTGTATTGTATTGTATTCGGATATTTATAAAGCGCTTCTAGCGGGAGGGCCATTCAGAAGCGCTCCCAGGGCGATAGACCCCGAGAGAAAAAGCAAGTTTTAAGAAAGGTAAAAGAGGAAGAGACGCTACCTGAGAGAATAGAAGAACGAACAAACGGAGGAAGCTCATTCCAAAGAGCAGGGCCAATGGAAGCAAAATACCTATATTGAGCCAGAGAAGTCCTGAAACTGGGAACGAGGAGGTCCAAACGGTCAGATGAACGAAGAGGACGAAGAGAAGCCGCAGAGTGAGGGCGATGAAATAATTCAAATAAATATTTCGGAGCGAAACCAAGCAGTAGTAGTCCAATACGGGGTTGAAATCATGCGCTACAAAAAGCTGCTTGATATAAAGACTGTCTCTACAGAAAAGCGTCCACAGAGGGCCCACAGGACCCACTGACCCTTATCACAGATCGCTTTCCAAGCAGTGTCTGTGGCTATCGTGGCTTAGAAGTCTTTTGAATCATGGTGTTAAGAGTTTTTTAAAAACAGGCTCAATAGAAGTCCTTTGATATAAAGGCCGTCTCTATACTACCCATCTTCTAATCCGCGTTTATGACAGCAAGAGCGCGCCATAGTTTATACACGCTGCAATCAGGCTGCAATAGCCCTATGAATGCATACATTTAGATCCGGCTGAAGCCGGTCATATGCGTCAGACAGAAAATGGCTTATGGCTTATCTACTTCCTCTTCGAAGGATTTTTTCCTTCGACTAGTTATCAACGATAGTTTTGGTAAACTGTATAAACTGTCAACGTATTCCTCGTCAGCGACAACAAAGAATATTCCTAAGATTTGACGAGGCGATGCAGCCACGTATGAGCGAAGGTTAGTGTTTCATCTGCAGGCCTTTAAAATTTAAAGCTTATTTCACATTTTATGGTCTAACTAAGCTTGAGTATATTTATACAGTATGTATGCATGCATGTAGGCCTATACACAACCATACCCTACTATGCTAGGGGAAAAATAAATATTTATTTACTGAACATTTATATAGCGCCCACTTAGATCAGCAGCGCTCTCAACCCACACCAGAACCTGCAACAGTAAGATTTTTCAGGCGTCTAAATGCTCGATGGCATAGTGGTTAGCGCGGTGAATTCTCAATCCAGAGGTCGGGGATTCAAATTCCCACCAGGGTAGAAAAAGGGGTTCGAGATTTCTGCTTCATCTGCACGCCCTAGCCGACTCGGCTATAATGAGTACACCAGCTGTGCACTGTCGGTGGGAAGATGAGACGGTGAGGGAGATGATTGACCAACCGCCCTCATATGCCGAGGTTAAGAAAATGAAGTCGATAACACTTTATACCTATGACCGCCTTAGGGCTAGTTTAAGGGATTGCTCTGTAAAATAGGGGACGCTCGTCAGTCGATGGATGGAACAATGGATGGATGGTAGCCAACTGAGCTATAATGAGTGCACTGGCCGTACACTGTTAGTGGGAAGATGAGACGGTGAGGGAGAGGACTGACCATCCGCCCTCTTATGCAGAGGCTAAGAAAATTAAGTCGCTAATATTTAATGTTCATGGCCATCTTAAAGCCGGCTTAAGAGACTTCTATTCTTTTCTATATTCGATTTAGGCCCAATATGTTTACTGAATGAAAAATCAGTTTATAAAACCTAACCACACTTTCGTAAATTTGTTGAAACCGTGTAAATTTTTTTAAATAAAAAATGCCTATTAGTATCGGCATAGTCTTTTTTACTGGTTAATAAATGGTGTTTACTTATTTACATCATAGCTTGCTTTTGGTACTAAAAACACTGTATTGAATGATCAGCGCTCCATACGAATAAATTTGTTATTCCTTGGACAGGTCAAAGTCCACCGCTGGCCGAACGCAGCTGAATCCATCGGCCTGGCTGAATCAACCTCAAGCCGAAAGCAGGATGTCTACAGGCGATGCGCGCGCAAAGCCAGCCTGAGGGCTGTGGGCTGTGTTTTGCTTCGGCTGATCTAACGAGTGCAGAATAAGGCGGTCGAGAAATAACGTTTGCATAACCCTAACGTTTGCATAACCATCTGCTGCGAACTCTGCCTTCAGCCCACAACCATTCATTAAGCGTATTGAGTCAGTGTTTTGGATTTTTTCAGGTTTTCCAGGTTCTGGACACATCAAGCCTGTGTTTCAAACGTGTTAATTTTTTTAATTAAGACTGAGAAATGCAAAAGAGAATTTATTTAGCACCAGGGCGAGTCTTGACCCAGACATTGAAGTTTAACTATTGGGCAGACTCGAATATATGGCTTCACGAAAACAAAGACCATGAAAAATATTTATAGTACAATTACATCATAGCTAAGAATAGGACTAGCCTTGCCAGGATAACATTCTTGACATGCCATTCTCTCTTCTGGCGAGACCTCTCGATGCAGCTTAACGAAACCAAAGACCACGGAAAATATTTATAGCACAATTACATCATATCTAAAAATAGGACTAGCGTTGCCAGGATAACATTCTTGACATGCCATTCTCCCGTCGAAAAGAGAGCTCTCAATGCGCTTCGTGGAACAGACCACGAAGAAATATTTATAGTACAATTACATCATATCTAAAAATACCACTAGCATTGTATACCAGAATAACATTCTTGACATGCCATTCTCTTTTCTAAAGAGAGCTCTCAATGCGCTTCGTGGAACAGACCACGAGAATCTCGGAGCTGTTTTCAGAAACGCGTTACCTTTAAACCAAGACTGTTTTTAGAGCCGGTCTTTATTAGAGGGAATTTATACAGCACCATGGTCAATTTTATATGGCTTTATCAGCTTTCTATAGATAAAGGATACATTGGACAAGCCGCTCTGTTAACTTCTATAGCACCAAAAGTGATCGCAAAAAACCAGCTTATTCACAGGTGCTTAGTCAAATCAGTTCAATCAGTCATACGGTTCAGTGTAATAGTACTCTGGAGATTTATATTGCGCACAAAAGGCGAAGTCGTGCAGCCTATTCACAAGCGCTCAGTCAAATCATAATCGATAGGTGGGGATCAAGATCCAAATGCTTCAATCAGTCGGACAGTTTTAAGGGAAGAGGAAAATCGAAATCGAGGCATCGTTTTAGCCAATCCATAAATGAAAAATATATGCTTTAAAAATAAAGGCTAGCCAGCTGAGCCGCTGTTGGCCGTTTTTACTGCCAACCTAAACCATTTGGATATTAATCTATTGCTTTGACTAACTATTTGATAAACCAATTAGAGAAAGTTTTATATTGGGTATATATAATTATCTATGAAAATGAAGGGCAAAAATCTGTGTGCGTGGTTGGTAATTGGGACAAGAGACATATGTGGTAATAGCTGCCTAGGAGTTTATTGCAAACTTCACTTATTAAGACTGAGAAAGGGTGGTGGTACGCAGCCGTGCATAGGTTGTGGAAAGGCGGTGAAAAATAAAATAGGTCTTTGCCTGGGTTGTGGCTACAAGGCTGCTAGACTGAAAAAGTTGCGAGATGAAAGCATCTTTCAAGACGAATGTAAGCGTCTGACCGTAATTGAATATCAGGCATAAAAATAAATAATTAATTAAAATTCACGAATTTTTTAAAGTATTAGTATAAATAACTTCTGATTATAGTAGTGGTATAAATAACTTCTGACTATATATTGTCTACGGTTGAAGATGCCTGGCCATAATTGAATATAGGCTATTATTATCTGCGGTTGGAGACGCCAGACCATAATTTAATATCAGGTATAAATAAATAATTAAAATTAACAAATTTTTTAAAAGTATTAGTATAAATAACTTCCGACTATAGTATTAGTAGTAATAACTTCTGAGGTATACTATTGACAATGGATGAGACTGATATTACCATGGATTAGTATCAAACAATTTATAACTATGGCATTGTCTACGAATGAAAAAATTGAACAATTGTTAGACGAAGCTATCCCAGATGCGGTCAAAAGACGCTTATTACAACCACTGCTTCCAAGGCCAATTCCTCCAGTGCGTAAGCGCAGAGGGTTAAAACGTAAGGCCATTCTGGCACAATTCGACCCACTCCTAAATAAGAAGGATAGAGGTGGACCACCACCCTTTCTAGTGCACAGAGAGCTAGCCAATCAGCATCTGAGAGACTTCCGTGCAGAAGTGCCGCTTAATCACAGGCTGGAAGGAGATGCGTTGGCTTTCTTGAGTGCAATGGAGCAGAACATTGAGGCGCAACTAAACGAAGAGCTCCTGAAAAATGGCGGTTTGAAATACTCTCAAGTGTTGACTGTTGATATGGAAAAGTTTGCGCCAACTGTTGATAATGTGTATGATGGCAACGCGGCTCCTGGTACTATTACCAACACGGCTTACTTTCGAAGCAAAGCAGAACCAGTTACCAATGCGGGGAAAATCCAGGGGGTCATACGGAAGGCCAAGGCCGAAGTACTAAAACTCCTCGAAGAGTACACCAATGAGGGATCGGGTTGGAGAGTGAAGCGGGTCGTGGCGCTAGACCTCAGTGTTGCAAGATATAAGCCTTTCCGAGGTAAGAGCTACTTTCCCACACCAAAGTATATACCCCCTCGCACGGTTATTAATGTTAAGAATGAAGATAACCGCTGCTTCGAGTGGGCCATACTAAGCGCAATGTACCCAGCAGATCAAAATCTGAATCGCCCCTATAAGTATCAGGCTCACCTGCAGGAGCTAAACTTTGACGGTATAGAATTTCCAGTGAAGGCCACAGATATCGGTAAGTTCGAACGTCAAAACCCAACCTTAAGCGTTTCAGTCTTCGGGTGGGATAAAGCTTTATATCCAATCTGTGTATCAAAGCAGATCGATAGAGGCCATAATATTGACCTTCTGCTATTGGCTGAAGGCGTAAATGAAAATTTTCATTTACAGAATCACCACTACGTCTGGATTAAAGACCTTGGCCGAATTCTTAATCAAAATAGCAAAGACAAAAACAAGAAACACCCATGTCGCCGCTGCCTACACGTATTCTGTAGACAAGACTTGCTGGATGCTCATGTCAAAGATTGTCAGGGTATTAGTGAGAAGCCTCAGAGAATTGAGATGCCAAAAGAGGATGAAAATATCCTCAAATTCCAGAACCATCACAAACAGATGCGCACTCCGTATATTATTTACGCGGACTTCGAGGCTCTAAACATACCAATCGAAGGTGTGGCCATGATTCCCAGCGAGAGCAATACAAGACAGATAGCTGAGCAGAAACCATGCAGCTTCTGTTATATAGTTGTTCGATGCGACGGCCGCACAAAGAAGCCAGTTCTATTCCGGGGAGAAAACGCCGTGCCAGAGTTCCTACAACGACTACAAGGCGAGCTGGCCTCTATTAAACAAAGGCTGGCCACCCCAGCTAAGATGGTTATGTCAGCGGCCGATCGCCAATCCTTCCGCGAGGCTATCGAATGTCACATCTGCGGAAATGCTCTCGAAACGGATAGAGTTCGTGACCACTGCCACATTACCGGTAAGTACAGAGGTGCTGCTCACAACGCTTGCAACCTCAAACTTCGAATATATCCAGATAAGTGTAAGGTACCGGTGGTCTTCCACAATCTGCGAGGTTACGACTGCCACCTCATAATGCAAGCGATAGGCAGCTGTGAGGCCGCACAGGATGAGGAAACTGAAATTAACTGTATTCCAAACAATATGGAGAAATACATGACATTTAACATTGGACAACTACAGTTCATCGATAGTCTCCAGTTTCTAAACAGCTCGTTGGATAAATTATCAGGAAACCTATCACTGGAAGATCTGAAAGTCACAACGGCGTATATAAAGGAAAATTTCGTTCACAATGATGCGACAAAACTAGATCTTTTGAGGCGAAAGGGCGTATATTGTTACGAGCACATTGACGATTACCACCGCTTCGAAGAAGACCGACTTCCACCCAAAGAAGCGTTCTACAGCAGGCTGTCCCGAGAGAATATCTCTGATGAGGATTATCAAGACGCCCAACGAGTATGGAATGAATTCGAATGTAAGACTCTGGGTGACTATCACGACTTGTATCTCCGTACGGATGTACTCCTACTCGCAGATGTCTTCGAGACCTTCAGATCCACATCGATGAAGTACTACAGTCTGGATCCGGCTAACTACTTCAGCCTACCAGGAATGGCCTGGGACGCTTTGCTGAAAAAGACGAAGGTCGAGCTCGAACTTCTCACCGATATAGACATGCATTTGTTCGTAGAGAAAGGTCTCCGAGGTGGAATCTCGATGGTATCTAAGCGCTTCGCAAAAGCCAACAACCCACAATGCCCCGACTACGATACCACGAAGCCAGACAACTGGATCATGTATCTCGATGCTAATAACCTCTACGGCTGGGCGATGCAACAGTCACTACCAGTTGGAGGATTTAGCTGGGAAAGTCCAACTCTCGACGAAGTGTTGTAAACTCCAGACGACGCGCCTGAAGGCTTCCTACTTGAAGTAGATCTCGGGTACCCGGAGCACCTTCACGACGCACATAGCGACTATCCCTTAGCACCAGAAACCGTGACAGTCCAAGAGGAGTGGTTGAGTGGCTATCAGAATGTGCTTATGAACGAGTTGGGAGGCAAGTTCACAAAGCATGTGAAGTTAGTACCAAGCCTACGACCTAAGGAGCGGTATGTGGTCCATTATAGAAATCTCAAACTCTACCACTCGTTGGGCCTACGAGTTTCTAAAATTCATCGTGTCATTAAATTTAGACAGGAGGCATGGATGGCTCCATATATCGAGATGAATACGAAATTGAGAGCGAAGGCAACGTCAGAATTTGAAAAAGACTTCTTCAAGCTGGCTAATAATGCGGTCTTTGGAAAGACCATGGAAAATCTTAGAAAAAGAATCAGGGTCAACCTGGTCCCGACCTCAAAAGTTGACAAACTTCGTAAACTAATTGCGGATCCGGCCTACATATCGCACAAAATCTTCAACGACCAACTCGCCGCGATTCACAGTTTGAAGAACAAGCTCAAGTTAAACAGACCTGTATATGTCGGCCAGGCTGTCCTCGACCTCAGCAAGCATCTGATGTACGACTTCTGGTATAACGATGTGAAAAAAGAGTACGGAGAAAAAGCCCAGTTGCTATATACAGACACTGACAGCCTGTTATTTCAGGTGGAAACTCCGAACGCCTATGCCGATATGTGAAATAAAAAACACCTATACGACCTCTCCGAGTTTCCTAGAGACAGTCCATACTACGACGTCGAGAACAAGAAAGTCGTGGGCAAGTTCAAGGATGAATGTAACGGAGTTGCCATAGCCGAATTCGTGGGACTGCGTCCGAAGATGTACTCGATCTTAAAATCGGGTAGTTCAGAGATCAGGAAAGCTAAAGGCGTTCAGAGAGCAGTTGTGAAGAAGGATCTGCACCACGAGCTATACAAGGAGTGCCTGTTCGAACGAGAAGAGATGCGGCACACACAAGTCGTGATTCGAAGCCACGACCACCAGATCGGAGTGTACGAGCAGAATAAGATCAGCCTCTCTCCATTAGACACAAAAAAGTGGATCGAGGCCGATGGGATAACAACACTGGCATACGGGCACTACAAAATCAACGACGGTTGAGTATTCTATCGGGGGGTAACTCAGTGCCCATAGGCACCAGAATCAGCTCCTCGCGTACAAACCCGCGGCCAGGCCCATCAACCAGATGGTATAAAGCCGGCTGGCCAGCCTGCCGAACAACATCCAAAATAGCGTGGATGGTGAGCGACCAGTTAGGATTGGTGGCACGTTTGCTTCCACCTTCGAGCTCGCCGGGAGCGTACAAATATCGGACGAGAACGTCGTGTCCGAGAATAGGCTCATCCAAGCCCCACAAACGACCTTTAGTTTGTGAATGAGAGGGCTTCTGTGTCACTTTAGCAGCTTTCATCGCTTTAACCGGCTTCATGTCGAGCAAGCGCGTCGGCTCATCGTTTAGTGCAGCCACAACTTCGGGCAACCGGCGAACCCATTCCACTGACCGTTCGGATGACCCCCTTGCAGCCAGGAGCAATTCCTGAGCGTATTGGGCACCGAAAAGTCGCTCGGCCAGTGTTCGGTTGAAACGTTCAACGATTCCCTGTTGACGATGGTTACCGGCCTGTCCGCGTCTTACAAGAACGTCGTGCTTCACCAGCAACGGTGTAAAATCACCCATAAATTCGCGTCCAGGATCGACCTGAAAGAGTCGAGGCCAAGTTAATGGGCCCCGCTTGTAGATCCGGCTTAAAGCGGCGGCGACTCCAGCCGCACTTTTATCAGTCAACGGTTCAGCTTCTTTGTATCTTGAAGCAACATCGACAACAGTCAAGGCGTATTTATAAGTCTTTCGACCTACTTTATCGTGAGGTAAAAACAAGAGATCGGCTTGGTGTACGGCGTTTGGTCGATTTTCCTCAAACTTTGGATGCGGTATGCGGCGTGGAACTGGTAGAGAAATCTGCCACACAGCCTGTTTCTTCAGCCAATCGCGAGCCTCGGCCTCGGAAACTTTGGCGGCTACGGCTAGTTTTTTCACCGCAGCCTTACCTCGCCAGTAACCTCTAGGGCTGTAATAGACGGCTGAAAGGTGCTTAGACATTTCAGTAAAACTATATATTACAAACAGGTAAACACATACACAAATGATTTTCATTTGCATTTTCGCTGCCGTCCAACACCCATCCCCAGCCTCGACTTTGCCGACATAATGGCCGATACCAGCCGCGCATCCTTCTTCTCATAATCCGGAGTTTCATCGGTGAGTGCGATCTTCGACGCGGCTGCAGCGAGGATGTCATCTGCGTGGTTACGCCCTGTGGTATCTTTATGAACTGCGTAAGCCACATCATGGTGGAGGCACGCACGGTCGAGCTGATTAACACCGTGATAGCGCTGTGACAACCGTTTATCGAGTTTTGTGAATGGTCCACAGTAAGAGTACTTTCCTGTATTCTGAAAAGAACCTCCCGGATTATCTTCAGAAGACATACCGGATGGAAGGCTCATATGCATTTCTGGTAGAGGAAGAACGTTGAGGGCCCTATTCAGTAGCGAGCCTCCATAAGTCTCACGAGACTTATGCTTTCGCTCTTTAGAAGGCAAAATCTGGCTCTTCTTTACACCGCAGACGGCACAGGTTCCCTTCTTGGCTGGCCGACCGTTTCGTAACTCGACGATTGTTTCATTTAAAGTCTCAGTATGTTTCTTACATCGTAGGCAATACATTGTTTTGGTTGAATACAATCATAACTCGTTGTCTCTATATGGAAATAACAAATTTCGATCTCGAAGTCGACGATGGGAAAAAACACCACCATTGGCTGTTACCATCCAGCATACGGTGTATAATCTGCGGGCCTAGCGGATGTGGAAAAACAAACTTACTGCTTAACCTTCTGTTGAAGAAGGGGTACCTGCGTTTTGATCGGCTATACCTCTACTCAAAGTCTCTGGGACAGGAAAAATATCAGTTTCTTCGGGACTGGATAACAGAACTCGAAAAAGTTGCCGGGAAGGAAGTGGCTTCCTTTCACTCTTGCTCAGATGAAATAGTTCCAGTTGAATCATTAAATAAGAATGCCAGAAGCCTTCTAGTTTTCGATGACGTCATGCTTGAAAAACAGTCGCCCATCGAAAGGTATTTCACTATGGGTCGACACGGTGGCGCGGACTGCTTCTACTTAACTCAGAATTACTTCCGCATTCCAAAGCAAGCCATCCGCGACAATGCCAATCTTATCGTCCTCTTCAACCAAGACAGTAAAAATTTGCGAGCCATTCACGATACGTTCGTGGGCGGCGACATGTCTTTCGATGAGTTCCGTTCATTTTTCAGCGAGTGTGCTGCCCAGCCATATGGATTTGCAGTCATAGATTTAACGTCTAAAGTGTACGATGGAAAATATCGATGCGGCTTCGATCGCTTCTATAAGCCCAAGGCAAGTATTTAAAGACACGATATAGGCAACATATAGTTGACATACAACCACGATATGGACAAAAGTTTCGTCTAAACAGGAGCGAGACGCGTTGACTCAGGATTATTTAGCTCGGAGAAATCGATTGAGACAGCGTTTCGTAGATGAGAAGCTCGGTGAAGCCAATCTTCAGTACGATGCGGCAAAGCTTTTCAAACCAATAGCCACAGCCACGGCTGAATCCCAGGCGGCTACGTCCAAGGAGCTGCAGAAAGTTACCAGCGCTTTACAGGATTTGCCGGCGCAGATTTCAGAGTCTGCTAATTTTAACCCGATAGCGGCGTTGTTCGGTGATTCCGTGGGAGCAGTTGCTCCAACGGATGCTCCAGCCCTTCCAGCGCTTCCAGCATCCAGAATCCCTCCGGCATTGTTAGTCGATCCAAACAAATATCTCAACGTTGAAGCAATCACACGGCATGGTTTTACACCTCCGAGCGAGCTCGACCTGAACGACACGGCAGCTGTGAAACAGATAATCGAAGGCGTAAATTATTATAATCGCCACACCCTGGGCAAAGAGAAAAGGAAGGCCAATAAGAACGGAGACGAAGAAAAGGTACATGCGCTGGCCGTAGATATCGGCGTCCTACAGGACTATAGAGATCGAATTCGTTTGCTATTGAAAGGCCACGCCCTCACTAAAAAAGGAAAGGGTTTCAGTGTTCCTGCCGTTCCTCTGAAATTACAAGGTAACGCCTTGGGTGAACTCTCCGTTGACCCCGTCGCGTTGTCTGCCGGTAGACTGAGAGTGTTTAAAGGTGGCAACCTCGTTCTCGAATCTCCGGCCGATGAGTCGTTGTTCAATCTACTAACAAAACGCTTCGTTAAGACTAAGCAATACTCGCCTCAAGCAATTGAAACTTTTAAAAAGCTCGTACAGATGTCTGGTCTGCCTATTCATGGCCGGAAAAGTAAAAAGTTCCAGCTGATTCGTGGCTGCGCGGTGCAGTTTTACAACGATCCAAACGCCCTGGTAGAGAGGTTGCAGCTTTTGGTGGCCTCTAGGGCCGCGGGAAACACTGGTCTCGGCAACGAAATCTCCGCCATTCTTGATGAGTTACTGCGTTCCGGTGCGATCTCCAAAGAGCTGGCACTCGAATTGAATAGAAACATGCTCATAAAATAGAAATAGAAAACAAAATTCATGGCTCAGATGGAACGCTCGGAGAAACTGCTCGAAGAAATTCGAGAACTTTTGCAGCCTAAGGAGAATTTTAGTATAGTTGTTTCCTCAGATACTACAGGGTGGACCACGGCTTTCTCACCACCGCTGTACCTGGATCCAAAAAGACGCTTTGAGCTTGCTTTGGTCAATCTTGAAACTTATAATTCTATTCCGAACATTTACAGCTCAAATAACAAGTTCGTATACAGCTCCGACAATGGTGTGACGTGGAAGACGATCATTTTGCCCGACGGAAGCTACGAGATCGCACAGATTAATGATGAAATCGGTAGGCAGTTAGAAAAGCAAAATTCTCCGACGGGTGTGACACCACTCGGCTTTAATTCTCCTATTGCCATAGGAGCTAACGCATCTACCCTACGCGCTTTCATAAAATTACGAATGCTCTATATAAGGTAAATATGGCTCAATCTACCATCAGGCAAATGCTCGGTTTTAACCCTCAGAGGCTTGGTAGTGGTTATAAAGAGGGAGAAAATCCAGTCGATATTCTCCGGGTGGACACAATCCTGGTAAATTGCGACATTATCTCTGGATCGTATCGAAATGGTAGCCAGCTGCCAGTAATCTACAGTTTTTTCCCGGATGTGTCGCCCGGCTACAAGGTAATCAAGTCTCCGAAAAATCTGGTGTACCTACCAGTTGCACCTGCTGGCAACGTACAGGGCATTCGTGTTTGGCTGACTGACCAGAATGGTGAACAATTAAACCTCCGCGGTGAGACAGTAACTATAAGGTTTCACATCCGCAGTGCGTAGATTTTCACACTTAAATATTCTCATGTTTGTTCTTGGAATTAAAAGGCGGCGTCGTGTCGTGGGTGGCGGACTTTTCGACTGGATACCCAAAATCGCGGGCTTGCTAGGACGTGCCGGATCCTTCATTTCGGCTAATAAAGGTGTAATAACAAATGTTGCTGATGTAGTTGGTAATGTTGTGAAAGCTGGCGCCACAACAGCCTCCGCCGTGAGGCAAATCGTTGATGCCGTGAAAGCGAGACGCGCTGTTGCCGGCGCAAACGCTAATGAAACTCATTCGCGAGCGGTTCCCGCACCTTTGGAGAAGGCGCTCAGCGACAAGAGCATCGAATACTTAAAACAACTGGCTGTGAGTCCGCCACCCGTTGTTCCGACAATGGCTGACATAAACAGCCGCATTGCTGGATCCGGTTTCAAGACTATAAAGCCGAGTCGCGGCGGTAAGGGTCTGTTTCTCGCAAAATGAAATAAAAATATTCACAAAACGAAAAAAAAATCTTTAACCCACCACATATGAAATTCATTTACAGCATGATTAATAATTGAAGCTTGAACTTTTTTAGGTATAATAATGGCGGCATTTGACGTGCCGAGTGAAATGTTGGACATCGCTTCGGCGGTGCCCGATGATAATAGCATCGAATCGTTTGAATACCGCGAGTATGAATCACAAAATCCTGCGGCTATTAATAACGGCCAGGCCATACAGATCGACATCCAGAACCAAGACATTTTCACGCAACCTTCTAAGAGCTACCTTCTTGTGGAGGGCAGGCTTACAACAACAGGCGCCGCTTACATCGCAGACACGTTGGTGTCATTCATCAACAACGCCGTCCCGTACATGTTTTCTCAGATTCGATACCTGGCTAACAATACCGAGATAGAGAATGTCATGTCTCCTGGTCAAGCCACGACGATGAAAGGCATGCTGGTTTACGGCGATGATTTTTCCAAAGGCGAAGGTTTAAACATGTGTTGGCAGAAAGACACGACTGCGACGGCGGCGGCTGCGAATATCGGCTTTGAAGCCCGTCGACTGATGATCATTGGAAAACCCGTCCCTATTGGCACATTTTCATTCGTTGTTCCCTTAAGACATCTATTCGGCTTTTGCGATGATTACCACAAAGTCGTATACGGGATTAAACACTCTTTACTGCTGAGCCGGCAGGGGGACGCAGACGCGATCTTCAAGGAAGCCGCTGCGGTCAATGGCCAGATCACGCTGACTAAACTCTCCTGGTTCATGCCGCATATAATACCCGCTTTGGAGTATAAAAGCATGCTAATGAAGCAGATTGAAGCCAAGGTTAAGGTACCTGTAGCATTCCGCGCCATGCAATGCGACAACATTGCGGTGCCACGAGCGACGACTTTTTCCTGGCGTTTGAGTGTTAAGTCGGGCACGGAAAAGCCACGCTGGATTCTTGTTGCTTTTCAGACTGGAAAGAATGCACATCAAGGCCAGAATCCGGCACTGTTTGACCATGCACAGGTTCGCAACATTTTCGCTATGCTCAACAGCGATCGCTACCCGGTGGTTGACATGAATCTCGACTTCACCAAGAGGACAACCTCTCGCGCTTACAAGGCCCTACGTGACTTCAAGGAAGAATATTGCGGTATAGACGCGCGTGAATCGTCATGCCAACTGACACCAATCGAATTTGTAGATTTGTTTCCGATCTTCGTTCTGGACATGCGCAGGCAATCTGAACGACTTAAAACCTCTGTACAGGACATACAAATCAAGGTGGACTTTAACGAAGTGGTACCAAATAATACGACAGCATATGCCGTCCTGATCAGCGACCGACTCCTGAATTTTGAATCGGATGGCAGCAAATTCAACGTCGTTTACTAGAAATCGTTTTTTCACATTTAGATACAAGGCCCTCTTTTGATATATTTTTTGCAAAAATGAAAACTGAATACGTTGCGTTCGGCCTTTCACTGGCCGAAGGGCAAAAGCAAACATTGGCTAAAGCTGCGCGTGCCGGCACTGGCGCCACGATCCGGCTCACTCATGGCCAGCTTCGCGGAGACGACAAGCTCGCGCTGACAAAAGTTCAAGCCGCCCGAATCGTGAAGAAGATTTCGGAAGGCGTTGGCATGGAGCTGAGATTCACCAAAACGCAATTGAAAAAGATGACTAAAATGGGTGGATTTCTTCCACTACTGGCTCTCCTCCCGCTGCTTTTTGGTGGGTTATCCGCGGCGGGTGCCGTGGCTGGTGGGACCGCTGGGGTAGTAAAGGCTGTGCAGAGCAAACAGGCCAGCGACGCTGCACTGGCGGAGGCGGCGCGTCACAATCGCGAACTCGAGGCCCAGGTCCGCGGGACTGGTTTATATCTCGGGCGTGAGCATAAGTCTCACGAGACTTATGGTGGCTGTTGCCCAATGTGTAAAGGATCGGGTCTCTACATCGGACAAAAAACTAAAACCTCTTAGCAACTTCGATATAGAGAAAGTTGCCAGGGCGCTGCCGCATTTCCGCGGTGTTTTCATGCGAGATGGTCTGCATGCCGCGGCTCGTGAGAAGGAGTGTGGAGTTGTTAATTTAGATTCTGGTTCCGGCGATGGTACTCATGGGTTGCCTATTGGATAGATGGGCCTACAGCCATCTATTTTGACAGTTATGGGCTGGATCCGCCTCTCGAAATTTCTCGATATTTAAAAAATCCTATAAGAACTCAAACGTTCCAGCTACAGGGGCCCGATGATGTGGTATGTGGTCATCTCTGCCTGACCGTGCTAAGAGAGCTCGCTGCCGGAAAGAATTTTGAAGACATAGTGCTTGACCTATGTTTGACTTCCGTCACCTTTTTGTATATAAAAAATGCCGGTTGATAAATTTGGAAGAGACGGTGGAGGTGGGGTGGGAGGGGGGCAGATAAGCGCCGCTGGGCTCGTCCACAAAGCGGGTGATACCATGATGGGAATTCTGTCGGCTGGAGGTTTTCGACTGACAAACGTGGGAACGCCCACGATGGAAACAGACGCCGCGACAAAGGCTTATGCAGACATCATAGATCAGGACAACTTACAAATCACCGGTGGAACGATGTCTGGTGTTCTAAAAATGGGTGGTCACAAAGTTACTGGGCTGCCCACAGACGCTGGTGCGTCTGAAAGCGACGCTGCGAGCTGGGCACAAGTGGTACGATACGCGGACCAGAAGGCGACCGCAGCCGAAAATCATGCAGACCAAAAGCTTATCGATGCCAGGCAGTACACGGACGAGAAGAATGCGGGGCTGAGAGATTCCGTTAGGCAGTATGCAGATGACAAGGACCTTATTGTTAAAAGTTATGTTAACGAGCAAGATGTTATCGTCAGGAATGCGTGCGTGCTCAAATCCGGCGGCGTAATGACTGGAAGTTTAGTTATGGGTGGCCACCGAGTTACTGGGCTCCCTACAGACGCAGCAACGTCCGAAAGCGATGCGACAAGTATGGCACAAGTATCGAAGCTGATCGCCGACAACATGACAAAGAGTGATAGAGTACCAACGGAACCGTTGCACATGACAAAAAAACGTTACGTTGACGTGAAAAACGCTGAGATTGGAGCTTCCGTTAGACTCTATGCGGACCAGAAAGCTGACGCCGCTAAGAGGTATGCCAACGAGCAAGATGATATCGTTAGGAACGCCTGCGTGCTCAAATCCGGCAGTACCATGGCCGGTGATCTGGCTATGGGTGGTAAAAGAGTGACTGGGCTCCCAACAGAAATTTCAGGATCCGATAGCGACGCTGTGAGTTTTAAACAAGTGACGCGGCTGATCACCATCGCCACTACGAATAATGATACGCCGCCCTCGGGACCATGGTACCTGACTAACAAGCGGTATGTAGACAGTGAGATAGCTAATGAAAGGCGATACGCGATGAGCATGAAGATTCTCAACTACAGCGGCCACATTCCGCCCCTATCCAGAAACGTTTCCGAAACGGGTTTTATTGCCTCAGCCAACGAATCTTTACCCACTAACCCACCTCATATGGCATTCAACTCGGGTGTGAGGGGTGAGTGGAAGACGGCGTCCAGATCGAGAGCCGCTATTGATGCTCAGGTTAGTGGGACTTGGTTACAGATTGAATGCCCGACGGCTGTGCGAGTATGGAAGGTTAGTCTGGCTGGGGGAATTAGTTCTACTGCTCCGCGTATCACGTCCTGGAAGATTTATGGGACTCCACCCGATAATGAAAATAGATTTGATGCGCTCATCACCTCCAATGTCACTTTGACTAATTCTGCGCAAGAGTTCACCTTCACAACTGAGAGTTTATACAAAAAATTCAGGCTGATGGTCTTGGCCACCAGCCCACCACAACCTACTTTTGGAATAACCCACTTCCAGATCTATACATATTTTAGACATGGGGGATAGTCAGTAGTATAGAAAAATATGGCTGACACGCACTACAAGATTCGGGGGTATCTCCGTCAACACGGAGAAATAGACATGTGCAAATACAGCATAGATAGTCTAGGTGGTGTAGGCCACTGGGGTTACGACATCCCGAAGCCCACCGCAGAGCTATTGACCGCGGTGCCTCAACAGCACATCGACTTCGTGTCTGACGATTACCACAGCCGCGATATCTATACGGCGGCCGGAACGGTAACCACCAGTGCGTTGCAAACTCTTCCATTGACCGCTGCGCGTTTTCCGTGTATAACTTTGCAAACCACCAATGAGGGGGTTTCGTTAGAGTGCGGGTTCTGGAAGCTAACAGTCTTTGGTGTTTGCGGTGGTGATGCAACAGTTCGCGTTATAGCACCGGCAGCTGCTGGTGGTAGCATCGATCGTACAGTCGATATTTCAAGTGGGCAATTTGATGTGGCTAGGGCAATATTCATTCCAGGACAAACGAGTTTTAGAATTGAAGGCAAAAAGAGAGGCATTGAAAGTACTTCATCTATCGACTTAAACATAACGTTACTGATAGAGCAACTATAAAAACAATGTCTTTGTACCCAACGCTTACGGAGTCAACAATTTTGTCAGACACAACGTCGCAAACATTTCGCTTGCAGAAGATCGGCGAAATAGAAGCCTTCCTGAGGTCAGAGGCGATAAGTCGAGGACAACTGTGCAAAAAGTATAAGAGGGTTGTAGATGTGGCTAATGGGACCTCGGCCGGCCTTGCTATGGTTAGTCTTGGAACTGGGGTGGGTGGGGCAGCTATGTTAGCCACTGGTATTGGTTTTATTCCTGGTATTGTTCTGGAGAGTTTGGCCATAGCGACGAGTTTTCTGGATATTATTGGAAATGTTGTTAGTAGAAGTTTTGTTGCTAAAGCTTCAAAACACGACGAAATTGTATTTTGGCGGAGAGTAATCTAAACACTGTTCATGACCACATTTCTAGAGCGTTGGAGGACACGGCTATTAGCGATGAAGAGTATAAGCTTATTCTGGGAGAGGAGGAGAAATATAGAACGATGAAACGTGATATACAAAGCAAGTAGATTACTAATACGGGCTTTAGCGCAGCAATTAATTAGCCAATCAATTAGTCAATCAATCATCAATCAACCGAAATAGTCATTCAATCAGTCAATAAGTCAAATGAAAATCTACACATCTCTTTAAGATTATCTACTCAGAAACTCTGTATTTCCTCTGGTCCTATGCAGCGGTTTAAACGCATTTTCAATCAATTTATCAATCAATTAGTCAATCAATCGTCAATCGACCAAAATAGTCACACATTCAATCAATCGGCCAATCGAATTCTACACAACAATATACTCAGAAGCTCTGCGTATTTCCTCTGGCACCATGTCAGGTTTTTAAAAACAGTCAATCAATTAGTCAATCGAAATTTATATAGCACCCTGCCTCTTGTAGGGACAAAAAATAGGATCACGATCGTGGATTGCCTTAACACATCAAACCGCAAAAGTGTCGTTTTGCTGACGGCCGAGACCCTCCCACGAGGCCGGCCCAAACCATTGGAGTGTGCCAGTAAAAATTATAGCCCACTAATCGTACGGCGGTGGTGCGCTAGGAATTACAGACTCACTACTCCAACCACCTACGATGAAAACTTTTATTTTGAGGTTCGTGGGCAAGACCCAGTGCTGGTTAGTTTCTTGATTAGTTCTGCCACCATCTGGTCTTTGCTTTGACTCGGCAACTCTTTTTTTCCATTCTTGCTTTGTATATCGCGTTTCATCGTTCTATATTTCTCCTCCTCTCCCAGAATAAGCTTGTACTCTTCATCGCTAATAGCCGTGTCTTCCAACGCCTTAGAAATGTGGTCATGAACAGTGTTTAGCTTACTCTCCGCCAAAATACAAATTTCGTCGTGTTTTGAAGCTTTAGCAACAAAACTTCTACTAATAACATTTCCAATAATATCCAGAAAAC
Organism: Allolobophora icterica; assembly: GCA_963556255.1. Classification (NCBI taxonomy): domain Eukaryota; kingdom Metazoa; phylum Annelida; class Clitellata; order Crassiclitellata; family Lumbricidae; genus Allolobophora; species Allolobophora icterica. Next base: position 23,065,295 of record OY744610.1, read on the forward strand.
TCGTCGCTATGGCTAAACTCTCTAGAACAATACCAGGAATAAAACCAATACCAGTGGCTAACATAGCTGCCCCACCCACCCCAGTTCCAAGACTAACCAGAGCAAGGCCGGCCGAGGCCCCATTAGCCACATCTACAACCCTCTTATACTTTTTGCACAGTTGTCCGCGACTTATCGCCTCGGACCTCAGGAATGCTTCTATTTCGCCAATCTTCTGCAGACGAAATGTTTGCGACGTCGTGTCTGACGAAATTGTTGACTCCATAAGCGTTGGGTACAAAGTCATAGTTTTTTTTATAGTTGCTCTATCAGTAACGTTACGTTTAACTCAATAGTTGAAGTACTTTCAACACCTCTCTTTTTTCCTTCAATTCTGAAACTCGTTTGTCCTGGAATGAATATTGCCCTAGCTGCATCAAATTGCCCACTTAGAACGTCGATTGTACGATCAATGCTACCCGCGACTGTTATAACGCGAACTGACGCATCACCGGTACTAACACCAAACATTGTAAGCCTCCAGAATCCGCGGTCTAAAGACACCGTCTCATTGTTAGTTTGCAACGTGATACAAGGATAGCGCGCCGCGGTCAGTGGAAGCGTTTGCCACGAACTTAGAGTCACAGTTTTGGTCGCTGTGTAAATATCGCGGCTGTGATAATCGTCCGAAACGAAATCGATGTGGATTTGGGGAACCGCGGCTAACATATCTGCGGTGGGCTTAGGGATAGTATATCCCCAGTTGGTTAGTCCAACCAAATCATCGAGGTTGTACTTGTGCATATTTGTTTCTCCTTTTTGCCGGAGATAGCCTCGAATCTTGTAGTGTGAGTCGGCCATTATTAAATCTTATGTTTCCCCGACTTTAAAATATGTGTAGATCTGAAAGTGGGATATTTTGAGAGTAGTTAGTGTTGAGTCGGTGGCAAGGACCACTAGCCTGTAGAATTTGTATGCGGTGTCAGTGTTGATGGTAAACTCCTGCATAGAATCAGTCAAAGCGGTGTGGGAGGTGAGGAGGTCTGTGTACACGGGCAGCCTAGAGCTGTTGTAATCACCTCCACGGAACTTCCAGGACGTGATGCGCGGTGATATCCCCGCAGTCAGGCTAATCTTCCATATGCGCACAGGTGTTGGGCATTCAATCCCTAACCAAGATCCAACAATATTAGCCGCAGGGGGCGTGGCCCTCCACCCACCTTCGACACCCGAGTTGAATGCTAAATATGCTGGGTTAGTGGCGAGAGATGCGCTGGCCGAGGCCTCAAATCTAGTTTCGGAAACGTTATGGCACAGGAGTGGAATGTGACCGCTGTAGTTTAAAAACTTGATGTTGTTCACGTACTGTCTTAGAGCGGCCTCTTTACTGTCTGTATACCTTTTAACCACAACAGCCTGATTGTCGACATATTGTTTATTGGCCACGTTCAAAGGCTCCGTCGGTATTTTATTTAATTTTGTCATTTTGCCGGTTACGATTCTCGTCACCTGCCCGATACTCGCCGCGTCGGTATTAGTTGTTGAGGCCCCCGTGTAAAGCCCAGTCACCCTCTTACCGCCCATAGCTAAATTTCCAGTCATTGCGTCGCCAACTTTAAGCACGCAAGCGCTCCTGACCATAGCGTCTTGTTCTTCGGCGTAAGTTTTTGCAGCTTCGGCTTTCTGGTCCGCGTACCCCCTTGCGGCGGCGGTCTTTTGATCTGTATACAACCTCACGGCCGAATTAATCGCGGTGTCCTGATCGACCGCGTACTGTCTAGCAGCAATATGTTGAACATCAACATATTGTTTGTTAACCACGTGCAACGACTCCGTGGGAACTCTATCGAGGCTCAATAGAGCGCCGGCGACCGCTGTTGACACTTGTTTCCAACTCGCTGCGTCGCTATCAGATCCTGGAATCTCTGTTGGAAGTCCAGTTACTCGGTGGCCACCCATGACTAAACTTCCAGTCATTACACTGCCAGATTTTAGCACACACGCGTTCTTGACGATTACATCTTGCTCGTTGACGTAACTTTTTACAATAACGTCCTTTTCGTCTGCATACTGCCTAACGGAATCTCTCAGCACCTCGTTCTTCTCGTCCGTATACTGCTTGGCATCGATAAGCTTCTGGTCTGCATGGCTCTCGGCCGCGGCCGCCTTCTGGTCCGCGTACAGCCTGACGGCAGTGTCCAGCAGAGCGTCCTTATCGTCTGCATAACGTTTAACGAGACCAGTTACCTCGGAGCTTAAGCCGTCTGCATACAACTCGGCTTGGTGCGCCCGCTCTTTCGCGTACTCTGTTATTTGTTTCCAACTTGCAGCGTCGGACTCTCCCACCAATTCATCCCAACCCTCGTCTTCACTGTCAGATCCCGGAGTGTCCGTGGGCAAACCAGTCAATTTATGACCGCCCATTTTTAGAATGCCAGACATCGTTCCACCGGTGAGTTGTAGGTTGTCCTGATCTACGATGTCTGCATAAGCCTTTGTCGCGGCGTCCGTTTCCATCGTGGGCGTTCCCACGTTTGTCAACCGAAACCCTCCAGCCGATAGAATTCCCAACATGGTATCACCAGCCTTGTGGACGAGCCCAGCGGCGCTTATCTGCCCCCCTCCAAACCCACCTCCACCGTCTCTTCCAAATTTATCAACCGGCATTTTTTTTTAATATAAAAAGGATGGTGGAAGTCTAACATAGGTCAAGCACGATGTCTTCAAAATTCTTTCCGGCAGCGAGCTCTCTTAGCACGAGCAGACAGAGGTGACCACAGACCACATCATCGGGACCCTGTAGCTGAAATGTTTGAGTTCTTATGGAACGGTTTAAATATCGAGAGATTTCTAGAGGCGGATCCAGCCCATAACTATCAAAATAGACTGCTATAGGCCCATCTATCCAATAGGCGACCCAGTGAGTGCCATCGCCGGAACCGGAATCTAAATTAACAACTCCACACTCCTTCTCACGAGCCACGGCGGGCAGACCATCTCGCATGAAAACACCGCGGAAATGCGGCAGCGCCCTGGCAACTTTCTCTATGTCGAAGTTGCTAAGAGGTTTTAGTTTTTTTGCCCGATGTAGAGACCGGATCCCTTGCACATTGGACAACAACCACCACGAGTCTCACGCCCGAGATATAAACCAGACCCGCGGACCTGGGCCTCGAGTTCGCGATTGTGACGCGCCGCCTCCGCCAGTGCAGCGTCGTTGGCCTGTTTGCTCTGCACAGCTTTTACTACTCCAGCGACGCCACCCGCCGCGGATAACCCACCAAAAATCAATGGGAGGAGAGCCAGCAGTGGAAGAAATCCGCCCGATTTTGTCATCTTTTTCAATTGCGTTTTGGTGAATCTCAGCTCCATGCCAACGCCTTCCGAAATCTTCCTCACGATTCGTGCGGCTTGAACTTTTGTAAGCGCGAGCTTATCGTCTCCACGAAGCTGGCCATGAGCGAGTCGGATCGTGGCACCAGTGCCATCGCGCGCAGCTTTAGCCAATGTTTGCTTTTGCCCTTCGGTCAGTGAAAGACCGAACGCAACGTATTCAGTTTTCATTTTTGCAAAAAATATATCTAGAAGAGGGCCTTGTATCTAAATGTGAAAAACCGATTTCTAGTAGACGACGTTGAATTTGCTGCCATCCGATTCAAAATTCAGGAGTCGGTCGCTGATCAGGACGGCATATGCTGTCGTATTATTTGGTACCCCTTCGTTAAAGTCCACCTTGATTTGTATGTCCTGTACAGAGGTTTTAAGTCGTTCAGATTGCCTGCGCACGTCCAGAACGAAGATTGGAAACAAATCTACAAATTCGATTGGTGTCAGTTGGCATGACGATTCACGCGCGTCTATGCCGCAATATTCTTCCTTGAAGTCACGTAGGGCCTTGTAAGCGCGAGAGGTTGTCCTCTTGGTGAAGTCGAGATTCAAGTCAACCACTGGGTAGCGATCGGTGTTGAGCATAGCGAATATGTTGCGAACCTGCACATGGTCAAACAGTGCCGGATTCTGGCCTTGATGTGCATTCTTTCCAGTTTGAAAAGCAACAAGAATCCAGCGTGGCTTTTCCGTGCCCGACTTAACGCTCAAACGCCAGGAAAAAGTAGTCGCTCGTGGCACCGCAATGTTGTCGCATTGCATGGCGCGGAATGCCACAGGTACCTTAACCTTGGCTTCAATCTGCTTCATAAGCATGCTTTTATACTCCAGAGCGGGTATCATATGCGGCATGAACCAGGAGAGTTTAGTCAGCGCGATCTGGCCATTGGCCGCAGCGGCTTCCTTGAAGATCGCGTCTGCGTCCCCCTGCCGGCTCAGCAGTAAGGAGTGTTTAATCCCGTATACGACTTTGTGGTAATCATCGCAAAAGCCGAATAGATGTCTTAAGGGAACGATGAATGAAAATGTGCCGATGGGGACGGGTTTTCCAATGATCATCAGTCGACGGGCCTCGAAGCCGATATTCGCAGCCGCCGCCGCCGCGGTCGTGTCCTTCTGCCAACACATGTTTAAACCTTCGCCTTTGGAAAAATCATCGCCGTAAACCAGCATGCCTTTCATCGTCGTGGCTTGCCCAGGTGACATAACATTCTCTATCTCGGTATTGTTAGCCAGGTATCGAATTTGAGAAAACATGTACGGGATGGCGTTGTTGATGAATGACACTAACGAGTCTGCGATGTAAGCTGCGCCTGTTGTGGTAAGCCTGCCCTCCACAAGAAGGTAGCTCTTGGAAGGTTGCGTGAAAATGTCTTGGTTCTGGATGTCGATCTGTATGGCCTGGCCGTTATTAATAGCCGCAGGATTTTGTGACTCATACTCGCGGTATTCAAACGATTCGATGCTATTATCATCGGGCACCGCCGAAGCGATGTTAAACATTTCACTCGGCACGTCAAATGCCGCCATTATTATAGCTAAAAAAGTTCAAGCTTCAATTATTAATCATGCTGTAAATGAATTTCATATGTGGTGGGTTAAACATTTTTTAAATTGCGTTTTGTAAATTAGTCGGAAATTGTTTTATTTCATTTTGCGAGAAACAGACCCCTACCACCACGACTCGGCTTTATAGTCTTGAAACCGGATCCAGCAATGCGGCTGTTTATGTCAGCCAGTGTCGGAACAACGGGTGGCGGACTAACAGCCAGTTGTTTTAAGTATTCGATGCTCTTGTCGCTGAGCGCCTTCTCCAAAGGTGCGGGAACAACCGGCGCGGCAGATGAATTTTCATTTCGTAAATGAGCTTCATTTACGGCCGCAGCGCGTCTCGCTTTCACGGCATCAACAATTTGCCTGACGGCAGATGCTGTTGTGGCCCCAGCTTTCACAACATTACCAACTACATCGGCAACGTTTGTGATTGCGCCTCTATTCGCCGAAATGAAGGAGCCTGCACGGCCAAGGAAGCCCGCGATTTTGGGTATCCAGTCGAAAAGTCCACCACCCACGACACGACGCCGCCTTTTAATTCCAAGAACAAACATGAGAATATTTAAGTGTGAAAATCTACGCACTGCGGATGTGAAACCTTATAGTTACTGTCTCACCGCGGAGGTTTAATTGTTCACCATTCTGGTCGGTCAGCCACACACGAATGCCCTGTACGTTGCCAGCCGGTGCAACTGGTAGGTACACCAGATTTTTCGGAGACTCGATTACCTTGTAGCCGGGCGACACATCCGGGAAAAAACTGTAGATTACTGGCAGCTGGCTACCATTTCGATACGATCCAGATATAATGTCACAATTTACCAGGATTGTGTCCACCCGGAGAATATCGACTGGATTTTCTCCCTCTTTATAACCAAGACCAAGCCTCTGAGGGTTAAAACCGAGCGTTTTCCTGATGGTAGATGCGGCCATATCTACCTTATAAAGGGCATTCGTAATTTTTATGAAAGCGCGTAGGGTAGATGCGTTAGCTCCTATAGTAATGGGAGAATTAAAGCCGAGTTGAACAACACCTGTCGGCGGCGGATTTTGCTTTTCTAACTGCCGGCTGATTTCATCATTAATCTGTGCGATCTCGTAGCTTCCGTCGGGCAAAATGATCGTCTTCCACGTCTGTAAATTGGTGGCGCTGTAGACGAACTTGTTATTTGAACTGTCAATGTTCGGAATCGAATTATAGGTTTCAAGATTGACCAAAGCCAGCTCAAAGCGTCTTTTTGGATCCAGGTACAGCGGCGGTGAGAAAGCCGTGGTCCACCCTGTAGTATCTGAGGAAACAACTACACTAAAATTTTCCTTAGGCTGCAAAAGGTCTCGAATTTCCTCGAGCAGTTTCTCCGAGCGTTCCATCTTGTGTACTTTATTTTATGAGCATGTTTCTATTCAATTCGAGTGCCAGCTCTTTGGAGATCGCACCGGAACGCAGTAACTCGTCAAGAATGGCGGAGATTTCGTTGCCGAGACCTGTGTTTCCCGCGGCCCTAGAGGCCACCAAAAGCTGCAACCTCTCTACCAGGGCGTTTGGATCGTTGTAAAATTGCACCGCGCCGCCTCGAATCAGCTGGAACTTTTTACTTTTCCGGCCATGAATAGGCAGACCAGACATCTGTACGAGCTTTTTGAAAGTTTCAATTGCCTGAGGCGAATATTGCTTAGTCTTAACGAAGCGTTTCGTTAACAGGCTGAACAATGACTCATCGGCAGGAGCTTCGAGCACGAGGTTCCCACCTTTAAACACTCTTAGTCTACCAGCAGACAGCGCGACGGGGTCGACGGAGAGCTCACCCAAGGCGCTACCTTGTAATTTAAGAGGAACGGCTGGGACACTGAAACCCTTTCCCTTTTTGATGAGGCTGTGGCCCGCTAGCAGTGTATGGATTCGCTTTTTATATTCCCTTAGGGCTTCGATATCTGCAGTCACCTCATCTACCTTTTCTTCGTCTCCTTGCTTATTGGCTTTCCTTTTCTCTTTGTCCAGGGTGTGGCGATTATAGTGATTTACCTCACCGATTATCTTTTCAGCACCTGCAATGTCGGCTAAATCGAGCTCGCTCGGAGGTTTAAACCCATGCCGTGTGATTGCCGCGACGTTGAGATATTTGTTTGGATCTACTAACAATGCGGGGGGAATTCGGGATGTTGGAAGCGCTGGAAGGGCTGGAGCAGCTGCTGTTCCTGCGGAATCACCGAACAAAGCCGCTATCGGGTTATAGTTAGCAGACTCTGAAATCTGCGAAGGCAAATCCTGTAAAGCGCTGGTAACTTTCTGCAGCTCCTTAGACGTAGCCACCTGGGATTCAGCCGTGGCTGTGGCGATTGGTTTAAAAAGCTTTGCCGCATCGTACTGAAGGTTGGCTTCACCGAGCTTCTCATCCACAAAACGCTGTCTCAGTCGATTTCTCCGAGCTAAATAATCCTGAGTCAAGGCGTCTCGCTCCTGTTTAGAAGAAACCTTTGTCCACATCGTGGTTGTATGTCGACTATATGTTGCCCGTAACGATAACTTTTGTCCATATGTCGACTATATGTTGCCTATATCATGTCTTTAAATACTTGCCTTGGGCTTATAGAAGCGATCGAACCCGCAGCGATATTTTCCATCGTACACTTTAGACGTCAAATCTATGACTGCGAATCCATATGGCTGGGCAGCACACTCGCTGAAAAATGAACGGAACTCATCGAAAGACATGTCGCCGCCCACGAACGTATCGTGAATGGCTCGCAAATTTTTGCTGTCTTGGTTGAAGAGGACGATAAGATTAGCATTGTCACGGATCGCTTCCTTGGGAATGCGGAAGTAATTTTGAGTTAAGTAGAAGCAGTCCGCGCCACCGTGTCGACCCATAGTGAAATACCTTTCGATGGGCGACTGTTTTTCAAGCATGACGTCATCGAAAACTAGAAGGCTTCTGGCATTCTTATTTAATGATTCAACTGGAACTATTTCATCTGAACAAGAGTGAAAGGAAGCCACTTCCTTCCCGGCAACCTTTTCGAGTTCTGTTATCCAGTCCCGGAGGAACTGATATTTTTCCTGTCCCAGAGACTTCGAGTATAGATACAGCCGGTCAAAACGTAGATACCCCTTTTTCAGAAGGAGGTTGAGCAGTAGGTTTGTTTTCCCACATCCGCTAGGCCCACAGATTATACACCGTATGCTGGATGGCAACAACCAATGGTGGTGTTTTTTCCCATCGTCGGCTTCGAGATCGAAATTTGTTATTTCCATATAGAGACAACGAGTTATGATTGTATTCAACGAAAACAATGTATTGCCTACGATGTAAGAAACATACTGAGACTTCAAATGAAACAATCGTCGAGTTACGAAACGGTCGGCCAGCCAAGAAGGGAACGTGTGCCGTCTGCGGTGCAAAGAAGAGCCAAATTTTGCCTTCTAAAGTGCGGAAGCATAAGTCTCGTGAGACTTATGGAGGTTCTCTACTGAATAGGGCCCTCAACGCTCTACCTCTACCAGAAATGCATATGAGCCTTCCATCCGGTATGTCTTCGGAAGATAATCCGGGAGGTTCTTTTCAGAACACGGGAAAGTACTCTTACTGTGGACCATTCACAAAACTCGATAAACGGCTGTCACAGCGATATCACGGTGTTAATCAGCTCGACCGTGCGTGCCTCCACCACGATGTGGCTTACGCAGTTCATAAAGATACTCCGGGGCGTAATCACGCAGATGACATCCTCGCTGCAGCCGCGTCTAAGATCGCACTCACCGATGAAACTCCGGATTATGAGAAGAAAGATGCCCGGCTCGTATCGGCCATTATGTCAGCGAAGTCGAGGCTGGGGATGGGTGTCAGAACAAAGGGCCATAAATGAGTTTCATTTATGAAAACGCAAATGAAAATCATTTGTGTATGTGTTTACCTGTTTGTAATATATAGTTTTACTGAAATGTCTAAGCACCTTTCAGCCGTCTATTACAGCCCTAGAGGTTACTGGCGAGGTAAGGCTGCGGTTAAGAAACTAGCCTCAGCCGCCAAAGTTTCCGAGGCGGATGCTCGTGATTGGCTGAAGAAACAAGCTGTGTGGCAGATTTATCTACCCGTTCCTCGCCCCATACCGCATCCAAAGTTTGAGGAAAATCGACCAAACGCCGTACACCAAGCCGATCTCTTGTTTTTACCTCACGATAAAGTAGGTCGAAAGACTTATAAATACGCTCTCACTGTTGTTGATGTTGCCTCACGATACAAAGAAGCTGAACCGTTGACTGATAAAAGTGCGGCTGAAGTCGCCGCCGCTTTAAGCCGGATTTACAAGCGGGGCCCACTAACTTGGCCTCGACTTTTTCAGGTCGATCCTGGACGCGAATTTATGGGCGATTTTACACCGTTGCTGGCGAAGCACGACGTTCTTGTAAGACGCGGGGAGGCTGGAAATCATCGCCAACAGGGCATCGTTGAACGCTTTAACCGTACTCTAGCTGAGCGACTTTTCGGTGCCCAGTACGCTCAGGAATTGCTCCTGGATGCAAGGGGGTCATCCGAACGGTCAGTGGAATGGGTTCGACGATTGCCCGAAGTTGTAGCTGCACTAAACGATGAGCCGACGCGCTTGCTCGACATGAAGCCGGTTGAAGCGATGAAAGCTGCTAAAGTGACACAGAAGCCCTCTCATTCACAAATGAAAACTCGTTTGTGGGGCTTGGATGAGCCTATTCTTGGACACGACGTTCTCGTTCGATATTTGTACGCTCCCGGCGAGCTCGAGGGTGGTAGCAAACGAGCCACCGACCCTAACTGGTCGCTCACCATCCACGCTATTTTGGATGTTGTTCGGCAGGCTGACCAACCGGCTTTATACCATCTGGTAGACGGTCCTGCCCGCGGGTTTGTACGTGAGGAGCTGCTTCTGGTTCCTATGGGCACTGAGCTACCACCCGATAGAATACTCAACCGTCGTTGATTTTGTAGTGCCCGTATGCCAGCGTTGTTATTCCGTCCGGAGATATCCACTTTTTTGTGTCTAATGGAGAGAGGCTGATCTTATTCTGCTCGTACACTCCGATCTGGTGGTCATGGCTTCTAATCACGACTTGTGTGTGCCGCATTTCTTCTCGTTCGAACAGGCATTCCTTGTATAGCTCGTGGTGCAGATCCTTCTTCACAACTGCTCTCTGAACGCCTTTTGCTTTCCTGATTTCTGAACCACCCGATTTTAAGATCGAGTACATCTTCGGACGCAATCCTACGAATTGGGCTATGGCCACTCCGTTACATTCATCCTTGAACTTGCCCACGACTTTCTTGTTCTCGACGTCGTAGTATGGGCTGTCTCTAGGAAACTCGGAGAGGTCGTATAGGTGTTTTTTATTCCACATATCGGCATAGGCGTTCGGAGTCTCCACCTGAAATAAGAGGCTATCTGTGTCTGTATATAGCAACTGGGCTTTTTCTCCGTACTCGTTTTTCACATCGTTGTACCAGAAGTCGTACATCAGATGCTTGCTGAGGTCGAGGACAGCCTGGCCGACATATACAGGTCTGTTTAACTTGAGCTTGTTCTTCAAACTGTGAATCGCGGCGAGTTGGTCGTTGAAGATTTTGTGCGATATGTAGGCCGGGTCCGCAATTAGTTTACGAAGTTTGTCAACTTTTGAGGTCGGGACCAGGTTGACCCTGATTCTTTTTCTAAGATTTTCCATGGTCTTTCCAAAGACCGCATTATTAGCCAGCTTGAAGAAATCCTTCTCAAATTCCGACGTTGCCTTCGCCCTCAATTTTGTATTCATCTCGATATATGGAGCCATCCATGCCTCCTGTCTAAACTTAATGACACGATGAATTTTAGAAACTCGTAGGCCCAACGAGTGGTAGAGTTTGAGATTTCTATAATGGACCACATACCGCTCCTTAGGTCGTAGGCTTGGTACTAACTTCACATGCTTTGTGAACTTGCCTCCCAACTCGTTCATAAGCACATTCTGATAGTCACTCAACCACCCCTCTTGGACTGTCAGGGTCTCCGGTGCTAAGGGATAGTCGCTATGTGATTCGTGGAGGTGCTCCGGGTACCCGAGATCTACTTCAAGTAGGAAGCCTTCAGGCGCGTCGTCTGGAGTTTCCAACACTTCGTCGAGAGTTGGACTTTCCCAGCTAAATCCTCCAACTGGTAGTGACTGTTGCATCGCCCAGCCGTACAGGTTATTAGCATCGAGATACATGATCCAGTTTTCTGGCTTCGTGGTATCATGATCTGGACATAGTGGGTTGTTGGCCTTTGCGAATCTCTTGGATACCATCGAAATTCCGCCTCTGAGGCCTTTCTCTACAAACAAATGCATGTCTATATCAGTTAAAAGTTCGAGTTCGATCTTCGTCTTTTTCAACAAAGCGTCCCAAGCCATTCCTGGTAGGCTAAAGTAGTTAGCCGGGTCCAGACTGTAGTGCTTCATCGATGTGGATCTGAAGGTCTCGAATACATCGGCTAGTAGGAGTACATCCGTACGGAGATACAAGTCATGATAGTCGCCCAGAGTTTTACAATCGAATTCATTCCATACTCGTTGGGCGTGTTCATAATCCGCATCAGAAATGTTCTCTCGGGAGAGCCTGCTGTAGAACGCTTCTTTGGGTGGAAGTCGATCTTCTTCGAAGCGGTGGTAATCATGGATGTATTCGTAACAATAAACGCCCTTTCGCCTCAACAGATCTAATTTTAACCGTTCGTTATGAACGAAATTTTCCTTTATATATGCCGTTGTGACTTTGAGATCCTCTAGCGACAGATTTCCTGATAGTTTATCTAACGAGCTGTTTAGAAACTGGAGACTATCAATGAACTGTAGTTGTCCAATGTTAAATGTCATGTATTTCTCCATATTGTTTGGAATACAGTTAATTTCAGTTGCCTCATCCTGTGCGGCCTCACAGCCTCCGATCGCTTGCATTATGAGGTGGCTGTCGTAACCTCGCAGATTGTGGAAGACCACCGGTACCTTACACTTATCTGGATATATTCGAAGTTTGAGGTTGCAGGCGTTATGAGCGGCACCTCGATACTTACCGGTAATGTGACAGTGGTCGCGAACTCTATCCTCTTCGAGCGCATTTCCGCAGATGTGACATTCGATAGCCTCGCGGAATGATTGGCGATCAACTGCTGACATAACCATCTTAGCCGGGGTGGCCAGCCTTTGTTTGATAGAGTCCAGCTCGCCTTGTATTCGTTGTAGGAATTGTTGCACGGCGTCCTCTCCACGATATAAAACTGGTTTCTTGGTGCGGCCATCGTATCGAACCACTATGTAACAGAAGCTACACGGTTTCTGCTCAGCTATCTGTCTGGTGTTGCTCTCGCTGGGGTTCATGGCCGCATTTAGGACTGGCACGTTCAACGCCTCAAAGTCTGCGTATATGATATATGGGGTTTGCATCTGTTTGTGGTGATTCTGGAATTTGAGGATATTTTCATCCTCTTTTGGCATCTCAATCCGCTGAGGCTTCTGACTAATGCCCTGGCAATCTTTGGTATGGGCATCCAGTAAGTCTTGTCTACAGAATATGTGTAGGCAGCGACGACATGGGTGTTTCTTGTTTTTGTCTTTGCTGTTTTGATTAAGAATTCGACCAAGGTCTTTAATCCAGACGTAGTGGTAATTCTCACCACTGACTAACAGTAGAAGATCGATATTATAGTCTCTATTGTTCTGCTTTGAGACATAAATTGGATACAAAGCTTTATCCCACCCGAAGACCGATACGGACACCATAGGGTTCTGACGCTCGAACTTACCGATATCTGTAACCTTCACTGGAAATTCTATATCGTCAAAGTTTAGCTCGTGGAGGTGTGTACGATACTTAGTAGGGCGTTGAGGGTCCTTTTCTACTGGATACATTGCGCTTAGTATGGCCCACTCAAAGCATCGGCTATCGTTATTCTTTACATTAATAACTGTGCGCGGAGGTATGTACTTCGGTGTTGGAAAGTAGCTCTTACCTCGGAAAGGCTTATATCTTGCAACGCCGAGGTCTAGCCCCACTACCCGCTTCAATCTCCACCCCGATCCCTCATTGGTGTACTCTTCGAGGAGTTTTAGTACTTCAGCCTTGGCCTTTCGTACAGCCCCTTGGATTTTACCCGCATTCGTAATTGGCACTGCTTTGCTTCGAAAGTAGGCCGTATTGGTAATTGTACCCGGGGTCGCGTTTCCGTCGTACACCATGTCAACGGTCGGTGCCAACTTTTCCAAATCAACAGTCAGCACTTGCGTGTATTTCAAACCGCCATTTTTTAAGAGCTCTTCGTTTAGCTGCGACTCAATGTTGTGCTCCATTGCACTCAAGAAAGTCAACGCATCTCCTTCCAGCCTGTGGTTTAGAGGTACTTCTGCGCGGAAGTCTCTCAGATGCTGATTGGCTAGCTCTCTGTGTACTAGAAAGGGTGGTGGTCCACCTCTATCCTTCTTATTTAGGAGTGGGTCGAATTCTGACAGAAGGGCCTTACGTTTGGCCCCTCTGTGCTTACGCACTGGAGGGATTGGCCTTGGAAGCAGTGGCTGTAGTAAGTGTCTTTTGACTGCGTCTGGGATAGGTTCGTCCAAGATGTTCTGTAAAATAACCCGAAGAGCTGGGGGCCCGGTAAACTCGCCTAGCAATTGTTCAATTTTTTCATTCGTAGACAATGCCATAGTTATAAATTATTTTATATTACTTTGGCAAACTTTTCCTTAATACAATAACGGAATCGTTTGTTTAAAATGAAATTTTGTTTACTAGATATTCGATTGTCGCTTGCTCATCTGTATTATCTCAATGCAATAATGGAATCCTTTCTTTAATACAGAATTTTTTACTCTACTACTATGTTCGCTAGTCTTTTCCATTCTTTCTCGAATTCACGGGTTAGTCCGCAGCGTCGAACTCTTGATTTTATGACGTAATAATCACAACGTATACACTCACCTAAGTGGTTTTTGATTCCCCTTCCACATTTGGCGCATGGTCTTGTCTCGTAGCCATTTCGCAGCTGTGCTAAATGTTTGAAACAGTGCTCCCCAATACATCTGCGACAGCACAGATTTGTTTTACCTATAACCAACCACTTGCAGAAGTTTTGCCCCAACATTATGTTTTTTATTTATACCACAACCTATTCATTTATTTAAATTGATAAAATTCTGAACGACTTAAGATGCCTCTGCAGGAAGAGGATGAGGAAGCTGATCTTACACTCCTAGCTTAGTTCCCTCACCGTTTCAACTCTAAACACTACTCACCTTTTGACTGACGCATTTGGATCTTGATCCCCACCTCTCGATCATGATTTGGCTGAGCGCTTGTGAATAAGCTGATTTTTCACGACTTCGCTATTTGTGCGCTATAGAAATCTCTACAGTATGATTACACCTTGACCGCATGTCTGATTTGACTAAGCGCCTATGAATAAGCTCCTATTTCCACGACTTCGCTTTGGACGCTATAGAAATCTCGAGATTAATGGACAATAAAAGTTAAACTTAGATAGCGTATGATAAAAAACGCAAGTAGGAAAAATTTAATTTAGACATCAGAACACCGTAAAACATAAATGTTTTTTGATAATGAGAAAAAAAATTATTAATGTGCTTAAGACAGAAATACAGTTCGCCGCTTTTGAGGAAAAATATCCACTGAAAGAGTTGATCTTCGGCCTTGTGGAAAAGTTCTACAACAAACTATACAAAACACCGACGAAGCATGGGCTTGCGCGGTTTTGCACCACGCCCAACACAAATACAAAAAATTAACGAGCAATGACAATTGATCCCATCTTTCCATAGGGTAGAATCATCCTCGCCAGCCACAGGTTCCTGTAGAAACATAGTTAAAACCACAAGTTATTATTATTGTTATTATATGTTATCATATAGGCTTACATACATAAATACATATACGGCCCTCGCAATTGGCTGTATCCAAACTCCACGCATTACTTACAAACGTACATACAGACGTACGTGTATATGTATGGCCTCCAAGCGTTGTATCTATGTACCGCACATTCGAACCTCACGCGTGAGAATCTGGAATGTTAGGAATGCCGTGTAAGCCAACGCGCTGTGCTTTTCAATGGCACGGCCTCCAAGCGTTGTATCTATGTACCGCACATTCGAACCTCACGCGTGAGAATCTGGAATGTTAGGAATGCCGTGTAAGCCAACGCGCTGTGCTTTTCAATGGCATACCAAATCCCCATGGCATATCGGTTCTGGAATGTCTTATACATTATACCAGCACGCTGCTAGTGGAATACACCAATATATACGATGATGATGCTCGGTTTTACAGCTCGCAGAAAATATATGGTATGTTACATAATACCAGCACGCTGCTATTGGAATACACCAATATATACGATGGCTCGGTTTTACAGCTCGCAGAAAATATATGGCATGTTACATAATACCAGCACGCCGCTAGTGGAATACACCAATAAGCCCTATACGATGATGATGATGATGATGATGATGATACTACGTTTTACAGCTCACAGAAAAATGGCGGTATAGAAGTATAATAGGCCTATAAAACGCCTTTACAAAGTTAACTGGTTCATCCCCAAAAAATCTTACCTTATTTCTTCTATCTTGATCCATTTCTGACAAACTGTAGTGATAAAAACTCGATCTTTCCCTTCGAGATATTGAGATATTGCCGATTCTTTTGACATAAGGTTGACTGCTAGTAGGCCTAATTCTGATATTCTACAAAAAGAGAAAAGTACAGTCAAATGCCAGCAAATGTTGCATCATCATCTAAGCTTCTCTTTCCTTTTTTCAAAATTATCCAGCGCACTGGACAAGGATTCTGGTATTTCTAAATGAAACGAACGAAGGAATGAATGAGCGAACAAACGAATGAAAGAACGAACGAACGAATAAACGAATGAGCGAATGATTGAATGAATAAATGAGCGAACGAAGGAATGAACGAAGGAATGAATGAGCGAACAAACGAATGAAAGAACGAACGAAGGAATGAACGAATGATTGAATGAATAAATGAGCGAACGAAGGAATGAACGAAGGAATGAATGAGCGAACAAACGAATGAATGAGCGAACGAAAGAATGAACGAAGGAATGAATGAGCGAACAAACGAATGAAAGAACGAACGAACGAATGATTCAATGAATAAATGAGCGAATGCAGAAATGAACGAAGGAAATAGTGAAAGAACGAAAGAATGAATGAATGAATGAGCGAACAAAGGAATGAACGAATGAATGAACAAACGAATGGACGAGCGAATGAATGAACGAATAAATGAATTAACGAACATGTAGGCATAAATCTTGGTTTTGATCTCACCTTGATTAATATCAGCTCGTCCATCATCAAAATGATCCTTAACTGATATCATCCTTTTCCCAATGCAACATAGTTGTTCTTGAAGGGAAAGATACACGTATACAAGCTTTCTTTCCAACAGTAATTTTGTATAATGAGAAGCCATATTAAACTCGCAATGCAGCGTATAAAATCCTACACCTGCAGACAATTAGTCATTTAGGTCAGCGCCGCGCGTTGCATGAACACGGTCTATGGTAAGCCGCTCGCGTCATTAATAACTTGCTAAATCGTGCGTCCTACAGAAAGTTTATAGGCCTAAACGCGTTTTAGCTGTTATTAGGTATTGTGCAGGTCAATTGCATACAAGTAGGGTGCTATATAAATTTCGATTTACCGATTGATTGACTTCCTAAAACCCTACACAGGACCAGAGGAAATACGCAGAGCTTCTGAGTAGATAATCTGGAAGGGATATCGTAGAGATTTCAATTGGTCGATTGATTGATTGAATGACTAATTAGCTGATTAATTGATTGATTGACTAATTGATTGACTGTTTTAAAAACCTGACATGGTGCCAGAGGAAATATGCAGAGCTTCTGAGTATATTGTTGTGTAGAATTCGATTGGCCGATTGATTGAATGTGTGACTATTTTGGTCGATTGACGATTGATTGACTAATTGATTGATAAATTGATTGAAAATGCGTTTAAACCGCTGCATAGGACCAGAGGAAATACAGAGTTTCTGAGTAGATAATCTTAAAGAGATGTATAGATTTTCATTTGACTTATTGACTGATTGAATGACTATTTCGGTTGATTGATGATTGATTGACTAATTGATTGGCTAATTAATTGCTGCGCTAAAGCCCGTATTAGTAATCTACTAAGCAAGAATGGAAAAAAAGAGTTGCCGAGTCAAAGCAAAGACCAGATGGTGGCAGAACTAATCAAGAAACTTACCAGCACAGGGCCTTCCCCGCGAACCTCAACATAAAAGTTTTCATCGTAGGTGGTTGGAGTAGTGAGTCTGTTATTCCTAGTGCACCACCACCGTATGATTAGTGATCATTGATTTTTACTATAACACTCCAATGGTTTGGGACGGCCTCGTGGGAGGGTCTCGGCCGGCAGCAAACGACACTTTTGCGGTTTGATGTGTTAAGGCAATCCATGATCCTTATTTTTTGGCTTTGGCCGAATTGGCTTAGAGACGGCCTTTATATCAAAGGACTTCTATTGAGCCTGTTTTTAAAAAACTCTTAACACCATGATTCAAAAGACTTCTAAGCCACGATAGCCACAGACACTGCTTGGAAAGCGATCTGTGATAAGGGTCAGTGGGTCCTGTGGGCCCTCTGTGGACGCTTTTCTGTAGAGACAGTCTTTATATCAAGCAGCTTTTTGTAGCGCATGATTTCAACCCCGTATTGGACCACTACCCCGTATTGGACTACTACTCAAGCTGAGCCTTAGAGACAAGGATGAGGACCTTAAATTGGATGCGGGCAGAAAGCGGGAGCCAGTGGAGTTCTTCTGCCATAAAGGTGGTGATATGAGAGAATCGAGGAAGACGGGCAATTAATCTAGCAGCAGCATTGAGAACGGACTGAAGAGGAGCAAGACGGACTTTGGGAAGACCAATGTGGATGAGAGCGGATGATGAGACTTGTGGATGAGAGCGAGGCCACCATCAGCTATGGAGCGTTCCGCGGCGGAGGACCTGAAGAATGGAGAAACTTCCAGAGCAATGTCTCTTTTAATGCAGTCGAGTGTGTCGGCACAGATCCATGTTTCATACAATTCTAGGGTATCTAGGTGTTCAATTTTGTTCATGTTTGATTAGGTCGTGTATGATGGCAGATCGACGGATAGCAGACCGAGTGTTAAAACTGCCGAAATCAATGGACCCTGTTCTCGATGTCAGCTTCTTGACATGAACTTTGTGTGAAGCTGCGGGCCTTGGTTGCTTTCGACAACTCCCGACAACAGCAGCAGAAGAGCGACGACTGCAGCGAGTAAGGAACGACAGCATCGAGATCGAAAAGGCCGGCCTGTTCGAGGGCTCCAGGGATGTGTCTTAGTGCAGAAATTAGGCTACTTGTGCAGAAAATGCTTGCGGTGCAGGTCGCTTTCGGCTGACGTTCAAACTTGTTAGTTAAATTAAAAGTTAGCAACTTTTTAGTTAACTATTGCCCATCGCTGAGTTTAGCTTGAACATTTATTTTATCGCCAGCGATTGGTAATTACTGAGTATAAGACTTATGAAATTTTACATTTTCAAAGAGCAAAACATTCAAACAAAGCATGAAAATAAGGGGGTCTACTAAAGGAATGTCAAGACTAAAGAGTCACTTGATGTCGCCAAATATCAGGTTTCGTGACTCGCACTTAGCAACAAACTAACGTTCAGTGTGTGAGACGCTTGTAAACACTGCCGAGTGAGTCACGATGAACATGCAAGACCGGTAAATGATTCAAACGCTCTTGACTCGTACTGTTCCTTAACTTCCGATTGCAGTATCTGAAAGCATGAAATAGGCAGGCCAGTAATGTTCTGTTCGTGTTCGAGCTAAAACTGTTTCTGTATTGGTGGGTTAGGGTGGGAGGTTCTCTAAAATCTCATTGGATCTGATCGAATCGCAATATCGATGGTTCCAGTTCAGAGGATACCGACTCAGACTCCAGATTCCACGATTCCCTCTCCCGGCCAACTACACCGCTTGGTCCGAGCTATATATGTCTATGAGAACCATAGTTGTTAAAAACGATAGAAACTAAATAAAAAACGGAAAAAACGTCGTTTTTTCGAAAAAATAAAAAACGGAAAAAAACGGGGAAAAACGACAAAAGAAAATGATTTGACTTTCTCGCATCTTGTAGGCCCTACTGCAATTTAAAATTATTAAAAACCTTCTTTACAGAATTTAATAAGCAAATAACACAACTTTATTAGTAAACACTAAATAACATCATTTATTTCTTATAGGTTTGGTCTAATAAGAAATTGAGAAATTAAAAATGTTGAAATTTTTTCAAATTTGAATTGTAAACATATGTCCACATAAGTTCATGCTGCCTAAACTGACACAATTAGAAACTAAACTTTGTATACGTATTGATTATATAGTGTAAACTTTCTCACAGTAAATACATTTCAATTTAACCAATGCTGAGTTTTTGTCTTTCTCGTGTATCAAAGTAACGTGAATCCATTCCGCACCCTTTTCTTTTGGTATTTTAGATAACTTAGAAATAACTTTATAAAATTGTATTTCTGGTACTGTGGTCTTTCATAAAGAATTTATTTCTCAAAATGATGACGTAAATAGTGAGGTAAATTAGCTGAATCCTTGAAAGTACGGAGACAACGTAAGGGACATCAGACAAAAAATTAAACAGAAACTGAAAAACATTAACAGACAGTAAATAAATCAATAAATAAAGTTACATAAAAAAACGGAAAAAAACGACAAGAAAAGTAAAAAACGAAAAAAACGACGTTTTCTGGAAAAAATAAAAAACGAAAAAAAACGTTTTTAACATCTATGATGAGAACTGATAGAGGTTGTGATACGCACCTGATTTATTCTTTTTGCTGGAACTGAAACTTTACAACAACGGTCTGAGACGTTTGATGGAACCTTCTTCGAAGATGCATTAGAAGTAGAAGCCATGACTCGTCAGTAATGGATATCGAACAGTGACTTGCTCTTGCTATCGGTCTTGAGACTTTGGTCTTGTTCCTAAACCGTCGGTCTTGTTTTGGTCTTGTGCCGACATGACTGTAGTGGTAGGCTTATACTAAATGCAGCGAGAGAGAAAGAGACAGAGAGACGG
Organism: Allolobophora icterica; assembly: GCA_963556255.1. Taxonomy (NCBI): domain Eukaryota; kingdom Metazoa; phylum Annelida; class Clitellata; order Crassiclitellata; family Lumbricidae; genus Allolobophora; species Allolobophora icterica. The sequence goes on from OY744610.1 coordinate 23,085,381, forward strand.
ACAGAGAGATGTGGAGAGAGAGATAACGTTATTGAGAGCTGGACGGTGGAGGCATATGGTTCAGAGGTCAGCTGGTTCGAGCGCAGGTGACTAATATGGAAGGTTGGAAAAACGAGGGAGTTTCTGGCCAAAAACTTGCTATACAAGGTCATGTGTCAAGCGGCAGCCGAAGCTTGGAGCTTACACAGAGTGATGCTTTTTACATAGCCGTCATTCAACGGTCAGGGTTGTACAGGCTGCACAACAGTGGATGATGGCTATGCTGGTCATCTCTATTGTACACAGCGGGCTACCTAGCTGCGTTACACACGCATCAGTTTCTTTCAGTATTGTCCAATCCCTATTGAAAAGTTTATTAACAGTCGGTGGCAAAATTTGCGGGGGACCGTCGCAACTTGCTCGAAAGTTTGGGGGGACGCGTTCCACGGGTCCCATAGGGTGGTTGCGCCTATGTCAACTTGCCATGTTTCGACAGCAGTTCAGTTCGGCTCTGCTGAGGCTCTTGCTAGTAGTGCCGGTAACGTAATGTGAAGCTGAACGATCATTCAGCGGTCTTCGTCCTCTAAAGACTTGGCTCCGGTCTTCTTTGAGCCAAGAGCGGCTCAACTCTGTGGCAGTGTGCCATGTGCATCAGCAGTACACTGACTGCCTTGACATTTGCGTACTTGCAAACAACTGCAGCCGCAAATGATCGTAGACCTCTGCTGTTTGGAAAGTTCTGACTTTTCTTCTCATTTCCAATGAGTCACGACTCACGACTCACAAGTAACTGCTCTTAAACTCTATCCTTGTCTCGTCAACTTATTAACAGTAGTTAAACAAAATGTAAACATGTACTGTTCCACCTTACGGGTGACCAAAAGTGGCGGACAAAGCATATTAAATTCGTATTTTGGAGAAGGGATAGAGGAAGGCAAGGGGGAGAGAAGGGAAGGGAGGGGAGAGTAGTGAGTAGAAGAATTGTCACCACCACTATCTGGGGAAAAGCTACGCCCATGGTCTCCAGAATACATCAAAGAGCTCAGCGCTCCTGTCTCCAGCCAGCGTGGTTGACGATTTTCACGTTACTAATAAGTATTCCGGATATTTCTATAGCGCCTCTCGAAGTCAACTACTACTCAGAAGCGCTCCCGACCACAGCATTTGATACTGTGCCGGAATTTTCACGCCGAAGCGCCACGAGCAATTGCGAGTGAAGCACTTGCCCAAGGTCCGTACGCAGCGGCTAGAGTGGGATTCGAACCTGCAACCCTCCTGTCACAAGTAATAATAAATGCACGTAAAGGGCCGCTATATACTTGTATATTGTTGTAAACGGTGTGTATTTGTATTATGTATAATGACTTGGATAGGTTCTACGCCATCATAAACAATAGATAGCGTATAGTAGTTCCGTAATTCAGAGATAGAAAACTGTTTCCCCTTCTGCATGGTGAACCACTCCATTCACAGAAAGTTAAAATGACATGCATCAGAGATTGTTCGAAACGCTGTAAATCGAAAACGAAAATTATTTCCAGCACACAGACAGCAGTTGAAAATATCCCAAACTAACCAAGAACCACACAAGCATTCATTATTAGGCTAATCAAGTAGACCCAATGTAATGAAATTCGTTATGAATATGATTTGACTAAGCGCCCGTGAATAAGCTGATTCCGCGACTTGGCATTTTTGGCGCTGTAGAAATTTCGAGATTACGAACTTCGAAGTGAATAATATACTGCCATCTATGTCTATCGCTATTTTGTCAAATTACAAAGATTATTTTATTCAGTGCCCTTCATAACCATAGACTGTATGGGTACATGTACAATGGAGTTCTGATAGTCACGCACCTCTGTACGACGGCTCGGGTTCATCGTGCTTTCTCGTGTAGCCTAATGGACCATATCCTTCTTATTGTGAAAATCAGAACTTTTACTTGCCAAATAGCTTGAAAATATTCTCGTTTTATATTATGCGGCGACTTCTAAGAAGTTTTAGATAGTAGTGTTGGAGCGTATTTTAGGGGTTAATAATGCGCTGCATAAGTGTTTGGATGCATGCATACATTCAGAGATACATTCATGCATACACTGATAAATGAGTTGACACAAATTCAGAGTTCCAAATACCGAGTAACATTGAGACAGTGGCGTCACTTTGTCTGGTGTCACCCGGTGCGTTAAGTCATGGTGTCACCCGTCTCCCCCCAAAAAAGGTGATGACTTTTTTTCGGAATTCGTCTCCCCAAAAAAGTGATGACCTTTTTTAGGAATTTGTCTCCCAAAAAAAGTGATGACCTTTTTTAGGAATTCGTCATCTTGCAAAAATTTCATCATTTTCTCATCCTGGTGTCACCCCCCTCTGAGGGTTTAACCCGGTTCGGTCCGTACCCCCCGCACCCCCTTCGTGACGCCACTGCATTGAGATGTAAAGAACGATGACATGCGATAAAATCCTAACATTCGCTACCTAGATAGACACAATTGAACGCAATTTGAGGCTATACTGATATTTTTAACCGTGTGTCTACCCGATTTTCATCTTGTTCCGTTCATTTGCTGGCACAGGGTTTGACCTTATTATTCTATATACGGATACGCCAGCTTGCACCTAAATGCCAAGCTCGATTAAGACTATAATGTTCCGAGCTTCTTAAGACTATACAGAATTCGTTTCTCGCCAGATGGCCGAAGTTCGAACACATCTAAGCACGGTCAACGCAAGAGGACTAACACCTTTTAGAATATGGCCACAACTAACAACGTATGTATGTGTGTCTCGTGCTTCGTTATATTATTGCAATGTCTATAGCGCAGTTTAAACGAATGATTTATCCTGTGAATACTGAGTGTCTTTTAACTCAAAACTAACTTGTCTAAACTTTACGTTTAGACTTTGGCCTAAATTTAGAATGAATTTCGCAATATTGCGCGTTGTACATACTGTCAACGTCGTGCACTGAGTGCCACTTCTTTCGTGGACTATTAACCTGTCGCGGTCGACTCCTTCGATCGCAACGACGAACCAACGAAGGAACTATTAAAAGATCTTTAATTAAAAATAAAATCGATTAAGTGTAAAGTAAGTCAACTCGTCTATCAAATATCACAATCGTAGACAGCACACAGGTTGGCTGGTCTCGATTGAACGTCATACGATCAATGTTTCAACGTTTACAAATCTTCGTCAAAAGGCCCTTAATGTACAGCAGGTCTATCTTATATAGAGTTCTCCCGGATTCCAGAACGTTCTGTGACATCACTGTACTTTTCCCTGGAAAGTCCTACTGAACACGTATATCCTTGTTGCATGCACCGAATTAATGTTGACAGCTTGCTGCAGAAATTTCCGTGCGTTGTAAACAAGCTTGTTGACGCGTCGGTTTTCTTCCCTTGATGCATGCACCCGCGTAGACCGCGACATTCCCTCCGCCCTCAGATGATGACACGTCTTCAGCACCATCCCGAACGGGTCATCACGATCAAGCCGGGCCTCCAGACTCCATCTCGATACAGCACATACAACCAAAACAAAACACATCAGCTAGTCAACCCATCCACACAACCCGCGGGCTCGATCCCTGTGTGTCGGGCCATTTCCCCCCTTCACCATCCGAGTCACAACCGAGAGAGGAAATCAGCCACCGTGTTCCGACGTCCAGGACGACATCGAAAGTCCACGCCAAACTCCCGCAATGCCAACGCCCAACGAGCCAGCCTCGCACTCTCAGGGCCCGCATCCGTGAGACAAGACAAAGGATTATGATCTGAATAAATGATTATCTTTGATAAGAATATCCATGACTTGAATCGTTTAAGTGCCCAAATTACTGCGAAAGCCTCTCTCTCAATTGTAGACCAATGCATCTGTGTATCTGTAAGTTTAAGGCTAGCAAAAGCAATTGGTTTTTCTTGACCTTCTTCGGTCCACTGAAACAAGCAACACCCGACCGCGGTGGCACTTGCGTCAACACTTAAACCAAATTCCTTAGTGAAATCAATGGTATGCAACTGTGTAGCTTTACTGAGATCATCCTTTAACTTATCTAGTGCTTCTTGATGCTTTTGCTCCCAAGGCACCTTCGTAGGTATGTTATCTCGTGTCAAATCAGTTATTATCCGTGCTTTTTCAGCTAAAGCAGGTATAAAACTTCGAAAGTAACTGAAAAAACCCATAACCTTTCTAACGTCCTTCTTTGTTGTTGGAGGATGGATATCATTGATCGTAGCGATCTTACCTGGATCAGGTTCAATACAACCTGACCCTACTATATGGCCAACAAACTTTATTTTGTTTTGTGCAAAATTACATTTTCTTAAATTCAAAGTGAGTCCTGCTTCCTCAATAGTTTGCAAGAATTTCTCTAGATGTTCTAAATGGTCATTCCAATTCATTGAAACCACTGCCATATCATCGACGAATGGTTCGGTAAAACTTCGCACTGGATGTAAAACTTGGGTCATAGCACGAATAAAGGTATTGCTAGCGGACTTGAGTCCAAACGGCATCCTTGTGAACTCAAAAAGTCCTGCATCACATACGAATGCCGTAAGCCATCGATGTTCTTTCCGAACTGGAATTTGCCAATACCCCGATTTCGCGTCGAAGACACTAATAAACTTTGCCCGTCCCACCTTTTGTAAGATGTCAGCAATGTCTGGGGTCGGGTAACAATCACCTAGAGAATATTTGTTAACATGGCGATAATCAATTGCCAATCGAACGCCATTTTGACCTTTGGGTCCCTTTAAAACGCAAACTACCGGACTGGCCATTTCACTTTTCGATGGTCGAATGATGTCTAATGCCAACATTTCTTCTATCTGGCGTTGTACTTCAGGTTTAAGTAGCTCAGGTACTTTATATGCCCTTAAACGCTTAGGAGTGAAATCATGAGTTATCTTAATTTCATGTTCTAATACTGGACAATACCCAGGTTTATCCACAAATACTGCCGTGTGCCGATCCAAAACTTCAAAAAGTTGCTTCTGTTCCTCTTGCGAAAGATGCGCTATAATCAGAGGATCAATTCGCTTACTCGGGCTAGGAGTGATCGGGACTCGATCTGCCACTTTAACTGGAGTTCTTAGTTGACAAATTTGACAAGACGCACAATATTCGCGAATCCTCTCATCCATTCTTGGAAACCAAAAGTTTAATTTGATCCTGGCTCTCGTTGCCTTAAAAGCCATGTGCCCAGCACATGGGGCATCGTGTGCTACTCGCAAGACAACCTCGATTCTATCTTCCGGTAAACATAATTGATTAACCTTATGTCCCATAATTTCCCCTTTGTGGTACAGGAGGTTATTATCTATAAAGAAATTATTTTTATTCTGTCTCGCTTGTTGCCAGCAAGATATAAGATTGTGACAATTCTGTTGCTCACGCAATAAAGTATCATTATTCGCTACTCCCTCATCAGACTTGAACTCTGTTGACTCAACATCAAGAAAATTATCTGAATCATCAACTAGTTGCTCCTGAGAATATTCATTCACTTCTGACGGCAAGGATTCGTTGCTGTTACTTTTCTCGATATTAACTCCTAAGTTATCTTCTTCTGCCCCTTTATTTATTTGTACACATCGATCTACGCCAGCTACCATCACTACATATTGCGAACTATCCCTTAATAGGTCCACAACATGGGGTGTCAAAATAACCCGTTCATTTAGTTCAGGGACTACAGCGAACATGACGCACAAAGATGGCGCAATGTTCGTCGTTCCTTCCATTGAATTAGCTAATTTCATTTGTAGGTATACTACATCTGCCTTACATCCTTCTCCCTGAAAACCAATTATATTAATCCGTTTAATCACGGGTAAGTTTAGTGACTCAATTAATTTCTTATCAATACAACAAATTTCTGCTCCTGAATCAGATAATGCTGGCTGAGAAGGGAGATCTTCAATCTGTACATTGATATACGACCTCTCGTGTAATCCATCAATACTATTCTCGTATACCCTTACAGCAGTTTCCAAGCCTATTGGTTTAGAATTATCCAATAAATTCCCTTGCTTTACCTGTTCAGGTATCTCATGCAACACATTGACCTTCTCAACAACTAAGTCGATCACTTCTTCAGTTGGGTTCCCAAATATACAAGTACTCACCTTTTTAGAACTTGGTTTGGTCTGGCACTCCCTTGCCATATGACCCTTCTGATGACATAGGAAACAGAGACCCTTTACCTTGGCCTCCTCCTGAGACACCCTCGCACCTATCTTGGCTTCACCCCTTATTTCCGGTTTGGGAGACTTGGGTTGAGCTGTCTGGTTATTGACTTGAACATGTGGTTGACCTCTCATCCAATTGTTATACTTCGGTGTCGGATGACTACGGCATACTAAGTCATTCCCACCATCATGCGACGCTACATAAATGTCAGCCGCATTAGCTATGTCTTCACAGCTCAACCACTCCCCTTTTTCTTGGGCCAAGATATAATCTAAACAAGCCTTCGACAAGGACTCCTTAAGCCGATCCGCAACCAATAAACTTACAAGTTTATCAAACTCATCAGTTATCTTTCTACTTTTCAAATAATACATAAGAGCCACACGCAATTTGGATGAATAGATCGTAAATGATTCGTCCGATGCTTTGTGCAACGACCAAAATCGGGCTCTAAGATTTGAAGGGCTTATCTTAAACTCCCTTAGCAAAAACTCCTTCAGGAATTTGTAGTCATGGAGCTGTGCCTCAGTAAGGCGCATGGTTAATGCCTTAGCTCTTTCACTTAAAATGGCTAGCAATAATTTTGCTCTAACATCTTCATCCACCTCATACACATTAAACAAACCATCCAAGTGATCAAAGAAACCTGGAATTTCTATAGGGTCGGAAGGAAATTTCCAAAGAATATTCTTAAGGGCATCACTATAACGCTTAGTACGACTTGCTAAAGAATCTCTAACATTTCGTTCTTCCTGCTTTTCCTTCCTCTCCCTTTCTTCTTTCTCTTTCCGTTCCTTCTTTTCTCTTTCTTCTTTCTCTTTCCGTTCCTTCTTTTCTTCCTCTCTCCTCTTTTCCTCCCTTTCTTCCTTCTCCTTCCGTTCCTCCCTTTCTCTGTCTTCCTTCTCCTTCCGTTCCTCCCTTTCTCTTTCTTCCTTCTCTTTCCGTTCCTTCTTTTCTTCCTCTCTCCTCTTTTCCTCCCTTTCTTCCTTCTCTTTCCGTTCCTTCTTTTCTTCCTCTCTCCTCTTTTCCTCCCTTTCTTCCTTCTCCTTCCGGTCCTCCCTTTCTCTTTCTTCCTTCTCCTTCCGTTCCTCCCTTTGTTCTTCATATTTACGGATTTCGAACTCCAGACGGCGCTTCTGCAGCTCGTAATCCACTCCTGTTGGAGATATTGGACTACCCTTAAATTCCTCTTCCTCTTTTCCAATCTCCATGGCCCATTCTTCCATTAATTGATTTCGATCCCATGACATAACATCATCATCGTCCCTTCCTGCCTTCATAAGATACACCCTAAGGCGCTCAGACGACATTTTGCGAATATTCGCTTGCATCTCTGTTGTCAACGCTTCCATTTTTACAAACAGTCAGTCAACAACAATCAACAAAAAAAACAGACACCACGCGGCAAACCCGCCACACAAAAGGAAAATTCCACAACCCAAAGTGCAACTATACAGTATCCAAAGAAGTACACTCGCCAAGTACGCAAAAACTATACAAGCTCACGCAAGTCTGGCCTCGATCACAACAATGGATCAAATTTCAAAGAAATAATCAGCAGATATTTAAAGAGAAATAATGGCTGCCTCCCACTCGGCTGCAACTCCACTCTCTTTTCTCCTTCTCAGCCACGACAACACCTAGGATCTTACCCGTATGTTGACTGCTGTCTTCTGCTGTCTCAGCCGAACGACGCACTTCGTTCGTCCGACTGTCGTATGCCGATTCACCCGTCTCCCACGGTAGAAAGGCGTCTCGATCCGCTCGCTGTCTGGAACAGACCGTCTCTTGATCCTCCGGGTTGACTCCTTCCTCCGTCGGCTCGCGTCTTCTTCACCGGATCCAACACCGATGATCCCACCGCTGCCACCAATAATGTCGCGGTCGACTCCTTCGATCGCAACGACGAACCAACGAAGGAACTATTAAAAGATCTTTAATTAAAAATAAAATCGATTAAGTGTAAAGTAAGTCAACTCGTCTATCAAATATCACAATCGTAGACAGCACACAGGTTGGCTGGTCTCGATTGAACGTCATACGATCAATGTTTCAACGTTTACAAATCTTCGTCAAAAGGCCCTTAATGTACAGCAGGTCTATCTTATATAGAGTTCTCCCGGATTCCAGAACGTTCTGTGACATCACTGTACTTTTCCCTGGAAAGTCCTACTGAACACGTATATCCTTGTTGCATGCACCGAATTAATGTTGACAGCTTGCTGCAGAAATTTCCGTGCGTTGTAAACAAGCTTGTTGACGCGTCGGTTTTCTTCCCTTGATGCATGCACCCGCGTAGACCGCGACATAACCGTAGACCACGTGCTTAAAGACTTCTTTAATCTCGGCAGCAGCCAGGTCTGAAATGATCTCACAGATAGGCTATCTGCCCAACTGTAGTCTTGCTGACTGTTTTATGCATATTCTTCTATGCTCTCCTCCGTAGGTTGCGCGTTTATTTAGTCTGCAGTCAGAAGTTAGTCTTTCTTGTCAATTAACATCAATTAGTCGGCATCGATTCGTTGACACGGGGTGTCCGTTTTGAAACCAGACGGTCATGAATTGATAAACTACTTCGTAGACGGGAAGAAAGATGCTGTCTATGAAGTGTTTCTTTTTATTTTATATGTAGCTTCAATTAATAACGTCTCAAAAGAGCATGTAGTTCGGTGAGGATATTAACACCTCTAAGTCTTTTGCATTTGAACAACATCCTTGGGGCCATCCACATATTACGTACGCGCTTAGGGGGGGGGAAGAGGGGTCGGATTTTGGCGATTTTGCGTACGGGTGCGAACGGGGGGGGGGGGGAGGGGGGTAACAAACTGTGTACGTACCCAAAATAAATTTCTAATTATGACGTCCACATTAGCCTATTTATAACTCTGTATTATCCTATAGTCGTCCCATGGCATTTTATTACATTATATAAAAGCCATGTGCAGTTATTCTGTGCTGTGAACGACACCTATAATTTGTCTATATTGGCCCTTCAATAATCTGGCCTAAAGTGCAGACAGGCTGCCTGGAGACACTTTCTGCAGCTGGTCATCGGGGGGGGGGTTGCGTCAAACGTACGTACTCGGGGGGGGGGTGGTGGAAGAAAGTACGCTTGCGAACAGGGGGGGAGGGGGTCCAATTTTCCCGGATTTTTGTGTACGTAATATATGGATGGCCCCTTTCCGGCATCCCTAGCAGCTCGTCTGCCTCCTCTCTCTCTTGACTCCATGGCAACGGACTCGGATCCTCACCTGACCTCTCTGGACAACCCCTCTGATTTGACGCAGAGCTCGTGACTGAACTGGTGACCTACGCTTAGCGTTAGACTAGCGCTTTAGAAATTTGAAGCTTACGATTACGTGAACTGGACATCGGCTGTCTGTAACAATTTTCCACTCAAAAGACAAACAACTGTCCCAAAAAACCCAAACATACATTCAAGCTGAGTTACGTAGGCCACACTTTGAGATGTGATAGTTTGATAGCTAGCTAGTCACTTAAGTTTATTGGTGAGTCAATAGTACTCGCATAAACAGAGGTTACAACTGGCTGCGCATATTTGCAGAGCATAATCAAGAGATTACTTAGTTAATTAGTCAGCGCTAAGTAATTAGTACAGAGTAAATATCATAAACAAATTCATGAATATCAGAGTAAATATCATCCATAACATTAATTTTCGTGCGGTCGCCTTGTAAAGTGGAATGTGTGGGTTCAAGTTTCCTCTAATAGACGGCTCCTGCGTGTGAACCTTACACAACTAGTCTACTTGACGCACAACTACTCATCGGCACCGATTGTTGCATTGCAATAAGGTAGTGGCGCTTGATAAATACAGGTATAGAAAATCCTGTGAGATTCTGAATGACATGTCGCAGTCATCCTAGAGTTTGGGAGGAGGTGGTGGCGCTCTTCTCGTGTGATCGATCTTTGCGTAATTGTCCACCGGACGGAACATCGGGGAATTTTGCGTCGTTGCAGCCGGTCTTTCCTCTCGAAACGAATTCACTTTGGTATATACTGTGCCGTCAGCACCGAAGTAATTCTGAAATCAAAGCAGATAAATGAAGAGAAGAGAGCAACGATTTAGATGCACAATGAAACTTTTTAATGATTAGGAAGCACTTGGTAACATGCTGAAATGTAATTAATCCTTCGTGATTATAGTATTTATCTGATCTTTATAGCTGAAATGACTTCTATAGCAACGTTATCACATCAATAGCCAAGACATCAATCGATGTACCATATAATTTGTTTATGATGTGTTTACCAATCTCGCATCAATCTGTAATAAAATTTCTGTCTGTATATTCTCAAACGTGTGGCAACTAAACTTATGGATATATATATATATATATAATGAACCTATATATTAAATAATTTCACACACACACCAACCCACACACCCACACATCCACACACCCACAGTCCCACACATACACACACACACACCCACACACACACACACACACACACACACACACACACACACATATATATATATATATATATATTAGGGTGACACATGGTAAAAAATAAAGTTCAAGCTAGAAACCAGGCCACCCTCTCAGTTTTTTAGACCTATCAATAGTATTATTGAGACAAAATTTCAGCTTCCAATTCCAATTGGAAGACGATGCTCACGGACAATGTTACTTTGTCATATACCGATAAATAGACATTAATTGCAGAAATGAGTGAGTGTGTTGGCATACAAATGCATTTTATTTCAAGATAGATCAAATATTACTGTTATTTGACAACATATTTGATACAAGAACAGTTAGACAGATGGAACTGTAAAATTTGAGAAGGTTTAATGAATTGCAAATGTCCAAAAATGTCAAAAACATCGTCCTGTCCATGAAAATCGAATGTCGATTGTTCTTGTTTTATAATTTCAACACCTGTTACAGTATTTGACTCTAGAAACTGCAAGGCTTTGCAAGCACTGCGTCAACAGCAGCCTTCTTTGTTGTGTGAGTGAGAACAGCTTTCATTTTTGCCTCGAGCACTTGGAGAAGAAAGTGCTTTTCTTCTTCATCATTGGTGATGAGGCAGTAGAATTCCTCGAACAACTTCACACGCTCTCAGCCGCGTCATTCACCACTCTCAACTGCTGAATTATCTATCTACCTTGCTTATAATCCTCATTCTCGATCCATTTCTCTGGTTGAAGTGTAAAAAATCACTCTTCTTCAGGTGTGACAGTAGTGTCAGTGCTCACTGGGTTGTAAAATCACCCAGAAAACCCTCCTTCAGTACCTTAGCATCACTTCTCACCTCCTTTCACCAGGCTTTGCAGTCATTCTGTCGACAATCTTCATTTTATCTCTTACAGGAAGTTGGTCTTGCAGTCATTCTGTCGACAATCTTTGTTTTATCTGTTACGGGAAGTTGGTCTGAGAACATTGCCAGACCTACAGCCTCATCTGAAAGGTACCACAAGTGGTTTTCTAGGACCTTCCTGGCAGCAACGCTAGCCTAACAGTCAATAGACTCATATTGTCCTAGACCAATCCAAAGTGACAGATCTTGTTCTGGAGCTTCAGCAGCAAGTGGGTCTTTATCCAAGCCTTTGCGTAAAACAGGGCACCAAAGTTAAAAAATCAATGAATCTGAGTTTCTTCAAGAATAGATCAGGTTGATCGCGAAAAATGTAGATTTTGATTGCATACAGTAACGTGGCCATCCAATGTGCATGGTGAATTGGCCCAGGGCTCTCCAGTGAATTATTGAAGACTGACTTCAAAGGACAACCACTGTCAGCTCAATGAGCTCTTGGTAGTACTGTTGTCTCTGATCTCTGAATCTGACTTTCTTTGAGCAAACTCCTTGAGAAAACTGACGCTGTTTCATGGGGGCTGCAGTGCCGGATATGACTTCCAGTCCTCGGATGTTGACACATGTCACTCCTTCCCAGCAGCTTTAAATATTTTGAAGATTGGAATTTATGGACAACAGGTGGACTGCAGCACAAGGTGAATACTTTGGCTAAAATCAATTCCATTACATGATGACGGCAGGCCAACCACAAGAGCTCTCAGCTTATTTGTCTTCCAGCAGAACACACAATCCGTTGAAATGCCCAGTGTTAACAGACATTGTATCAAAGCTCAAGGCTTGAACCTTGTCAACTGTGAGCTTTCACCACTTCAGAAGAATATGAACGACCATGAATTCATTGCATCCTGTCCCAAAGGCTAATTTGGGCACAAAGAGGAGCTTATTCACACCATCACCAGAAACCAGCACTGGCAGGTGGTCAACATTTCCTGCTCCAAAGATCTTAGGCAGGGTCTAACCAACCCAGTGTAGTACCAGCGGCTAATCTGGTACAAATTCAGATCTTACAGCTTCAGCATGCTCTATCCTGGCTTTCTTACACACTCTGTTACGCGAAAGTGGCAGGGCAGAAGGATCACAGCCAAGCGCTGCAGCAATTGTAATGTAAAAATTCACTTATGAAAACATGTAAACCCTAAACACAGGAAGTAGGCACCATGACCTCCAACAAGGACTGTACACTTTTTTGTTTCAAGTACCAGTAAGTATGTAAGTCTGATAACACAACATAAACTATTTCAAGCTCATCTCCATGATAAATGTTGACCAAGTTATACGGCATCGAGATTTACAGCAAATACTACTATATGGTAATATTTATTTGTCATTGACCCCCGTCTTCCAGACGGGGGTCAATGGGGGGCTGAAATTTTGTCTCAATAATACTACTGACAGGTGTAAAAAACTGAGAGGGTGGCCTGGTTTCTAGCTTGAACTTTATTTTTTTGGACCACACTAATATATATATATATATATAGATATATATATATATATATATATATATATATATATATATATATATATACAAAGGCGTGGGTCAACGCGTAACAGATAACAGTAAATCCGGCATCCAGACAGATGCCACTTGGATGACTGTCTGATAGCCCTGATAGCGGATGCTGAAGAGAAACCCATTATTATCACGTGTCGATCACTCGATGGCCGAGGGCTCTGAGTTCATGTCCTCAGTTGCGGAAATAAACTAATACAAACAATTACATTTGTCGGATGCAGTCGTGTTTTTAGTAATATAATTAGATTCTCTTTAGACACAATTAAACACAATGGAGCGTCTAGGCATAGATCATGAGAATATAACACAATTAGCCTATAACAGTCACACGACCCAATTGTTTAAAATTATCGACATAAATGTTCATGACATTCACATTATTACGACTAATTGACTTCATAATGCCTGAAATTAGTATTTAATGGGTGCACTAAGTATACTGGTAGAAAGATCAACATTGCGAATGGCTTTGGCAATGATCTCGATTTGAGCGAAATCTCAAACGCTATATGTTGGACATGGTTGACAATAATATTTGGGACGACTTTCTACCTGCATCTCAGGCTGGGACAAAACCTGGACTTGCCAACCTATGTGATATGTTTTGACTGAGCTAATGTAAATAGACTGGCTGGGGCTACTTCTGGAGTTAAATACTACGATTACGACTATCAACCTACCAGTTTCTTCTAAAGTCCTTTAAGTTCCCGTTAAAATACAGCTGCAAACTATTTTAATTTTTTTCACTACCCCTCTCCCAAAGTTCAGAAGTGCAGAAACGAGCATACGATTGAACATCGATGCCTGGACTAAGTAATTATGTATTTGGGACTAGAGTCACTTCATTGTTGTTGGTTTTGCTGTTATTATTGTTGTTATTGTTGTTATTAATTTATTTTTATTTTTATAATTGTTATTGTTATTATTATTTTTCCCAAGGTAATTCAGATCCCTGAGGTATTAAAAATTTATTATTTATATTATCATAATTTTTAAAATTATTATTATTATTGTTAATAATAACAATAGTTTTAACAATAATAATAGCACTTTAAGTAATTTACGCTGAGTAATAGCATATTCTAAATTTATTTGAGGCATGTAATTCAAACACGAATTCAACTTCTTTACTGCATTCACTCAACACACATTCTCTTTTTCATTAAGGTACTTGTTTAGATGAGTGAGATCGCTTTTTTGGCATCTATATAAATTTTGATACGTAGGCCTATATTGATATCTGTTTTACCAGTAGACCACATGTCTTGGTTTCCAATTTTGCTAATAATATTATGATTCCATCTCTGTTACAAATCTATCTAACATGTAGTTCTGTTCCAACTTACAATCCAAAATGATTGTTTGGTTTACAAATAGCAAAGTTGTTACGGGATCAGAGCGATTGTAAAAGCTAAGGTAGAATTTAAAACTCACAGATATTTCGTGACAGAGCTGCATGAAAAAACTTTGCAGGAGACAAAATAGATGACTACCTAATTGATAACTGTTCAATACCGTTTGTTTGTCTGTATGCGTTGTTGACGGCAGATCTCTCGTGTTACTGCCCTGATGTGTTTTTGAAGCTACGAAGTGAAACAGAAAATTAAAAAGTTAAACAGAAAGCAAACAATTAGCAAAACCTCAACAATGCAGTTTCTCACTGATAAGTGATCGCTGGATAACGACTGTAATTAGTGTATTATAGGCCTACTTTCCGTTATTCTGCATGAATCAGTTCAATTTCCTCTTTCCTTAAGCCTGCTTATAGGCAACATAGTAAGTCATGTTGATGGTTTTAATCATAGTGCGACCGTACGTTACCTACCCGAATAACGTACGCGTACCGTACGTACGTTATCGAAAACAATAACGTACGCGTACCGTACGCGTACGTTAAAAATGCAACAAGTATATCTGATCATTCACAAAGAGCCTCAATATATCAGTTAATATGGTCTTACAACGTACGCGTACCGTACGCGTACGTCAAAAATGATCAGTTTAGCTCTACAGTATTAATCTCCCCGTACGCAGGTCTAGATAATTACGAACGGTTACCGAAATTTAGTATTACCAATAAAATTACCATTGGCACTGACCATCCTATAAAGTGTGCCGTAAAATCTTATTATCGTCATAATATACATTAGACAGAATATTAGCAATTTGGAATTTAAAAGTAGAAATCATTGAACAGCCTGATGTAATGGTTAAAATTGGTTACGACCGTAAGTCATAACTATTATTGACTTTTCTTGTGCATAATGTTATGTATTTTATTTTCGTCATGAACTGATCTGAACGTACGGTAACGTACGGCATAATAACGTACGCGTACCGTACGTACGTTATAGAAAAAATAACGTACGTACCGTACGTACGGTCGCACCTTGGTTTTAATGCAGGCCTAGTAGCTGCATGGGGTCTTGATTTAAGCTGTGGATAAACCACCAGTCATCGTGTTCTGCGTCCCCAGCTTAAAGGTTACCCACAATCCCACATTCATAGCGAGGTCCTTCCAGCTTCGTGGTACTATCAGTTCAAAGATTACTTATCCATGTATATTTATACAGAGACAATTATCGACAGGATTAAAATGTGTAAGACCTTACCTAAGCTAATCTTAATGTTTACCATCCTGAGACTTAATAATAAATGCATCCAGCATAGTCTGTCTCTCTGTCTCAACGGACTGACCTGAATGTTGAGCCAATTTTTGCTGCACCATCGGTCGATTCATTGTGCGTTAGACACCGGCGCTTTAGAAATAACCAATTAATAATTTAAAATTTTATACTTTAAGCATATTTTTTCTCTCTCGGAACAGATGGACAAAGACGCATTGAACTTACGTCGGTTGGTTTCTGCAATTTCCGAATAAACTGGATTTTGTTGCGGTGAACTTTGCGACTCATGATTCATCCTCTCTTGTCCTTAGAAAAAAATTGAACCAGCGATTTGTATTTGTTTAAAAGACAAATTCTGTAATTCTAAATTGATGACTGCTATAGCGCCCAAATCATAATTCACATCAGTCGATGATCGCCTTAAGTGAAATTGTAGTCAAAGTTCATAATCGGTGTGAGAAAACCAATACAAAATTTCAAATGTCGCAATAGCAAAAAATAATTAATGCATTATCTGTAGAATATGGATGCGTTCACGAAAGCACGCAAACTTGTAGAAGGCCAGAATATTTCCATGATTGTAGATGTGTAGATTCTAACCTCAGCAAAACCCTGAGCGATTTAGCAGGGTACATCCCTGCCAGCGTGCCCACGTGGGGCCAATGTAGGACCCACATTCCCATAATGAAGCCCTAAATAGCCCATATGGGTTCCTTCTAATGTTCACTGACATGCTACCTCGTATGCTGCATAACATAGCCATTTTTATTCGTTACTGTTTCAAAGTGCTACTCTGGCAAAAGTTAGACAGGTAAAGATAACCTACGTCTTTCTTTCTTATTAACTCTAGTAGATGGCAAGGAAGAAGATTGCGCCACCCCCCGTAATTCTACCAAAAATACCGGGGGTTGGTCTTCACCCCCACAATTTTTGTCCCCACCACCCCATTATTTCACCGAATTAAGAGGATGCCGGTTTACACCATCTAGGCCACTAGAGAGTCCGTAGATCCCACGGGCCCTGATAGCGGATCGATTTTTTTGGTGTACGAATTATGCCACCAAAAACCTGCAAGCCAAAGCCAAAAAATAAGGATCGTGGATTGCCTTAACACACCGAAATGTAAAGTCCCGTTTGCTGACGGCCGAGACCCTCCCACGAGGCCGGCCCAAACCATTGGAGTGTAATAGTAAAACATTACGTTTTCAAAGACGCCAGCTGAGCTGCTTTCAAGTCAACTAAAATAAAATATCGCGAAACTCTTCTGTTTACAGAATATACTATATTCTACACAACCGGTTGTTACAGAGAAAACGCGTCCACTTTTACCAGGATTCATTGCGCGGTGTGTAAATTTAGATGTCGATTGCCATTGTGGCCTGTGAACTAAAACAATTTCACCTGCACCATATAACCAAATATCTGTGATATAACTGTGTTATGCTTTTTAAAGCTTATATTCGTTACTTAGTAGACTTAACCACAAAACCGTAATGTTACTCAATAAGCCCATAGGCATCCAAGCGCTTCGAGATAATTAAGATGAGATAGTTCACCACGAAAACGAAACTGCGCGCCAGCACGCATGGAATTTTATTTTGTCCGTCCTAATAATAGCAGGTCAGGGTCGCTTCCTTTACTTCTTCTAACACACAATTACGCAGTTGCATACACATACGTACAAGCATAGGCACAGACAAACTCGCACCCATAGGAACAGCAACACGAACAGAGTAATGCGTAGGCATACAAATCCAGCCATGATGACCTACTTAGACCTGTAAACGTCCTTGAAACAAGACGCTAGACCTGAAAGCGGAGTAAATTTCTGCGTGCCGCACACACAGATACAAACACGTAACCTCGTAGGCATACACAGGCACATATGATTACACATACAAACACGTAACCGTGTAGGCATACACAAGCACATATGATTACACATACAAGCAGACAACCGCGTACGCATACGGAAAGACATAGAAATAGACTTAGACACACGAATATAACAAACATATGGAGGCGTACAAACGAGGCTGAAATGAATAATGAAGAACTTATACATTGGTGCATGCGCACAAGCCCACTTTACAAAACGGCAGCCATCTAAGAATAGAACGCGAGAGGCTACGATGGGCAGCGTCTGGCAGCCATTGAATAGAAGCCCAGTCTGTGCAAACCAGCTGGCTGGCATTGAGTTGAATGCGGGGTGTTGTGTGTGGGTGAAAAAGATGAGTTCTTTGGTAAGTTAGACATAATTTAGATATTCTGAAAAAATGTTCAAAAAATTCATCAGGTCAAAATGATTATTTCAACCTAAAACGTGCAGAAAACGCAAATTTGCGACATGTAAAATTTTTCACCCCAATCACCCTAAGTCAAACACCAACAAATATTTTGTCAAAAATTCATCAGGTAAAAACCATTATTTTGGCTCAAAACGTGTAGAAAACGCAAATTTGCGACATGTAAAATTTTTCACCCCAATCACCCCAAGTCAAACACCCACAAATATTTTGTCAAAAATTCATCAGGTAAAAACCATTATTTTGGCTCAAAACGTGTAGAAAACGCAAATTTGCGACATGTAAAATTTTTCACCCCAATCACCCCAAGTCAAACACCCACAAATATTTTGTCAAAAATTCATCAGGTAAAAACCATTATTTTGGCTCAAAACGTGTAGAAAACGCAAATTTGCGGCATGTAAAATTTTTCACCCCAATCACCCCAAAAATTGTCAAACACCCAAAAAATTTCACCAAAACTTCATTGGGCCAAAATGATTATTTCGGCTCAAAACGTCCAGAAAACATAAATCTGCGCCATGTAAATTTTTCACCCAAAGTCACTACTGTGTGCGGACTTAGAGAATTCTGAAACGCTTTTCATAGCGTTTGCGGACTTAGAGAATTCGCTTTTCATAGCGTTTCGGAAATAATTCCGATTGTTCAGCGCCAGTTTCAGGACAACGTAAACTCTTTTTTGCACTTAAGCGTTGAACCTAAACGCACAGACGCACGCAGATTGACAGACACACAAATAGACGGACAACACATGCGAAGGAAGTCACCTATTAATAGGCGAAAAACCCAGCATGTCTAAGAATAGGTATATCGAAAGCGCAGTCTCTCGGGATAAGACTGTTTTTAAAAACTAGTTTTTAATAATACCCGTGGACATGTGTTGGGATGTAGGCAATTAATTAGGCACAACCGATCGTAAAATTATAATACATTTGATAGAAGAATAAATTATGAAGCCTACAGCGCTATGTTTTATATCCGACATCTGTCTTGTAAACAAGCAGAGTATATATGTTAAGTTTAGGATACCACACAGCGGTTAGATTTGCGACGTGAACAATTTCAAACGAATCTTACTGTATACGGTGCCGTTTGCTAAAAAAGATGGTTTAAAATAAATCGCATTAGGTTCAGTAAGATTTTTAAGAAAAAAATTTGTCAAATATTCATCAGGTCAAAAGCATTATTTTGCCCGATAAAGTGTAGAAAACGCAAATTGGCGTTATGTGAAATTTTTTTATTAGCCAGAGGGAAAATGTTAAACTTTCAGTGACGATTGCCTAGTATCGAGTGTGCTTTTTTGGTTAGTACTTTTAAATATCCAACAGCCTTATGTCTGAGGTGTGGACACAATATTGTATATGCAAGAATATCGCGTGGATGGTTCGTGAATTTAATTTAAATAAATGAATATGTTGTGGTATACATAAATCATAATGTTGGGGCAAAACTTTTGCAAATGGCTTATGATAGGCAAAACAACTCTCTGCTGTCACAGATGCATTGGGGAGTACTGTTTCAAGCATTTAGCACGACTGCGAAACGGTTGTGGGACAAGACCATGCGCCAAATGTGGAAGGGGTATCAAAAACCACTTAGGTGAGTGCATGAAGTGTGGCTATTATGCTATTCAATCAAGAATACGACGTGGTGGGTTAGTACGTGAGTTTAATAAGGAATGGAAGCGACTATCAAATATATCAGTAGAATAAAAAAATTATCATTTGAACAAACGGCATAGTTATTGTATTGTGTTAATACAGATGAGCAAGCGACAATCGAACATCAGTAAACAAAAATTATCATTTGAACAAACGACATAATTATTATATTAAAGAAAAGTTTGCCACAGTAATATAAACTAATTTATAACTATGGCATTGTCTACGAATGAAAAAATTGAACACTTGTTGGGTGAGTTTACTGGTCCCCCAGCACTTCGGGCTGTTCTACAGAATATCTTAGACGAACCTATCCCAGATGCAGTCAAGCGGCGCTTACTACAGCCACTGCTTCCAAGGCCAACTCCTCCAGTGCGTAAGCGCAGAGGGATGAAACGTAAGGCCCTTCTGGCAGAATTTGACCCACTCCTAATTAAGAAGGATGGAGGTGGACCACCACCCTTTCTAGTGCACAAAGAGCTCGCCAATCAGCTTCTGAGAGACTTCCGCGCAGAAGTACCTTTAAACCACAGGCTGGAAGGAGATGCGTTGGCTTTCTTGAGTGCAATGGAGCACAACATTGAGGCGCAACTCAACGAAGAGCTGTTGAAACAAGACGGTCTGAAATACTCGCAAGTGTTGACAGTTGAGTTGGAAAAGCCGGCTCCGACCGTTGACATGGTGTACGACGGAAACGCGACCCCGGGTACTATAACCAATACGGCCTACTTTCGAAGCAAAGCAGAACCAATTACCAGTGCGGGTAAAATCCAAGGGGCTGTACGGAAGGCCAAGGCCGAAGTACTAAAAAGCCTCGAGGACTATACCAACTTGGGGTCAGGATGGAGGGTGAGGCGGGTCGTGGCGCTAGACCTCAGTGTTGCAAAGTATCAACCATTCCGAGGTAAAAGCTATTTTCCAACACCAAAGTATATCCCATGTCATTCGGTGGTTAATGTAAAGAATGAAGACAACCGCTGCTTCGAGTGGGCAATACTAAGCGCCATGTATCCAGTAGATCATAAGCAACACCCCTATCGTCCCAGTAAGTATCGTGCCCACCTTCACGAGCTAAACTTCGACGGTATAGAATTTCCAGTGAAGGCCACTGATATCGGTAAATTCGAGCGTCAGAACCCTATGGTGTCCGTATCGGTCTTCGGATGGAATGAAGGGCTGTACCCAATTTATGTCTCAAAGCAGACTGATACAGGCTACAATATCGATCTTCTACTATTGGTTAAAGGTGAGGAATACCACTACGTCTGGATTAAAGACCTTGGTCGAATTCTTCATCAAAATAGCAAAAACAACAACAGGAAACATCCATGTCGTCGCTGCCTACACATATTCTGTAGACAAGACTTACTGGATGCCCATATCAAAGATTGTCAGGGCATCAGTGAGAAGCCTCAGCGGATTGAGATGCCAAAAGAGGATGAAAATATCCTCAAATTCCAGAACCATCACAAACAGATGCGCACTCCGTATATTATTTACGCGGACTTCGAGGCTCTAAACATACCAATCGAAGGTGCAGTCATGAACCCCAACGAGAGCAACACCAGACAGATAGCTGAGCAGAAACCATGTAGTTTTTGTTATATAGTAGTTTGATGCGACGGTCGCACGAAGAAGCCGGTGCTATATCGTGGAGAGAACGCTGTGCAAGAGTTCCTACAACGACTACAAGGCGAGCTAGCCTCTATCAAACAAAGGCTGGCCACCCCAGCTAAGATGGTTATGTCAGCGGCCGATCGCCAATCATTCCGCGAGGCTATCGATTGTCACATCTGCGGAAATGCTCTCGAAGCGGATAGAGTTCGTGACCACTGCCACATTACCGGTACGTACCGAGGTGCCGCTCACAGCGAGTGTAACTTAAAACTTAGAATATATCCAGATAAGTGTAAGGTACCGGTGGTCTTCCACAATCTGCGAGGTTACGACAGCCATCTCATCATGCAAGCGATCGGAGGCTGTGAGGCCGCACAGAATGAGGAAACTGAAATTAACTGTATCCCAAACAATATGGAGAAATACATGACATTTAACATTGGGCAACTACAGTTCATTGATAGTCTCCAGTTTCTAAACAGCTCGTTGGATAAATTATCAGGAAACCTGTCGCTAGAGGATTTGAAAGTCACAACGGCATATATAAAGGAAAATTTCGTTCACAATGATAACACAAAACTAGATCTGTTGAGACGAAAGGGCGTATATTGTTACGAGCACATTGACGATTACCACCGCTTCGAAGAAGACCGACTTCCACCCAAAGAAGCGTTCTACAGCAGGCTGTCACGAGGGAACATTTCTAATGAGGATTATCAACACGCCCAACGAGTATGGAATGAATTCGACTGTAAAACTCTGGGCGACTATCACGACTTATATCTCCGAACGGATGTACTTCTACTAGCCGATGTATTCGAGACCTTCAGATCCACTTCGATGAAGCACTACAGTCTGGACCCGGCTAACTACTTCAGCCTACCAGGAATGGCTTGGGACGCTTTGTTGAAAAAGACGAAGATCGAACTCGAACTTTTAACCGATATAGACATGCATTTGTTCGTAGAGAAAGGCCTAAGAGGCGGAATTTCGATGGTATCTAAGCGCTTCGCAAAAGCCAACAACCCGCAATGCCCCGACTACGATACCACGAAGCCAGACAACTGGATCATGTACCTCGACGCGAATAATCTTTACGGTTGGGCGATGCAACAGCCACTGCCAGTTGGAGGATTTAGCTGGGAAAGTCCAACTCTCGATGAAGTGTTGGAAACTCCAGATGACGCGCCTGAAGGCTTCCTACTTGAAGTCGATCTCGAGTACCCGGAGCACCTCCACATTGCTCATAGCGACTATCCCTTAGCACCGGAGACCCTGACAGTCCAAGAGGAGTGGTTGAGCGACTATCAGAATGTGCTTATGAACGAGTAGGGAGGAAGTTCACAAAGCATGTGAAGTTAGTACCAAGCCTACGACCTAAGGAGCGGTATGTGGTCCATTACAGAAATCTCAAACTATATCACTCGTTGGGGCTGCGAGTTTCTAAGATCCATCGTGCCATTAAATTTAGACAGGAGGCGTGGATGGCTCCATACATCGAGATGAATACGAAATTGAGGGCGAAGGCAATGTCAGAATTTGAAAAAGACTTCTTCAAACTGGCTAATAATGCAGTTTTCGGAAAAACCATGGAAAATCTTAGAAAAAGAATCAGGGTCAACCTGGTACCGACCT
The DNA here is from genome assembly GCA_963556255.1 of Allolobophora icterica. NCBI lineage: Eukaryota > Metazoa > Annelida > Clitellata > Crassiclitellata > Lumbricidae > Allolobophora > Allolobophora icterica. The sequence goes on from OY744610.1 coordinate 23,108,263, forward strand.
CAAAAGTTGACAAACTTCGTAAACTAATTGCCGACCCGGCCTACATATCACACAAAATCTTCAACGACCAACTCGCCGCGATTCACAGTTTGAAGAGCAAGCTCAAGTTAAACAGACCTGTATATGTCGGCCAGGCTGTCCTCGACCTCAGCAAGCATCTGATGTACGACTTCTGGTACAACGATGTGAAAAACGAGTACGGCAACAATGCTCAACTCTTATACATAGACACTGACAGCCTCTTATTTCAGGTGGAAACTCCGAACGCCTATGTCGATATGTGGAACAAAAAACACCTATACGACTTTAGTGAGTTTTCTAGAGACAGCCCATACTACGACGTCGAGAACAAGAAAGTCGTGGGCAAGTTCAAGGATGAATGTAACGGATTGGCCATCGCCGAATTCGTGGGACTGCGTCCGAAGATGTACTCGATCTTAAAATCGGGCGGTTCAGAGATCAGGAAAGCAAAAGGCGTTCAGAGAGCAGTTGTGAAGAAGGATCTGCATCACGAGCTATACAAGGAGTGCCTGTTCGAACGAGAAGAGATGCGGCACACACAAGTCGTGATTCGAAGCCACGACCACCAGATCGGAGTGTACGAGCAGAATAAGATCAGCCTCTCTCCATTAGACACAAAAAAGTGGATAGAGGCCGATGGGATAACAACGCTGGCATACGGGCACTACAAAATCAACGACGGTTGAGTATTCTATCGGGGGGTAGCTCAGTGCCCATAGGCACCAGAAGCAGCTCCTCACGGACAAAACCGCGGCCAGGCCCATCAACTAGATGGTATAAAGCCGGTTGCTCAGCCTGCCGAACAACATCCAAAATAGCGTGGATGGTGAGCGACCAGTTAGGATCGGTGGCACGTTTGCTTCCACCTTCGAGCTCGCCGGGAGCGTACAAATATCGGACGAGAACGTCGTGCCCGAGAACAGGCTCATCCAAGCCCCACAAACGAGTTTTCATTTGTGAATGAGAGGGCTTCTGTGTCACTTTAGCAGCTTTCATCGCTTCAACCGGCTTCATGTCGAGCAAGCGCGTCGGCTCATCGTTTAGTGCAGCTACAACTTCGGGCAATCGTCGAACCCATTCCACTGACCGTTCGGATGACCCCCTTGCAGCCAGGAGCAATTCCTGAGCGTACTGGGCACCGAAAAGTCGCTCAGCTAGAGTACGGTTAAAGCGTTCAACGATGCCCTGTTGACGATGATTTGCGGCCTGTCCGCGTCTTACAAGAACGTCGTGCTTCACCAGCAACGGTGTAAAATCACCCATAAATTCGCGTCCAGGATCGACCTGAAAGAGTCGAGGCCAAGTTAATGGACCCCTCTTATAGATCCGGCTTAAAGCGGCGGCGACTTCGGTCGCACTTTTGTTGATCAACGGTTCTGCTTCTTTGTATCGTGAAGCAACATCGACAACAGTCAAGGCGTATTTATAAGTCTTTCGACCTACTTTATCGTGAGGTAAAAACAAGAGATCGGCTTGGTGTACGGCGTTTGGTTGATTTTCCTCGAACTTTGGACGCGGTATGCGGCGTGGAACGGGAAGATAAATCTGCCACACAGCTTGTTTCTTCAGCCAATCGCGAGCCTCGGCCTCGGAAACTTTGGCGGCTACGGCTAGATTTTTCACCGCAGCCTTACCTCGCCAGTAACCTCTAGGGCTGTAATAGACGGCTGAAAGGTTCTTAGACATTTCAGTAAAAACTATACATTACAAACAGGTAGACACATACACAAATGATTTTCATTTGCGCCGCCGCCCAACACCCATCCCCAGCCTCGACTTCGCTGACATAATGGCCGATACGAGCCGGGCATCCTTCTTCTCATAATCTGGAGTTTCATCGGTGAGTGCGATCTTCGACGCGGCTGCAGCGAGGATGTCATCTGCGTGGTTACGCCCTGGGGTATCTTTATGAACTGCGTAAGCCACATCATGGTGGAGGCACGCACGGTCGAGCTGATTAACACCGTGATAGCGCTGTGACAGCCGTTTATCGAGTTTTGTGAATGGTCCACAGTAAGAGTACTTTCCTGTATTCTGAAAAGAACCTCCCGGATTATCTTCCGAAGACATACCGGATGGAAGGCTCATATGCATCTCAGGAAGAGGTAAGGCATTGAGGGCGCTATTCAGCAACGAGCCTCCATAAGTCTTCCGCACTTTAGAAGGCAAAATCTGGCTCTTCTTTGCACCGCAGACGGCACAGGTGCCCTTCTTGGCTGGCCGACCATTTCGTAACTCGACGATTGTTTCATTTGAAGTCTCAGTATGTTTCTTACATCGTAGGCAATACATTGCTTTCGTTGAATACAATCACAACTCGTTGTCTCTATATGGAAATAAAAAATTTTCATCTCGAAGCCGACGATGGGGAAAAACACCACCATTGGTTGTTACCATCAAGCATACGGTGTATCATCTGTGGGCCTAGCGGATGTGGGAAAACAAACTTACTACTTAACCTCCTTCTGAAAAAGGGGTATCTACGTTTTGACCGTCTGTATCTATACTCAAAGTCTCTGGGACAGGAAAAATATCAGTTTCTTCGGGACTGGATAACAGAACTCGAAAAAGTTGCCGGAAAGGAAGTGGCTTCCTTTCACTCTTGCTCAGATGAAATAGTTCCAGTCGAATCATTAAATAAGAATGCCAGAAGCCTTCTAGTTTTCGATGACGTCATGCTTGAAAAACAGTCGCCCATCGAAAGGTATTTCACTATGGGTCGACACGGTGGCGCGGACTGCTTCTACTTAACACAGAATTATTTTCGAATTCCGAAGCAAGCGATCCGTGACAATGCTAATCTTATAGTCCTCTTCAACCAAGACAGTAAAAATTTGCGAGCCATTCACGATACGTTCGTGGGGGGTGACATGTCTTTCGATGAGTTCCGTACGTTCTTCAGCGAGTGTGCTGCCCGGCCATATGGATTCGCAGTCATAGATTTGACGTCCAAAGTGTACGATGGAAAATATCGTTGCGGGTTCGATCGCTTCTATAAGCCCAAGGCAAGTATTTAAAGACATGATATAGGCAACATATAGTCGACATAGAAACACGATGTGGACAAAAGTTATCGTTACGGGCAACATATAGTCGACATATAAACGCGATGTGGACAAAAGTTTCGTCTAAACAGGAGCGAGACGCGTTGACTCAGGACTATTTAGCTCGCAGAAATCGATTGAGACAGCGTTTCGTGGATGAGAAACTCGGTGAAGCCAACCTTCAGTACGATGCGGCAAAGCTTTTCAAACCAATCGCCACAGCCACGGCTGAATCCCAGGCGGCTACGTCTAAGGAGCTGCAGAAAGTTACCAGCGCCTTACAGGATTTGCCGGCGCAGATTTCAGAGTCTGCTAATTTTAACCCGATAGCGGCGTTGTTCGGTGATTCAGCAGGAACAGCTGCTCCAGCGCTTCCAGCGCTTCCAGCATCCCGAATCCCCCACGCATTGTTAGTCGATCCAAACAAATATCTCAACGTCGAGGCAATCATAAGGCACGGTTTCAGACCTCCGAGCGAGCTCGATTTAGCCGACAAGGCAGGTGCTGAAAAGATAATCGGTGAGGTCAATCACTATAATCGCCACACCCTGGGCAAAGAGAAAAAGATGGCTAAAAAGCAAAAAGACGAAGAAAAGGTAGATGCGGTGACTGCAGATATCGAAGCCCTAAGGGAATATAAAAAGCGAATCGATACACTGATAGAGGGCCACACCCTCATCAAAAAGGGAAAGGGTTTCAGTGTTCCAACCGTTCCTCTGAAATTACAAGGTAACGCCTTGGGTGAGCTCTCCGTTGACCCCGTCGCGTTGTCTGCCGGTAGACTGAGAGTGTTTAAAGGTGGTAACCTCGTTCTCGAATCTCCGGCCGATGAGTCGTTGTTCAATCTACTAACGAAACGATTCGTTAAGACTAAACAATATTCGCCTCAAGCAATTGAAACTTTTAAAAAGCTCGTACAGATGTCTGGTCTGCCTATTCATGGCCGGAAAAGTAAAAAGTTCCAGCTGATTCGAGGTGGCGCGGTGCAATTTTACAACGATCCAAACGCCCTGGTAGAGAGGTTGCAGCTTTTGGTGGCCTCTAGGGCCGCGGGAAACACTGGTCTCGGCAACGAAATCTCCGCCATTCTTGATGAGTTACTGCGTTCCGGTGCGATCTCCAAAGAGCTGGCACTCGAATTGAATAGAAACATGCTCATAAAATAAAATACACAAGATGGAACGCTCGGAGAAACTACTCGAAGAAATTCGAGAACTTTTGCAGCCTAAGGAAAATTTTAGTATAGTTGTTTCCTCAGATACTACAGGGTGGACCACGGCTTTCTCACCACCGCTGTACCTGGATCCAAAAAGACGCTTTGAGCTTGCTTTGGTCAATCTTGAAACTTATAATTCTATTCCGAACATTGACAGCTCAAATAACAAGTTCGTCTACAGCTCCACCAATGGACAGGCGTGGAAGACGATCATTTTGCCCGACGGAAGCTACGAGATCGCACAGATTAATGATGAAATCAGCCGGCAGTTAGAAAAGCAAAATCCGCCGCCGACAGGTGTTGTTCAACTCGGCTTTAATTCTCCTATTACTATAGGAGCCAACGCATCTACCCTACGCGCCTTCGTAAAGATAACGAATGCCCAATATATAGTAAATATGGCGCAATCTACTATCAGGCAAATGCTCGGTTTTAACCCTCAGAGGCTTGGTATTGGTTATAAAGAGGGAGAATATCCAGTCGATATTCACCGCGTGGACACAATCCTGGTAAATTGTGACATTATCTCTGGATCGTATCGAAATGGTAGCCAGCTGCCAGTAATCTACAGTTTTTTCCCGGATGTATCGCCCGGCTACAAGGTAATCGAGTCTCCGAAAAATCTGGTGTACCTACCAGTTGCACCTGCTGGCAACGTACAGGGCATTCGTGTGTGGCTGACAGACCAGAATGGTGAACAATTAAACCTCCGCGGTGAGACAGTAACTATAAGGTTTCACATCCGCAGTGCGTAGATTTTCACACTTAAATATTCTCATGTTTGTTCTTGGAATTAAAAAGCGGCGTCGTGTCGTGGGTGGTGGACTTTTCGACTGGATACCCAAAATCGCGGGTTTCCTTGGCCGTGCAGGCTCCTTCATTTCGGCGAATAGAGGCACAATCACAAACGTTGCCAAGGCGGTTGGTAATGTCGCGAAAGCCGGCGCCACAACAGCATCTGCCGTCAGGCAAATTGTTGATGCCGTGAAAGCGAGACGCGCTGCGGCGGTGGAAACGCAAATGAAAAACTCATCTGCCGCGCCTGTTGTTCCCGCACCTTTGGAGAAGGCGCTCAGCGACAAGAGCATCGAATACTTAAAACAACTGGCTGTGAGTCCGCCACCCGTTGTTCCGACAATGGCCGACATAAACAGCCGCATTGCTGGATCCGGTTTCAAAACTATAAAGCCGAGTCGTTGTGGTAGGGGTCTGTTTCTTGCAAAATGAAAAAAAAATTTCCGACTAATTCACAAAACGGAAAAAAATGTTTAACCCACCACATATGAAATTCATTTGCAACATGATTAATAATTGAAGCTTGAACTTTTTTAGCTATAATAATGGCGGCATTTGACGTGCCGAGTGAAATGTTGGACATCGCTTCGGCGGTACCCGATGATAATAGCATCGAATCGTTTGAATACCGCGAGTATGAATCACAAAACCCTGCGGCTATTAACAACGGTCAGGCCATACAGATAGACATCCAGAACCAAGACATTTTCACACAGCCTTCCAAGAGCTACCTTCTTGTGGAGGGCAGGATTACATCAACTGGCGCGGCTTACATCGCAGACTCGTTGGTGTCATTCATCAACAATGCTATCCCGTACATGTTTTCTCAAATTCGATACCTGGCTAACAATACCGAGATAGAGAATGTCATGTCACCTGGGCAAGCCACGACGATGAAAGGCATGCTGGTATACGGCGATGATTTTTCCAAAGGCGAAGGTTTAAACATGTGTTGGCAGAAGGATACGAGTGCGGCGGCGGCGGCTGCGAATATCGGCTTCGAGGCCCGTCGACTGATGATCATTGGAAAACCCGTCCCTATTGGAACGTTTTCATTCATCGTTCCCTTAAGACATCTATTCGGTTTTTGCGATGATTATCACAAGGTCGTATACGGGATCAAACACTCTTTACTGCTGAGCCGGCAGGGGGATGCAGACGCGATCTTCAAGGAAGCCGCAGCGGCCAATGGCCAGATCACGCTGACTAAACTCTCCTGGTTCATGCCGCATATAATACCCGCTTTGGAGTATAAAAGCATGCTTATGAAGCAGATTGAAGCCAAGGTTAAGGTACCTGTGGCATTCCGCGCCATGCAATGCGACAACATTGCGGTGCCACGAGCGACGACTTTTTCCTGGCGTTTGAGCGTTAAGTCGGGCACGGAAAAGCCACGCTGGATTCTTGTTGCTTTTCAGACTGGAAAGAATGCACATCAAGGCCAGAATCCGGCACTGTTTGACCATGCACAGGTTCGCAACATATTCGCTTTGCTCAACACCGATCGTTACCCGGTGGTTGACATGAATCTCGACTTCACCAAGAGGACAACTTCTCGCGCTTACAAGGCCCTACGTGACTTCAAGGAAGAATATTGCGGTATAGACGCGCGTGAATCGTCATGCCAACTGACACCAATGGAATTTGTAGATTTGTTTCCGATCTTCGTCCTGGACGTGCGCAGGCAATCCGAACGACTTAAAACCTCTGTACAGGACATACAAATCAAGGTGGACTTTAACGAAGGGGTACCAAATAATACGACGGCATATGCCGTCCTGATCAGCGACCGACTCCTGAATTTTGAATCGGATGGCAGCAAATTCAACGTCGTCTACTAGAAATCGGTTTTTCACATTTAGATACAAGGCCCTCTTTTAGATATATTTTTTCCAAAAATGAAAACTGAATACGTTGCGTTCGGCCTTTCACTGACCGAAGGGCAAAAGCAAACATTGGCTAAAGCTGCGCGCGCCGGCACTGGTGCCACGATCCGACTCGCTCATGGTCAGCTTCGTGGAGACGATAAGCTCGCGCTGACAAAAGTTCAAGCCGCCCGAATCGTGAAGAAGATTTCGGAAGGCGTTGGCATGGAGCTGAGATTCACCAAAACGCAATTGAAAAAGATGACAAAATCGGGCGGATTTCTTCCACTACTGGCTCTCCTCCCACTGATTTTTGGTGGGTTAACCGCGGTGGGTGCCGCGGCTGGAGGGGCCGCCGAAGTGGCAAAGGCCGTGCACAACAAACAGGCCAGCGATGCAGAGGCTCTGCGCAAGAAACAGGCCAGCGATGCGGCCCAATCCGAGAAAAAACGGATCGACGACGCGGCTTTAGCAGAGGCCGCGCGTCACAATCGCGAACTCGAAGCTCAGGTCCGCGGGACCGGTTTATATCTCGGGCGCCAGACTTATGGTGGTTGCTGTTCAATGTGTAAAGGATCCGGCCTGTACATCGGACAAAAAAACTAAAACCGCTGAGCAACTTCGATATAGAGAAAGTTGCCGGAGCGCTGCCGCATTTCCGCGGTGTTTTCATGCGAGATGGTCTGCCCGCCGTGGCTCGTGAGAAGGAGTGTGGAGTTGTTAATCTGGATTCCGGTTCTGGTGATGGTACTCACTGGGTCGCCTATTGGATAGATGAACCAAAAGCCGTCTATTTTGACAGTTATGGGCTGGATCCGCCTCTCGAAATTTCTAGATATTTAAAAAATCCTATAAGAACACAAACATTTCAGCTACAGGGGCCAGATGATGTGGTATGTGGTCATCTCTGCCTAGCCGTGCTAATAGAGCTCGCTGCTGGAAAGAATTTTGAAGATATCGTGCGTGACTTATGTTAGACTTCCGTCACCTTTTTGTATATAAAAAATGCCGGTTGATAAATTTGGAAGAGACGGTGGAGGTGGGGTGGGAGGGGGGCAGATAAGCGCCGCTGGGCTCGTCCACAAAGCGGGTGATACCATGATGGGAATTCTGTCGGCTGGAGGTTTTCGACTGACAAACGTGGGAACGCCCACGATGGAAACAGACGCCGCGACAAAGGCTTATGCAGACATCATAGATCAGGACAACTTACAAATCACCGGTGGAACGATGTCTGGTGTTCTAAAAATGGGTGGCCACAAAGTTACTGGGCTGCCCACAGACGCTGGTGCGTCTGAAAGCGACGCTGCGAGCTGGGCACAAGTGGTACGATACGCGGACCAGAAGGCGACCGCAGCCGAAAATCATGCAGACCAAAAGCTTATCGATGCCAGGCAGTACACGGACGAGAAGAATGCGGGGCTGAGAGATTCCGTTAGGCGGTATGCAGATGACAAGGACCTTATTGTTAAAAGTTATGTTAACGAGCAAGATGTTATCGTCAGGAATGCGTGCGTGCTCAAATCCGGCGGTGTAATGACTGGAAGTTTAGTTATGGGTGGCCACCGAGTTACTGGGCTCCCAACAGAAATTTCAGGATCCGATAGCGACGCAGCGAGTTGGAAACAAGTGTCAACAGCGGTCGCTGGCGCTCTAGTAAAACTCGATAGAGTACCCACGGAGTCGTTGCATGTGGTGAATAAGCGGTATGTAGATTCCCGAGACGCTTCTTACAGACAGTACGTGGATGAGAAGGTCACCACCGCTAGAAGATATGTGGACGAGAAGCATGCTATCGTAAGAGGCGGGCATGTGCTCAAAAGCGGCGATTCTATGACTGGTGATTTGACCATGGGTGGTAAAAGAGTGACTGGGCTGCCAACAGAAATTCCAGGATCTGATAGCGACGCCGCGAGTTTGAAACAGGTGACGCAGCTGATCAGCAACGCCACTAAGAATAATGATACGGCGCCGGCTGGACCAAAGTACTTGACTAACAAGCGGTATGTGGACGCGAAAAACGCTGAGATTGGACCTTCAGTTAGACTCTATGCGGACCAGAAAGCTGAAGCTGCTAAGACGTACGCCAACGAGCAAGATGTTATCGTTAGGAGCGCATGCGTGCTTAAAGCTGGTGATGCAATGACTGGTGATTTAATCATGGGCGGTAAAAGAGTTACTGGGCTCCCTACGGGCGCAGCAACGTCCGAAAGCGACGCGACGAGTATGGCACAAGTATCGAAGCTGATCGCCGACAACATGACAAAGAGTGATAGAGTACCAACAGAACCGTTGCATGTGACAAATAAACGTTACGTTGACGTGAAAAACGCTGAGATTGGAGCTTCCGTTAGACTCTATGCGGACCAGAAAGCTGAAGCTGCTAAGAGGTACGCCAACGAGCAAGATGTTATCGTCAGGAACGCGTGCGTGCTCAAATCCGGCAGTACCATGACCGGTGATCTGGCTATGGGTGGTAAAAGAGTGACTGGGCTACCAACAGAAATTCCAGGATCTGATAGTGACGCCGCGAGTTTAAAACAAGTGGCGCAGCTGATCACTGATGCCACTATGAATAATGATACGGCGCCTGCGGGACCAAAGTACTTGACTAACAAGCAGTATGTGGACAGTGAGATAGCTAATGAAAGGCGATACGTGACGGGCATCAAAATTCTCAACTACAGCGGCCATATTCCGCCCCTTTCCAGAAACGTTTCCGAAACGGGTTTTATTGCCTCAGCCAACGAATCTTTACCCACTAACCCGCCCCATATGGCATTCAACTCGGGTGTGAGAGGTGAGTGGAAGACGGCGTCCACATCGAGAACCCAGATTGGGGATCGGGTTACAGGGACTTTTTTAATGATTGAATGCCCGACGCCTGTGCGAATATGGAAGGTTAGTCTGGCCGGGGGATCTAGTCCTACTGCTCCGCGTATCACGTCCTGGAAGTTTTATGGGGTTCCAACCACCGATTCACAGAGAGTCCCTGCTCTCATTTCCTCCACTGTCGCTTTGACTAATTCTGCACAAGAGTTCACCTTCACTAGTGACACAGTACACAAAAAATTCATGCTGGTGGTCTTGGCCACCAGCCCAACACAAGGTACTTTTGGAATATCCCACTTCCAGATCTATACATATTTTAGACACGGGGGACAGTCAGTAGTATAGAAAAGTATGACTGACACGCACTACAAGATTCGGGGGTATCTCCGTCAACACGGAGAAATAGACATGTGCAAATACAGCATAGACAGTCTAGGTGATGTGGGCCACTGGGGGTACGACATCCCGAAGCCCACCGCAGAGCTATTGACCGCGGTGCCTCAACAGCACATCGACTTCGTGTCTGACGATTACCACAACCGCGATATCTATACGGCGGCCGGAACGGTAACCACGACTGCGTGGCAAACTCTTCCATTGACCGCTGCGCGTTTTCCGTGTATAACTTTGCAAACCACCAATCAGGGGGTTTCGTTAGAGGGCGGGTTCTGGAAGCTTACAGTCTTTGGTGTTTGCGGTGGTGATGCAACAGTTCGCGTTATAGCACCGGCAGCTGCTGGGGGGTAGCATCGATCGTACAGTTGACATTCAAAGTGGACAATTTGATGCATCTAGGGCAATATTCGTTCCAGGACAAACGAGTTTCCGAATTGAAGGCAAAAAGAGAGGCGTTGAAAGTACTTCATCTATCGACTTAAACGTAACTTTACTAATAGAGCAACTATAAAAAACAATGGCTTTGTATCCAACGCTTACGGAGCCGACAATTTCGTCAGACACGAAGTCGCAGACGTTTCGTCTGCAGAAGATCGGTGAAGTAGAAGCATTCCTGAGATCTGAGGCGATAAGTCGAGGACAACTGTGCAAAAAGTATAAGAGGTTTGTAGATGTGGCTAATGGGGCCTCGGCCGGCCTTGCTATAGTTAGTCTTGGAACTGGGGTGGGTGGGGCAGCTATGCTAGCCACTGGTATTGGTTTTATTCCTGGTATTGTTCTAGAGAGTTTGGCCATAGCGACGAGTTTTCTGGATATTATTGGAAATGTTGTAAGTAGAAGTTTTGTTGCTAAAGCTTCAAAACACGACGAAATTTGTATTTTGGCGGAGAGTAAGCTAAACACTGTTCATGACCACATTTCTAAGGCGTTAGAGGACACGGCTATTAGCGATGAAGAATATAAACTTATTCTGGGAGAGGAGGAGAAATATAGAACGATGAAACGTGATATACAAAGCAAGAATGGAAAAAAAGAGTTGCCGAGTCAAAGCAAAGACCAGATGGTGGCAGAACTAATCAAGAAACTAACCAGCGCTGGGTCTTCTCCGCGAACCACGATATAAAAATTTTCATCGTAGGTGGTTGGAGTAGTGAGTCTGTAATTCCTAGCGCGCCACCACCGTACGATTAGTTGGCTATAATTTTTTCTATTACACTCCAATGGTTTGGGCCGGCCTCGTGGGAGGGTCTCGGCCGTCAGCAAACGGGACTTTACATTTCGGTGTGTTAAGGCAATCCACGATCCTTATTTTTTGGCTTTGGCTTGCAGGTTTTTGGTGGCATAATTCGTACACCAAAAAAATCGATCCGCTATCAGGGCCCGTGGGATCTACGGACTCTCTAGTGGCCTAGATGGTGTAAACCGGCATCCTCTTAATTCGGTGAAATAATGGGGTGGTGGGGACAAAAATTGTGGGGGTGAAGACCAACCCCCGGTATTTTTGGTAGAATTACGGGGGGTGGCGCAATCTTCTTCCTTGCCATCTACTACTCTAGAGTAAGCTGGGGTTTGAACTTGCTGAGGTGGACTGAAACCATTAGGGGCCGTCCATATATTACGTACGCAAAAATTCGGGATTATTGGACCCTCTCCCCCCGTCCGCAAGCGTACTTTCTTCCCCACCCCCTGCGTACGTACGCTTGACGCACACCTCCCCCCCCAGAAGACCAGCCGCAGAAAGTGTCTCTCTGCACTTTAGGCCAGATTGAAGGATGAGTGAGGGCCAATATAGACAAATTATAGGTGTCTCGTTCACAGCACAGAATAATTGCACATGGCTTTTATATAATGTAATAAAATGCCATCGGACGACTATAGGACAATACAGAGTTATAAATAGGCTAATGTGGACGTCATAATTAGAAATTTATTTTGCGTACGTACACGGTTTGTAACGCAGAGAGCGTAAGTTCGATCCTCTTCTGAGACGGTTGCTTTGAAGGAACCTTCAGTCCTTCACTCACAATAATTGCTCAGTGCCATCGATGAATGTTTAGTCGTTAGACAGTGGTGCTTAATTTTATGCATAATAGTAAAATGCACAAAACTACTACTACTACTACTACTATTACTACTACTACTACTACTACTACTACTACTACTACTACTACTACTACTACTACTACTACTTCTACTACTTCTACTACTACTACTACTACTACTACTACTACTACTACTACTACTACTACTACTACTACTACTACTACTACTACTACTACTACTACTACTTCTACTACTACTACTACTACTACACTACTACTACTACTACTACTACTACTACTACTACTACTACTAATAATAATAATAATAATAATAATAATAATAATGTAAATAATGTTGAAGTCCCTGAGGGATCCTGTATACCTCGGAGCAAAAAAAAAAAATAAAAATAAAATAATAATAATAATAATAATAATAATAATAATAATAATAATAATAATAATAATAATAATAATAATAATAATGATGATAATAATAATAATTATAATAGGCCTAATAATAATAGTAATAATAATAAAACCAACAATTGAATTAGATGAAAATGCATGCTGATGATGAATTCTCAATGCCGTGTCATAAAAACAAAGGGCCTAATAATATTAAACGTTAGGTTCACAATTAACATTGTAGAGAGTCTGTGGCAAATGCAATTAGTATTAGATCAAGAAAATATTGCTAACAGTATATTTTGAGCCAGTTATAGGTTAGAAGCTTTCGCGATTCTCGGTCTTAACAAAGTTCACGTTGGAATACAGGTAAAATAGAAATTTCAACAAATCTTTCTGTCCTGAATGCATACTCGTAATCGAAGTCTCCAAATTTATAAAGCGCGACTTTGTAGCTAAGCGCAGGGCACCAGTTTACTCATGAGCGCGGGGTCGTGTGAGAAGAGTTGTCCAGAAATGTTAGACAAAGATCCAAGACCGCTTACCAGAGAGACCAATGAAAAGAAGCAAAAGAGCTGCTAGGATGGGTTTCGCTGAGGACGAGAAAGCTTGGAAGGAGGAGGGTTCTTAATAGACTAATGAAAGACTTAATTCAATTGGAATTCCTTATGAGAATTTATTTTTAGAACCTATTTTCTAGAGCTAACTGTGAACTAAAATTAATAGCAACCTGGTTTAGAGCAAATAAACTTTCATTAAATCTTTAAAAAAAATTTTTTATAATATTCCACTCTAAGCGAAAACCCCTTCCCCCACCAAATCTATCCATTTTTATTGATGACGCTCCTATTGAGCGAGTAGACTCCACTAGGTTCCTGGGCGTCATTATTGACTCTCACCTCAATTGGAAACCTCATATCATGTTAGTGATGAAGAAGGTAGCCAAAAACATAGGAGTTCTGAGAAGAATTAGGCATTGCCTGCCCACTGCTATCTTACTAAATTTGTACTATACATTAATTTTTCCCTATATCGCTTACTGCAATATCTCTTGGGGGTCAAATTATATGACTGTTCTTCACCCTCTAAGTAAACTACAAAAAACTGCTATACGAATGGTATTTAACACTCATTGGAGAGCAAGCACTAAGCAAATATTCGTTGATAAACAAATTCTGACCGTTAACCAAATAAATATATTTCATGTTAGTCTTTTCATGTACCGTTATCATTATAATTCGCTGCCTTTGTCTTTTGTTTCTTACTTCGGGAGGGGCGTAACCATCCATCACCACCAGACGCGTACCGCCCTGAATTACCGCCCTGAGTTTGCCCGTATCAATGTAAAAATGTTCTCCATCAAATGTCGGGGCCCCAAACTATGGAACTCCCTACCTGCTGTACTAACCACAATTCGGCCTATAAGTCGATTTAAAACACTGCTAAGGTCCTATATTATAAGCAACATGACCTCATAAATTGCCGATATTATATACTCAGGTTCATTGTTATCTGTTTGATTATACTTATTACTACCATTCATTGAATGATTAATCACCCAAGGTTTTAAGATAGTAAAACATCTTGGATATGAATATGTCTACTTCAGTGGATGTTAAATGTTACTTGTTGGCTGATTAGCCAATGCTTGCTTTATTTTAGTTTAAATTTTGGCTTACTATTAGTTAAGATATATAAATTTTCAACCAGATATGCATCTATACTGTCCGTTTCAGCCCGTGAACTCCCAGGGTGTCCCATCTTAGCGGGACTCGTCCCTTAGGGGCATCCTTTTATAACACTCAACTGGTAAACTGTTTGGTTTTTTTTTCTGTCACTGTTAATCTGCAGTTTGTTGTGTGTTTAATAAAAACGGATTTGATTTGATTTGATTTGATTTGAACCTTGATTTCTGTTGATGGTCCAACAGTTACTATAACTAGTCTATGACGCTAAACCAAGTAAAACCTACCATGATCCTCGTCTCTGACTAAGTCATAAATGAAGAATGCCGGTTCATCTTGTGCAGCGACCCTGTCGTCTATAAAACATATCACAACAAATGTTATTAATTTTCTTTAATTAAACTGTTCTTTAATCACAGTTATTTGGTTACATTCAAAACCTAGAATATTGGAATACTTTAACGAGCAATCGATTGATGTTATTTGATCATATTGGTTAATTAAAACGTCAGTAATTCATATAGTATGAAAGTGTACAAATTATTATTTGTGCACAGAAATTGCCCTATTAAAGATTTGTGTAACGAATATTTTATGAACTTCGGATACAGAACCAATCAATAGGACAGGACAATCCTAAATGTAATAGGCCTATGCTTACTTCGGAACAGGCATCGTCTTGAATGGTTTCATGAAACTATGTAGAATATTTACTATTTCAGCAGTCATATCGCGTAACGGCCTATATCTTCATAAATTGCTTCTTTATTAAAGTATAAAACATTTTGCGGTTCTTTTACATTAATTCAGCTAAATATTATAGAATTTAATTAACTAACAGTGTGCAGAGAATATTACCTCTAGCCATGGTCGTCAACGCAATAGCACCCTCGTTTGAAAGATCCTCAATATCTGTGAACGTGTTTAACAATTTCGACAGCCTTGTCATCTGAATATTTATGACTATTCTCTTAAACGCTTGTTTTCACTTTCATTTGTAGACAAACTCACGCAGACGCAACAGAACTCATAGCGATCACAAGTTACTTGAATCTGCATCTATTTGTTTCTTTATTATTTAACGCGTTAGTAGAGTTAAAAGGTGCTATATAAATGTTTGGATGCACACATACAGCTGTACGCACAAATATTTAGACTGGTTAGAAATCAATAGCCACTGCAGTGGCCTAGACCAGATACTTCTGACTATAGTCAGCCAGTGTAAGCCAAGGCTAAGCCATACATGTAGGCAACGTTAAGCAAGGGAAGTCAAAGTTTAGAATGACATGGAAAAAGTACACAAGTTTGGAACCTAACATTTATGATGATGTTCTTCATCTGTCTCATTTTCTTTATTATGCACGAATCTGACAAGCCATTCTCATAGTCTCATTGCGTGCACACTAGTCTTGCAACGGTCGGCTCATTGTGTGGGTTCTACCTCAAATGACAGTAGGACTCTTTTTAGTTATGTGGCGCTGAAAATTTATCCTATCCTGCTTCCGATCCTCTCCTATCCCATTACACCATCACGAACGACTTCCACCATACAACCATGTTACCTCCTAGGCTTGAATCCAGGATTGTGATATGGCACCAAATCCATGAAACTGATGTGATTTCGCTCTCGCGAAACTGATGTGATTTAGCGCCAGTGCTGTTCTCCCTGAATTAGCTTTTATGTGGTGCTGAGAAATTTCGACCATCGACATTTAAACTTACAAGTAAGGTAAACAAAGTATACAGTGTCTAGTAACATAGTCATTTTCCACCATATAAAATCACGCGTCAAAAGCGCTCTTAGTAATTCTGTGTGATTTTATTTTCAGTATTAGCCTAATCAGACATAATATGGAATATAAATATCCTCCAGAGAGAGGAGACAAAGCAGCACCAGAGAGAGGAGGCTGAACTTATGAATAGCCATCGTAATTTATTACTGCAAAGTAAAACACTCAACAATGCTCCTGGAGAAAGAATTTTATGGTCACAATCCTAACTAACTCTACGGTAATTAATTAGTTATATGGTCTCATCAGATCCATTGTTTAAACTGCTTACCATAATAGTGATTGTCATGAGTCATCGGATCACTGCGAACAACGTCAGGTTCCGGGTTTGTGATCAGCACACAATGTTTGATTGTCCATGCTAAACGAATTTAAATCGAGCTGGTATTTATAAAGAGCCTCTCGCAGTACAACCTAAGCAGAAGCGCTACCAGTGCGAGGATTCCCGTGAGAAAAGAAAGTCTTAAGACAGCGAGAAGCAGCATCAATGCCCTCAGCTTGGATCTGAGAAAAAAGACCATTGTCTTCACATGCTGCTATTATTCTACATGAATGCTTTGAATAAATGAATGAATTAAATCACTGATGGATGAATGAATGAATGATTGATTGAATGAATGCTCTGAACGAAAGAACGAACGAATGAATATTTCAAACAAGACCTGCTCATCATTTCGGAAAATGTGCAATATAGCTTTGGAATATGGGAGCTAACCCCATACACCACTATTATTCAGGTTCACACAAGAAATTTATGGTATGAAAGCCAAAATTCTTTCAATGTTAATATATCTATTGTTATTATAATACACTTAGGGTTGGTTGGAAAATATGTTCTCAACCTTTGTTTGGTTGCCGAGCCATTCTAATCTCTTCAACTCTTGCAGATGTCATCTTTGTATGTTACTGACAACTATAGTGATTTATCCCCACATGGTTTTTATATTTGGTGTGTTTCCCGTTCTGTACACAGGTCTGTTACACATAGCCTACCATATTGCTGTTGTTGTTGTTGTTGTTGTTGTTGTTATTATTATTTTAAAAGGCCTTTGAAAATTTCATCCGAAATTTCGAAAGCAAGTACTGTTGAAATAGGGCTGTTGTCGAGGGTATACGCGGGTATACAGCGGGTTTACTCATCTCTAGAGACCGTATAGACCCTACTTACCTTACAAAATATGTGTACTCACCTTTAATTTGTTTCGGAAAACTAACCGGTAGCGTGTACTCACCTCTAATTTGTTTCGGAAAACTAACCGGTAGCGTGTACTCACCTCTAATTTGTTTCGGAAAACTAACCGGTAGCATATACTCACCTCTAATTTGTTTCGGAAAGCTAACCGGTAGCGTGTACTCACCTCTAATTTATTTCGGAAAACTAACCGGTAGCGTGTACTCACCTCTAATGTGTTTCGTAAAGCTAACCGGTAGCGTGTACTCACCTCTAATTTTACCACTTCAGCAGGGGCGTAGCAATGGGTTGTGCAGGTTGTGCAAAGCACAAGGGCCCCCGGCGGTCAGAAGGGCCTCTTTCAGCGAGTATCAATTTTAGCCTAGAAGTGAATCTACATGTACAGCAAGTCAGCAACAACGTGCACAGTAATAAATACTCAAATGATCAACCATCTTCGAAATTGCACAACTGTTACTCGTTGACTCTCATCTAGGCTACATTCAGCGATGATGTCTGCACTGCCTACGTGTTCCTGTTGACTTTGCCTGTGACTGTTGCGCCATATGAACGATCATTTTCAAAATTGAAACTAATCAAAAACGATATACGAAGTACAATGTCAGAAGAGCGGCTGAGCGACTTGGCAATCTTGTCAATAGAAATGAACATGCCAGAAAGCTTGACACTTCAAAAGTG
The DNA here is from genome assembly GCA_963556255.1 of Allolobophora icterica. Lineage (NCBI taxonomy): Eukaryota > Metazoa > Annelida > Clitellata > Crassiclitellata > Lumbricidae > Allolobophora > Allolobophora icterica. Next base: position 23,126,224 of record OY744610.1, read on the forward strand.
GTAGATATTTTTGTGTAAGATAAGGCGCGCAAACGATTTCGTTATTTTTACCAAATAAGCTGTTTCACAATTTGACAGAATTGAAGTGTGGATAATTCATATTAATTTTTTGCAGTCAAAGCAGACGGAACAATGTGTTAGATTAATTATGCTCTAGGCGTAGTTCAATTTTTTTATGCTAGCCTGGAGAAATAAAAAAAAACAATTTTTATAAAAATAAATAATCGGAGAAAATAATTGAAGTGTAATTACTTAGTTATTATTTAATTGGGGTGCGATTTGTGATATTTGCATATTTTTCACGGTGCGAAATAAGCAAATATCGCAAAAGCGCCAAGCGTTTTATGCACAGCGGTTTTTTCAAATCGAAGGGGTTCAAGGGGCCCATCATCGAAGCTCTGCACAAGGGCCCCCAAAAACCTTTCTACGCCACTGCACTTCAGCCCTGTGTTTAAGACGTAATATAGGCTACAACAGTATTAAAATAAGAAATGCATGCATATTGTTTCAAAGCAACGACGTACGTTTGCAAATGGCTGGCATTGGTAGGCCCTATATCAGTCATAATTACCATCGTTTTGTTCCCCACTAACCTACTGTTGCACTTTACATGAATAACATCATGTACGCCTAAATATAGACTAAAGAGACTAGAACACGACAATGACGTACCTTTGACATTGGCCCGGGAAAAGACCGACACTGCGATTACTATAGCCATGCATATGAGCAGTACTGTGACCACCGTTATAATAGTCGCAGCGTGTGGATCCGGTGTTGTTAAGGAGGGAGTACCTGTAATAATAACAGAAAACGTTATAATTATCATGGGCAACTGTATAATACGCTCTTCCAGTCTCTCCTCCGCCTAAATTATCCACAACAGAAGTATGCTGTTAGGAAACTGGATAATGTAAGAAAAATACCAGGTTCATATATTTATTATTATTATTATTATTATTATTATTATTATTATTATTATTATTATTATTATTATTATTACTATTACTATTATTATTATTATTATTATAAAAGCATCGATATTGTTTGGAATGGTTTAGACACGTTGAGATGGTCGCTCCATTATTATTATTATTATTATTATTATTATTATCATCATCATCATCATCATCATCATCATCATAATCATCATCATCATCATCATCATCATCATCATCATCATCATCATCATCATCATCATCATCATCATCATCATCATCATCATCATCATCATCATCATCATCATCATCATCATCATCATCATCATCATCATCATCATCATCATCATTATTATTATTATATGGTTTTCGACCTGGCCTTTCACCGTCTATGGCCCTGATGGAGATGTATGAAAAAATTTCTACTTCCTTTGAAAAAAAAGAATACTCCATTGGTATATTCTTTGATATTTGCTAAGGCTTTTGATGCCGTAAATCACAATATTCTAATTCAAGAATTAACCACTTACGGAATTAGAGGGATTCAATTGGACAGGTTTAAGAGTTATCTTACTAATCGTTCCCAATGTGTATCTATCAACGATATTATATCTCACTTTGAAGTAATTAAATATGGGGTTCCCCAAAGATCAATTCTTTGCCCCCTACTTTTCCTTGTGTATGTAAACGACCTTCCCAACACCTCCTCTATTCTATCCTTCATTTTATTTGCCGATGATACAAATGTTTTTCACTCTAACAGATCCTACCAATCTCTAATCCAGACTGTTAACGCTGAGTTGGTGGCAGTGGCGGATTGGTTTACTGCAAATAAGCTTTCCTTAAATTTGCACAAAAACAAATTTTATTATATTTAGATCCCACAGGAAAATGTGCCCCAAAAATATTGCTGCATTAGTAAACATAAACGATATTCCAATCTCTCAAGAAAATTCCACAAAGTTCCTTGGTGTAGTTGTTGAGTCATCTAACATGGAAAGAACACATCAGAATTATAACGGCCAAGGTTGCAAAAAATGTTGGAATACTTGGTCGAGCATCATTTTTGCTTCCCCTCTGTATTCGCCTTATTTTATATTACTACTTAATTTATCCGTACTTAATGTTCTGTAACATGATATGGGCCTCTACTTATGAATCCTGAGTAAAAAAAACTGGTGACGCTACAGAAAAGAGCAATCCAAATAATTGCTGGGGTACCTTACTGTTCACATACTGACCCTATCTTTCTAGAACTTAAACTGCTCAAATTCCATCAAATAAGATACTTTCAGACAGCCATCTTTATGTATCAATTCAACCATGCCCTCTTACCCCCAAGGTTTACTCACTATTACAACATTGGTGCTGAATATCACTTTCATAATACCAGAGCAGCAAAATCCTATCGCACTATTTTGCTAGATCAAATATTCGCCGTTTCTCAACTAAATACAATGGTCCCCTGATCTGGAGCTGTGTTCCCACAAATATTCAACTGGTCCCAAATCTTCATCTTTTAAAAAAAAACTATTGCGTTCTCAATTAACGGATGGATTAATTAATGACAATTCATGGAACTGATTTAAACTGGATTGCATGCCGTCTTACAACTGTTAATCTAAGACTATAATGTTCATAGTCAAAACACTGTGCACTGTTTTTGTATGCTTATGAATACCTCTGTTTAATCACTTAGTTAAGCATATCACTGTGTCTCTCAATCGAACCTCTATCTTCAACGTAATTAACTGACAAAATTGGGTGTCCCTATTAGCGGGATTTCCATCCCTTATGGGCCTTCCCTTCGTCAACGTTTTCCTGTAATATACCAATGTTGAATTGATGTATGTTGTATCGTTACAATAAATAATTGATTGATTGATTGATTGATTGATTGTTTGATTGATTGATTGATTACAGAGGTAATAAATAGCGCCCCTTCAAGGTTATCTACCCAGGAGCGCTCCCAGTCGAACCCCGGTCAAAGTCAATAATATAAAGTATAAACTTTTAACAGAATTTCTAAAATATTTCTTCAGGTTTAACGTGGGAAAAGCAACCAAAGATTATGGACACTTCAATATAAATGTGCTACATAACTGCCATTATGAACGCGCTTTACAGGTGTGACGTTTATAGGCTACACATGCGGTAGTGCCAATTAATGCGCATTAACTCCGCTGCTGCCCGTACTATGATACGGGCAACAGCGGCCAGTCCAAAGCCGAGAGGGAGGAGTTGGGCGACGCTAGTAGTTGTATTTAGACTACTCCAGCACAACCACCCAATAACTAGGTCCAAATCGCTAACCTAGTAGGTTTATAATGCAATAACCACCCAATAACCACGCAATAACCACATGACGTCACGACCATCGTATGAGTCATCGAAACTACTGGAAATTCCCGCAGTTTTGATGACTCGCCTATGAGTCATCAGGTGATTACGTTGGTTGGGAATTTCCTATAGTATCTAGTAATCTAGTTTTACGAAAGGGCTTAAAGGCATGAATGTCTATAATAAAATGGATACACGAACTGATTTCAAGAAATCACCTAAAGGAATAAATGTCCTTAATAAAATGGACTATTCGTCAAAAACCGTTAAAGAACTACAAAATATCGCTCGAGAGAGAGGCATGGTTGGTTATTCGAGACTGCGAAAAGCGGAACTCGTAGCATTAATGTCGCCTAGGCCTGCGATCAATCCGTTAGACGCTCCAGTTCCGGACATTAAAGTTCCAACGCTTGTTCCAGGTAAGTATACGCCTCCGTCTGATACTTGGAAATCTTCTGTTAGTAATGTTTGGAATGAGATGAAGACTAAGGTTAGGTCTGTTATTAATTCTTTTGCGGATCGGTGGGTTAGTTCCATTCCTCCAAAGGAAAAGAAAACCGTGAATGAAAGATTGGAATCGTTGAAGTCGAGGGTTTCGAGTATTTTCAGTAAAATCAATAAAAACAAGTTCGAAATCCGAGAGACCGCAAAAGCTATTAAGGGTTTTACTAAGCGATACACGATCGAAGGAACTGGTGGAATCGACGTCACGTCTTTTCTCAACACCGTAAGACCGCAGGTAGTCAGTCTGCTAACGAAAAATCGTGGGGTAAAAGTTCAATTCAATCTTAATTGCGTAATGAAGAAAGTAGATATTAAATCTGGAGAAGAAGTCGAAGCCGAACCTAATTTTAAATCGAAGACCGATATCATTTTAGACGCAACCGACGTGTGTGAAATATATAGCAACGCAGTGGATAAAATTAAGGAGAGCATGGCAAGTTTTCAGATGAGAGGTAGTAATTGGAGGTTTAAAGCCGTTATGAAGTTGGATATCGATACGGTGGTATATAAGCCATTGAAAGGCAGTTCTTATATTCCTCTTCCCGAGTATTTACTCAATAAAACGGCTATTATTAACCTGAAAAACGACGACGATGAATGTTTTAAATGGTGTATTACTAGAGCGCTGAATCCAATGGATAAAAACCCTCAAAGAATCACTAGAGATCTTAAAGAACAATCTAAGAAACTCGATTGGAGTGGTATTGAATTCCCAGTCGCTGCCGATGCTAACGTAATAAATAAGTTTGAGCGTCGCAATAACGTTAGCGTTAACGTATTCGGCTATGAAAAGGATGTATATCCATTATATATATCGAAGCACGAAAGCGATATCTGTGTAGATCTACTGCTTATTTCCGACGGAGAAAAGAAGCATTATTGTTGGATCAAGAACTTTAATAGATTGATGGCAGCACGAACAGAAAAATCTGTAAATTCGATGCACTATTGTAAAAGATGTTTACTCGGTTACAGAAGCGTAGAAGCGCTTACTAAGCATACCGAGTATTGTTCGAGGCAAGACGCCCAACGAATAGTTCTTCCAGATCCAGAAACCATGCTAAGTTTTAAACATTATTTTAAATCGATGAGAGTGCCTTTTATCGTTTATGCCGATTTTGAATCTTTTATTAAACCTATCGATACATGCCAACCCGATCCCAGCACGTCTTACACCAATAAATATCAGAAACATACGCCTAGCTCGTTTTGTTATCATATAAAATGCTACGACGACGGCGTTTATTCCCAAGAGCCACGGAGGTTTACGGCTGAAAACGAGGACGACGATGTCGCTCAGATATTCGTAGATTCTCTTGTAGAAAATATAAAAGAAATATATAACCAGTTTAAATTCCCCAAGAATATGATATTCGGTGAGACTGAGAAGAAATGTTTCGACAAAGCTACTAACTGTCATATCTGCGGAGGAGAGTTAGGTAAAGATCGAGTTAGAGATCACTGTCATTGAAGCGGTAAATTCAGAGGCGCAGCACATAATATTTGTAAAAATGAACTATAAAATCCCCAAGTTTTTCCCTGTAGTATTCCATAATCTATCCGGATACGACAGCCATCTATTCGTGAAGAAATTGCGAGGTGAGAATGGTGAGAAAATTAACTGTATTCCTAATAACGAAGAGAAGTATATATCGTTTAGCCGAGAGATCGTAGTCGGTAACTTTGTAAATAAAGAGGGAAAAGAGATAACGGTCAAGCGCGAATTACGCTTTATCGACAGTTTTAGATTCATGCCCTCGAGTCTCGACGCGTTATCGAAGAATCTTCGTAAAGAACAGTGTAAGAATTTAGGCGATTTCTTCGAAGGTGAGAAGTTAGATCTTTTGCTCAGAAAAGGTGTTTACGCGTACGATTACGTTGACGGTATTGAACGATTAAACGAGACCGAATTGCCTCCGAAGCATAAATTCTATTCTAAACTGAACGATTCAGACATCAGCGATGAAGATTACGAGCACGCCAAAAATGTATGGAAAGTATTTCGTTGTAAAACGTTAAGAGAATATCACGACTTGTATAATCTTTCGGATGTTTTATTATTAGCCGATGTATTCGAAAACTTTAGAGACGTGTGTATCGAACATTATAGGCTCGATCCCGCGTGGTATTACACATCACCCGGACTAGCTTGGGACGCGGCGTTAAAGTTGACCGGAGTAGAGTTGGAGTTATTGAGCGACTACGATATGTTACTGATGATAAAGCAAGGAATAAGAGGGGGAGTCAGCACGATTTCGAAACGATACGCGAAAGCGAACAACGAGTACATGGGAGAAGATTTTGATCGCAGCCAGCCTTCGGTATTCATTCCTTACTTAGACGCGAATAACTTGTACGGATGGGCGATGAGCAAACCTCTACCAACTCATGGGTTTAAATGGATGAGCGGTAACGAGCTGAATGATTGGAGAAGCATTACCGAACGAAATGGGGTGGGGTGCGTGTTAGAAGTCGATCTTGAGTATCCCAAGGAATTACACCACCCGCATAACGATTACCCTCTAGCTCCTGAGAGTATAAAACCTGTAGGATCGGATGTAACGAAACTAATTCCGAGTTTAAACGATAAAAAGAAGTACGTTGTTCATTACGGTAATTTAAAGTTGTACGAAAGTCTCGGTTTGAAGATAACGAAAATACATCGAGGAATAATATTCAAAGAAAGCGCTTGGTTGAAAAAGTATATCGACTTGAATACGGAATTGAGAACGAGAGCTACTAACGATTTCGAGAAGGACTTTTTCAAGTTGATGAATAATAGCGTCTTCGGTAAGACTATGGAATGTATCGAGAATCGAGTTGACGTACGATTGGTGTGCGATGAGAAGGAAGCTACGAAGCTCGCGTTGAAACCTAATTACGACGGTCGAACCATTTTCGATGAAAATCTAATCGCCGTTCACATGAAAAAGACCAAGTTGTTTTATAATAAGCCGATATATCTAGGAATGTGTATTTTAGATTCGAGCAAGACTTTAATCTACGATTTCCACTATAATTACATCAAGGCCAAGTACGGAGATAGAGCAAAGTTACTTTTTACGGATACAGATTCTCTAGCTTATGAAATTAAGACCGAAGACTTCTACACCGATATAGCTCCTGACATTAGAAGCAGGTTCGACACGAGCGAGTACACGAAAGATCATCCATCCGGTATCGAAACCGGCGTAAATAAGAAAGTTATTGGTATGTTTAAAGATGAAGCGGGTGGAAAACAGATCGAAGAATTCGTTGGATTGAGGTCGAAGTTGTACTCGTACAGGCTGTCTGGTGAAGATCATAAGAAGTGTAAAGGTGTGAGGAAAAACGTGGTTAGTAAAACGATAACTCACGAAGATTATAAAGACTGTGTGTTTACGAAAAGAGAACAGTCAAGGAAAATGAACGTTATACGATCGTATCATCACGACATTTACACCGAAGAAGTAAATAAGGTCGCTCTTTCAGCCGACGACGACAAACGAGTGATATTGGAAGATGGTATACATACTTTAGCTTACGGACACTACGCGCTTCGTCAATAAGAGTATTAGTCGAATATTAAAATGAGTTATGCAACTGTGAAAAACATCGATGTCGAAGGCGTAGTTCTTCCAAATCAACCGTTAACGAATTTTGAATTATTAGATGCTGCGAAGAAGCTGAATATTCCGAATTTCAGAGGCGTTTTTCTACGAGACACCCTGCCGAAGAAACCTAGACGGAATGAGTGTGGAATATTAAACCTAGACGATTCTAATGGGGAGGGTCACCATTGGGTCGGCTTTTTTAAGAACGGCATTGATAAAATTTATTTCGACAGCTATGGTCTTCCTCCTCCTACCGAACTATTAAAGTATTTACGGCGCCCGGTGTTTTATAACAGCGAGCGAATACAGCCGGATAACGAAGTGTTTTGCGGACATTTGTGTTTGTACGTGTTAAAGAAGACGATGAACGACGGATGCGAGTTTCAAGAAGTCATAAACGACTTGCATTAAAAATTGTTATATATAAAATGCCTGTTGATAAATTCGGACATACAGATTCCGGATCTACGCAAAGAATAATTGCCGGTGGCGTTACACTTAGTCAAGTAAATGCTGCTTTCCTTCGAATGGATGGAGCAAACCCGGCGACTGGAAATCTAAAAATGAGCGGCTACACGATAAAAGGTTTACCTACAACGAATATTTCAGAAGCAGGAATGGATGAGGCTCTAAGTCGAGGACAAGCCATAGATTTGTTAACGAATCGCGCCGATGTACCGTCCAACGATAATCTAAAAGTGTCTAAAACCGGTGATACCATGACTGGCGACTTACTCTTAAGCATCGGTAGGGAGCTTACGCGGAGGATGGGATGTAAGGATTTGGCTGGAAATAAAGCTTTTATTATATTTTTAGGAAATACAACGAATAAAATAGAAGGTCGATTAAACCAGCCAATTATATCGCAATCGACGGATGGATTTAGTTTTAGAATAAATAATGAAACCATCATAGAGATGGTTAAGTCAATGGATGGTAATCCTCCGTCTAAAATAAACGTGCATAAGCCCATCTTTATGCATGGCGCGCACATTACAGGCCTACGCGATCCCAGCGGCGATGGCGATGCAGCGACTAAAAAATATGTTGATACGACTGCTACCGGACCCGCGGTTAGCTTTTACACTTTAACTCAACAAGCCATAATCGCTAAAACTCTCACACGAGTTTCTTTCGATAGTGTAAGATTCGAAACCGATAACGTCAGCAGTACGGGAATGACTCGTTTCACTCCTGGTAAAGCTGGATGCTATATCGTTACGACGTACATAGACTTTTGTGACACTAATAATACCGCTCATGGTAACGTCTACCTGTATAAAAACGGGGTATCGTACATGCAAATTGCGGGTGGAGGGGGTACGGGGGTTCGTATAATAACGCAACCGGTAGTACCATAGTTGAGGTAATCGGTACCGACTACCTCGAGATATTCGTTTATTCGACCATCGCTGTAAACATATTAGGTAGAGACTTTTCAGCGGCATTCTTACGACCTTAAACTAAGTCTGTAATTTTAACTGTAGAAACCTATCGCGTGTATACAAACGATAGGTTTCTAAAAATGTAGAAATCTTATCATTGAGAAGACTCTTCGCTTGGGTGTGCAACTGCATCGATTGTTTCATCGTATGCTCTCGAAGTCTCTTTATCGATCTCACAGATTCCGTCGTACACCGTAATTTCGTATCTGTTTTTGTATACTTTTCCGTTATAATACAATATTAAACGGGCGTTTTCTCTATGAGCTTTAGCCGCTTTGTGCATCGATGAATACTCGATGGTCTCACCCGTTTCCAAGTCAAAAATAACGACTCGTTTCGGGTTGTTTCTGATACCTTTCAATCTATCGTATCTACCATCGTCATTATATTCTTTTCGACGATCTTTCCAATATTCTTTTTGATATTCTTTTAGATATTCTTTTCTCGTTAATTTCGGTTTACCTAACAGGGAGTTGTCCGCGGGAATCAATCCTTTCTCGATCAGCAGCTCTACCAATTCCGGTTTGTTGAGATGAGTGACACCTTTAATCTTATTCTCTTTCGCTAACTTGTGTAATTCTGGCAGCTTCATTTTATATATTACAAGAGTGTCTTTAAACATGAAATACATTTTTCATACAGACGATTAGTACACTACGCTCATTTTCTGTCCATCTGACTGGAAGTTTAGCAACTTATCTGAAATTATAACCGCGTAACCTTGCGTATCGGCGGGGACTGCGGCGCTAAAAGTAGCTTTGATTTGGATATCGACGACCGACGATTTCAGTCTTTCCGATTGTTTACTAACATCGAAAACTATGAGCGGATATAGATCTTTGTAATCGGCTGGAGTGATGTTGCTTTGCGTAATCAACGGATCCATTCCGTAGAACTTTTCGCTGAACGACGCCGCGTCTCTATAAGCTCTCGAAAATTTCTGGTTGGGAAACGATAGGTCGTAGTCGACCGCCGGATATCTCTCTTGATTCATCATCACGTACATGTTTTTGAGGTTGCAATGATCGAAAATCGAGGGGTTATGTTCTTGGTTGCCGTCGCTTCGAGCGGTTTGAAATCCTACGACTATCCATCTAGGTTTTTCAGGAGCCGTCTTGACGCTAAGACGCCAACTAAAAGTATTGGATTGAGGAACCCCTATAGTATCGCATTGTCGCGCTCGATATGCGACGGGTACCGATGCTTTCGATTCGATAGTTTTGTACAATTGCATCTTCTCCATATCCGCCGGAGTAACGTGCGGCATAAACCACGAGATTTTCTCGACGTCGACTTTCCCAGCATCCACGGCAGCGAGTCTAAAAATAGCGTCGTTGTCCGATTTGCGAACCATCGTTAGCGTGTGCTTAAAACCGTACACTATTTTATCGTAATCCTCGCAGAATCCGAAAATATGTTTCAGGGGCACGACGAAACTAAACGTTCCCTTAGTCGTTGGTTTTTGAATAAGATACCCTTGACGAGTCGCGAAACCCGCATTATCCGCTATAACCGCGGTTGCCCCAGTATCTTTGCACCATAATTGATTAAGACCTTGCGCTTTGGCGAAGTCGTCCGGATATTTAAGCAAACCAAGCATCGTCGTTGCTTGGCCTGGGTGAAATACCGTTTCGATATCTTGATTCGATAGGGAATACGCGATTTGACTGAAAAGATGCAAGAGTCCATTATTCGCGAGGGCTACAGCGTTAGCATTAGCGTACACCGTTCCATCCGCTTTGACTAACCTACCTTCGAAAAGCAGGTAAGATTCGGCGGGATGGCAAAATAGATCTTGAGTTTCGATATTTATGCGAATCTCGCCGGGTGTGTTAAAAGTCGTTCTCGCTGCTGGTTCGTATTCGTGCCATTCGTATTTTTCGATTCCTTCGTCGACCTCTGAGGGTGCTGTAATGTTTAGAATATTCGTTTGCATTTTAATTACTAAAGATTATTTATTTAAACTCACGCGAGTTTCAATCCAGCTCCATTTTTGTTATTGTTGTTGAGACTACGCGCTAGATCTCGAATGGACACGGCATTCGAAGAAAGTCCATCACCGGCTAGTATCTTATTAATATCAGTAGTTCCTACATCGTTATCGATTAGCCGTGCTAAGATAGCTGCATTCTCTCGCGTAAGCGCTGGTATCGTTTCGACTACAGGCGTCTTCGGAACCGACGCTGCTAAGAGTTTAGTCACAGCTTTATCCATCAAGCGTTTACCAACTTCTACGGTGGTATTCTTTCCAACTTCTAGCGCCTTTTTAGCCAACTCTCTCGCGGCGTCTTTACCCGCGCTAAGGGTGGATGATGCGGCTCGTTTACCGACATCCGAAGTGAAGAGCTTCTTGAAAACTCCTGTAATAGTATCCATTATTCCCGCTCCTCCTATAACGTGTTTTCTCTTAATTCTTCTATTAGCGATGACGAGCATGTTTTATAATCGCAATATTAAGTTTTTATATCCAGAACTGGATTGTTTGATGTTAGAATTACGAATGTTTATTTATATTCTCCTGTTAATATAAAAACAACACGAGAATATAAAATGGATTCCTACGAAGAATATGTTGAAAAATCGGCCGGCTCATTTTTAACTCTGGCTTCTAATAACGCAAAGATTATATCCCTTTTTATTTCCGAAGTGAAAGACGCTTGTAGTGAATTCATAACCGACGTTTTCGACCTAGTCGGAGACGCTTCAGAATGTTGCGAGTATAGCGACAGCGAGTATAGCGACAGCGAGTGTAGCGACAGCGAGTGTAGCGACAGCGAGTATAGCGACAGCGAGTATAGCGACAGCGAGTGTAGCTATAGTGAGTGTAGTGATTGCCACTACATTAAAGTAGTCTCTAACGCGTTAGAGAATAATACTGAAGAGATCTCGGATGAGCTTACCAAAAAGATCGTTGCTAATGAATTCGAGTCGATCATTCACGACCTTAAGAACAAGCTAAATAGCTTGGAAAAGAGGTATCTCACGGCGAAGCTTGCGTTCCATAACCGTATGAATGATGAAATGGAGATCTTTACGACAACGACATATGTGTAAACGATATTCTGTAACTAAAGCGAGTTACAGAATCACACGACCCTAACTCTTCAAAGTTTTTTATAATCGCAACATTAAGTTTTTATACTGTTCTTTACCGATCTCTTTTTGTCGTAATAGTTCATCGCATATACCAACGATCTCATTTCTTACTCCTGTATTACCCGCGTCGTAGCTAGCGAAACGCAGATTCAACATTTCTACTAAAGCATTCGGATCCTGCGGAATTACGACGACTCCTTTACCCGTCTTCGGCGTCTGTTTTCCAGACTTCATTTCCCATACCGGTTTAATGATATTTCTGTACTTTTCACTTCTTGACGATTTTGGTTTACTCGGATTGTTAGGTTGTCTCATGGCATTCGTCGCGTCTAGAATCTTGACGTAATCGGACATATCGTTGTCGTCGTAAATCGAACTGTTCGGTTTAGCCATAGTCACTAGCTCCCAAAGTCCTGGAGTACCTGTATAAGTCTTCTCTCCGACTATTATATCGTCGTTCTGGAACGATACGCGTGTGTCTCCGATATAAAATTTCCCGTCTTTTTTTGAATTTAGACCGAACGTCGTATCGGTAGACTTTTTATTAGAAGCGTATTGGGACAAGTATTTCGTTGCCACATCTCCTAATTCTAACATTCTAACGTCTTCTATAGGATCCTCGTAAGCCTCTATCGAGGGATACTGTGGAAGCTGTATGGCTTTTAACGACGACGATATCGATGCGGGAAGCGCTTTTAGAGCGTTAGATGTGGCTGCCGAGTTTTCCTTAATAGTAGACAACAAAGCGTTTTGTTCTTTCGATATGGTCGATTGTGAGTCCACGATTGGCTTGTACAACTTTACCAAATCTCGCTGCAGTCCTATATCGCCTAGTTTCTCGGATAAATAATCTCGTTGAATGTTTTTCTTCGTCTTCAGAAACTCTTCAACGATAAAGTCTCTTTTGGTGGGATCGTTAATCTTTAGAAATGACATTATTTTAACTATGCGGTATAATGTTTTAACACGTTTTTGGAACACGCGTTAAAACATTGATATGGGATGAATGTGATTTTTTACGTTTTTATGTTTTATGTTTTACGTTTATGTTCTATGTTTTACGTTCTTCGTTTTTCATCGATTTCCCAAACGCATCCTTCAACGACTCGGCTATAGTTTCTCGATTTTCTGATTTTCTGATTTCTTCTTTCATTTCGTTAAATTTCACGCGTTCGTTTAGAATTAACGAGTATTCCTCATCCGAAATATTACCGTCTTCAAAAGCTTTCGAGATGTATTCGTTGATCGTGTTGAGTTTTGCTTCAGCCAAAGTTTTAATACGTTCGTGCTTCTCCGCCTTTTGCGTGAGCTTTCTGTTGATCGCACGCCCGATCGCGCTGAAAACACCCGCTCCAACCGCCAGTCCTTGTAGAACCATCGCGATAGGTGCTGCGACTATCGTAGACAGAACCGTGATCGCTGAAGCCTGCGAGCCTAACGCTACTAGAGTCGATATACCGTCTACTATGTTGATAAACCTAACGCCTTTACGATACTTTTTACCTAGAGTCTCTCTTTTTTCACGTTCCCACTCGATATCTTCTTCAATTTCAGTGATTTTCGAAAGTCGGAAAGCATTAGCGCTTCCATCGATATTCGGTAGGCTCAGTAGGAACTCTCTGTTTTTACAATCCTCGTCGCTCTCGTCAAGATCACCCATTTCCCAAAGTCGGTAAAGACTATCCATTTCAGCGCATTCCGTTTCCGGTGCGATCTCAGATTCCTCTCGTTTCGCGTATTCGTTATCCATTCTTTTTTATAATTACAAGATTTTTTTTTAAACTGCGATTATTTTAAGTAATTAACGAAACATAACGAATCGCCTTCGATTATACTAACCACGGAATCCGAGTCGTTTTGAATAGTAATTTCGATGTCTTCTACTTGTCCGGTAACGACTCCATCTCGTAGACTCGCTTCGATTTCCTGTCTAAGCGAAACTAGACACGATCCTTTTGTCATTCGAACGCCTAGTCCTAACGGCACTATAGCTGTTTCTCTAGGTTGAATCGTTATCAGTTCTTGCGCAAAAATCTCCCATCTTAGTCCACCTAGTTGCCTGCAGGGTGTATGCGTCACTCTTTTCAACGTCCAACGCACCTCTTTCGGTTGGGTTCTAACTTCGACTCGACGAGCGGGTTTCGTTATAAATTTATGGATAGGTCTGTTGAATCCGGACATTTTATTTATACGAGGATTATTTTTAAAGCAACATACCGAGAATCGGAATATTTTGGAATGGCGAATTAGGACCTAGTAAAAACCCGCTACCCGTTTTCATATACAACCCGCTACCCGTTTTCATATACAATCCCGTTCCCACCGTACTACCTTTCGACCACGGAGACAGATACAACCCATTTCCATCCGGTCTTACTTTACAAGCCAGGCCGCCTTTATTAACGTACACTACTCCCGATCCGCTTATTTTATCTACAAGTTTCGATGTAGCCGCGGAACCTAATCCGCTTAAAGCGCCTTGTGCTAAACTAGGGATTACGCTAGAAAGAAGAAATTTTCCGGCAGTAGCTAGAAATGGTAATATAGCTCCGATAAAACCGCCTTCGACTTTAGCGTTATATATTAATTGCGTTTTACTCATTTTGATCGTCGTGCCCTTTCCATTCTGACAAGCATTCTTCATTTTATTAATTTGCGCTTTCGTAAAAGCTAACATGTGGTCTCCATCCATATCATCGTGAGATAGTCTAATACTAACGCCATCGCTTCCCGCTTCGAGCGCTCGTTTAATCTTGTCTTTTTGCCCGTCTGAAATATTAACATAGAATTTTGCGTACTGAGTCATTTTATATATAACTAAGATAAAGTTTTAAGTCTTCACACTTCTCTAATATGAAACTTGATCGACATTGCTTCCCCTCTAATGTTAATTAGTTTTCCATTTTGGTCGGTAAGTCTCGTTTCCATCGATGAAATCGTATTCATCGTAACGGGGAGATAAATTAAATTAGCCGGGATTTGGATGATCTTATAACCAGGTCCAACGGTAGGGAAAAACGAATATATCACGTTCGTCGTTGATCCATTCGAGTACGAACCCCCGATTATGTCGCTAGTTACTCTAAAGCTGTCTATGTTCATTATGTTCACAATGTTCTCCGATTCGTTATACCCGGCTATGTATAGACGACTTTCGAAACCTAGAACGGTTCTAATCGAGTTCGCGGTTCTAAAATCGACCTCGTAATTCTGCGCGATAGTCAACACCGCCTTCAACGTATTAGTGTTCGGTTCTAACGTAATGCGATATTCTTCGTTTCCGGCATCGTAATGGCCGTTCTCTTTCATGATTTTCTTCACGTAGTCGTTTATATCCTCGAGCTCATAGGACCCTTCCGGAATATCTACGTCAAACCACGTCACACCATGATCCGGCGAATACCTGAAGTTGTTGTTGCTCGCGTCTATGTTAGGAAACACGTAGTAAGTATACAAATCGACTAGAGCCATTTCGTACTTTTTGGTTTTATCTAGTTCGATTACCGGATTGTTCTTCGTTATTATTCGTGCGGTTCTGTCCTTTTCGTTGCCCACTAAAATGTAAAACGACGATTTAGGATTCGTGTTAGTCGCAGTCTGTGCCGTGTTCACCTGTATCTTCACGAGGAGTTCTTCCATTTTTACTAGTATATTATATTATTTTAATTCAGAATTGGGGATGTAAAATTCATCTAATCCACGACGGTATTTACCGCTGCTCCTTTCACTCGTTAAGTCGATAACTACGAATTGATGCGGTTGTTTCCACGACTCCACGCATAGTTTTTTAAATTCCTCTATAGACATGTCCGTACTTACATGATCGTTGTAGATATGGGAAACGTTCTTCATGTCTTGGGGAAATAAACAAATAAAGTTTGCGTTCTCTCTGATCGTCTGCCTAGGCAATTTAAAATAATTCTGGGCGAGGTACAAACAGTCGACGTTACTATGCCTGCCCCTAATATAATACGTTTCGCATTTGTTCTGCTTTTCTAATTGTAAATCATCAAAAATCATCAAGTTCTTCTTGTCACGGCTCAACTCTCTCGGATCCGGTACATCGTTCGCGGATTCGTAAAACCTGCATTCGATATCCGACTTGTCTCTTGACTGTTTCGATATCACTTCAACAACACACGTCGGAGAAGTATTAGACCTCATTATCTCATCTCGAATGTTAAACAGTCCGATGATCTCTTCTTTCGGCCGTTTTTCTTCGAAAGCCTTCTTAAGAATTTTGTACTCCGGTTGAAATAGAGATTTTCCGAATACTTGCAAATTGTCATAGTCGAGCCATCCGGGTCTCAAAAGTAAGTTTAACAATAACGTCGTCTTACCGCATCCCGATTTTCCTACTATTACACCCCTTATACTTTTAGGTAATAGGTTGATATTAAATCTTTTCAACGATAAATCGTTCCACGTTAAGTCTTTCACCTCCATTTTAAATATATAAAACTTCTATATTAAAACTGAAATGTATTGCGTTAAGTGTAAAGGAAAGACCGAAACAAGAGATCTTCAGAACGCCGTCAGTAAAAATAATAGACCCATGCTTCGAGGTGTATGCGTCGTATGCGGAACGACTAAAACTCAATTCGTAAAAGGAGCCGCTGTAAAAGGTGGAGATGTAGTCGGTTCGTTGAATTTAGTTACTAGAAACGTAAAGTTACCTTGGGCTAAATATCCAGGCGAGATGCATCTTCCAGGTCATTCGTTTACAGGACCTGGGACTAGGTTGGATTTGAGACTGAATCCTGATGGAACTCCTAAAGATTGGAGTAAGCCTATCAACAGAGTAGATAATGCAGCTTACCACCATGATTTGGCTTACGATCAACACCCCGATACGGCTTCTAGGAATGTTGCCGATAGAGCAATGATTAATGATTTGAATAATATTCCTAATCCTACTATCCGAGAGCGTATGGAGAGAGCGGTAGTTAAACCTATATTGTCTGTTAAATCGAGTCTCGGGCTAGGTTTAAAAAAAGCCCCGATCCGAAATGGACCGATCAATTAGCGGATGAACTACATAAACCAGTAGTAAGGCATTTTAGAAAGAGAAAAGTGTACGCTAGTGGGATAGATGAGATATGGGTGGCTGATTTAGTAGATATGCAAGCCTTCGCTAAAGAAAACGATGGTGCTAAATACCTGTTAACCGTTATAGATGTGTTTTCCAAGTACGGATGGATTATACCCTTGAATGATAAGAGTGGGAAATCTACAGCAAGCGGTTTCGTGAAGATACTCGAGAGCGGACGAAAACCTGTTAAATTATGGGTTGACAAGGGAAAAGAGTTTTATAACAAAGACGTAAAGAATTTGCTTGAGTTATATTCTACTGAGAATGAAGAAAAATCTTGCGTAGTCGAGAGGTGGAACAGGACGATGAAAGATAAAATGTTTAAGTACTTTACAGCTAATTCGACGAGAAGATATATCAACGTTTTAGACGGAATG
Organism: Allolobophora icterica; assembly: GCA_963556255.1. NCBI lineage: Eukaryota > Metazoa > Annelida > Clitellata > Crassiclitellata > Lumbricidae > Allolobophora > Allolobophora icterica. The sequence continues at coordinate 23,143,609 of OY744610.1, forward strand.
GTTAGTAATTACAACAATACAAGACATTCTTCCATCAAAATGACTCCCGCTAAGGCTAGTATGAAAACGAATGAAAAGACTGTATTTATGAATTTATACAGCGAAGAGGTCTCACAGCCTGTTTCCCCTAGATTCTCGGTTGGAGATAAAGTCAGAATAACGAAGAAGAAAAACATATTTGAAAAAGGATATACACCTAGATGGACTGAGGAAATGTTCACAATTGCGCAAGTTCAGTATACAAATCCAGCAACTTATAAGATTACTGATTCTAACGGTGAGGAGATACAAGGCTCATTCTATGAACAGGAGCTACAGAAGACGACTCAAGAAATATTTAGGATCGAAAAAGTGATTAGAAAACGTGGGAAGAAATCACTCGTTAAATGGTTAGGATATTCAGACTCGTTCAATTCTTGGGTCGATAACGATAACTTGATGACGTTGTGAAACGATTATTCAAATATGTTATTTCGACTTAAAGAAAATAATTTTCATATAATAAAGAGATACTATGGCAATCACATGGAAAAACTTTGATATTAATAATGTTATTTTCGAAGACGTTACAAAAAGGTCTACTCCCGCTGAAACTAAATTTCAACGCATATTTCTAAAGTACAAATACGACGATGGGACAATCGACAAAATATCTATAAAAACTCCTCCGCTGTATTCTTATGGGATTCAAGAAAATCAAGCTTCGCAAACGGGTCTGTTAGACTCGTATTCTTTACCATTAAACATGTACGATAGAATGGTTGGTGAAACCGAAGACGAAGCGAAAACGATTGAAATTTTTGAATCGTGTTTAAAACTGGTAAAAGAACATCTTAAAAAATCTGATGTGAAAGACGCGCTTAATAAATACGAAATGAATGCGGATGTTGATCAAATGGATATGTTTTACAGAAAGAAAGAGAAAGGTAAAATCCTTCCCGATAGACCCCCTACTCTATATCCGAAACTTTTAACTTCCTATGAAAAATCACGAAATCCGGATGTACCACCTAAGATAACTACAGGATTTTACGATTTAAACAATGAACCGATAGATCCTAAAACTCTCATAAATACGCGTGTAGCGCCACCCTATACTAAGAGTGCTTAGTGTTATGTTCTACACCCACGACTACTTTAGTTTTGTTTCATCTTGTCTTCACTGGACAAGGAAATGCATAGGCCTATCTATTTGACTAGGGAAAAGAACATTGAACACCTGTGTATGCATTTAAATGAATATGAATATAATGTATATCAAAGTTAAAGCATGTAACAGTTCAATGTCTAGTTATCCTATGTCTACTTTGCCTTATTCCCTACCTAGCCAGCATCTTTGCTATCTAGATTTTATTGCCTAATGCTACCTCCCAGTAAGACCCTTTAGCACGGAATGTTCTCACAGTTTGTTCCTCGTGGAAAAGCTGTCTTTCATCCGTTTGTTCATCTGATGAGTTCGCGGCTCCGTTCGCAAATCGCCTTGTTTCTCCCTCGTCGAAGCTCGACTGTTCACCGTTCTCGTGACTTCTCGTAGCTTGATGTCTCTCCCAAAGAGACCGTCGTTACAACCCGAGTGTGCGCTTTACTACTCCAGAGTAACGTACACTTCACTCGCGGAATAACTCCTTAAGTCCGTTGACAAGATCGCTTCGCAAATGTCGACTTCCTATGACGGAAAGTCACGCTTCGCAACGGTTTGTTACGAGAGCGTTTCACTCGAATTATTCGATCCTCGCTGTCCAACGTCTCGACTTATAAACTCAACTGCATCGATCGTTTCGCAAAACCGATCGTACTGACTAACGATGCCCTCTCATCGACTTAGTCCAACATCCACCGAGTCGATCCACTCAAGATTTCTAGAACGTCTTGTTCAGTTGAAATCAAAAATCGAACTGCCGTATCTCCACGCCACGTCACCACGGTTGCTTGGTTACCGAGTCGTCAGCCGCTTCGCCATAACGGTTTTGATCAGCTGTTCGTCCTGACCAATGAGGTGAGTCCACATCGTCTGCTGTCCTTTGCGTAGATATGATGAACCCCTCTATCTAATATTAATTAATCCCTACAATGCTGGCTTAGCTGCTGGCATTTTAATTAAGTTACATTTATGTAGCTCTACTATCCTGCATTATATAATCTAAATAGATTCTTCTCTACACTATAACATCTTATAGCATGTTGTGTAGCTGGGAATCATTGTGTGGTTTGGGAGATCATTACATCACCCCCCACAATCAAAGAAATAATACATTTTTTCTTAAAATACTATGACTCCTTACCTAACTACACAATATTCTTATCTACACAACTTATATTAACATATATCAGTTATCTAGTAAGACCATTTACTGTTCCAATTGGTCTAACTTTAACTAGTGAAATATATATATTAACTTGACTTAATAATCTATTAAGTTATACTTTGAAGCAACACACATTTTAATCTCTTAACTAATCATACATGAAATGATAATCTATCCTATCATGTCATAACTTACGTTACTATCTTACTTATGACTATTCTAATTGGCTTATTCTAATCCTCTACTTAAGTAATCTGCCACTACATTATCACTACCTTTAATGTATCTTATCCTAAACTTGTAGTTTTGCAATAACAGATTCCATCTCATCACACGATTATTCTTCACATTACCTGTCTTCAAGTATTGTAAACTACAGTGATCTGTTTCCATTACAAATTCCTTTCCATAAAGATACCTGTTAAATTTCTTCAACCCGAATATCATTCCTAAACATTCTCGTTCCTCTACAGAATATCGTTTTTCTGCGTCGCTCAACTTTCTGCTTACATATGACACCGGATGCATCACTCCATCGTATTCTTGCATCAGTACACCTCCCAAAGCTGCATTCGATGCATCTGTTCTAACTACAAATTCTCTGTCTAGGTCTGGTAGTTTTAATATTGGTGCTTCTGATAACACCTTCTTGAGTTCTGTGAATGCACTCTCCAATTCATTAGTCCATTCCACAATTACTTTGGCATTTTTCTTGGTTAATTCTGTGAGTGGTTTCATTATCATCGCACAGTTTGGTATGAATTTCCTATAGTAGTTGACTGCTCCCAGAAAACTTCTTACTTGTTTAATTTCCTTAAATATTCCTGACTACCAAAGTTAGGTTCCACTTGATCAATTACTACAAGGATTCTCTCCTTGCATCTAACCTTAACTACATCTTACCTCTACAACTACTTATTTTTTAAATAACCCCTGAACTTCATGTCTGTTATCTCAGCACCAAGTTCCACTAACTCTCCTCTATTTATTTTCTCTAAATTTCCCTACAGCTGCTGTTCTGTAGCTCTTGACTAACTTAATTCATAGATCACTCCTAGTGATCATTTCCTTAACTATTAATGTAAAATGATTGCACACTTACAACCCTTAATTACATTATCTCCCTGATTAAATTATCGTCTCAAGAAATTACTCATATGTACATCTCACTGAGCTCACTTCTCAGCTATCCCTTAATCATCTTGGCATTCTCATGTCATATGGTATCTTGGACTTCCCTTCTTCCTGTCAAACTTTCCTCCCTTCCTCCAACTCAACCATTCATTACTATTCGACTCATCGTCACTACCTTCTGAGTAGCTAACTTCACTCCTGCATTCTACATATTTCTCTTCTCCGCTTCTTCTCCAGGATCTTTCTAGGTTTCTCCCAGAATTTCTCCATCTGTTGGCCTTCCATGGTCTGTACTGCTTTCCATTATCATTACTGTAATCTTTCTTCTCATAGTCCTCACGTGACTTCCAGCTTGACTTACATCTTGGCCTTCGCCAATTCCACTTATTATCTCCGTATCTATAATTTGTCTGCATCGCCTGTTGATCAGACCTATGAAATCTCCCGTCATTTCCATAATTCTTCTTTTCCGTTACATCCGCTCTCTCGGATGTCTTCATGTAATATAACTTGGACTCCTGCCAATTTCTTCCTTTCCTATATCCCATTTTCTTATTCTCTTCATTATTTCTGTTCTCCACTAAATGGTTTCTCCTGCTAGACCTGGGTTCTATAGGCTCCATTATCTCCTCTGGTTTGAGATCTAAATCTGTTACTTCTGGTATTTTCAGTGGTCGTTCGACACGTCTCCCTTTTATTTCATCTTGTGATCGTGTCGTGCATCCCGCTAATACCACTTCTGCTTTACTTTTTTGTTCCACTCCGTCACTTATTCCTGTTTCTGTGACAATTTCACAATCATGTCCTGCTGTGTTTTGGATTACCTTGGATGGGTTAGCCTTATTGCATCTCATCCCTTCAGCGTCACAACCCTTTACATTCCATTCTTTCTTTTTCTCCTCTTTGGCTCTACTAATTTTAGGTTCACATGATTTATCCGTCTTCTCGTCATCATGTTTCCCTTTCGGTTGGATTCTGTTTATATTCTTCTCGTACAAACATGGACCCGTGATTAATCCTATCACCAAGGATTCTATTACTACAGCATCCGTCACACCTTTGAAGTCTTTTCCTTCAATTTTAATTCTTGCCATGGGATATTTTTCTTTCTTGCCATTAGCAAATCTGCACACCATAAATTTATCTGTGTATTGTTCTGGTTTCACTAATCTCTTTTGCACAGCGACACAATTTGCTCCTGTATCATAAAGGCATTTAGTATCTATTTCATTTACTCTGACCTTGCTAGTGAACTCTTCAGTATCTCTCTCTGCCTCTTTCTTCCACTTTACTACTTCAGCCTCACAATAACACAAATTCAATTTGGAATCTTCAATAGTTTCTACTCTTGATCCAATGATAGCTTCTTCTTCTAGGTCTTTGATCACAGCGGCTTCTACCACGCCTGTGAGGTATTCGCTCTGTATTGCGACTTTTGCCATCGGATACTCATGTTTAGTACCATTCATAAAAGTACATATCATATTTCGACCTATGTATTCATCTTTCTTGATCAAACTCTCTCTTACAGCAACACAATTTGACCCAGTGTCAAAGACACCTTTTGTTTCACATCCATTAATTACAACTGGTCCCTGATACTTGTGTTCTTCTATTATACACTTTCCTTCTTGTTCAACATATGCAGAACAGTATGAAATTACTGCCTCTTGTTTATCTCCATTTTCACTTGATTCCTCGTCGCATTGCATTGTTGCTACTCTATGTTCTCTCCCTGTCTTATCTTTCTCACTACACTGGGCTATTCTGTGAAATTTTGATCCACAGCGGAAACATCCCGTCTTCTGGGTTTCTGTTTCTAATCCATATTTCTTGTTGTCGGAGAACTTCCAATTACTCTTGAATTGATTTTTATCTCTGAACTCCCTCTGTTCTCTAAATTTGTTATGAGAGTTGCTTGTATTCTCAAAACTCTTCTGCTTATTATCTCTTGGTTGTATTTTGGAATCTTTGTCCCTATTCTTCTGAGTATGAACCCATTTCCTTTCGTCCGATTCTCTCGCTTCTATGAGGTTTTGGGCCTGTTCCAACATGTCCTCAAGATTTAGTTTCCCTTTCTCCTTTAGAAAGCGTCTCATATCATTGTCACACATAATGAAGAACTGGTCTCTCAGTATGAGTTGTTCCAAACCCTCTTTGTCTTCACTAAAGCCTGACATTTGATGCCACTGTCTTAAGTAACGTCTAAGTCTTCCTACATATTGTTCCGGAGTTTCGTCTTTTTCTCTAGGGCTTTGTTTAAACAAATTTCTGTACCCTGATTCTGACAATTTGAACCTTATAAGTAGTCTCTCCTTTAACTTTTCATAGTCTTGAGATTCTTCTATACTCATTCTTTCGTACACTTCGAGCGCTTTGCCTTGAAGCGACTTTACTAGTGTCAGAACCCATAACTCATTCGGAACTCTGTATGCCGTACATGTCCTCTCGAATCTGAGGAGATAGGCATCTAAACAATCTTTTTCTTCTCTGAAGATGGGCATCTTAACATATTTGGCATTATTTGCCTGACCAGAATACTCTCCATCTCCATCAAGTCTTATCCTATCTCCATCTTCTCGTCTTGTCTCACGTGTCATCTGAAGCTCTAGTTCTTTAAGTTTTATCTCCTTCAGATTTTCCATTTCCATCCTCTTCAAATTCATTTCTTCGGAGATCCGTCTCTCTTCGGCCTCACGTCTTTTATCTTCCAGTTCAGCTAGGCGTAACTTCTCTTCAGCGTCACGTCTTTTATCTTCTTTTTCCATTTCAGCAAGACGCAGCCTTTCTTCTTTTTCCATTTCCGCTAGACGTAGCTTTTCCTCAGCCTCACGTTTTTTCTCTTCCTTTTCAGCCTCGCGTCTTTTATCTTCCCTAATCTCACTCTGCCTGTCCTTGACATATTCTCTAACAGCATCTTCTGCGTATCCAAGGTCCTGCGCCACCTTAATCCACTTCTGAATCTCACCAGCCATTGCGCTATATCAATTTTCTTTGATATAAGGCTCAAGATAAATTTCAGATTTCAAAGCTAGTTCACCTTGTTTATAACTTAAACACTGAACAACCTTGACCTGACCTAACTCTTACCAATAGTTAGCTTTTGCGATTTGCAACCGTTGACCTGACCTCACCTTCGACAACGTATGATTGGTCACAATTCAAAATTCAATTACGTCATGCGTATTAATGAATACCGCAGACGACAAAATACGCTATAGGCTACCTAGCGCGTAAGTAAATATCTCTGTTTACTTATTCAATCCTATCTAAATATACCACTTGTGTCTAAGATATGATCGCAGATCGTTTTAATCAATGTCCTTAATTGATTATACAATTCAATCCCGAGAGCGAGCCCCCATTTATGTAGCGCCACCCTATACTAAGAGTGCTTAGTGTTATGTTCTACACCCACGACTACTTTAGTTTTGTTTCATCTTGTCTTCACTGGACAAGGAAATGCATAGGCCTATCTATTTGACTAGGGAAAAGAACATTGAACACCTGTGTATGCATTTAAATGAATATGAATATAATGTATATCAAAGTTAAAGCATGTAACAGTTCAATGTCTAGTTATCCTATGTCTACTTTGCCTTATTCCCTACCTAGCCAGCATCTTTGCTATCTAGATTTTATTGCCTAATGCTACCTCCCAGTAAGACCCTTTAGCACGGAATGTTCTCACAGTTTGTTCCTCGTGGAAAAGCTGTCTTTCATCCGTTTGTTCATCTGATGAGTTCGCGGCTCCGTTCGCAAATCGCCTTGTTTCTCCCTCGTCGAAGCTCGACTGTTCACCGTTCTCGTGACTTCTCGTAGCTTGATGTCTCTCCCAAAGAGACCGTCGTTACAACCCGAGTGTGCGCTTTACTACTCCAGAGTAACGTACACTTCACTCGCGGAATAACTCCTTAAGTCCGTTGACAAGATCGCTTCGCAAATGTCGACTTCCTATGACGGAAAGTCACGCTTCGCAACGGTTTGTTACGAGAGCGTTTCACTCGAATTATTCGATCCTCGCTGTCCAACGTCTCGACTTATAAACTCAACTGCATCGATCGTTTCGCAAAACCGATCGTACTGACTAACGATGCCCTCTCATCGACTTAGTCCAACATCCACCGAGTCGATCCACTCAAGATTTCTAGAACGTCTTGTTCAGTTGAAATCAAAAATCGAACTGCCGTATCTCCACGCCACGTCACCACGGTTGCTTGGTTACCGAGTCGTCAGCCGCTTCGCCATAACGGTTTTGATCAGCTGTTCGTCCTGACCAATGAGGTGAGTCCACATCGTCTGCTGTCCTTTGCGTAGATATGATGAACCCCTCTATCTAATATTAATTAATCCCTACAATGCTGGCTTAGCTGCTGGCATTTTAATTAAGTTACATTTATGTAGCTCTACTATCCTGCATTATATAATCTAAATAGATTCTTCTCTACACTATAACATCTTATAGCATGTTGTGTAGCTGGGAATCATTGTGTGGTTTGGGAGATCATTACAACGCGTTGTAAGGTTGTTTGCGATATTCGCATCGATAATATCTATATCGGGGCTAAACCGTCTATTCAGGTAAAAGTAAACGACGTCATAGTCCTCGATCGATTCGTTAGACAAAGACGTCTTTTCTACGCACAGGAATAAGATGATTCAGATGAATCATAGCTTTTATAACTGTCGGTTATAAAAACCAACGTAATCACCTGATGACTCATAGGCGAGTCATCAAAACTGCGGGAATTTCCAGTAGTTTCGATGACTCATACGATGGTCGTGACGTCATGTGGTTATTGCGTGGTTATTGGGTGGTTATTGCATTATGAACCTACTAGGTTAGCGATTTGGACCTAGTTATTGGGTGGTTGTGCTGGAGTAGTCTAAATACAACTACTGACGCTAAACATCTCTGTTATGACACAACCTCGTCAAACAGAAACTAGCCAACCAAAGTATAGAGATAAAGTTGATTATAATTGTGTAGTTGTTGACGATGTTTGATTTTACATCTGGCTAATGGATTTGGCCTACATGCCAAGTAAATGTGTTAAATAATACCACGTCTAGTTTAACTAAATTTCAACCCAAGAAAGACTGACAATCTGCAAACACCGAAACAAAAATGTTTTAGATCAAACTATACGCACTGAGCAACGTCTGTTTTTTACCTATGACCCTAAAGGTAACCGTTTCAGAAATACGCTTTTTGAGTCCAGCGACCGTGTTTAACGCTGTGCATCTGAAGCTGTGAATCTGATCTGACTTCATGTATTCCTGGACGGTTAGAAAGGATCCGTTTGTTGCTCTGTTTGTCTTGATATCCGTCCATTCGTAGCTGGGGCTCGGATTGCCATCAGCCGAACATTTAAGACGATCACCAACAACGTAGACGCTTTTCACGGGACTTAGGACAAGATTTCTTGGTGTGTCTGGAAATAACACATTATTAGTGGCCTATCGGATGATGCTACCTAATGATAGCTTGCTGGTTTCAGTTAGTGACACGTGATGTTTGCGAATGTAGCCTACAGTAAATGATGGAGGCAAATTATAGTGAACTCAGGATAAGGTGTCAAAAGGCCGTATTTACTTATTGCTAGGCCTATTACCGAACGTCTGCAAAACAGCCTCTTTCTCCAAATAAATTTGGGTTAAGGATTTTTGCGTTACAAGGAGCTTACAAGTTTAACTTTTAGGCTACTTTCTCTTTCTAGCTCCCAAAGATACAAAATTAACATTTTGACTGCACAGGAGAACAAGGTGGCGCTATCGATTAAAAGTTTACGTGGATATAATACAAACTATATAACCACACGAGCTTGCTTACTCTGGTTCATTTTTTGTCCTAAAACTGTTAGTAAACTTGTGGCCTTGAGACCTTAAAGGAAATTTATATATGTTGTATTACAAAGTGGAAAACAATTCCCACGGATGTTTGAAGTAGGCGTATATAATTATGTCATTCGTGTGGGGCTGTAGCCTACCGCATTTCTTGCAAGACTGACTAGTTACAACCACTCTACAGACCTACACCATGCATTATACTTGTATCATAATAATGATGGTTCATTTCTTAAAACACAGAGCAAAGTCCTTTACTGTTTACCGTGTCCAGAGCTATTCTCATTACCTTGGGAAAGGTCTTGCTGCCTTTGACAACCCTGCAATTACGTACTTTAATCAGCGTCTTTCAAAATCTCTAAAAGCGCTCTTTAAGCACTATCGCGTATTTCACTGAAGTAGTTGTACAATAGCCTACTTACACAAAACTGTCACTGTATGATTCCATGTTATGACGGTTTGGCGAGAGTTGTTTTCTTGTGTAACGGTGGCATTGAACGTAAACGTCTCACCGTTGTCAGTCGATGTAACTTGAATGACGACCATGGATTGGTTTCTCTGATTGAAAATGTTTTGCATGCTCCCTGTGCTATTTCTGATCCAACTCATGCTAAGATTCATACTGCCAGAGAAGCTAATGCTGCACTGCATCCATAGATAGTCGTCCTCTACTACCGAGTTGTATGTTTTGCTATCATTCGCTTGACATAATGGTTGGGGATCTACAATTATCATAATTTAATCTTTACTATTGTTCATTTAAGGCATGCATATTAGGGTGGTGCTCAAAAACGTTATTTTTTGGAAATAGATGGGACAGCCCCTAGTTATGTTCCTTTTTATATACTAAGCTAGTTTGCAAAATATTATAAAAATATTCCATCATTTAGGGGTGCCACATGAGATGACAAGTTTTCCAAATTTGAGACAAGGAACGTAAGCACAATGGTGATAATATTATCAATATTCTTTTGTATTTAGTGAAACCGAAAGTAAATTTTAAAATGCTAGGTTTAAAGTACAATACTTAGAGTACTTGTGAGCATAATTGAACTTTGTCAGTTTGATTGAAGAATAAAATATTTATTGGTCCATTATTGTGACCGTTAACTTCTTGTGGTCCGGATACTTGTTCCTATGCTCGGACACCACATGGAGCAAGGTCTGCTTTTTGACTTTCATCCTTGGTCAGTATTTGATTGTATTCTTGGATCAGTGCCAATCCCCTTTCTGCCCTATCATTCACCACACTCAACCTTTCTGATGACGCTCCAAATAAATAATTATAATAATAATAACACGGACAATTTCTATAGCGCCGTAACGTGACCATGCCGCTAAGAAATGCTGTCCTGTTTGCACGAAGTTGGATCTTTCTCCAGCCAATCAATGGGTATGCACAGTATTCATCATGTTTGAAGTCAAAAAATCTCAAGAGTACATTCATTAATTCATTCATTCATAACGGGCATTTATATAGCGCCTCTTCAAGGAGTACTAGTCAGAGGTGCTCCCAACTACATGAAGCTGTGTGTACAGTAATTTGTGGACATTTGGATGGAATGCCAACACCAATTTTGGTTCTCATTGTCTGCACCAACAAGGCCTTGGTAGCAGCATCAATGCAGTAATTGAAAAAGCAGAAATCGACCAAATCCTCACTGAGGTACCAAGCATGACGGAAAGTGCCTTTAGAGTAGAGTGTGAAGCTGTGAACCAGGATCTGAGATAAACAAAGCAGATGAACAGGTTCAGGGAACGTAGTAAATTTATTTTCCAGAAGGTAATTCGCAATTGAGATCGTAAAAGGAATACTTTGTGAGAATAGATGGCCTTGGCCATCCACCTGGCCCTATGCATGACACCAGAGGCTGTAAAATGCAACCCTCGGGGTGGGACATGACCCATGTAGATCAGTGCAAGTTCCAAGAGCTCTAGATAATCATCACGAGGCTGATTGTCTTTAGAATGCAAACATTCCACTTCAAATTCAACAGCGTCTTGCATCATTTCTTTGTTATTGTTAAACTGCAATTTCATCATCAGACAAACCATCAGCAATCATGTCATGGACGATCAAAGGCAATGCATTCTGAAATCGTTTAAGCATAGGTATTTCAGGTCCAGGAAATGGTCCAGCCAGATCGTTGAAAACATCTTCAAGGACAACGTTCAAAATGTGATTAATTTGAAATGGATCATGAATAATGTGGGATAGTGTAAGTAAGTAAATAAGTAATAAAGCTTTAGAAAAGCCTTAAATGAACAGACTACAAAAGTCCAGAAAATTGTTTATAAAATTGCAATTATTTATTTACTCCTCAGCTCCAGTTGGTTCTAATTTATATATTTATTATTTAATTATTTATTTATAAACAAATCATCAGAGAATAGGTATCCAACTATCTATGGTGCATCACACTCATCACATAATTACAGTAATCAAATAATAGGTTCTAAAAATGATGAACTTTCATCCAGCTCTTGAAAAAATAAGAAAGTTGATTTACGGCTTCAATGATGCATGGTGTCATATGCAAAACTTAAGTTGTCATGTGGCACGCCCAAATAATGGAATATTTTAAAAAGATTTTGCACACGAGTTTCTACTACCAATACGAACAGAACTAGGGGGTGTCCCAGGCATTATTAAAAAAAAACTTTTTTCACTACCATCCTAATGCATATGACATTAGCCTTCAAATTACACATTTCAAAGGCAAAGAGGAAGCTGCGTAACGAGCTTTCTAATATCTATACGTAGGCCTATTTTGCTGTCTTGCGTTCGTATGACATAATATCATTGGTTAAGAGTCTGCAATTAATTTTATGCAGGCCCGGTTCGTCTGCTAGGCAGACTAGGCAGTCGCCTAGGGCCGCCGATTTTTAAGGGGGCCGCCGATTTTCCATTTTTTCAAAATAAACATAAAAAAATGATTTCTGGAAATTCATAAATGATACAACGTTGGATTATTTGTTAATTATTTTTCGCAAGATGGAAGTATTACAGTAATAAATTATGTTCTATTAAGGTAGGATTCACCGTTACGTTTAAAAAAAAAATTTTTTCCGGAAGTATTGAATCAGCAGTTCAGTTTACTCTAGTCTAGACGGTTAGACCATTTTCATTATTTAAAATTTTGTTTAAATGAATGTCTGAAAATAAATAACGTAAATTTCAGTAAATCATGTCAGCTATAAAAGGAACTAAAAGCGATTGACTTCATTTTAATCGCATGTATAAGATTATATTACGGGTCGACGGGCCGCTCCAATGTAGCTTTGCCTAGGGCCGCCAAATGTCTTAAACCGGGCCTGATTTTATATGATTGACCTTTCCTGTTGTGCATTGTAAGCATCTCAGTATTGGAAAGAACTATAATGTTCAAGCCAAACGCCCTTTTACTATTTTACTCTCAGTCTCCAGTTAACTTAAATACTGTCAACGTATCTGTAATGCAATATTAAGCATCTTCGATTGGCCTACGAGGTATCAGGCTGCTTTATAAAGCGTGCTCTAGCCTATGTCAAGCAGTTTCGGAATATTTTGCTTCTTTGATATATCAAACTATGATGCAGGAGTAATATTAAGCTATTAGGCTGCATTTATTCAGTTTTGCACAAAGGAGAGAACCAAAATTTTACCTTAGATGAGTAGGCCTACGCGGGCGCTCAGTTACAGTAAAATCATAAAACCAGTGGATGAGGCGGAGCCCAAGCTTTCAACTACGGCAAATGGCGATTGAAATGCTAGGAGATAAAATAAAGGTGTAGCCTAATGATGAGGAGGGCATTGACCGCTTTTAAAAGCTTTTATCTACCATATTCACACTGTGTAATGTATTATCACGTAGCACAACATAGGCCTACAGTCAGTGTGAATTGAAGAAAAAAGATGGGGGAGGGTAGACTTTCATGAGTTTGATCCACGTGAAACTGAATATTTTATCCGTATTTTGCAAACCGAGAAAATTCAAAAATGCAATAGAATGCTTAAACTCCGTATATGATGACATCACCGTATTTATTAGAATATAATTCACATGGTCACAAATCGTACAATAAACCTGAGCATTGAATTGTGAAAGAAAATGCTAAAATATATGCACAACATAATCACACTAGCACAACTGAGGGGTTGGAAACGACCCCCGAGGTGTGTAATGAAGACTTTACTGGGGTCCTAAGACAATTCTCACCCTGCCTACAGTAATGTAATAATGATGTGTTATGTGCTCTCCAAAACCGTGTCAAATGGATCAGCTTATTCCCGACGCTATATCAAAGTCCATAAGATCCAGTGTGTTCGGTTAGTTTCAATATTAGGTCAGAAGCCGGGAATGGGTTTAGCGTTCTGGGAAAGTGTTGTACTATTGTGGAAAGCGGTTTATGATGGCAGCGGTAGTCTATTTTGCAGCCTCAGCTTAGTTTTCTTCGTTTCCGAGATCAAATCCTACACAAAGCACATGGACAAGCTTAAAAAATTCTGAAAGAAAAGTATATTACATTCTTACCGATTACTGCAAGCTCTGCTTCGACCTCGGGTCCAAAGGATCCCTCGATGCATTTATATCTTCCAGCATATGACAAATCGACGGATTCAATTACCAGGTTGTATTGTCCACGAATGCTTCCTTCGATTTTGTACTTCGCCTCACCAAGTGTAGTTGAGTTCCCATGAATAAAGAGTACGGCAGAGACTGAGCGGCCATTAGTAGAGGTAAAGGACCAACTGATAGGATTAACTGAGTTTGTACTGCATTGTAATTCAGTTTCCATATTCAAGAAGACTATTTTGTTCCTTGGAACAGTTACAAGCACAGCTGCAGCTGCTTCCAAAATGAATGCTGTAAAAATACTTGAAATATTATACTTTCAAACCTTTTACAACGATTTAATTTGTCCAGACTGTTTTATTTCATTCCCTTCCATAATTTTAATTCAGTTAAATCCACTACACTGTGTCAGTATGTAGGCTACATGTACGTATAACTGCTATCTACGATCATCATCAGCAGCATCCCCGTCATCCTTCTTCGCATCCTAACTATAATAATAATAATAATAATAATAATAATAATAATAATAATAATAATAATAATAATAATAATAATAATAATAATAATAATAATAATAATCTTCGTTTAATATCTTCAAACTGACAATAACGCAGTATGATTACAAATCAGTATGAACGGATGATCACAAGTTATTACAGGAGTCGAATTTAACTGTACACGGCAGCCATGCAAGGCGCCCATCACGTCCTACATCTCATTTTAACAACGCGCCATCTCGCGAATGAAAGGTTGAGTGGACCTAAATTTGGGAGGGTAGCGGGAAGCGATCCCGCTACCTCTTGCTCTTCACGCCAGTGATGTTACCACTACTCTATGGACCCCCCATCATCATCATCATCATCATCATCATCATCATCATCATCAGCAGCAGCAGCAGCAGCAGCAGCATCATCATCATCATCATCATCATCATTATCATCATCGTCATAATAATTATTATTATCATCATCTTAATGTACGTATCACTCTGATCTATGATCATCAGCAACAACATCATCTTCATCCTTATCCTGCACATTCTAACTATCATAATAGGCCTATTCATCATCATCATCAACAACGTCATAATCATCATCGTCATCAAGAGTCATTGATTAGAATCCTATGAAGGTCTTAGATCACTCCAACAAAAATAAAGTGGAGCTTGTACGTTTAATTCAAATCACCATCACACGAAAAAAATTATTCGATTATTGATCTCATTTCGTTTGGCCATGATGTGTCTGCCAAATGAAAAGCGGGTCGATATCAGTCCTAACAGTTAACAAAAACTCTTCATCTACCAGTGTGTGGAGACGAATTCCAAGTGTACTAGACCATCCTCGGTAAAGTTGTAAGCCTTTAGATGTACCGAAGTAGTGATTTGCGCAGTTAACCGAATAATCCTTCATCTACCAGCTTGAATGTATTGTATTTGTATTTATGCATTTATAAAGCGCCTCTCGCAGTACAACCTAATCAGACAACCTAATGATCCTTCATCTTGAATAATCCTTCATCTACCAGTTTGAATAATCCATCATCTACCAGTGTGCGTAGACCAGTTCCAAGTGTAGGCCTACTAGATCATCCGCCGTAAAGTTCTAAGTAGGCCTACATGTAGAGAGTGACACGGTAAATTCCCCCCCCCCCCGCGGTAACCGCGGTAAATATCGCGGTAATGGGGACAGAAATGTCGGTTTACCGCGGCAATGGGGTTTGCTGTCGAGGTAAAACCGCGGTAAGGGAGAATGAGCCGGCGGTAAAACCGCGGTAATGGTAACATGTTTTATAGTATTTATAAAGTAATTTAAAATTCCAGTTTCAGTTCCCATTCACTTTTCGAAGCAACAGGCTGACACCATCATAAGTATGTTTAGGTCTAAATATATATATACATCGATATATATATATATATATATATATATATATATCGATGGCTTACACTATTTCTATATTCTACTTCGTGTTTCCGGTTTGTTTGTGTTGAACAAATTGTTTTTTAGTAAAACATTTTAAACGACATGGAAAAGTGTGATATAAATAAACTGTTGAAACAAAAAAGCGACCGAATTTGTTTTGAAAGTAATTGCAGTTCAACTAAAAGTGATAGGCCTACTTAGCCGTTTCGTAATTTGTTGAAATCACACGGCAAATCGGCAATTCAAGCGGCGCTCAGACTTCGAGGCTCGAACCCAAAGGTCGACCAGATGACTTCTCTTTAAAAGACGGTATTTTCTGTTGACAAGTATGCCCCAAAGATATACGTTAAGAATAACAATTTAACGAACTAGAACTTTGGAATATTATTAGTAGGCCCTATAATTCTAAGTAGCATTGCGTGTTACTAATATAACCTTAGCTCCAAATAGTCCTCGGAGTCAGTCGCTAAGGATTTAGCGACTGACTTGATGAGTTACCGACTGACTTAACGACTCAGTCGACTAAATCGTATGCTTATCGACTGACTAAGTCGCTTAGCCTTATCGACTGACTTAGCGACTTGCTATCGACTTCTCATGTAATCAGGTATGTCTATTGTCTATTGGACATACCTGATTACCTAACAATATAATGCATTTTATCGCATGCTGTGCTGACCGTGCCATCATTCTCGTGGGCATTAGATGGAACCCATATGAGCTCTATATGGGTACAATAAGGGAATATGGGCTCCGCTTCATATGGGCATGCTGACAGGGGACAGAACGATGACCGTGAAATTAATGTTAATGTGTATTCGTGAAAATGAACGCTTGATAAACAGTGATGGGCACTAAACTATTTTTCTTAGTTAAACTAAAACTAGTTTCCAACTAAAAAATAGTTTAACTAAAGTTGGCAACTGATTTTGGAAATTAGTTAACTAAACTAAAAAAAGTAGTTAAATTTTTTCCAACTTTTTACGACAAACATTTTCACAATAAAAGACGTTAAGTGAACTGTAATAATGCAAAGCGTCAATGACAATTTCACCTTCAAACTATGCAATGTGTGCTGTTCTGGCATACAGTTACATGTGTACTGTAAGTAGCGTATGAATTTGAAAACACAGGCTGTTAATGCTAAAACCATGCAGTATTAAAATGTTTTTTTGCTGAAAGTGTTCAATGTTCACTGTGGGAAAATAGTTGCATATTGCTGATTTTTTAGTTAAACTTTTTAGTTAGCAACTAAATTTTTTTAGTTAAACCATGGTTTTAACTAAACTATTTTTTTAGTTAAACTTATTACCAGTGTGAGAATTGTAGAAAAAAGACTGAGGGTTAGACTTTGATCCATGTGCAGTTTAGCCAGTGATAATAGGGGCCTAACAATAATTAATTTGCAGTTAGACATATGCAAAAGTCCTTCAGAAGCTTTTTAAACGGATTCCTGCTCAGAGACCATTGCTGAATGACATATCCAAAATCGGACCACGGGAACACTCTCAAAAATGACTTTCAAAATAGCGGATTGGCGGTTTCCTAGGAAATACCAATATTAATACCAATGATTTGCAGTTATACCTGGGCGAAAGTACTTCAGAAGCTTTCTAAACGGTTTCCTGCTCAGAAATCATTGCTCAATAACATATCCAAAATCCGACAAAATCGGTCAAGGGGAACACCCCCCAAAATTAGTTTTAAAATGGTGGATTTGGGGTTTCCTCAGAAATACCAGTAAAAATAGGGGCCTAACAATAATTTGCAGTTAGACATAAAGTGCTTCAGAAGCTTTTTAAACGGTTTCCTGCTCAAAGACCATTGCTGAATAACATATACAAATTGGACAAAATCGGTCCAGGGGAACACTCCAAAAATGAATTTCAAAATGGCGGATTGGAGTTTCATTGGTAATACCAAAAATAAGAGGGGTCTACCAATAATTTGCAGTTAGACATGGGCAAACTCACCAACCAAACTCGTCAAACTCACCAAACTCACAAACCAAACTCGCCGCGCTCACCAAAATCAGCAACCAAACTCAACAAACTCACCAACCAAACTCATCAAACTCACCAACCAAACTCACCAAAGTCACCAAAGTCACCAAACTCACCAACCAAACTCGTTGTAACGAGTATATTCCTCTGACCAGACAGATACACTGATGCTTAGTGACAATGTAGGATAGGTGTCATTAGCCACTAGTTAGATAAAATCGTTAATTTTAATTAATTGGCCAGCACAATTACCAGCAGTATTGCATACAAATTTAACTAAGATTCAGGGATATTGTCGAGAGGCGAGACTATAAATCATAGGCCAGAATCAAACTGTAACGTTTTCTGCCATCAGTCGTCTCCTGGATATGTAAATGAGGACCAATGGAGCAAGGAAGGCTTCAGTTGAGACGTCGCATTCGAAGTCACTGGACGTGCTGTCGATTTATTTGCGTCGGTTAACTCCTTACCAGTAGGAGAAGTTGAATTGACTATCGTTTTGAACGGTGGCATTCAACGAGCGATCGTCAAAGGGAGTTATGCGGACTCATCCGAAGAAGAGGTAGTTATATAACTTGTCGAACGAAAGACAAATACGAACGGTGCGTAACGAAGGACCTTGCCAAAGAGGTCGTAACGGCGAATGTTCCCAGTAGAACATAGCGAAAGTCAGTAAATAGTAAAGAAGCGCTACGAACTTCGAGGAATGAATCCTATACGAATAAATAGAGGAACGTTGTTCGAATATTCATCGCTGGAATATCGGTGGATCTAAATATCTACAAAACGAGCAGACACCTCGGCGTTATTACCCACCATCCGCTCTACGAAGATGGTCACATACAGCCGTCGATAAGCTTTGCGAATAGAAAGAACGATTGAATCTCTACAATCTACAATCCTACAGGAACCATACAACATGGGGAGGTTAGCTTAGGTATACCCTAAAACGTACAATAATAGTGCTGGTCATAGGTAGGAACTTAGGCCATTTAAACTGATATTATTAAGAAACCTTAACACTCTGTATTGAATAATATCATTGACTATTTTATGTTTATCTTGATTACATATTCAAAAATGTTTCTTAGTGATATCTCTCCATTGGTTGACTATCTGGGGTCACTTGACCCACTTGCATGTGAATAGGAGGTAGGATTGAATAACAAGTAGCCGGATACATGATCAGTATCAGACCCTAAGGAAATAATAACCAAATAATTATAGGGTTAGACGCTACACTCACCAAACTAAAAAACTCACCAACCAAACTCACCAAATTCACCAACCAAACTCAACATTGTTGACTTTCGTGCACACTAGAAACAACCCAAAAAAGGAGGCACTATTTTAACGCCTTTTTCAATAAGGTATTTGCCATGGGTTTCACCTGCGAAAGTAGAGGAAACTTCCTCTGCTCGGCGACAAAGTTAGATGCAATAAATTTGATGCAATCTTTCTTCCACACTTATGTTTTAGGACTGGAACAACCTTTCTGGTTGTGCCAAAGTTCATTTAAAACCAAAACACATTTCTTGCTATGCCCTAGTGCCCACGTGCAGCGATTTACGTGGCTAGCTGAATAAACTGGTATATGTTACGCAAAAACAAAAAAAACCGCACTCTTACAATAATTGTTGCTCAGCAAGAAATAGTCTCATATCTTTATAACTTGTAGTTGGAAACAAATAAGCTCCTCAGAAAATATATCATGTTTTATTGTAGTTGTTGACTCACCTATACATAATGGTATCATTCCAGTTGAGCTAGACATCTTCAAAAGAATATAGTCCACAGATTCTCTTAATTACGGGAATAAGCTATCAATCACAACGAACACCTTCTTTAGCCACAGTTTATTTCTGTGAATATGACATTGTGTTAACCGCCGCGTGGCTTTAAATAATCTGGCCGACGGCACATAGCAAACCAGGATGCCCATAGTTATGTAAAATAAACACGCAGCCTTTAGCCCTGAACCCACAGTAGGCCAAGTCGTTTAATTATTCAATTAGTCTACAAGCTACATAGCCTAATCACGCAGGCCGTTGTGTAGGCCTATCGCAGGCTGTCACGACAGAGCATCTAGTGTTAACGGTTATTTGCTCAAGTGTCTTGATCACATTGTAATTTTAATTATAATTGCAAACTAATATAGCGTCATTTTAGAGAAACTCATCAGATATAATATATATATACGTATGTATATATACATATATAGGTAGATAGATAGATAGAAAGAAAGAAAGATAGATAGATAGATAGATAGATAGATAGATAGATAGATAGATAGATAGATAGATAGATAGACAGATAGACAGATAGACAGATAGACAGACAGACAGACAGACAGACAGACAGACAGACAGACAGACAGATAGATAGATAGATAGATAGACAAAGACAGACAGGCACACAGACACAGATACAGAGAGACAGACAGAGATAGAGACAGAGAAACAGACAGACAGACAGAGAAACAGGAGAGAGAAAGACAGAGAGAGAGATAGAGAGAGAGCGAGAGAGAGAGAGAATTGCTGGCATATAGCTTATGCCTGCTGAAAATTTGTGTGATTCTCGTTAACGATAACGTTATTTTCTTTACAAAAAACTGAAAAGTTGATTGACTGATTGATCGAAAAGTGCAATATCGACATTGGATGTCGGTCAATATGGAGCGTTGTGTAATGTGTATTCATGAAGCTGAATGCACCCATTTTTTAAAGCCTTTCGAAGCTGTAAGCAAATTCTGTAGCGCGTCTTATATAGGGCCTATAATTATATCAGTGTGATTCTCGATAACGATAACGGTACCGGAATTGTTCGTTAAGGAAAATAACATGATTTCGTTAACTATGACTATTACTGTGACTAAAAAATAATACTATCTATAACTGTAACTATAACTAAAATGAAAAACCCTTAACTAGAAATGTAGCTGTAACTAAAATAGAATCACACTGGAAATGTGAGGCGAGTCAGACCCAGTCAGTGTCACGAAACACGGAGATTCCAATGTTATGTAGGGGTCTACATCTGTGGTGCAAAACTAGGGGCCGACCACAGCCACTGTGTGTTCTGATACAAGAGAAATGAGCATAAGCATTAACATCAACTATAGCATGTCAACCTATCACACTAGGGCAGCGATCCGCCTACACCCTTTGTGTGTTCTAGTACAATTTAGTGGAAGTTCTTAAACTTCACTGGCATCTGTCGAGTCCGTATAGGTCGCCGACAAGTCTCTGGACTGTTCGCTGTTCCTGTTTCTTCCAGTTCGTCAGTGTTATTTGGTTCACTAGGTTCATCAGTGTTATTCGGTTCAACAGTGGTATTTGGTTCATCTTGTTCCTCCAGTTCATCATTTGGTTCATCTGTGTTCTCTTTTGCGGCTATTACCATTGGTAGTTCAAGTCGCGTCTCGTACTTCTTGAGATGTGTGATATTCCTCTTGTAATGAACTCCATGTGAACTTTCTATAGTTACACTGTTGCCCACTTTGCTTTTGACAGTGTATGGTTTTGTCTGGAACGGCGTTGTAAACTTATGGTTGTACGGCTGTTTCACTAGAACCATGTCTCCGATACATATCTCAGTTTCTACTGCTCTTCTCTTGTCATCCGCATTTGATTTGATTACAAAGTCATCTACAATATGAGCAATTGTTACAGCAGTACAAGCTATCTAACTACAATCATCTACAGTACAAGAATATATGCAATCACTACTAAAGAAATTCGCTTATAATCAAATTTTTCTCTGTTCCCCAAAAATTAAGCACAAAGTACCTTCTCAAAGAAAGAATCCCAACTACAATCAATGCTTTAGCTCGAGTAAACCGAGATGAATAAACTCGAAAAACGCATGTCATCAGAAGAAGAGATATCCATTCTCTTTTCTGAAACAGTGAAAGCTATGGCTAGACGCAGAAATCCAAGAGCAGATCGCCGAACTATGACTTACGACTTAATCGATTTTGTTTCTGCATTTCTCCTGACACGATTACTTCGCAAGCCTTATTCAAGGACTTCGCTTTAAATCTAGCCGAAATAAGACTGTACCCGAGAATTACATCTACTTGACAAAATCTCAAACGGCAATCTCCATTATTTCGCAATTCTACACCAGCCCCTAACAATCACAGCATTTCTGCGTCTGCATCCTCTAGCAACTGCGTCTCTCCAGTCTGATGTCAACTGCTCTCGGCTCTATCCGATGTACTAGAGAGATCCTCACTGTGTCTTCCATTGCTTTTTATAGTCTACGGCACGCTTTAAGAGGGGTCATTCCACACTCTGTTCACGTTCTCCATCAAATACTATCATCATCCACTTTCCTACATGGAAAGTTTGCCAGCACTCCCTGTTTGACGTGTTGATCATCTGCTGCCACCCTCCGCCATGAGTCAACTTAAGAGCCAGGTCCTAAACACGATGATTTCACGTGATGGCCGACTTATTTCATCATGCGTTGTCAACCGTCAGCTCTTACTGAAAAGGTACCTCCACGTGTTGATCACGCGGTGATCACTCCTTTGGTCATCCAGCTATGATTCACCTCTTCCCAAAATGATTCCACGGCTGATATAACTGCCCGAGTGATCGTCTGTCTGTCTGCTTCCCTCTCATCGTCGCTTAGTCATCAGTGCGCCAGTGGCGTAAACAACCGAGACAAAGCACAGAGCAGCAGAAAACGGCGCCATGCAACCCGACGAGAAAACCATAAATCAAATAATTAAATCAAATGCACCCAATATATTAATTAATTACTCTTGTAATGGGATTAGATTCCTTTACATATTTGGCGCCTGCGAGCCGGTCATGGCGGTCAGTCTGTGGGGTGACCTGTGTATTGTATTGTATTGTATTCGGATATTTATAAAGCGCTTCTAGCGGGAAGGCCATTCAGAAGCGCTCCCATGCAGTGCGAGAGACCCCGAGAGAAAAAGCAAGTTTTAAGAAAGGTAAAAGAGGAAGAGACGCTACCTGAGATAATAGAACGAACGAACGGAGGAAGCTCATTCCAAAGAGCAGGGCCAATGGAAGCAAAAGACCTAGATTGAGCCAGAGAAGTGTGGCTGAATGTCTGCCTGTCTGCCTGCCTGTGACGCATGTAGTCTGTCTCTCGGTTTACCTATGTATCTAAGTACTTTCGAACTTTTGTGGTACATACTCCTCACTCTGTCTACATGCACGAAGCAAGGCGGAGACTGCGATCTCTAGGATGGCACAATAATAAAATATTGATAGGCTTTGTTTGGACAGTGGGGGAGGGGTGTGGTACGGAAATCCAAAAAGTGGGGGTACCGGTACCCCTGGTACCCCTAACATATTATGCATATCAGAGCCGTAGCAACAAAGAACGTGGCCCCCTCCGAACATACGTCCGGGGCCCCTTACAATGCGGAAACTGGTATGCGGTAACATAACATAACATAACATAACAAGGGTTTTAAGTGGTTCAGAAGACGTGTAGTCTGTGTTAGAACCACTGCAAATTTACCTCGAACTCTTAATAGCCCAATTTTCCTAGCTTCTTCTTAAAAGCTGTTATAGTGTCCACTGAGACAGTACTATCGTCCAAACCATTCCACAGGTCTACAACTCTTGCACTAAAGAATTTCTGCCCTAATGTTCCCTTCGGCCTCTTAAATAATTTATACCTGTGTCCCCGAGTTGCCCTGTTCGGTGCTAATTCAAAGAACCTCTCCCACTGCAGTGCTTCCTTTCCAGTGATAATCTTATAAGCTTCAATCAGATCTCCTCTGCTCCTCCTTTTCTCCAATGTTGTTAGTCCACACCTTTTCAACCTTTCTTCATAGCTCAGATCCTTGTAGCCCCAAATCATTTTCGTAGCTCTTCTTTGTACTTTCTCCAGTTTTTCCATGTCCTGTTTCAGGTATGGATTCCATACCTGGATGCAGTATTCCAACTGTGGCCTAACCAGTGATTTGTACAACCTTATTATTATATCTTTGTCTCTGGTGACTATTGTCCTTTTTATCATACCTAAAGTTGAATTAGCCTTTTTTGCTGCTTCAGCACATTGCCTTGAAGGTTTTGCACTCTTGTGCATAATCACTCCCAAGTCCCTTTCTTCATCACTCACTTTCAACTCCGTGCCCCCCATTTCATATGAAAACTCGTTGTTTCTCCTCCCCATATGCATCACTGAGCACTTTTCCAAATTGAAGAGCATTTGCCAGTCTTGTGACCATCTGAACATTCTTCTTAGATCTTCCCGCAGTATCTCTGCTTCTTCTTCATCATCCACTGTTCTACATAGTTTTGTATCATCCGCAAACTTAGAGATTTTAGATAAAATCCCATCGTCTATGTCATTAATAAAAAGTACGAAAAGCAGTGGCCCAAGCACTGATCCTTGTGGCACTCCACTTAGCACTGTCGTCCAGCCAGAATGTTTATCACCTATGCCCACCTTTTGTCTTCTACCTGATAACCAGCTTTGAATCCATCTTAGTACCTGCCCTCTAATCCCACCTGCTTGTAACTTTTTGGCCAGCCTTACATGAGGTACTTTGTCAAATGCTTTGGCAAAATCTAAGTAAATTACATCTACAGGTTTTCCCTCGTCAATCCTCTCATAGACCTCGTCAAAGAACTCCAACAGATTTGTCAAACACGAACGGCCTTTGGTAAATCCATGTTGACTGCCCTTTATAATATCATGCTCATTCAAATGTTTCACTATGTTATCCTTGATAATTCTTTCCATGACCTTGCACACCACACTGGTTAAACTGACTGGTCTGTAGTTACCTGGTTCACTTCTATTTCCCTTTTTAAACAGTGGCACTATGAGTGCATCCTTCCATTCCCGTGGTACCTCTCCAGTCTGCATTGATTTATTGAAGATCTGGGCTAATGCCTCTCCAATTTCCTCCCTCACTTCATGTAAAAATTTTGGATGGAGTTCATCTATGCCCGGACTCTTGTCGGTTTTAAGTCTTTTCAGTTGCTCCACCACATTTTCCTTAGTAAACAGTACCTGTGTTAATCCCTTCTCGCCACAATCTACAAATATTTGTTTGGGCTCAGGTACATTTCCTAATTCTTCTAAAGTAAACACTGAGCTGAAATATTTATTGAGTACTTCAGCAGCTTCCACATCATCCACTATAACTTCTCCCATTCCTTCTTCTTTTTTCAATGGCCCAATTCTGTCTTTCCTCTTCTGCTTACTTCTGACATAGTTGTAGAAACTCTTACTATCCTCCTTTACATTCCTCGATAACTTCTGTTCAAAGTTTTGTATTGCTTTCTTGTTTGCATTATTGCAGCTGTTTCTTTTATTCACATACTTGTTTCTTAACTTCTCAAGTCTGGCAACACTCTCTTGATCCAAATCCAGTCCCTTCTTTGTTTCCTTCTTCAACTTCTGTAAATTCTTCCATGCTTTGTGCTTTGCCCTTCTCTTTCTTTGAACCTCACGTGTTATCCAAGGCCTCTTCTTATTGGTTCTTTTGTGCTTCGGTATGTTTTCTTCGATAATCTCCCTCATACGTTCTCTGAACTTCTCCCAAGCATCATTCACTCCCATGCCCTTTATTTCACTTACCAAATCCCTTTCCTTCAGCATCTTCCTAACTAATTCATAGTCTGCCTTAAAGAAGTTGGGTCTTGTCACATAGGCTTTTACTTCTTGGGTCTGCTCCATTACTAATTCCCATCTCACAACCTGATGATCACTAGTACTAAAATGCTCCCCCACACTCACATTCTCAACCATATTTTCATCCGATGTTAGCACTAAGTCCAAAATGTTGTCTCCCCTCGTTGGCTCCATGACATGCTGCTGCATAAAGCTGGCATTAACAAAATCCATGAAAATCTTATCTTTTTCTCTCTCCCCTTCCATTTTTTCCCAATCAATATGGTAGTTGAAGTCCCCCATAATCAAGGACGTTTCCTTATTGGCCATTTCTAGTAGTTTGCATAATCCTTGGTAATCTTCTTCATTGGCATCTGGTACCCTATAGCAAACTCCTACAAGCATCTTAGATTTTTTAAATTGAATTTCACACCAGACACTTTCTTTGAAGGTCTCGTTCTTCATATCACCTCTCTCTACTGCATTAATGCTGCTCTTAACATACAGCAAAACCCCTCCAGCCCCATGCCCAACTGGTTTCTGGTTAACACGATCCATTCTAAATAATTGGTATCCATCTAAAGCTAATTCACTGTCCATGATCTCCGGTTTTGTCCATGACTCTGCTATTCCAATTATGTCTGGTGATTCCTTTTCTGCATACAATTCCAATTCTGCTCTCTTTGTAATACTTACTATACTCCTCACATTTGCAAACATACATTTTAAAATTCTACTACTTCCCATTTCCTTGCATCTCCTATCTTCACTACTGCTGGCTTCTGTTTTTTGTAGCTTTTTATCTTTATTTGTTTGACAGTTAGCGAGTCCATTTACTGCACTAACTGTCTTCCCACCAAGTTTAAAGTCTTCATCATCCCAAAGACTTGCCTCGCAACCATGTCTGCACCTCGAGCATTCAGATGCAGACCATCTCCCCCCAAGTACCCACCTTTCCATGGGTTGAAGTCAACCTCCCAATATCTAACCTCCTCCTGCTTGCACATCTCCTTCAGCCTTGTATTGATTTCTACTCTCTTCTCTTCTAGGGCATCACTGATATCCTGCCTAGGCAAAATACCCATGACAACAACTTCCCCTTGTCGGTCCTCCTTCAACCCTTTCATCATTGCTTCATAGCTGCTCAAAATTTCTTCTTTTTCTTCCATTCGGAGGTTATTTGTGCCAACTTGCACTATAACCGTATCCTCCAGCTCTGCCTTCTGCTTGATTTCTGGGAGCATTTGCTCTATTCGAGCCCCTGGCTTGCAGATGGATCTGAACCCTGCACGCTGCATCTGCAAATTCTTTCCAACATGCCTTACTAGGGAATCTCCCACCAAAACCACCTTCCGTTGCCTTTGCCTGGGTGCGCTCTTGGCTGATTTTTGCTGCTTCAGCTGCTCAGATGGCCTGTCCTTTGGTTTCTCTGCCGGCCTAACCTTTGGGTCCTGCACCATATCGACGCTCTCTTTTTCATCGCTACCTTTTCCCATTGAATCCTCTTCAGGTTTCCTAGTCTGCTCCAAAGCCGTGAGGCGCTGCAGCAAAACCTCCAAACATTTCCTATCTGCCTCCGACCTTTTCTTTTCTTCCTCTAGACTTTCCTTCACTTCCTCCAAACTTATCTCTAAGCAAAACACTCGCGTGCACTGCATGCACGTGGCGCCGGTCTCATCCCCAAAACTATCTTTCGCTCCGTACATGCCACAACATGTGCACACAATGATGTCGCTTTTCTTCAGAGACATTTTCTTTTTGTATCTTCAGGTCGAAATACTCGCTTACTCACTCTGTTATGCTAAAGCTATTTAATATATGCTTCTACTCGACTGCCCTCTGTTATCGTTCCCTTGATCTAACGCAACACGCTAACGCCTTTCTATTCTAAATCTAAATCTACTTCAATCTACTTCAATCTACTTCAATCTAGCTTCAAGTCACTAACGCTCCTTGCACAAAGAATTATGCACGATCTACCAAAACAATTTCTGTCACAAAATCACAAATTTAGGCAAATTAGACAAAAATGTCCACTTATCTGCAAAATGCGACCTCTATACAATAATAGTCAAAGTATATTATACTTTGAATGGGTCCAACTAAAATTCGAATGTCTGTCGGTCATTCGAATTTTAGTTGGACCCATTCAAAGTATATTCAGAGAACTGATGTAGCCAACAGATAACAGAGGCGCGTTTACAGAAAACGAGGCCCTAGGCGCAAACATTTTACGGGGCCCTAGGCGCAAACATTTACGGGGCCCTTCTGAACTTGTACTAGCCCACATGAAGAAAACAATTATAAATTTACAATAACATAAGGCCCAGGGAGGTCATTTGGGGGGGCAGGAGGCATTTGCCCCCCCCCCTGATTTTTGAAAAAAAATTTAAAAGATGGATCAAGAAAAGGAGGAATAAGAAAGGAGTAAAAAAGAAAAAAATGATACTCAAGTTCATGAAATTATTATATACTATTAACAAAACCAGAGTTTTGCATAGCTTTTTTCACAGTTGTCCCCAACATTTCGAAGAAAGACCCCAAAAAGGTAAAACGTTTTCGCACAGAGCGCGAAAAAAAGTTTAACCTCTTTTTTGACGTCTCTCCCCCTGAAAAAAGCTGAAATGACGTCCCTGATAAAGCCTACTTTTATGGGAATGCTAAAGTGTAAAAAATAGAAAATAGGTTACATTTAAAATAATTCAAAATTGAAAAATGTAATTTTTCATAATTGAAAAAAAATATTTTCACTCGTTTGGGTCCCATCGACATTTGGGGTCCTTGGCGCCCAAGTGTAAACGCGCCTCTGACAGACAACTGATGACGTAGCTAATAGTATCATCATCATGTAATGTATCAAAACAGTATCATAATGACTTCACGCCGTTCACGGTTATTTTTTGCCACTTTAGGGGCCCCCTTCCTTGCGGGGCCCCCTCCGGTAAGAGGGCACGGAGGGCAGTCCTCTTACGCATATGAAGACTTCCTGAACTTGTTGCCACCAACTCAGAAGAAGCCTACTTCAACCAACAAAAACTGTGTTGTATGCAACAAGAAAGGCATTGGGAGAGAATCACTTTACTGTTGCAAAACTGTGTGATTTTTCCATGTTTTGAACTCTATCACACCTAAGCTGAAATCTAAGAAGATAATTGTTTCTTCAAAGGGACAAGACTGCAAATATGTGACTTTTTCGATATATAGACCCTCCTTGTTGAAAATAGTAATAGCCCATATATAGTAAAAACGCCAAACTTTTGTTCCGTTTTGGGGGATATTTCGGTGGCGTAGTGATTAAGAACACACTGGAGGTCAATGTGTTAAAGGTTAATTTATAATGTACAGTAGGAACTATTGGGAGTAACCGGCCTTTTTTATGACGACTAAGTTGTCTGACGTGTGACTAGCGCCATAATGAAAACTTGACTATTACTGGTATTGTTTGCTAAACGAGTTAGTGTTGTAAGAGAGCCTAAACCAGAATTATAGTGGTAAAATTTGAGGTGAGTACACGCTGCCGGTTAGTTTTCAGAAACAAATTAGAGGTGAGTATAGGCTACCGGTTAGTTTTACGAAACAAATTAGAGTTAAGTACAACTATTTTGTGAGGCGAATAATCATGATTAGACTATACAATAATGAAATTATTATCCAAATCCAGCGCTTTGAAAGTTCGTATTATAGATTCACACGCAAGGTAAATCTTAACTAGCGTAGGTCAAATGAAGAAACATATGGACTCTTATACGTTCCATCATTAAAAAGGATGAACAAAATGTCAAAATAGAATCTCTTAAAACTAATGGAACTAATACTACAAATTCCTATGACATAGCAAATATTTTTAATGAGTATTTTTCAAATATTGCTCAAACTTTATCTGATAAAATTAAGCCATCTATAAATTCATTTAGTAAATATTTAAACCCTCCTCTCCCTTGCTCCTTTGGAGTAATTCCTACCACTGCAGAGGAGCTACTCATGCTTAGCCATTCCTTCCACCCTACGCATAGCACTGGTATTGATTATCTAAATCCTAAAATTGTTACTGCCTCCTTTTCGTTCATTGCCCCTGTACTAGCCGAAATTATAAACTGCTCTCTTACCTCAGGTGTTGTTTGTCTGAAAATCAAGATAGCAAAATTTATACAAATTTTTAAAAAGGGTGAAAAGGACGACCCAACAAATTACCGACCAATTTCTATCCTCCCAATTTTTTCAAAATATTATGAAAAGATTATGTATGACAGACTTAATACATTTCTTGTAAAGACTAACAGTTTGGGACCATCTCAATATGGTTTTCGGGCTGGCCTTTCACCGTCCATGGCCCTAATGGAGATGTATGAAAAAATTTCTACTTCCTTTGAAAAAAATGAATACTCCATTGGTATATTCTTTGACATTGCTAAGGCTTTTGATGCTGTAAATCACAATATTCTAATTCAAAAATTAACAACTTACGGAATTAGAGGGATTCAGTTGGACTGGTTTAAGAGTTATCTTACTAATCGTTCCCAATGTGTATCTATCAACGGTATTATATCTCACTTTGAAGTAATTAAATATGGGGTTCCCCAAAGATCAATTCTTTGCCCCCTACTTTTCCTTGTGTATGTAAACGACCTCCCCAACACCTCCTCTATTCTATCCTTCATTTTATTTGCCGATGATACAAATGTTTTTTACTCTAATAGATCCTACCAATCTCTAATCCAGACTGTTAACGCTGAGTTGATGGCAGTGGCGGATTGGTTTACTGCAAATAAGCTTTCCTTAAATTTGCAAAAAATTTTTTTATTATATTTAGATCCCACAGGAAAATGTGCCCCAAAAATATTGCTGCATTAGTAAACATAAACGATATTCCAATCTCTCAAGAAAATTCCACAAAGTTCCTTGGTGTAGTTGTTGATAGTCATCTAACGTGGAAAGAACACATCAGAATTATAACGGCCAAGGTTGCAAAAAATGTTGGAATACTTGGTCGAGCATCATTTTTGCTTCCCCTCTGTATTCGCCTTACTTTATATTACTCTTTAATTTATCCGTACTTAATGTTCTGTAACATGATATGGGCCTCTACGTATGAATCCTGAGTAAAAAAACTGGTGACGCTACAGAAAAGAGCAATCCAAATAATTGATGGGGTACCTTACTGTTCACATACTGACCCTATCTTTCTAGAACTTAAACTGCTCAAATTCCATCAAATAAGATACTTTCAGACAGCCATCTTTATGTATCAATTCAACCATGCCCTCTTACCCCCAAGGTTTACTCACTATTACAACATTGGTGCTGAATATCACTTTCATAATACCAGAGCAGCAAAATCCTATCGCACTATTTTTGCTAGATCAAATATTCGCCGTTTCTCAACTAAATACAATGGTCCACTGATCTGGAGCTGTGTTCCCACAAATATTCAACTGCTCCCAAATCTTCATCTTTTTAAAAAACTATTGCGTTCTCAATTAACGGATGGATTAATTAATGACAATTCGTGGAACTGATTTAAACTGGATTACATGCCGTCTTGCAACTGTTAATCTAAGACTATAATGTTCATAATCAAATCACTGTTCACTGTTTTTGTATGCTTATGAATACCTCTGTTTAATCACTTAGTTAAGCTTATCACTGTGTCTCTCAATCGAACCTCTATCTTCAACGTAGTTAACTGACAAAATTGGGTGTCCCTATTAGCGGGATTGCCATCCCTTCCATGGAGCGGTTGGGACCGGAACGCACCGGAACGGCGTTCCGGTTCTTTTTTGACGACCGGTACTTTTTAGACAGGATTCACAGGAACATTCCGAGATTAACATGGCGTCTGACGCCGGCGTTCCGGTTCTTTTTTGCTTAGGACGGGATCCCTGATCCCTTCTGGGCCTTCCCTTTGTCAACGTTTTCTTGTAACATAATGTTGAACTGATGTATGTTATATCGTTGCAATAAAAATTGATTGATTGATTGGTAAAAAATGAATTAGTGCAACAGAAACACGGCCCCATCGCAAGCGTGATCGTAATCTCGAGATTTCTGCCGATCATAAAAGCCAAGTCGCGGGAACCAGCTTATTCACAGGCAGTCAAAACAAAATCGAATGGCAAATTAAGTTCGAAATGGCTTTAGACGGTGGATGTTGTTTATAATTGAAGCGGCGAGGGAGGTAAGAGGAAGAGGAGGGCCGATGATAGGATTTCTGAAAGAGCATTGTTTTCAGTTTTGAGTGAGAGACCTGTGGAGAGATAGTAAGAGGTTAGGTATTGGTTTGTATGCTGAATAGAAAACTTCATGCCTGTAACTTCCTCAAGAGATACGGTGAAGGGTCTGCTGCATTTTATTACCCCTAAAAAGAAACTGTGGCATCTTAGTTGCTGAACTTCTATTTTTCTTATCCTGGCCTACAATACATCGGGTCCCGAGACTCTGAACATAACGTTATCTCCCAACATTGGATAGGAATCCGTTTCTTGAGCTCCACCATAAAAGGAAACCGTGGCATCTTAGTTGTTAAGCTTCTACATTCATCTACAACACACCTAGTTATATGCTCACATTGAATAAGAATCAGTTGATTGGGCTGCACGTGGGGGTGCGTGAGCTACACACTGTTGGCTCCTCTGTGCGTTGTTTTGCTTACTGATGAAAGATTAGTGTTCCTGGAGTGGCGCAGTATAATTTTCTTATTACAAATTACAATTAGGCCTACAATTATCTGGGGTGTAACATGAGATCATCCAGTACCTGGCCTGAGGTCCCGTTTGCAAAATGGTGTTGGGGGATTTCTCACTTCCACTTAGTCAATGGGTCCCTAGACATGAAAAATCACCGAGGTGCTTTTCTAGCACAATGCCACGAATGACGCTATGGCCAAATCCAAAATGGCCGCCGTCGGCCATATTGGAAAAATCATCTGTTTTGTTTTTTTTAAGTATATGCACGTGTAATACCTCTAATCTTACTAATTTCGGTATGTGGCATTCATTTCTCATATTGTTTTCGCCATTCGGGGTCATCTTCACCTTGAAAGGTCACGGTCAAGGTATTTTTGTTACATCGACGATTTCGATTATACATAACTTAGCCGAATTTAGCAGTGGAAACAGGTGTAATATGTCTAATTCAACTCATTTTGGTATGTGGAATTCATTTCTGATATTGTTTTCGACATTCGGGGTCATCTTCACCTTGAAAGGTCACGGTCAGGGTAATTTTGTTACATCGACGATTTCGATTATACATAACTTAGCCGAATTTAGCAGTAGAAATAAGATAAGAATATTCTTTAAATAGGTGTAATATGTCTGATTCAACTAATTTTGGTATGTGGAATTCATTTCTGATATTGTTTTCGACATTCGGGGTCATCTTCACCTTGAAAGGTCATGGTCACGGTCATTTTGTTACATCGACGATTTCGATTATACATAACTTAGCCGAATTTAGCAGTAGAAACTGGTGTAATATCTCTAATTCAACTAATTAATTCAACTAATTTTAACACTACTAAAAACCTGGCCAAATTTAGCAGTAGAAACAGGTTTAGTATCACTTCTCAGCTAATTAATTCAACTAATTATGAATGTTACATTCGATACTGATATCGTATTATGTCACTTTTCAATGCATCAATTAAGATTGTCTTCAAAAATGTTAATTAAAATTGTCTTGATTGTATGCAAGGAAGTTAGTCTTTGAGTTGTAGGTTTTTACAGGACGATTATTCTGTCTTCCCGTGGCAGAATATGACGCACAAAACTGCAGCAGAACGGCAGCCACAGCGTCGAGTGTCGCACTTGCCTGCACACTTGCATATTGTGAGCAGACTCCGTGACAAGGGATTCAGACATTTTGATGGAAGCAGTGCACCGAAGTGTTCATCCCATCCAATGCTCTAATGGTTTTAGTCTTGCCTCGCGTTCGTCTGGTGTCGCAAGTAGTTGGCATGCCCTGTACACCAGGAAGGCTCCTCTGATCTCACTGCTTGTAGGAGGGAGAGCGTCAATTCCAACATCAGCGCTGATATGGTTTTCTAATCTCAGCTAGTCGAACGTCTCAGAGGTTGTAGTTGACCTGGGCCCTGCCCAGTGCGTCTGATTTGAAAATAGTAGACGGGTTGAAAATCGATCGCGCTGGATCGAGTAGGCGAGCGATGCGCGGTCGACCTTGGGAGCTTTTACGTACAGCGTATTTTATGTATCGTATTCGTTCGAATAGCTGCATATATATAATAATCATCTAGTAGGCCTATCTCAATTCGATGTTGTTATCCGTCCTGCATCATAGTTGTAATAAGTTTTATCGTGCTACTTGGCTATAATTAATGATTACAGTAACATCACGTTAATTATTATATGCAGCTATTCGAACGAGTACGATACATAATTAATGATTACTGTAACATTATCTGTAGCTCACTAGTGTTCTCGCATCACACATTGACACATTCAATCACTGTCACTGCCAGTGGGTGGCATTATGGGCCATGCCAAAATATTTTATTCTTCCATGTCAATGTCACCTGCTCCAAAATCGTCATCACTTGAGTCTGAATGATCTGTTTCATGATCAGAACTGCCATTGGCATCCTTATCATCACCAGATTCGGATAGCAAGTCATCAGGTCTGAACCGCCGACACTGCTCGAGATTGCTGCCACCTTTGCTGGTGGATGGGAACAGGAATCGATAGCACTGAGGATAAATTTACGGCGACTTAACATGCATGTGTTTAGACTGTGTCGTTTATCAAGTCTTCACGTTCTTTCTCCAACCACGTTAGGTGGTTTGCACAAATCAACAAGTCTGCCATTGTGCTGTGACTCATAGACAGCCTTCGATCAGACAGCATTGAAGTGAGAAAACTGAAGCGTGATTCGGCGAACCCGTTGCTAACTCCCATCGCCATCACCATATCAACCATGCAGCATACAGATAGGGGCCTACTTGGCAGTTCCGAACGACGGCAACGTTGTAGGCCCTATGCACTGCCAGACATCTGAGACAGATTTGTTGTCATAATAATAGCGACTTAACATGCATGTGTTTAGACTGTGTCGTTTATCAAGTCTTCACGTTCTTTCTCCAACCACGTTAGGTGGTTTGCACAAATCAACAAGTCTGCCATTGTGCTGTGACTCATAGACAGCCTTCGATCAGACAGCATTGAAGTGAGAAAACTGAAGCGTGATTCGGCGAACCCGTTGCTAACTCCCATCGCCATCACCATATCAACCATGCAGCATGCAGATAGGGGCCTACTTGGCAGTTCCGAACGACGGCAACGTTGTAGGCCCTATGCACTGCCAGACATCTGAGACAGATTTGTTGTCATAATAATAGCGCACTATGCGCCTAAGGGATTTTAGTTCATTGCCAGCAAGTAAGTAAATTGAAGTAATCTTAATTAGATGAATAAAATAATGGTATGGTTCCAGGTTCATTTATCGTCTTGGAGTCTAACTCAAACTCAGCGAGCGACGACCGACTGTCACCGATGGTGAGAAGTCTTCGGCTAGGCGAGCGGTAAATCGCTCGCCGGTACCTTTGCTAGGCGAGCGACCAAGAAGAGCGATCGATCGCTCGCCTTAAATCAGATGCACTGGCCCTGCCCAGACACGTACCAAGTACTTCTCTACTAGTGCTGCATCTTGCTCTGTCTCTCCAAAGTTTGTCAGATACTGTACTGGGTCACAGGTCATAGCTGCGTGTTTCGACCCCACCTTGCTCATGCAGTCATCTCCGGTCAGTTTATGTGCCTTGATCACTGTTTTGCCAGTGATACTCCCAGTTGATACACCGCTTGATGCAGTGGAAGCATGCGCCGCTTTTCACCTGTGCCATACTGCTGCCACATCTCCTGCAACCCCAGGTCTTGGAAGTATGGTGTGTAGTGTAGCAGTAATGCGAAAGTGTCTTTGTCGCTGGAGACTATAACAACTCTCTTGCACTGTTGCACACGAACAGCCCAGTCTACATGAACCACCAGCCTGGCATCTGCCTCCTCGATCCAGTTCAACAGGTCAGGTATCACTTCACCACCCGTCGATATTGCTGGAAGCGCTTCATCGTCAGAAATTACAGAGCTGGCGATGATGGTAGCATCGCCATAGGCTCGATCGACGACAATATCTCTGACCAGGATCTGGAGACTCCGCTTGTTTTCTTAAGACGCCCAGAACTTTTAAAGTTGCCGAGGGATGGGCGTGTCTCTGTTCATGCCAATAATGTCAATGCCTGTTGTTGAATCAGTACGCCGCATGCGCTCGCCTTCCTTAAGAGAGATCTCAATGTAGGAGTCAAGTACCAGATAGGTGAACTTCACATTTTGGCAGAGGGATGAAGCTGAAGTAATTATGGCATCGATAACCACACCCATTTTAAGGAATTGTGCCATTGGCATCTGCCGCATCCTAGCCATGAAATCTTCCACAACGTGAGTAGCAAGAGTAAACCTCTGACGCCATTGGGTGATGTCCAGTCTAGGCTCAATCTCCCCAACAAGTAGTGACTTGTAGCTGTGAGCTGGAAGATTACCCTCGAACAGTGATGATGCCAAGAGCAAATTGTGAGTGAGTATCTGCATGAGGTCCATGCCCCGCTCCTTAGCAATGTCCATGTTCCTATGTGCCTCTGTCATATCCTTGGCTGAGAGATCGTTCTTCTCCTTCTCCATTGTTGATGGCGACTTCTGAGGATGGTCAGTGAACTGTGGCAGTTTAGACTTTGCTATGGTCATGCTAATTTTCTTGGTCTTCTGAATTATTCTCTCCCTTCTGTATGAGCGGTAGGCACGCTCACAATCGTCAAGAAATTTGACCAGGCGCATAGCCACTTTCCGGTCAACAGCCACCTTCGTGAACAGCTTAGACACGATATGGTTAAATGCTATACGGCGAGTGGTGCTCAGTGCATGCTGTAGATGGCATTCTGAGTGGATCATGGGGCGATGAGAGGTGAAGAAGTTGAGGAGGCTGGTAATAGACCCGATCTCGTGGAACAAGAGCTCGAACTCTGCCACAGCAGTGGCATTGCGTGTGGCTCCTACCACATAATGACCTCCAGGATCCTTCGACACTCGCTGGATGGTCTGCTCGACCTTCATGTCACCTCCGACAGCGCATAACCATCCTGGGGGATCCTGTACAACCCACTGGCCCACACAGAAGCGCCTGTAGAGCTCAGGATGTGTGAACTCCAACACTTTGATTTGTTCCAGATACCACGATCCAAAACGTAGGTAGTTGATGCAATCACATTCTGCAAAGATTGGCATAGAATCCTCGAGTAGCCGCAAGTAGATTCCAGTTTCCTTCTCTCTCGGATACTACAGCGTTCTTGATGACGGCGACCAATTGCAGCCAAATTTCAAAGAATTGGCAGAGCTCAGACTTGGCTTTACTGCAGACTCCCGTTCTAGCACAAAGTCTAACAGCTTATGTGGAAAACAATATCAGAAATGAATTCCACTTACCGAAATTAGTTGAATCAGACATATTACACATGTTTCTACTGCGAAATTCGGCTAAATTATAATCGAAATCGTCGATGTAACAAAATTACCCTGACCGTGACCTTTCAAGGTGAAGATGACCCCGAATGTCGAAAACAATATCAGAAATGAACTCCACATACCAAAATGAGTTGAATTAGACATATTACACCTGTTTCTATAGCTAAATTCGGCTAAGTTATGTATAATCGAAATCGTCGATGTAACAAAATTACCTTGACCGTGACCTTTCAAGGTGAAGATGACCCCGAATGGCGAAAACATTACCAGAAATGAATTCCACAGACCAAAATTAGTAAGATTGGTGGCGCATATACTCTAAGTCTAAAAAAACAGAAAAAGATATTTTTTCCAATATGGCCGACGGCGGCCAGTTTGGATTTGGCCATAGCGTCATTCGTGGCACTGTGCCAGAAAAGCACCTCGGTGATTTTTCATGTCTAGGGGCCCATTGACTAAGTGGAAGTGAGAAATCCCCCAACACCATTTTGCAAACGGGACCTCAGGCCAGGTCCTGTATTAAGAACAGTAATGAGGCACGTCAATCGGCGAAGGACAGAGGTTCATCAATTAATACCCTATTTCATTCCGTCATTGTATTCCAAGGCAGAATACGTTTCATTGGATGCACAGCCGACCCGTTTTGAGCCATTGATGGAAAAGGTGGGTTGCTATGGGCCCACCAACATAAACTCAACAAACGAGGCTGTCCTGCTGTGTTATTATTACAATTAGTTGACGCTGTTTATAAGGGATCTTTCACGTTTCTCAAGTAATTCGTTGCATCACTTATGTTGGAATAATTATACCCTGTTGGGATGGTTGGCTGCCTGATTTGGGGGAAATCTTGTGTACCCCAGCCGACAATGTCACAGAAATATCCGGTGAAAATTCCACTTTTCGTCGTTACACTAAATGTACTGATGCATCTGCCCGTCCTTCTGGATCAGCCTGGAGCGCTTCTGTTTTTTTCTTGTAGCGGTGCTATATAAATTTCATTTACCACTCAATTCCTGTAGCTGATGAATTCGTTTATCGTAATTTTAATGTTAAGGTTGATGTTGACTGTCCTGTAAGCAGTAAGATATGTCCTTTAAATTGAACCACTGTACATCCAGTGTCAGGGGCTTCGTATTAGAAGGGTTACGTATCGTAGCAAAAGATCGCTGCGTCTGAAATACGCAAGTTTGTTGGTATGTTATTCTTGATAGGAGTCGTAGCGAAGCCAGCTATTGATTGCAACACCTTTTCTGAACATCCTCATGCATCATAATCGATTTCAATTACTACTCTAGTTTTGGCATTTCTCAGACAATGCTCAGGCACCAGAAGGAAACAGGCTGCATAAACTACATGTATGTCGCATAACTGACCGATATGCCTCTAAATCGCTTTCTTAGCGTCTATTATCCAAAAGAAAAGATCTCGATCGATGAGTACATGGTTCTTTAGTGTTGGTATTTTCCCAATATATTCCTAACAAAGAAGCCCAGGTACGGAATAACTGTACAATCATGTCAAGCTCTGCAAGCATGGAGGAATGCAGTACCCCAAATTCAAAAAGTGGGGGTACGGGTAGCCCTCGTACCCCCACAAATTACGCCTATGCTGAGTCATGTGAGACGGAATTTGCAACAGCCACTTGAAAAGGTTCTATATAATATATGTATATATACATATATATATATTAGGGTGCATCGTTTACAATGGGAGAAAAATGGATCCACTTGGTGGGATAGGTCATACGAAGACTGTTGTTAAGAAGCTGGTGGAAAAGACGGAATTTGCAACAGCCACTTGAAAGGGTTCTACATAATATATGTATATATACATATATATTAGGGTGCATCGTTTACAATTGTGGAAAAATGGATCCACTTGGTGGGATAGGTCATACGAACACTGTTGTTAAGAAGCTGGTGGAAACCTCTTCGACGTTGGTCACAAACTTAACGTGGACAACTTCTAGACTGGTGTTCGTTTTGCAAAAGAATTTCTTGGACGCAACACCATACTTTGTGGTACACACACTGAGAGGCAACCGCAAACACTGCCTCCGGAGGTTGTGACAGCAAAGTTGAGAAAAGTTGATGTTGTTTCTCATCGAAACGGGCGGATCATTGTCACCAAAATGGAAGGACAACATCATACTGTGAAATTGGCAGCTTCGGCGAAATTGAACAGAGATAGAGCCAGTATGGAAACCAAATGAATATGGCGGATTCGACCGGTGACCAACTGACATCAAACTACTCTCCTCTTCGAAAGATACTGAAGTGGCATTGGAAAATAGCTCTTACACTTGACTGCAAGGCAGTGCAAGTCCCCCGCAGTCTCTTGAAGAATGGTACTCGTCCTGTTGTGGCAATTGAGCCGCCTCGTATTGTTGTTCATCGCAAAGCATCAGTTATATCCAGACTTAGTGGACAACACTTCCAGGGGCGTAACTTTGATCTAAAAAGCGGGGGGTACCAATTTCTTCTCCACTTCGCAGTTTAGTTTAATAGGGATTTAAGTCATTTTTCTTGCGCTCCTTAACAACTCAGAAACGCTCTAAATTTGCTAATTACTCATTTATCCAGTTGGCAGTTGACACGACAATGCAGTAGCCATCGAGGCAGATATTTCAAGCAAAAGCCACATTTAACCCAAAATACCCATGCTTATTTAAACTCTCCAGATCCAATGGAACTTGTTTCAACTTCAGAAAAATTTACTCTCCGGAGTTGACCATGGAAAAACTAAATGGCTGTCAATCTCAGCTGGTTGCACTTAAACTGTAAGATTATGAAACGCTGACTCTCGGTTTACCTGTGTATCAAAGTACTTTTGTGATACAAACTCCTCACTCTGTCTACATACACGAAACAATGCGGATACCGCGATCTCTGGGAAAGCGCAATAAAATATTGATTGGCATTGTTTAAAAAGTGGGAGTGCAGTACCCCAAATTCAAAAAGTGGGGGTACGGGTATGGTGTTTCAGACAGAGCAGCTGTTGATATATAACACCTTCGGTGTTGCAGGATTTCGATGTTATAATTGTGATGTTGATTTGTCTAATGTAATTGACTAAAATAAAGTTAGACGTGAACAATAAAAATAAGCGTAACGAGCTGGAAAACTTGAACAATGTAGCTGATTTACACGGTTTATTTTTTTATGGTCGAAAATATAAAACTCGAGTACAGAATTCAAGGAAGGAAATAAGTACTATCGACGAATTGTTACCGAGGAACACTTATCGTTGGTGAAGAAACCGGGTTTGACTTACGTCGGACATGTATTACCCACGACTGGATCACCCTTGCAAAATTGTTAACCACATCGGAGCATATACTTTGACTACATACATCGCCAGCATTTGAAGCTCTACTGATGGTTTGCAGCTGCCATTGTACAATTTCAATATTCTATTCGCAGTTTTCAACCACCGCAAGTGGTCTTTTTTTTAGATAAATTCAACGAGCACTGGCCTTTAACGACCGCGTTACTAATGTCCCACAAATATCATCGGTCACTACTTAGGTCAGTTAAAGTTGCAGTTGGAAAATCCGATTCAATTCTTTCAAAGGACACTACTTGTAACTGTTTACACAAAATAACCCGTTACCAATTGGTCTAGAGAAAGCACGGGGAACGCGTTGTGCTGCATGTTAACTGATGACTGTAAGAAAACTAGAAAGTTGGGAATGCGTCATATCGTGAAAGCCAGGAAAACTGTATATACGATCTGGAATTTGAAATTCGTTGTTCCTGTGCTAAAGTTTGATGCCTCTAACTACACTAATCAACTCATTGACTGGCAAACATGCGTTACAGGATAGAGCTGTACCGATGCATCGGCAGCATTCGTAATCGGGCCGATTATTAGAGGAATCGGCATAATCGGTATCGGCAAAAAAGTATCGGCGCCGATGCAAATTATTTTACAATTTACGTTTTTTGCACAATAATCGTTAAAAAATTAATTATTAGCACAAATATCTTACGTTTTGTTTCTTATTGTTGATTTATCGAGCATTGCACTACTTAGTAGGCACCGCAGAAACCATGGCAGGACCTATTATTATACAGTTTACACACGGGTGGGCAAACTGCGACCCGCGGACCGCGGGCACTTTTTATTCCGTCCCCTAACACATCATCCGGCCCACACAATTCTTCGTAAAATTCTACAAAATTACAAAATTCAAATCACGAGTTTTGCTCATTTTACTGGTGTGGCGCTGCTTTTTACTTGCTATTCCGGTCTCGTCTTATAATAACTCTACGGATTATGGAAACTTGTTAATGCATGTTCACACTCTTTCACAGTTGCATATCACTAGTGACTGCCAGAGTATTGAATTTTAAATAAGTAAGGGTTTTCATGTTAGTCGTTAGTAAAAGTTTAAAATTTGTTTCTCGGCCCTCTGAATTTTTTTACGTTTAATGTGGCCCAAATCGCCCAATCTGCAAAAACGTTTGCCCACCTCTGCTCTGATATATAATCCATGCGCTGGTATGGCACTACGGTATGTCACAAGCGAGATTCAGAAGTTTTGCTAAGCCTTGTAGTATTTGACAATTACCCACCCGCCATTTTTACCACGTCAAGCGCAAGCAGCAAAACACGTGCTTGCCTAATGCATTGTCATAGTAGTTATAGTACTAGTAGGTTTATGTTTGGGAACCAACATTTTCACTAAACAAGTCAAGAAATAATCGGCTACGTACGCGGTATCGGCTATTGCAATAATCGGCTATACGCGGTATCGGAATAATCGGCAAAAAGCCTTATCGGTACAGCTCTATTACAGGACCACCAATACAACTGGAAGTCTCTGATGAAGACATAATGCAATTTGTAGCAACGCACGCGGCAGAAACTTTTGACTTTCGTTGATTCCCATGCCACACATAGGCAGAGGAGCATTGTTTTAAAGTAATGATTGAGGCTTCATCTGCTGCTGTCTGCGGCATCAAGGCTAGGGACGGTTTAATAAGAACAAGCTTGGAATCCAGGCGAATAATGCCGACTTTTAACACTAAGAAAGAATATCGCATAGCTTGACTTACTTGCATTAATGAGATAAGACTGGACCGCTACTATAGTTGAGACTCAACTCACTGTTTCATCACTGGTGTAGTGGACATAATTATAATGTAATAATACACCTAATATGTTTTCCAGTATTGCATTCTACTTCTCATCAGATTCATACTGTAGAAGTTTTTTTCTGGACATTACTCCTTGCATAAAATGGGTAAATATTGTGCGTGTAATATCAAAACTTCAGGGTCACTGGGGCACCTCAAGGTCATGTGCTAAATTGGTGAAATTGCACTAGAATACTGCTGACATCAAGTGGCACCTACAGGTCCGACGTAAGTCAAACCCGGTTTCTTCACCAACAATAAGTGTTCCTCGGTAACAGTTCGTCGATAGTACTTATTTCCTTCCTTGAATTCTGTACTTGAGTTTTATATTTTTGACCATAAAAAAAATAAACCGTGTAAATCAGCTACATTGTTCAAGTCTTCCAGCTCGTTACGCCTATTTTTATCGTTCACGTCTAACTTTATTTTGGTCAATAACATTTGACAAATCAACATCACAATTATAACATCGAAATCCTGCAACACCGCAGGTGTTATACCTGTTACAGGCAATTCGTAAAACCAGGGATTTTGTAAAATGCCTGAAACTTTTAGGCAATTTGTAATATCCCTGATTCACTCAAGCACTTTACAAAATCCCTGAAAAACGAAGGATTTTGCAAAATCCCTGAAATCTGATGACGAAAATTTGACAGATTGCCTGAAATGAAAATCACGAACATAATCGAAGTTTATTATGCACGAAAACCTTATTTTCAAAGGATTGACATTTGTACAATGTACATGGTATGACCACATATGTTATGACGAACATAATCGAAGTTCATTATACACACAAACCTTATTTTCAAAGTATTACCATTTGTACATGGTATGACCATATATTTAAGTTCAGTTCTCGAAAGCTACAGCAGTTTTCTGTTTTCACATGACATACTCGAGTGACATCGACTGTGTCAGTTCACTTATAAGGTTACAAAATTAATTATTAATTGACAAAGTAATTTTTCAAAGGGAAAGTGAAGTTGTCGAGCCGGGTTAATCCAGTTTGACAACTTCACTTTCCTTTGAAAAAATTGCACCTATTCGTCTTGCAGCGCCCTGTGAACTTTGATTGTCTATTTCCTTATAATTCTTTGATGTGCAGTCGCAGCAATTAGAAGTTGACCGAAATATCTACCGATCGGCTGAGATTAACTGTGGTCAGACGAGTACCCATGCTATAAATCAAAACCCAGCAAGCACTATTTCATGTCTGATTTTCCTTTGGTTAGGTGAGTTCTAAAATTAATCTGTCAATTGATAATTAATAAGTCAAGTGCAACAGTCGATGTCATTCGAGTATGTCGTGTGAAAACAGAAAAACTGATGTAGCTTTTGAGAACTGAACTTGAAATAAAATACCATTTAAAAATGTTAATCCTTTGAAAATAGGACTTGTTTGCATAATAAACTTCCAGGCATTTTACAAAAATTCCTGGATTTACAACTTGAGAACTGAACTTTAAATAAAATGCCATCTAAAAATATTAATCCTTTGAAGACAGGGCTTGTTTGCATAATAAACTTCGATTATGTTCGTCATTTTCATTTCAGACAA
Source organism: Allolobophora icterica (assembly GCA_963556255.1). NCBI lineage: Eukaryota > Metazoa > Annelida > Clitellata > Crassiclitellata > Lumbricidae > Allolobophora > Allolobophora icterica. The sequence continues at coordinate 23,187,213 of OY744610.1, forward strand.
TCTGTCAAATATTCATCGTCTGATTTCAGGGATTTTACAAAATCCCTGTTTTTTCAGGGATTTGGTAAAGTGCCTGCAGAGTGAATCAGGGATTTTACAAATTGCCTAAAAATTTCAGGCATTTTACAAAATCCCTGGTTTTACGAATTGCCTGTAACATATTTTATTTTTTATTTTTTCTTCAAATATTATTATCTTCTTACTACTTCTATGTTTTATATTTTTCTATACTTGTTCACCAATGTGCGGTTCGCTTTTGGTTTATCAATAAAGAATAATAATAATAATAATAATAATAATAATAATAAAAAAAAAAAAATAATAATAATAATAATAATAATAATAATAATAATAATAATATCAACAGCTGCTCTGTCTGAAACACCATAACGATCACAGGCTTAAGCTAATGTAGGTAGTCTACTACGAAAGTCTCTTGACTATAACGTTCTATGCAGGTTCATCACAAGTTGATTTCTTCCAAATTGAGCAATACGATCTTTAGTTTCATCATATGGTTGATTACAAGTGTTTGACCTGCTGGTATCGAAACTAGATTCAGAGTCGTCTACTGAGTCATCATTAACATCCATGACCTTCTCTCCACATAATGACTTGCGATATATTTCGACTCGTCGACCTTGCTTAGCTTTTCTTTTCTGCTTGCTAACAAGCTTATTTATTGTAAGTTTGTCGACATTGCTGATATAAAATACACATGTAAGCTTACACTAAAAATACACATTGAGGCAGGAGTTGCCTCCTCTTGCTTTTTTAGATTTCAAACATTTCCTTTGGTTATACCTCCGCACCTCTGCTACACCTGGATGTTTCTCGGAATTGTCTCCTCTTAAATTTAAGTCTGGCTACGTCACTGCTAATACACATCAACCTTACTGTTTCTTGTCAGTTAGAAACTCCTGCTCATCTTTAGGAACTCGAATGACTTGCCACCTACCTACTAAAAGGTCAACAGAACTCCTTAAAGCTATACATAAATTAGTTTGCCGTACAACAAATTAGGTTAAATGCAGTGCTCCGAAACCTTCAATTCATGAAAACTGTTAGGGTCTTTGGGGCACCTCAAGGACTTATCCAAAAAATCCTAAAATTTACATGTTAACTAAGCAGTAAAAAAGGCACCTATCGGCAACTATTAGAATATTGTTTTCAAAAAAATTTTTTTTTCAATGCACCCTAGTGTGTATAGCCTGAAGTTCACAAAGAATTCAAAGGCCAGCCTTTAACCATCCAGGTCATCTCAACTTCATTTCCACCATTAACCCAAGGGGCTATAACAATTGGCTCGGATCAGTGCGTCCTCTTAGTATTTAGCTGCCACCGTAGGCAGGGGCGTCTATCCTCCTAAGTTATTGGGGCAACATCCAATTCCCCCTTTTCTTCCCACCACCCATTTGCCCCCCTTTCCATTAATGGTGGCACAAACACTGACAGATCTCTCCCCCCATTTCTTGGATGGAGCATTTGCTCCAATGTTTCTATGGTGTAGACGACCCTGACCGTAGGCCTAATTAAAAAGCCTTTTAAATAGGAGGTTCCTATTTAGAAGACCGTGATATGCGCCTCTATATTTATGCTTCAAAGCATGGCTGCCTAGTAGTCTTAGTTGAGTTTGTAGGCCTATTCATTTGTCTGCATGCCAGTGGTACATAGCTTTTGAAACTGCATGCTATTGCAAATGAATAATTAATGCTCAGGTAAGCCTATGCACAAAGATATACGGCTACGTGTAGACGTTCGGTATTAAATGTAACCTTTACATCCTCATAGTTTCGGAAATCAGTCAAAAAAGGGTAATTTATAGAGTGACTTACTTGGACCTATCCCCTAGTTCGCATTTGGATTTATCTTCCGCATTTCCTTGCGGACGCCCACACTGCAACAGATTATGAAAGCCTAGATCACGTGAGTCCGCAAGAATTTTCTGAGGGGCAAAAATTTTCTATGGGGCAAACTTTTGCATGGGGGAGCAAAATGGCGTTTTTGCATAGAATACCTTATTCATGAACACATGATTAACACATGACAACTTTCAAAAATAAATAATGGTCAAGGCCTTGCCTAAATAATTAAGTGTTTTAGCATTGAAAATCGTGTTTGCACTGTTGTCATAATCAAAATAATCAAGATTTTGTATTTGTAAAATATTTGCAAAATCCAGAGGGTAAATCCCCTTGGCCCTCCGGATGCCCATGGCCTAGATAACACAACCTTGTTATCCTGCTTCAAATTGTAATATTAATGTTACAGCCTGTAATTAATATCGAGTCTACGTGAATGTACAGTGTACATGTATCTGAGTCATTTTCCGGTAACATGTCACATTCACTAATTGAAGAAGTAAATTTTTTTGCAAATTACATTGATTTTTATTTGGAGCAAATCTTGGATATTTCTATTTCACAAATATATATCTGGTTTTGCACTAATATGTAAAATTATGAAGTTTTTAGCAGAGAAAAAATAGCCCTACTAAGATGTATGTCCACTCCGTTACTCCGTTACCAAACACATATAAGTAAGTAAGTATATTCTTTATTACACCATTAGCAAACGCACAATGGGACAGAAGCTAGAAGCATTGATTGTAAAACATTGAAGTAATAATAAATCGAAATAAAAATGATAAAATAATTTAATAAAAAGCAAGTGTTTTCTTATCATTTATGCAGTAATCTAGCAATGAAACCCTTCCCTGTCAAAGGATAACATCGTGGTATCTCACGATTATGCCAGTGAGGTCGAAAAGAATACCCGGAAGATCGTATCGGAGGGAGCAAATCATGGAGGACATGCCCTGGGTCCCGAAGGATTGCAGCAAAGAGAGCATCGTCCGCCTTAGAACACAAAAAGTCAAATGTAGGAGTATTAGTTGGCAGACAAACTTGTCGCTAAGTTTACGTATCAAGGCAGAGAGACGCTCTCTCTCAAGACCATTGGAAAATCCCCACCAGACTGGAGATGAGTACAACATTCGTGCCACTGTGGTGGAACGAACAACATCATGGAGGCGGCTTCCAGTTAATCCATGCGAAACCAGGACTCTCAGAGAAAAAAAGGATTGTTTAGCTTCGCAACAGATGTTGTTAATGTGCGAGGAGAACCCAATTTTTTTTCCGACAAAGTGACTCCCGAAATTTTGATTTCATTTACCCGTACGATCCCCGCAATGGGCGGAGGGGTATCTATAATTTAGACTCGGGACGCCTTATTATGATTTCACACGGCTTGCTATGATTTAAGCGCAAGTTGCAATTTCTGGCCCATTCAGCTATGTGGGCAAGTTCAGAGTCAGTGGTCGCTGTGTTTGAGGCAGGAATTATCAAATAGCAATCATTTGCGTATTTGAATTATCGGTTCCCTGCATGAAGCAATTTTAGTCCAGAAATGGTGGCCAGAAAGTGGCTTGGCCCAAGCCCTGACCCCTGTATAATACTAGCATTGATACATTTGTATGGGGAAATGATACCACAAATTTAGTCCAGTGCACTCGATTAAAAAGCAAAGAAAGCACCCAATTGTAAACAAAATCAGGAATTAACATGGAGGCTAACTGCTGTGCGAGATAATTATGCCTTACACTGTAAGGCTTACAGTGTCAAATGCCTTGGAAAAGTCAAGCGATATCATTCGGGCATACGGCTCGCATGTAACTGTTTCTAGTAAATGATCGGTTATTGCTATCAGTGCCGACGAGGTCGAACCAGATGGCCTGAAGGCATATTGTCTGAATAAAGACTATTTTCCTTAGGGTTGGTAAGGATTGGATAATAGTACATTTGCACAACATATGAGCTATGTAAATATAGTAGACAGCTTCCTGTTGCGTAATGTGACATGCTAATATGTTTTTAGTATTAATGTTCATAAAATAAATACAACAGAAATTACAATACAAATGATTATTTAATTCCATCACATTTTTTATGTTATTAAGAAATTCCACTCCGTTACTGAAATAGAAATAGAAGATCTAATCAATGTAAAGTTGAATGTATTTTTTGGCCAAATAACAAAATAAAAATCACTTGAGCCAATCATATCCAATGATCAAATGAACAGAAAACGTTAAAACATTTATGTTGTCTTAAAAATCTGGTCATAACATCAAAATCACATAAAAAAATTACCAAACATTAAGTCCGCTCCGTTGCTACCTGTCGAGAATTGAGCACAGAATGTTAAAAGTGAACTTTAAAAAAAACAGTCTGCCGAAACAAAAAAATTATTAAAAATGTCATATATTGTTAAATAAATTGCATGAGAAATGATAATTTAAGTAGACGACTTATCTTGACAGTGGAATAAATTTTAGTACCTCAAGGGTAACACTTATAGCAACGGAGTGGACAGTTAATGGAGTGGACAAATTGTGTATCAGCATGGTAAAATATCATATTATCTCTCTTGCGTCCACAGCAATCGTCGGGACACTCATTATATTGCTAATAAACGTTATATTACAAATATTATTTTAATTACTGATCAATATTATTCATAATCATTGCAAAAATGCAGCAACGGAGTGGATGTATTATAAAAAAAACACATTAGGCACGAAATAAATGAAAATTAGTACGAAATTTGTCTTAGCATTTAGAGCCTATATTAAGACATACTTACTTACATAGATCTTCACAGAAAAGATGTGTTAAGTTGCGAGACCAAAGAAATGAAAGGTTCTGAGATGCGAGATAATTTTTACACGTTAACGGAGCGGACATAATATTCTGGGGACAAGTTAACAAATATTTTCTTTAAAATTATACTGAAGATCCGGTTCACCCTGTTGTATTTAGAAATATACAATTATATTTAATATAAAAGAAACATACAAATTTGACGGCTTAATGCAAATCATTTTGAAATTGTAGACGAAAGCAATAAGTACTATAGCCTTTGGACGGTAACGGAGTGGAACATTTTAATTTCAAAATAAATTTTAATAAATTATTTTATTGCTATGAATTACTTTCAAAGAATTTAAATTGTTGACTCATCAATAACATAACATAACAAAGGTTTTAAGTGGGTCAGAAGACGTATTGTCTGTGTTAGAACCACTGCAAAATAACCTCGAACACTTAATAGCCTAATTTTCCTAGCCTCTTCTTAAAAGCTGTGATAGTGTCCACTGAGACAGTACTATCATCCAAACCATTCCACAGGTTTACAACTCTTTCTGCCCTAATGTTCCTTTCGGACTCTAAAATAATTTATACCTGTGTCCCCGTGTTGCCTTGTTTGGTGCTAATTCAAAGAACGTCTCCCACTGCAGTCCTTCCTTTCCAGTGATAATCTTATAACCTTCGATTAGATATCTCCTCTGCAGTGCATCTGATTTAAGGCGAGCGATCGATCGCTCTTCTTGGTCGCTCGCCTAGCAAAGGTACCGGCGAGCGATTTACCGCTCGCCTAGCCGAAGACTTCTCACCATCGGTGACAGTCGGTCGTCGCTCGCTGAGTTTGAGTTAGACTCCAAGACGATAAATGAACCTGGAACCATGCCATTATTTTATTCATCTAATTAAGATTACTTCAATTTACTTACTTGCTGGCAATGAACTAAAATCCCTTAGGCGCATAGTGCGCTATTATTATGACAACAAATCTGTCTCAGATGTCTGGCAGTGCATAGGGCCTACAACGTTGCCGTCGTTCGGAACTGCCAAGTAGGCCCCTATCTGCATGCTGCATGGTTGATATGGTGATGGCGATGGGAGTTAGCAACGGGTTCGCCGAATCACGCTTCAGTTTTCTCACTTCAATGCTGTCTGATCGAAGGCTGTCTATGAGTCACAGCACAATGGCAGACTTGTTGATTTGTGCAAACCACCTAACGTGGTTGGAGAAAAACGTGAAGACTTGATAAACGACACAGTCTAAACACATGCATGTTAAGTAGGGTGCTCCAAAAAATTAAAAGTTGAAAATTCAATTCTCCCCGGACATTTTCCCATGCGTCTCATACAGATGAGTCTAAAAATCCAAATTTGAGGTTTTTAAATTAAGGTTAAGCCTTGCCACCAGCCCTATGAAGTTTCAACAATGACCCTGTTACACCGTTATGAGTTTCCTTAGTGAAATCTGGACGTCTGCGTCTATGAGCTTCAATCACCTGCAGAATAAACTGTCTTTGTCCTTTGTGATTGCATTTGCAGTCTGTTATCAGTTTCATCGCTCTTTCAGTCAAATCATTCACCACTTTTACATGACGAACAAACATGGCTGGTTGTCAACTCCAACTCCCCGAGAAGGATGATCGCAATTTCATATCCGGAATTCAATATAAATATAAGAACTGATTAACCAACCAAGTATAATTGCCTACTAATATAGAATAACTATGTACCAAACTGAAATATTAAGCTATTCATATATTCCGCATATTAAACTGTATGAGATACAGATTGTCGAGGTATCTTCTCAGACGACAGATGCTTCCCTCTGTCGTGGCATATTTGCATAATTATTATTTTTATATAAATCCCGTAGGCCAGGCTCATTTTTGATGACAGTATATTATTGAATCTACCTTGACTCTGTAACAAGTTGCACACATGTCAGCTTGGTTAGGATAAACGAAATTGATTGATTGATGGATTGACTGATTGATTGGAAATCGTGCACAGTTTTCAACTGTGCTGGTGGTAGGCTGAGCCAGTCACTTTCAATATTAAGTAGGTTGAACATAAGCAATGACTTTTTTGTCAATCAAATGAATCAGTTTTGTGGGTGCATTCAATTGCGGAAATGATCTTACTACAGCCTAAGTTCAGTTTCCAGTGGTTGTGTTTTTCTCATTTTCAGAAGTTGTAATGTTATATTGTTAGGAGCAATTGCTCTTAGGCATTTCACCTGAATGAGACGGGCATTCAAAATCGCCATCAGATTCTGCTGATTGTGAGTCAGAAGCATGTTCCGGGATTAAGTTAAGTGGGTCTGGCAGTAGATCTGCATTGTTAAAAGATGCCGAAGCGCAGATCTTTCTTTTCTTTTCTGTCGCTTCTCTGACGAAGTCGGAAGAGTCTCTCAGCATTTTAGTTTCTACTCTCTTTATGAGCCTTTATCCTCGGATGCCATGAGTACAGTCTTCTGTTCTTGCAGGGCTGCCAGAAAAGCCATATCTTCATCTGTCTGTTGCTGGCTGTGTATACGGTCATTTATAATATTCTTTTGAGCATCTTGGTGTGCAATATTAAAGTAGTTCTTCAGTTCTTCAATAAACTTAATTTCTTTTTCTTGATTTGATGTGCACCCCTTTCGCTTCTGGATGACTCGATAATTCTCCTAAAGATCCAGAATCTTGACCTAGACCTTGTCTTTTCGTTGTATGACAATTCCAGCCTACCCCATTCTTTTTGCACTGCTGCCAGTACTTTCTCTGCAATCGATCCTTTAAAATTTACATGTTTTTCTTGCTCCACTGGACCATTTTTCAGATGAAAGAACAAACACAGGGCATCTCCTTTTGCAGGAATTCTGTTGGCTGGAAATTGGCCTCCCAACAAGTCATCTAACTTCATCATCACTTCTTAAACTGGTTTATCCATGTTCAGTTGTTCACTAAACAAATGAAGACTCAGGACACTTAAAAATCTATATAATAAATTTCACCAAGCACATAAAATAGTTCACAAAAGAAGTTAATCATCATGAAAATGATTACGTTTTTCCTCCATGATATTGCCGATTTTAAGCAAATTCGCTTATTTTCACATATAACATTTTTGTGCCGGTGGCAAGGCTTAACCTTTTCCAATGGGTCTGAAAATTGGTACAGTTGAACAAAGTGATAAATGGAATGGGAAAATTGCCAGGGAGCAGTATTTTTAGAAACTTTTTAGAAACCCATTGTATTCTGGAGCACCCTAATGTTAAGTCGCCGTAAATTTATCCTCAGTGCTATCGATTCCTGTTCCCATCCACCAGCAAAGGTGGCAGCAATCTCGAGCAGTGTCGGCGGTTCAGACCTGATGACTTGCTATCCGAATCTGGTGATGATAAGGATGCCAATGGCAGTTCTGATCATGAAACAGATCATTCAGACTCAAGTGATGACGATTTTGGAGCAGGTGACATTGACATGGAAGAATAAAATATTTTGGCATGGCCCATAATGCCACCCACTGGCAGTGACAGTGATTGAATGTGTCAATGTGTGATGCGAGAACACTAGTGAGCTACAGATAATGTTACAGTAATCATTAATTATATATCGTACTCGTTCGAATAGCTGCATATAATAATTAACGTGATGTTACTGTAATCATTAATTATAGCCAAGTAGCACGATAAAACTTATTACAACTATGATGCAGGACGGATAACAACATCGAATTGAGATAGGCCTACTAGATGATTATTATATGCAGCTATTCGAACGAATACGATACATAAAATACGCTGTACGTAAAAGCTCCCAAGGTCGACCGCGCATCGCTCGCCTACTCGATCCAGCGCGATCGATTTTCAACCCGTATAGCCTACTATTTTCAAATCAGACGCACCGCTCCTCTGCTCCTCCTTCTCTCCAGTGTTGTTAGTTCACATCTTTTCAACCTTTCTTCATAACTTAAATCTCTGTAGCCCCAAATAATTGTTTAGCTCTTCTTTGCACTTTCTCCAGCTTTTCAATGTCCTGTTTCAGGAACGGATTCCATAAGGATTCCATACCTGGATACAGTATTCCAACTGCGGCCTAACCAGTGATTTGTACAACCTCATTATTGTATCCTTGTCTCTGGTGACTATTGTCCTTCTTATCATACCAAACGTTGAATTAGCCTTTTTCGAAGCTTCAGCACATTGCCTTGAAGGTTTTGCAATCATCTGCATAATCACTCCCAAGACCCTTTCTTCCTCACTCACTTTCAATACCTTACCTCCCATTTCACATGAAAACTCACTGTTTCTCTTCCCCATAATTATCAGTGTGATGCTCGTTAACGTTAACGATAACGAAAATGTTCGTTAACGAACAAAAAATGATTTCGTTAACGATAACTATAACTATAACTAAAAAATATCATTAACTATAGGGCCTAACTATAACTATAACGAAAATAACACTAACGAAAATTCATCGATATTTTCCTTAATGATATAAAAAGTGCAATATTGCTAAATATAAGAACGTGAAAAGGAGCAGTCTTCAAATTACCCATCAACAAAATGGGACGATGGATTTGAAAAAGTTTGACAATTCCTGACAAGGGAAGGGGCGTTCAAGACAAATTGACTTCAGCAATAATTAAATAAAAAAGTAACCATAAATTCAGAAAGTCTTTATGGGTGATCTATTTCATTTTTATTATTTTGTAACTTAATCAACCGCGATATTTTCTTCGTTTTTAAAATATCCTGTTTATTGGTCCCAGCTAAAATGAGAAAATGTGCTGCATATTCTCTTTGCGTATATTCTGAGTTCTTTACGAAAATCTAATATTTCGAGTTTCTTTTTGATGGAAAGATAAGCCTAATTTTTTTCGATTGGTAATATTAAAGAGTGAGAAACTTGTTTTGATTTTAATTTTCTATGTTAAAAGGAATATTATAAAAAAAAGTTATCATGTTCATGTTCAAATTAGTAATGCTCATAAAAAAGCAACTTGAATAGGCCCCTACACATTTAGAAGAAACGAGATTGTATTCTTGAATGGAAAAATCTATTAAATATCTGTTACAGAGAGTGACTCCACGTGTACTGTAGCCATTAAGTATAAAATTCAAATCTGAATAACAACATTTTGTTTTTTTCGGCAATTTCAGTTTCTTGCATTTGTTAGAGTTATAAAAATATTCTGGGGTGGGGTAATTTTCTTTGACATAATTTTGTTAAGGGATCCTTGAATGTTTGACAGTGGTTGACAAGGGGGAGATATCAAAATCTGCCTTAAAAAATTTCCGGCATAATTAATCGATGACCCCAAAGAGACCAGGCGGAGCGCCATTGGGGCCAGTTGTAACTATACTATCTAAAGTTAACTAAAGTAAAAGTCCAGAAACTATAACTATAACTAAAAATAATGCTAACTATAACTGTAACTATAACTAAAATGAAAAACATTAACTACAACTGTAACTATAACTAAAAAATAATACTAACTATAACTGTAGCTATAACTAAAATGAAAAACCATTAACTATAACTGTAACTATAACGAAAATAAAATCTGTAAGGAGAATCACACTGCCCCATATGCATCACTGAGCACTTTTTCAAATGAAAGAGCATTTACCAGTCCTGTGACCATCTGAACATTCTTCGTAGATATTCTCGCAGTGTCTCTGCTTCTTCTTCATCATCCACTGCTCTACATAGTTTTGTGTCATCTGGAAACTTAGAAATTTTTGACAAAATCCCATCGTCTATGTCATTAATAAAAAGTACGACCGGCAGTGGCCCAAGCACTGATCCTTGTGGCACTCCACTTAGCACTGTCGTCCAGCTAGAGTGTTTATATCATATGCCCATCTTTTGTCTTCTACCTGATAGCCAGCTTTGAATCCATGTTAGTACTTGCCCTCTAATCCCACTTGCTCGCAACTTTTGGCCAGCCTTGCATGAGGCACTTTGTTAAATGCCTTGGCAAAGTCCAAGTAAATTATATCTACAGGTTTTCCCTCGTCAACCCTCTCATAGACCTCCTCAAAGAACTCTAGCAGATTTGTCAAACACGAACGGCCTCTGGTAAATCCATATTGACTGCCAATTATGATATCATGCCTATTCAAATGTTCCACTATATTATCCTTAATAATTCTCTCCATGACCTTGCGCACCACACTAGTTAAACTGACTGGTCTGTAGTTCCCTAGTTCACTTCTAATTCCCTTCTTAAACAATGGCACTATGAGTGCATTCCTCCATTCCTGTGGAACTTCTCCAGCCTGCATTGATTTTATTGAAGATCTGAGCTCGCTTTTCATGGGCCCGGGTGCAGAGGGTTCCGCATGGGCCCCTGTTTGGCCTTGTAAGGCTTGTAGGCTTGTGTTCTTACCAATGCTGTCATGGACTCACGTGTATGCCATCCGCCACATAGGCCAAACGCCTAAATCAAGGTCTTATGTCACACTGATAAAATTGCGTAAGATATCGCTATCATACAGATAAATCAAAGATTTAAGATAAATTAGTTATTCTGTTTACTAACTTCGCTGTAGGCCTATAGTAATATGCAGTTTGTGTAGCCTACTCCCTACAAAAACTAAACAGTTTTACATTTGCTATTTAAGTATGCAATAGTCCTAATGTAACAACTCATTCACAGAATAAACATGAATGCTGTAAGAATGAGACGGATAAATCACAATGTTATAATTTCAGTTATTTCTCAATCAGATTTAACACATGTCACTTTGCATACTTGCAATGCATGCAGTGAGTCAGATTTATTCACTTATAGTCATGTCATGTCATGTTGCCGTCGTCGCTTTGCGATGGTAGGCTACATGAATGGCTAAGAATGGGTCAACATTTTCCAGCATTTCCGATCTCGTACTGCAAACATTAGTCTGGTTCCAGATAGTCCAATCCATTTTATAATGTTGTCAATCCAGGATATTCTTGGTCTGCCGCGATTGCGAATCCCTTCTACAAGGCCTGTCATCAGGCTGCCTTCGATGTTGTCCTTCGGCTGCCGCATGATGTGTCCAAAGTACCTTAGCTTGCGGGTTCGGACGTGGTTCAGCAGTTCGCTTTTGGTCCTCGCCAGCTTGTATATTTGTTCGGTGGTCATCTTTTTTGTCCAGGGAATTCTTAGCATCTTTCTGACGCACTTGTTCTCGAATGCTTGGATGCATTTCTCTTCTTCTTTCTTTAACGTCCAAGCCTCACATCCGTATGTTGCTGTTGGCCATGCCAATGCCTTCATCATCCGTAATTTGGTGTCATTATGTATTGACTTGTTCTTCCAAAGTTTCGTCAGTTTAACCATGACTGCCATTCCCATGGCAAGTCTTGAATTAACATCGTCCCTGCAGTTCGCCTCTGCAGTTACTTTGCTCCCCAAGTACACAAAGGATTTTACTTGCTCCAGTCCTCCGGTGTCCACTTTTATCTCGAGTGTTTCTTCTATGCTCGTCATTACCTTCGTTTTGTCGCATTGATCAACATTCCATATTCTTTTGCTGCATAATCGACTCGACTCACAATTTTTTGTAATTCTCTTGACGATGTTGCCACTAACACGATTTCATCCGCGTACCTGAGATTGTTGATGGTCTTTCCACCAATCCTGAATCCCCCAGTGAACCCAGATCGCGCTTTTCGCATAACCTGCTCTGCTAGTATATTAAACAGGCATGGCGAGAGGTTGCATCCTTGCCGGACTCCTTTTTTGACTCTGAACCACGCTGAAGTGTGACCGTCTCTTCTGACATTGGCGTGTTGTTGTTTGTACAGACTTCGTAATAATTGTGTCAATTAGGGTGGAAACCCCATTTCAAGCATGGTCAACCATAGTTGATTATGTCTGATCATATCGAAGGCCTTTGTGAAGTCGATAAAGCAAAGGTACACCGGTTGATTTCTTTCTTTTGCTTTTTCTAGTATAATTCTCAGATTCACAATCTGGTCTCGTGTGCCTCTTTTTGGTCTGAACCCAGCTTGTTCCTGTGAAATCTCTTCTTGTAGTTTGAGCTGCATTCTTTCTAAGATCACGCGTACGTAGTAGTATCTTGCTAGCATGCGAGACCAGAGCGATCGTTCTGTAGTTGCTGCATTGGAGCGGGTCTCCCTTCTTGGGCAGTGGGATAAATGTTGATTGCGTCCATTCTTCTGGCCAGACTCCGATCTTCCATACTGCTACACAAATCTCGTGGAGTTTGGTCATTGTCATCCCCCCCCCCAAACCTGAGTAGCTCTACGGCTACATCATCCGGGCCTGGTGCTTTACGTGTTGCCGACTTCAACACTGCTCTTCTGATTTCATCTATCAATGGTGGTGGTTCTCTCTCCTGTGTGTCAATTTCTATTTTTGTGTTTTCATCTTCGTCATCGTATAGTTCTTCGCTGTATTCTTTCCATCTCTGGTTTACTTTCAGTCAGTTGCCTTACCGTCTGAAAAACAATTCTGCTGTTTCCTTTTCTTGCATTTTCCTCAAGCTCGTTGCATAATGTGTCCAACTCCTCCTGTTTGTCCTGTCGCAATCGTTTCTGTACCTCGGTTCGTAGTTTCCTGTATTCTGAAGGTGATGTCGTCTTGACCTCTCGCTTCCTTCTTATTAGGTCGAAGGTGTCATTAGAGATCCAGTTCTTGCGTTTTTGTTTATTTTTCTGTAGTGTCGCCTTAGCAGCCCCTTATAGTACTAGTACTTAAAACAGTGCCATGGCATCATAGAGTTTTCTTTCTAGCCTTTTGTTCGGCAAAAATATCAGTCATCCTCGCAACGTTTATCATCCTTGCACGCTGTACACTTTGCGTACAGTCTGTTATCAGTACCGATCCAGTTCCAGACATTGCCGCTGCAGAGTCAGCTTTAGTGACAATGAAACTGGAGTTTTTTTTGGCAATTTCCTAATTGATTCTGTTGCCACCTGTTGACGTCGTTTACGTTTCGCAAATCCGCTAAAATATTTTGATGTAATACTCGGATTAGGCCTAGGGCCTACGTCTTGCAAACAATGTTTCATACACTTAACCGACAGAACACAGGCGTAGCTACATTGAGGCAAGAGGAGGCACTGTTGCCTCCTCTTGGTTTAGAAATTTTCCTTGGGTTAGGGGCCGTCCATATGTTACGTACGCAAAAATTCGGGAAAATTGGACCCCCTCCCCCTGTCCGCAAGCGTACTTTCTTCCCCACCCCCCCCCCGCGTACGTACGCTTGACGCACCCCCCGCCCCGAGAAGACCAGCTGCAGAAAGTGTCTCTCTGCACTTTAGGCCAGATTGAAGGATGAGTGAGGGCCAATATAGACAAATTATAGGTGTCTCGTTCACAGCACAGAATAACTGCACATGGCTTTTATATAATGTAATAAAATGCCATTGGACGACTATAGGACAATGCAGAGTTATAATGTGGACATAGCGTTATAGAAATGTATTTTGCGTACGTACACATTTTGTCCCCTCCCTCCTCCCCCCCCCTGTCCGCAACCGTACGCAAAATCGCCAAAATCCGATCCGATTAATTGTAAAACGAAACTTTCAATTGTGGTTATACAAAATTGTCTGGTGTCTTGGGCCCCTGGAGGTCGTGGGCCTTGCACCCCCTGCACATATGATAGCTACGCCTCTGTCTGAGCTAATATCACTCCAATTTCTTCCCGCACTTTCACCACATTTTCCTTAGTAAACATTAGCCTACCTGCGTTAATCCCTCTTCACAACAGTCTGTTTGCTTAGGCTCTGGGATATTTCCTAATTCTTCTAAAGTAAACACTGAGCTGAAATATTTAGGGGCCATCCATATATTACGTACACAAAAATCCGGGAAAATTGGACCCCCTCCCCCCTGTTCGCAAGCGTACTTTCTTCACCACCCCCCTGCGTACGTACGCTTGCCGCCCACCCCCCCCGAAGACCAGCTGCAGAAAGTGTCTCAACAGCCCGACTGTCTGCACTTTAGGCCAGATTGAATGATGAGTGAATGGCCAATATAGACAATTTATAGGTGTCTCATTCACAGCACAGAATAACTGCACATGGCTTTTATATAATGTAATAAAATGCCATCGGAAGACTATAGGACAATACAGAGTTACACGCACCCGTACGCAAAATCGCCAAAATCCGACCCCCTCTGCCCCCCTAAGTGCGTACGTAATATGTGGATGGCCCCTTATTGAGTACTTCAGCAGCTTCCACATCATCCACAATAACTTCTCTCTTTCCATCTTCCCTTTTTTCAATGATATCCTATCATGTCTTTCCTTCTCTTCTTACTTCGGACAGTTGTAAAAACTCTTACTATCCTCCTTTACGTTTCTCGATAACTTCTGCTCAAAGGTTTTAATTGCTTTTTTTGTTTGCATTATTGCAGGTATTTCTTTTATTCACGTACTTGTTTCTTGAATTTTCAAGTCTGGCAACACTCTCATGTTGTCCATTCTCTGTTTCTGTCTTCATCTTCTGAAAAGTCTTCCATGCTTTGTTCTTTGCCTTTCTTTTTTGTTTTAATCTGATCACTTTGCATGATCAGACTAGATATTGTTTTCTGAGAAATAACCGGGGACTGCCGTATTTCCAGTTTAGCCAAATCTTCTTCTTTCTTCTTCTTTCCCTTCAGGCTCGAATTAATCCCTCTTTGAAGAGGGGTCAGCCACTCGGATCCTTCTCTTCCACTTGTTTCTTTCTTGAGCATCTTCTTTCTTCAGTTTTAGGAGTTTTAGGTCTTGTTGTATCGTGTCTTCCCATCTCTTCCTCTGTCGTCCCCGACTGCGGCGTCCATATACCTCTGCATTCATGATTCTTTTCACACAGCTATCATCCTCTTTTCTCATCACATGTCCATACCACCTCAGCCTGGTCTCTCGTACTTTGTCAGTTATACATGCCACCCCGAGCTTCTTTCTGATGTCCACATTTGAAAGAAGCTCGGGGTGGCATGTATAACTGACAAAGTACGAGAGACCAGGCTGAGTTTAGCCAAATACCGGAAAATAACTCATCTAGGTGGCCAAGAAGTCCTCTCTAGAATACTTTATGCTTCTCCTGCCTGGTGGGTTCTACTACTCAAAGTGATCGGGATAAACTATCTTCAATCATAAGAAAACTAATGAGAGGACATTACTTACCTGAAGGCAATCCTTCATATGCTCAACTCTGTCAACTAGCTGATACCAGTCTCTTCTTAGCCATAAGAAGCTTTAATGATCATGTCCTTCATGATTTATTGCCTCAAATTAAATTAACAGGATATATGTTGCGCCCCAGAGGCCACAATCTTACTTTACCCCATTCTGATAATCTGGTTAGAAAAAGCTTTATTATTAGGATGCTTTTTGATGTTGTTTAATTAGTAAAACTGCCAGTCATTTTAGATAATAGTAATAGTTTTAAATTTCTATGCTATTAGGCTATGATGCTTTTGATATACTGTTATTACCCTAGTAATTTTTAATTTTTTTAAATTTACTCTCCTTTTTTCAAATATTAGGCCTATTATCTTATTATTACTTCAATGTTTTTTGTCTCTATACTTGTTCACCAATGTGCGGTTCGCTTTTGGTTTTTCAATAAAGAATATTAGCCTAATAATAATAATAATAATAAATAACCCTCCGATACCTGTAAAAGGCGCATAATTGTGCACGGGCCATAGATATTAGGGTGTCCCAAGACAACCAAGGGAAAAAAGTTTTTTTGAAACTTATGACGCAGTCCCTCTAAAAAGTTTCTTTATGATCCCATGAGAACACCTGCAAAATTTTATGACATTTAAAAAATATTTATGGGTCCCACAAGGCTCTTAGAATTGGGGTGGTTTGTCCTAAATTATGTGTGATGTCTCTGAGTTTGAAAATTGCCATAGGATCAGCCTTTGATCCCATAATAACATGCTTAATACCATTAGAAAGCTCTTAAATGGTACAACCTACAAACACTGGCAATTGTTTTAATTTATTTTATTAATATAACCTTATTGTATATATGAATAATGTTTCAACTACGAAGAAGACAGAAAACATGCAAAATCGAGATTTCTTGGCTTCAGTTTGTATTTTGCAATAGTTTACATAAATCTCCCAATATATTATTCATGATGATTCTAGCTTCTCTAGTCAACAAAATAGGCTGCTCAACATCTTCAGCAGTGCTTTCTAACTTACCATTCACCGTCAATAAAGCATTTTCGTAGTGAAGCTGTGAGAAAACCAAGGATGAATTTCAAGCCTGTAAATCTGTCGTGCGCCGCGAGGCAAGCTGCTATCTATGACACCACTGCAGTAGACGTGGACAGAATATGCCATTCCTAATTTCTTCTCTAGTTGATGGAAGTACTATTACTTCTGGGTGTGCCAAAGTTGGCCTCTGAGTCAGGACAGGCAGCAGTGATAGCAGTTCTGGACCTTTTGCAGTCATGGCAGTGCGATTTGCTGTCAGCATGTACTTTGACACAACGGCCTCAAACACCGGCAAAGTTAATGGAGCCTGCACTCTTCTAGAGACAGCCATCGGTCATAATCTGCTGTGGATGGCTTGTCGACATGAAATGTTTGAAGTCCTCTTGTCTGATGCATTCATATTGTGCCTTGATAAAGTTTGTCCATCAACTGGGCCTGACATTCTGTTCTTCAACTGATTTAGAGATAAATGGTCCGACCTGTTCCACCATAATCCCAAGCCTTTTTGATGAAAACGAATCTGTTATCTAGTTGATGGCCTGTGAATGACAGGGCATCTAATGTTTCAACAGATTTGAAGTCAACATCTACATCCACGCGTGGTTCTCATGTCGAGTCGCTGCTGATGCTTGAAGCTGTTGCTCTGTAGACACAGGACTGAAGATGAGACAGCGTCATTCTTGGTACCTAAGTCAAGAGAGCTAGTGCCTCTCTCTTTTCTCAGCATCTGTCTTCTGAAGAGAAGGCACAACTTATCTCGACCAATGAAAGATGATCGAGGATTGCACATGATCACATTGATCAGTCTCTTCCCCGCACAATAACGGAATTAGGCCTATCTATTTCTCGAAACTTCTTCCGAGCTACCGCCATCGAAGGCAGTTTTCTCGATATTCCAGTTGCGGAGTTTCTCGAAAGCCACTCATATAAGATCGTTTGTGAGTTTGTTAATAACTTGGCATGTGTGAATGAGAGTGCTGAATGTTGTTTTGCTCTTATACAGTATGTAACAGTATGTATATAGTATGTAAGGGGCCATCCACATATTACGTACGCACTTAGGGGGAGCAGTTATTCTGTGCTGTGAATGAGACACCTATAAATTGTCTATATTGGCCCTTCACTCATCATTCAATCTGGCCTAAATTGCAGACAGTCGGGCTGTTGAGACACTTTCTGCAGCTGGTCTTCGGGGGGGGGGGGTAGGCTTCAAGCGTACGTACGCAGGGGGGGGGGGTGGTGAAGAAAGTACGCTTGCGAACAGGGGGGCGAGGGGGTCCAATTTTCCCGGATTTTTGTGTACGTAATATATGGATGGCCCCTAACAGTATGTTCAACAAGAACAAAGAACAGAAACAGTTTCTTCTACAAGTTGTTGAAGCTGTTGACAATAGGCAAGACTTCTCTAAGTGCAATCATGACAATCATGTAGATATGTAGAAAGTAGATTGTAGAAATGAAGAATTAAGCAGCTGAAGGTGTAATCAATGATGAAGAAAAAGCAGATGAAGGCATAGAGAGCTGAAATTATGGCTTGTAGCAATATCAAAGATTTGTACTGATGATTGCTTCTAGCTATAATGTGGTAATAACTGATATTGCAAAGTCCAAAAATCTTAAGTTTTGTTTAATTTTTTGTACTATTTGATTGTAAAACCATACATATAATATCCAATAAAGTTACATACTTGTAGATTCTACTATTTAAGAGCTTTCCAATGGTGTTTAACATGTAATCATGGGATCCAAGATTGATGTTTAAAAGCGTTTAGTCGGGCTCAAATTATGCCAATATGGGGAAAATTTGAGAGTCTTGGGGGACCCCTAAATATTTTTAAAATGTCATAAAATTTTAAAGGTGTTATTATGGGACCATAAAGAAATTTTTTAGAGGGACTGCATATAAAAATTCAACAAAAAATATTTTTGGGACACCCTAATAGATATAGGCCTATATGTGTAACGCATTTTACGTTTTTGGTGATCAATAATGCAGTCTTGTTGTCCTCGAGACCAAGGTCTTGGTCTCGAGTGCACTCGAGTTCGTTTTTAAAAGTCTTGGTCTTGGTCTTGCGGTTCAAGGTCTTGGTCTTGAGGTTCAAGGTCTTGGTCTTGGTCTTGAGGTTCAAAGTCTTGGTCTTGGTATCGCAAGACCAAGACCAAGACCGGCTGTCAATATGAACAGTCATTTAACAGAACTCAAGAATTCTGTATCAAGCCTGCGTGCATCATACGACCAATATCTATGGATGGGATACAAGTCTTGTTGATCACGAAAACCCATTGGCAGCAGCAACAGTTATTCTGTATCATGGGAAGATTTCAAAAGGACTCACTATCTGTACATTTACATCCAGTGCTTGAAAAGCTTCTCTGTGTGTGTGTGTGTGTGTGTGTGTGTGTGTGTGTGTGTGTGTGTGTGTGTGTGTGTGTGTGTGTGTGAGCGACTTCAGCACCTGTAGAACGTATTTTTTCACATGGCGGAATTTTTATGAGCGAATTGGTTTTTATAAAATACAAAAGGCATTTGGAATAATATTTTGCATGAAGGACTTTTGAATACAAATTCGGATTTCTCTGCAGTTTGCATTTAATGTTAATTTGCTTGAATAAAATAAAAGACTCACGTTTTCATTAAAATAGCGAATATTCCGACTTGACAATTTTAGAAGTCTTGACCTGATTGCGATTTTTTGGGTCTTGGTCTTGAGGTTCAAGGTCTTGGTCTTGGTCTCGAGGTTCAAAGTCTTGGTCTTGAGGTTCAAGGTCTTGGTCTTGAGGTTCAAGGTCTTGGTCTTGAGGTTTAAGGTCTTGACAACAAGACTGCAATAAAGTAGGCCATCTGAAACTTTGCCTAAACCTTAGCGATGCTATCTACAATGAAGGAATCTTTTTCTCAGAACGGAGCTCTCGTTGCTCTATTGTCTTGCGCTCTCTTAGCACGTTAGTCATCTCTCATAGTTTCAGACAATAGTTTGGATGTAATTTTCATTTAAGATAGGCGAAACAGAAACTTCAGCCAAAGTCCTTTGGATCCTCAAGGAGTCTTAACTGTTCTAAGTTAAAATACTTTGATTTCTGGACCCAAATTCTTTACACGTAATTGCCCGACTCATTTATTGAAATCATTTCGACTTTGACTCAAGTCGTGGAGTGCATACCTCTGTCCATAGTTCAACCCACCTTAGCCTGCGTCTGTATACAGGGAGTCATTCTGAAAATTAGGGTTTCATTTCGACTTTGATAAGCAAGGTCTTAGGGTCATCCATAAAGGACGTCCGCAATGAGGGGGAGGTCCATGCGGACAAATGCGGACAAGGGGAGGGAGGGTTATGACCAGTGCGGACGTCCGCATCTAAACTTTTAAATTTGATAGTTGTTAAACACCACATTGTTTCAACCTTTCCTAAAAGACGAAAAGGTCAGTGAAGTGATTGCCTGAAACCAATTGCATGGTATAACCTTTACTGAGACTTTAAGAAGGCTTTTATTACAGCACATCCTGCGATATGAAACCCGACCTGTTACCTAAACGTGCACAGGTACTGTAGAATAATTGTAAAAATAATGACGATGACATTAAAAATTGGCTTAGACGTGCGGACGTCGCAAAGGGGGAGGGAGGGAGGGTAAGGTCAAATGCGGACGAATGCGGACAAGGGGGAGGGAGTGGTCCAAAGTAGGTCTGATTTTGCGGACGTCCTTTATGGACGACCCCTTAATGAAGTAGAATCACTCGATCCTGTTCACAAAGCTCTTCACTGGCTTAAAATTAACAAATAAATGGTGCAATGGAATCATTTCACTTAATTACAACGTTCTCCAATCATCTTCGCCAGTTATTCACCGTTAACCACCCCACTCTTCTTTCACAGTAACAAGTCGCCCTCCAGTTGCCTCATCTTCTAAACACATTCATCGTTCAACAGTTCAAAATACTTCACCTATTTGGAAGACTTCCACAAAATTATTACTATTACATGAATTATTATTGATCTGATAAATGACACTATCTAATGACCCAGCATCACCTGATGTCGATATTAAAGCAATTGTGAGTGAAGGACTTGCTCAATGTCCCAACACATAACACAGTAACTGGGGAGGCTCGAACCTGTACCCTCTATGTTACAAGGCAAGTGCTCTAACCAACATGTCCCAGAAGTATGCAGTAATATATTGCACCTATCTGGCAAGTTCATGCTACTGGATTAACAACGCTGCTTTAATAATAATAACAACAATAAAAATAATAATAAAATTAATAATTTTTAAAGTAAGAAATGAAAATTCATAACAATTTAAATTGCTTCAAGCCATGTTCCAGTTTATGACATTGTTTTCTTTTACTGAATATTCTACATGCAACATTGCACAAATTAGGCACAGATAAGTCACCACACTGCATGAAGAGTCTTTTAATGCACTCATTAACACTGGAAGAGTTTGAATCAAACTGAACATCTAAAGCTTGGAATTAAAGATATGAAAAACAAGTAATCTGGGGAAGCAACCAGCAATCACAAATCCTTGACTTAACTAACCAATGCAATTCCCTTGCTAACAAATTAATATTTTCATAAAAAAGCAAAGCTAACAAACCAGGATTTGAAAGAGATTTCAGCTAAGGCACAAAACAAAGACAGCAATCCAGTAATGTAACACACATCAAATTCCACAGTGGGTATTGGTGCTCAAATATTAAACCTTGCCCACATGGTCTAATATTCGAAGGATACTCAATAATCCAACTGCTGTGACTAGTCAGTGTTGCTAATAACACCCCACAATTGCCTATCAATGATCTACGGTCTAACTAAGAGCAAAAATTAAGCAATATATTTTGCAATAGCAATACTAGCATCATTAAGTAAAAGTTCTATTTTCAGAATGATTACCTGTAACCAGACGAACACTTATGAACTAAAGCACAAAAGAGCAAAAAGTTTCATCCTGTTGTAATTAATACTTTCCAATAATGCGTTGGAGTCTAGTGCACAAGTAATAATTATGATCTCAAACACAGGTCGCACGCAGGTTGTTGTAACTTCACCGGTATGTGTCTTTCCCAACAAAGTGAAATGCAATATTGCCACAGTAAGCTATGACCCATTTTGAGATCGTGACCTGTTTATGAGATTACGAGACCATGACCTACATTTATGAGATCAAAGAATTTACTACACAATATTTTCCTATGACCTATTATCCTATTTGAATCTGCCCTAAATTTCAAACTTGCTTCTATTTTTATGTTAAGTTTCATCGTATTCCTTTCCTACAACAACACAAACAACTAAACCATCATTATCTAATATTACAGCAACTATTGCTACACAAAGTTAATAGTAAGAACACCAACAACACAACAGGCATCAGCAACAATTAAAACAACTGCAACAATAACTATTACAACAATTACAACAGCGATTATAACAATAACTACATGTATTACAACAAATTATAGCAATAATTACAACAATAACTAATACAAGCATTTAAAAAAATTTATAACAATTAAACAACAATTACATGTATAACAACAATTACAACAGCTACAACATGAACAGTAAAACATAATTGTATAATTGTAATGATACTAGGGTGTAGATAGCCTGATAAAACTGTAACAAATTGTTAGAGTACATAACGCTCTAAAGCATACACCAGTCCCAGCATACACTTTACTTCAAAGATAAAAAATGAGAACTGCATTGTCATTACGATTTAAGTAAAATAATCATAACAGTATCTAGGCATGTTCAGTTCCACATATTATGTAATACAATACAATACGATACTGCCCTACTACCAAAGTTCAGAAGTGCACATGACCATTAGGGTGGTCCACAGACACATGGTAAAAAATAAAGTTCAAGCTAGAAACCAGGCCACCCTCTCAGTTTTTTACACCTATCAATAGTATTATTGAGACAAAATTTCAGCTTCCAATTCCAATTGGAAGACGATGCTCACGGACTATGTTACTTTGTCATATAGGCCTACCGATAAATAGACATTAATTGCAGAAATGAGTGTGTTGGCATACAAATGCATTTTATTTCAAGCTAGATCAAATATTACTGTAATTTGACAACATATGTAATACAATAACAGTTAGACAGATGGAACTGTAAAATTTCAGAAGGTTTAATGAATTGCAAATGTCCAAAAATGTCAAAAACATCTTCCAGTCCGTGAAAATCGAATGTCGATTGTTCTTGTTTTATAATTTCAACATTTGTTACAGTATTTGACTCTAGAAACTGCAAGGCTTTGCAAGCAGTGCCTCAACAGCAGCCTTCTTTGTTGTGTGAGTGAGAACAGCTTTCATATTTGCCTCGAGCACTTGGAGAAGAAAGTGCTTTTCTTCTTCATCATTGGTGATAAGTCAGTAGAATTCCACGAACAACTTCACACCCTCTCAGCCGCGTCATTCACCACTCTCAACTGCTGAATTATCTATCTACCTGGCTTATAATCCTCATTCTCGATCCATTTCTCTGGTTGAAGTGTAAAAAAATCGCTCGACTTCAAGTGTGACAGTAGTGTCAGTGCTCACTAGGTTGTAAAATCACCCAGAAACCCTCCTTCAGTACCTTAGCATCACTTCTCACCTCCTTTCACCAGGCTTTGCAGTCATTCTGTCGACAATCTTCATTTTATCTCTTACAGGAAGTTGGTCTTGCAGTCATTCTGTCGACAATCTTCATTTTATCTGTTGCGGGAGGTTGGTCTGAGATTGATTCCCAGACCTACAGCCTCGTCTGAAAGGTAACACAAGTGGTTTTCTAGGACCTTCCTGCAGCAACGCTAACCTAACAGTCAATAGACTCATATTGTCCTAGACCAATCCAAAGTGACAGATCTTGTTCTGGAGCTTCAGCAGCAAGTGGGTCTTTGTCCAAGCCTTTGCGTTAAACAGGGCACCAAACTTAAAAAATCAATGAATCTGAGTTTCTTCAAGAATAGATCAGGTTGATCGCGAAAAATGTAGATTTTGATTGCATACAGTAACGTGGCCATCCAATGTGCATGGTGAATTGACCCAGGGCTTTCCAGTGAATTATTGAAGACTGACTTCCAAGGACAACCACTGTCAGCTCAGTGAGCTCTTGGTAGTACTGTTGTCTCTGATCTCTGAATCTGACTTTCTTTCAGCAAACTCCTTGAGAAAACTGACGCTGTTTCCTGGGGAGCTGCAGTGTCGGATATGACTTCCAGTCCTCGGAAGTTGACACATGTCACACCTTCCCAGCAGCTTTAAATATTTTGAAGATTGGAATTTATGGAGAACAGGTGGACTGCAGCACAAGGTGAATACTTGGCTAAAATCAATTCCATTACATGAAGACTGCAGGCCAACCACAAGAGCTCTCAGCTTATTTGTCTTCCAGCAGAACACACAATCCGTTGAAATGCCCAGTGTTGACAGACATTGTATCAAAGCTCAAGGCTTGAACCTTGTCAACTGTGAGCTTTCACAACTTCAGAAGAATATGAACGACCATGAATTCATTGCATCCTGTCCCAAAGGCTAATTTGGGCACAAAGAGGAGCTTATTCACACCATCACCGGAAACCAGCACTGGCAGGTGGTTTACATTTCCTGCTCCAAAGATCCTAGGCAGGGTTTACCCAACCCAGTGTAGTACCAGTGGCTAATCTGGTACAAATTCAGATCTTACAGCTTCAGCATGCTCTATCCTGGCTTTCTTACGCACTCTGTTACGCGAAAGTGGCAGAGCAGAAGGATTACAGCCAAGCGCTGCAGCAACTGTAATGTCAAAATTCACTTCTGAAAACATGTCAGCCCAAAACACAGGAAGTAGGCACCATCACCTTCAACAAGGACTGTACACTTTTTTGTTTCAAGTACCAGTAAGTAAGTAAGTCTGATAACACAACATAAACTATTTCAAGCTCATCTCCATGATAAATGTTGACCAAGTTATACGGCATCGAGATTTACAGCAAATAGTACTATATGGTAATATTTATTTGTCATTGAGCACCATCTTCCAGTTGGAATAAGAAGCTGAAATTTTGTCTCAATAATACTATTGACAGGTGTAAAAAGCTGAGAGGGTGGCCTGGTTTCTAGCTTGAACTTTATTTTTTTGGACCACACTAATGACCATGCGACAAAAACACCTGTGGAGCATAGCAATTGTGAATAACTTGCTCAAGGTCCCTACACAGTAACTACCTTGGGTAATCCTTGAATCCAGTACTCTCTGGATTACAGGTTGAGCGCAACAAATGGCTCACAGACAAATGGTTCATGATCTTACAGCTTCTAGTTTCAGTTATATATTCATCGATAATCCAGCTTCTAGTTTGAGCTCTATTTTCGTCGCTCATCCAGCTTCTAGTTTGAGCTATATTTTCTTCGGCCATCCAACTTCTAGTTCGAACTCTATTTTCATTGCTCATCCAGCTTCTAATTTGAGCTATAGTTTCATCGGCCATCTAGCTTCTAGTTTGAGCTCTATTTTCACCGTTCTGCCAGGTTCTAGTTTGAGCTATATTTTGATAAACCCAGGTTTTAGTGGAAATTATTTCGTATAATTTACACTGCTTGAGCGATGAAAACATGTCATAGTAAAACTCAAACTAGAAGCTGGATCATCAATGAAAATATAGCTCAAACTAGAAGCTGGAAGATCGTGAAAGGTAGTAAACCATTTGTCGTCAACCATTTCTCGGTGAACCATTTGTCGTGAACCATTTGTCATGGAACCGGTTCTTCTGTATGGAATAGTCTTTCAAGTGACAATAGAAATCTATCCATCTTTAATCTGTTCAAGACAAAAGCTGGACTACTTTAATTTCTATGCATCAAGCTTTAAATCAGTGGTCTTTAGTTCATTTCTACTCCTCACTACACATGTAAATTAATAAATACACTGTTACTACTGCCAAATATTATCTAGAAATATGCCAATTCTGCCTCGGCTGGTCCATCTCCCTTTTGGACTGACCTTTTGACTTCTGCATCAGCGAAGTGAAATTCGATTTGTGCTAACTGCTGCTATTGTATTATAGTGTTGACGCACTGTCAAAAATGGCTAAATCAAATATCAAATCTTTTGAAACACATGAAAAATATTAGGTGCAGAACATACTGCAATAAAATTTGGCTTTCCACAAATTAATAGGCAGTATTATTTGCAGACATGTAGTTAAACAATATACATGTATATACAATATACATTCTACTGAAAAATCTTTTAAATATTTCCACAGATATACCTTAAATTTCAACAGACTGTAGCGACACATACAAATTACCTTGTGCCTGAAGAGGTATTTGTACAACTGGGTCAGATTTAGTCAATTTCCTATTCAGACAAAACAAAAAATCATCGTATACTTTTAAGAAACTATCAAAGGCAGTAAAAGTAAAAATAATGTAAACAAAGTCTTTTGAAACCATAACCAACAATTTTGCATTGAAAAAGAAATTAAGAAGTGAGTCATGAAAGTTAAAAAAATGGCTGCTGACCACCTAGACCAGTGTGGTTAGAAAGTTCATAGGAAAAGTGTCTGGTATCAAGGCATTCAGTACAGCAATCATAAAATTTTCGTCCAGTTACTATAAAAGGCCACAGTGCGTTACTACCGAACACTTGATGTCAATGAGCTTACTGGCTGTTCCAAACAAATATATTCAATGTTCTAATGTAATACATGTATTACAAAACAATTGGACAAAATGGCTCATCTTTATCATTGTCACGCATGGGTGTCCATTCTCCAGTTGGTGTTTCTTTCCACACTGCTCTGTCCTGTGCTGTCATAGTCAAGCTACAGACATTTGTTCGGCCATAGTCTTCTGTCATCAAGCCATTCTATGCATGGTCCAGTCCTTCTATGCCCTCCATAATATCAAATATCTAACCTAACACTAGGCTAACAGATGTAGAAACTCCAACTGTGGCGTTATAATGAACAATGCATCATTGTTTGATGGCTGTGTCTAAGCAAAACTACATTACAAAACAACAATCCATTGTATAGAACCAGTCAAGGTCCATATAGTCCAGTCATTAAACAACAATTATTAATGGAGGTTCAACAAAATTCGAACAAAAGGTTTCTCAATGGATTTCACCTCTGATACATCTATATTAACACATACTGTTTCTTTTTTTGAGGGGGGGTTGAATAACATTAGATGCTAGTCAACGTATGTGTAATCGAAGTCAGCTGCGATGTTAGATCCCAATGACATTTCTATTGATTCACAGGACGCTGGTCCATCACGACAAAAGCCTCAGAATGAATGGATAAATCTTAGTCTTAGTGCGTTTGTTCTTCACAAAGCATCAGACGTGTCCAGATATATAGCGGACAACACTTCCTGGACTTTACTGAACTTGCAAAACGTACTTGCCGAAGCCAGCACTGAATGTGTGTTGTTACAGTTGTGGAAGTCTACCACACTGAAGCTGAAATCTAAGAATAACACTGTTTCTTCAAAGAAACAAGACTGCAAACATGTGACTTTTTATGTATACATGTTGAAAATAGTAAAAAAATAGATATATAATATAAAAAACTATAGTAAAAACTATAGATAAATAAATAAATATTTTCCGGCTTTTCGGGAAATTTTGGTAGCTTAGGGATAACAAACGTGGTGGCGGTTAATGTGTTAAAAGAAAAAAGTTTACCAAAATATGACGTGGGGAACTACATGAAAATGGGTCAAATCCAAGATTGCCGCCGTCAAAATTAACCAAAGTGGAAAAAATTTCATATATGGTTCCAGTCAAGCTAAAAACATCTATGATGAGTCTATTCATATCAGCATATACTTGTACATGTTACAGAATGTAATTTTCAAAAATGGGCACCAAGATTTGACAAAAAGAAAACTTAGCATATCTAAATAACTAATGGCATTAGAAGGTAGCTAGAATTCTCTATCAGTTAGCAGGTATAATATTCAAATCCCTGATATCTATATATTAAACTTTTGATGACCAAATTATAATGTCAGTGGAACTGTAACACGTGGTCTTAATAGATGTTTACTGTAATTGTTGGACATAGAGTGACAGGCATTGAAATATTGAACACATATAATTATACGGGTAAGGTAAATACTACCATGTCTCTTTACACCTATAACAGTGCGTCACTGGTGTCATTGAAATCATGAATTTGCCCATTTGTGCATGTTACTCCTTTACAGTGACCACACACCAAGTTACATATGAGTCCATTTTTTCTGCAGGATTAAGTATTTTTGGAGCACATTCCAGTACAGTTACATTTAATGATATTGAGTAGCGATGTAGGAGCAGCAAGTTGATCCATTCTGTGTGGCTTCAAGATAGACTCATGCTGGGTCTTGCAGACCACCTGATTCAGTTTAGCTTGCTTTAATATCCACACCATAGCCATGTTGCACAGCATTTCACAGTATGTTGAAGCAGGGCAATCGTTACAAAATGCTATCATTTGGTTAAATTCTTTTTCAACTGCTTATCCACTACAGGCCTCTCTCTCTTTGAGGCTTACCTTCCAGCTATTGACCTGATTATGTCTTGGTTTTGGTACACCATCAGGCTTGTACATCACACTGCATCAGACATCGGCACCACAGTGGTAACTAATTAATAATAATATCCTTACTTTGCCTATATAAAATTACACATGTAGTCAGTTGATGTCCAGAACATCAAGCATTGACACCATAGAAGTTTCTAATTAATAATATCTTTACTTTTCGTATATGCAAACTGTAATTTTCGCACTACTGGGTTGATGCCCTGTGCATTGCATACATGGGAGTAACTAAACAGAATAATTATATGATTCCTGTTTTCTTTGAAGTACCTCAATAGAACAAGAAATACACATTAATTAACAAATCAACTATCACGGGTTCCAAAAGCATCTAGCTTTAGATCATGCTGACAACACTAAAAACAGCTATACATGTAGTAAACAGGCTTACTTTTTCCAAACATAAACGACTACACCAGCTGTAGTTGTAAGTACAATAGCTGCCACAGTAGCAGTCACACTTCCAATTACCACATCCAGATTCTGTCTACCAGCATCAGGTTTCCCTTGTGCTGTGGTAGTTTCATTCCCACCTATTGAAAGAAAGAGATTTTCCATTAAATTTGATTAAGTTTAAAACTTTTTGTCAAAATAACATGGTTCTCTGTATGTGAATTTCTAAAAATGAATCAATGCGAACACAATAGAATATAATTAAAATTTGATAATGCTTCACCATACACTATTAAGATACTAAACAAGACTTCTAACTTGCTTACTAAAGTAATAGCTTGGAAATGCACTTAGATCAAGCCATTAAGTTAGCCACTGAACTGGATTTGGCAGAGGTGTCCTAACAAAAAATTCATGAAAAATCCCAGAAAAATAATTTCTTTAAATCTGTAGAACAGCAAAATTAGAAGAGTTCTTTGCAGAGTGACAGATGATCACCAAAGTAAGTTGCTGATGATTAGGCCACAAAAAATAATGATGTGTTTCTGGTAACAGTTTAAAAAAACTCGGTAGGTAGGTAAGAAAACATTCTTTTTGGTAAAATATTTCTATACAATGCTATTTCATAGCGGCCATATCACCTTTTGTTTTTCTTACGTTTTGAGAACAAATAAGATGCAACTAAATAAACACCTTGCTAAAAACAGTTCATATGTTCTTTAAACTTATTTGTCAGTAAATTAAATTTTAAAAAGTTTTCTAAAGTTATATATGTTAGAAGGCTAATATTTTCACAGGTGTATAGTTCATTGATATCGTTGACGGCTGCCAGAAAACGATAGTCTAATGATATAATTTCACTACAGCTTCTACATTTTGATTATTAAGCTGTTGTAAATAAACATACTACTACTACGTAATATGTTTGTTCAAACCTTGTTTTCTGGGAAGGAGCACACTTCTCTGCTGCCTCTGACATCATTTATTTCAAACGCAGATCTCATAGATGCACTTGCAAGGGTTGTCGTCGATTCCAGAACTATACAGAGCGTGGCGTGGAAGACAGGGACTCTAGGCATGAAAGAGAGCTAAGAAGCTGCCTTGCATGGCTTCAAAGACATGCCTTCTACCTGCCAAAGGAGGGAAGGGGGACAAAATATGGGGAAGAGAATTAAGAAGCTGCCTTGACAACTTCAAAGACACGCCACCTACAGGCCGAAGGACTTAAAATGCTAATCGCTCTCACTTGACCGACAGCAGTCGGCATGGCAACCAATTGTTCCCCCATAGGCAGTGCAAATTTTGCTACAACATTACAACAATAAATTACCCTTGCGTCTGAATATTATTCAGGAATCTTCAAAATCACAACTCTAACAGCTTATTCACGAGCACTGTGTCAGAGGGGTTATTCAAAGATCGATATCTAGTGGAGGTCCGAAAACGGTTGCTAAGGAGGGCGGTTGTTAAGGAGGACGGTTGCTAAGGACGGTTGCTAAGTAGTTTCTAAGGAGGCTTGTTGTCAAGGAGGTTGGTTGCAAGGGATGCAGTTGCTAAGAAACTGGTTGCCAAAGATGGCGGTTGCTAAGGACGGTTGCTAAGAACACTGGTTGCAACTGAGGCTGGCTGGCAAGGATGGTTGCTAAAGAGGCTGGTTGCTAAAGATTCGGCCTGAGTCTGACTTTGAATCTGAGTGCTAAAGAGGTTGAGGCTGTTTGCTACAATGTTTGGCTGCTAAGAAGGATGGTTGCATAGGCGTAATTTGTGGGGGTACGAGGGTTACCCATGCCCTCACTTTCTTGACTGGGGGTACTGCACCCCCACTTTTTTGACTGGGGATACCGTACTCCAATTTTTAAACAACGCCAATCAATATTTTATTATTGAGCCTTCCCAGAGATTGCAGTCTCCACCTTACTCTGTGTAAGTAAGTATAAGTAAGTATATTCTTTATTTTATACCACCTGCAAACGCACTGTGGTTTACAATACAGGTTATATAAATAGATGCATAAGAAACTGATAAAAATAATAGCATACAGAAAGATAGACTTAATTTCGGTCAAGTGTTCAAATAAGTGAGTGAGTATTATTTAATTAATGCTAAAGTTGGATAGAGACCATAAATTATATAATAATTTTAAAGGTATAACATCCTGGTTATGAAACTCTTGCGATTAAGCGCATCGGCCCTGGGAAGTGCATCGGCCCTGGGAAAAGGGCCGATGTGCTTCCCAGGGCCTGTAGTGCCTGTAGCGCTTCCGATGTATTTAAGAATTTGGTAGCCACCACTTATGGGCCAAAGTTACGCCTCTGGATAGTTGCTAAGGTTAAATGCTACAGAGGTTGGTTGCTAAGTAGGCTGGTTGCTTAGGAGGTTGAGGCTGGTTGTTAAAAGGAAGTTTTATTTGTACTATGGTACGTACGATACAGAGGAGATACTGTCAGAAGCACAAGCTGGGTTCAGGACCAACAGAAGCGCAATCGATCAGATATTGACCTTAAGAAAACTGGCAGAGCAATACGATAAATTCAGAAAGGAGTTATTACGTCTGCTACATAGACTTCAGAAAGGCCTTCGACAGTGTATGAAGAAAGGGTTTGTGGAGAGTAATGAGACATTATGGATACCCAGAGAAGATAGTAAGCATACTAGAAAGAGAATACAGAGACACCTTTAGTGCGGTGAGAGTAGACGGGGATCTATCAGACTGGTTCAGGACCATTGTAGGAGTACTGCAGGGATGTGTATTATCTCCTCTGCTATTCAACATATTCCTGGAACTGATAATGGCCATGGCGTTGGATGGAACAGAGGAAGGAGCGACGATCGGGGGAACTGATAAGAGATCTACGATTTGCGGCTGACATTACACTCCTGGCGGAACAAGCAAAGGGGTTACAAGAATCCCTAACGACAGTAGCACTGGTGAGCAGAGAAATGGGTATGAGCATCAATGTGCAAAAGACAGAAAGTCAGCTCCTTGGAAGGGGGACACCCAGTTTCAACTTGAGGTGGATGGACAAAATCAGGAGCAAAAGGAGGGATTCGTATACTTGGGAGGATATATCAACGCGAAGGGCGAATCTGAGAAGGATGTGGAACGAAGAATTGGTTTGGCAAGAGGAATACTACAGGCACTACACAAGGTGTGGAGTGCGAATGAAATCAGCAGAACCACCAAAATACAGGTGTATGACACTTGTGCTAAACGTATTATTGTATAATTCGGAGATATGGACATTGAAGGAGGTGCAGAAAAGACGACTGAGGGTGTTCGAAATGGTATGTTTACGAAGGATAGTGGGAGTCACCAGAAGAGACAGGATAAGAAATACGGAGATACACAGCAGATTAAATATACAGCAGGACATCGTGGACAGGATAAGGATCAGGAGACTGCGCTATTTCGGCCATATATCAAGAATGCGAAATGAAAGATACCCGAATATTGCACTACACGGATACGTACATGGAGAATGGAGGAGGGGAAGACCAAGGTTGCGATGGATTGATGGGATTCGAGAGGACTGCAAGGAGATGGGGCTATCCATGCAGGAGGCTACACAGAGAGCACAGGACAGGGAGAAGTGGAGACTCACCACAGATGAGCGGCTATTGCATGCTGGAGAATCGACAAAGCCATAAAGAAAAAAATGTATGATAATCGTATATGTTGCTGATACATTGATGGGGCGTGGTGGCTCAGTGGTAAGTTCGGCGCCTTGTGACCGGAGGGTTGCGGGTTCGAATCCCACTCTAGCCGCTGCGTACGGACCTTGGGCAAGTCCTTCACTTGCAATTGCTCGTGGCGCTTCGGCGTGAAAATTCCGACACAGTATCAAATGCTGTAGTCGGGAGCGCCTCTGAGTAGTAGTTGACTTCGAGAGGCGCTATAGAAATATCTGGAATAAAAATATAAAAAAAATTGAACAAAATGAAATAACCCTGGCGAGTAACCATGGGTAAATCACCACTTTCGGATCTATTGCCTCCCCAACCATCCAACGTTTGTAAAAACTGACCATGGGAAACTTACAGCCCATTTATTGCTCTAATTAATGGTATTCTTATTTATATAGAAAGACCACTGGTTTTCCAACAACTTCTGAAATTAAGAAATGTGCAAAAAACGTTAATTTAAATATTTTTTAAAAGAAACATTCTTCACATCTATGTTTTTTAGGAGTTTCAATAAACACATATCCTTACCTTTTTCCTCATTTAACCAGATCCAGTGGAAGTTGTACGATGGAACATTTTCCGCTGTTGTTTCCTTAGGCTTATTAGATGAACTGAACTTGACTGTGCATTTGTATGCAATGGCACTCTTGTTTGCCAGGATGGATAGGACGCTGACTAAAGTGACTATTCTTTTAAATGGATTTATTGTTTGTGTGGTTTCAACTTCATCCGTGACTTCTTTCTCCTCGTTGCCGATGGTCTGCATCCACTCAGCAACTGGACTCCAGTGGCCGCTAAAGTTGACTATGCACGTCAAACTGACAATGTCTTCTGTTGAATTGTCACTGCATACTGGATCAGATTCTACAGAAACAATTTAATGTACTCAAAAAGCTATTAAATTATAAAATCATACATTCCTGGTCACAGAACATGTCAGACCTGCTCATAACTGAGCCACCACGTTGGGGCGTGGTGGCTCAGTGGTAAGTTCGGCGCCTTGTGACCGGAGGGTTGCAGGTTCGAATCCCACTCTAGCCGCTGCGTACGGACCTTGGGCAAGTCCTTCACTCGCAATTGCTCATGGCGCTTCGGCGTGAAAATTCCGGCACAGTATCAAATGCTGTAGTCGGGAGTGCCTCTGAGTAGTAGTTGACTGCGAGAGGCGCTATAGAAATATCCGGAATAAATAAATAAAAAATAACTCAGCACGTTTGTGAGAACTTAAAAGGTACTAATATATTAATCACATCGATGCCCATTGCATATATATCACTTGAATAGACCTTAACCTTTTTTGACACACGACACACCTAAACTTGTAACAAAATTTGGCGACACACCATGCAATCATCATATGTGAATAATGAATATTGTGAAAAATTTAAAGTTAAACTATTTATTTATATAAAATGTTAAAATGCTAACATTTCTAATGAATTAAAATGTTCATACTGAATCCTTTCTAATTTCTACATTAATTTAGTAACAGGTAATGGGATTTTTGATCCTGGATTTTTCTTTGGATCATATTAAAGCGAGGATCCACAATATTTCAAGCAGGCCTAATAATTATCGTTCCACTTGCGCACAACAGATTTGTTCTTTTTCATGTTTTTCTTGGTTGGTTTAATAAAACTAGAAGCTGCAGCAACATCGTTTTCGTATTCACTCCTGTTGGTGCGAGAATCCGTCTCACTGCTACCAAAATCTGATTCCGCATCATCAGTTATAGATTCGCAAAAATTGTTGTATGCCTCTGATAAATTTTTCCATTTCGAATACATGTTACAGTAATGGGTAAAAGTTTACACCGGCGCGGTCGCAAACGTATACCTGCTGTACAATGTGTACATGTATACGGTAAACATCATGGCCACCTCTGATTGTGATATAATAGAATAGAATTCTATTGATAAATAGAGTAGGCCTACTACGAATTCTCACAGCCTACATCCACTACAGTAACTGTAATGCAAGAATGACAGAGGTAGGCTATGAGAATTCATGACACATCAATTTTTCACAACACGCCAACGACACACCATGTTTACACGACACACCAACGAAACGGTTCCACGACAAAAGGTTCACGACAAAAGGTTCACCGACAAAAGGTTCACGGACATATGGTTCACGGACAAATGGTTCACGATCTTCCAGCTTCCATTTTGAGCTATATTTTCATCATCGCTCATCCAGTTTCTAGTTTGAGCTACATTTTCATCGGTCATCCAGCTTCTAGTTCGTGATTTTTTACATTGGACTGCGAAAAAGCATGTTTGGCTCTATTTTCATGAAACTAGAAGCTGGACGAGCGATGAAAATATAGCTTAAATTAGAAGCTGGATCAGCGATGATGAAAATGTAGCTGAAACTAGAAGCTGGAAGATCGATGAAAATATAGCTCAAACTAGAAGATGGAATATCAATGAAAATATAGATCAAACTAGAAGCTGGAAGATCGTGAACCATTTGTCCGTGAACCTTTTGTCGTGAACCTTTTGTCGGTGAACCATTTGTCCGTGAACCATTTGTCGTGACACCCAACGAAACACCATGTTTACGCAACACACTGCCGGCCGATTCGCGACACACTAGTGCAGGCATGGCGAACCTTTTTAAGCTGGCGTGCCAGAAAACAGTTCTTAAAGAAAGTGGAGAATTTCGCGTGCCAGAAACTTTATTTCACTAATGAACACAGAATGGTGTAGGCCTACCTATAAAAAATGAGAGCTAATATTGAAAACTCACTGCATTATTTTTGGACGTGGCTACTTAATAATGCGATTTATTTATATTTATAATTTTATATGGAACATTACATTGTCATAGTGATTTTTGTAGCTGAAATGTAAGAAATAAAAAATATTTAAAAAGTATGAAAAAACGAAAGTTCAGGTGGCGTGCCAAGCAAAATCTGCTGGCGTGCCATGTTGGGCACGCGTGCCATAGGTTCGCCATCCCTGCACTAGTGTGTCGTGACAAACCGGTTAAGAACCTCTGCTTTACTACACAAAGCTTTGAAAACATTAACCTAGTTCTCTTCCACCAGATAAGATACTCAGATGGGGCATGAGACCAACAGGTTCCAGGTAGGATCATTTCTTGTACTTTGCATATTTATGGTAAACATACATGGGTCATTCAATCTCAATTCAACAAATGGCTCCAGGTCGACCATCTCGGATTTCAATGAAAATTTCACAGAATGTCTATTATGGTATTAGAGGAGGCTATGCAAAATTTTAGTTAAGTAGTTTTGAAGATATTGAGTTTCAAAGAGTTATGGGGTGACCTCGTTTTTGCCGTTTTCGAACTCGCGTCTAAATTTGTAGTGACTTTCAGAAGCTCATAACCCCATTAATATCAAAGATAATTTTATGAAATTTTCAGGATATTGTTATGAGCTTCTGAAAGTCACTACAAATTTTGACGCGAGTTCGAAAACGGCAAAAACGAGGTCACCCCAGTGATGTTATCGTTAACGAAAACGAAATAAAAACGAAAAAGAAAAGTCAATCGTTAACGAAAACGAAAACTAAAACGAAAAAGATTTCAGAAATGGAAACGAAATAAAAACGAAAACGAAAAAGATTTTGGAAACGAAAACTAAATAAAAACGAAAAAGAATAGATGTAAAACTAATAAAAACTAAAACGAAAATGATTTTTGGAACGAAAAGTATTGAAAATCCAACCATGTATTTTATTAAAAACAAGATTCGAAAATGAATATCCAACCAAGGCGGCCCATCTCTTTTATTAAATTATCGGCGCGGCAGTTGAACGGCGCATGTCTACATATCTAAAATTATTCCTGTTTGCGGTCTACAATTTCTGTCAAACTGTGGGTGCATGTTTACGAAATTTGTTATTAATAATGAGTCTAGTAAAGCTTTTATCCGGTAGGATACGCGTAAGTATTGTATGGGATTACTTTATATATGAAGAAGATAACGGCAAAAGCCGATGTACAGTTCTGAATGACAAAGGAGAGCCGTGTGGTGTTCGCATAGCTGGTACGTATACCTACGCAATTTACGCATCATACTCGCTACTTTTTCCGCATCCGTCTTTTGGCTACACACCCTTACTTTAGTACGAGAAAATATAGTAATCACAATAAGAAACATATTTTGTAATTTTTTATTGCAGGTAAAAATCCAACAAATCTTAAAACGCACATAGGTCATAACCATGCCGAGGTTCACACACTCTTAAATTCAAAGGAAGGTAGAAACAAGAGAACACAGTCTAAGCGTAAAGTGGAGGATAGGGAGAGCCCGTCAATACAGACTCTGGATGCCTGCATTTCAAGAAAAGAACCTCATACACGACTGATTCTACAGAATATATAAAGCGATTAGAGTCTATAACCAACTTTATCATAACCACAACCATAACCACCAGTTTATTGGTCCATCAACACTTTTACAGTACACGTTATACATAAATCGTTTTACACTATGAATGCTCGGATGGGCACAACTGGGGCACCTGAAGGGACCTAAGTCCCGCTAATAAGGGTCTCAAGTAATTTCTTCTTCATCAAAGATAAGCAACCTACTTTTTCAGAACTTAGCCTACATTTAAAGTAAAATTATGTGAAAAACGAAAACTAAAACTAAAATGATTTGAAAAACGAAAACTAAAATGATTTGGTTTTGAGAAACTGAAACTAAACTAAAACTAAAATGATTTCAGGAATAGAAACGAAATAGAAACGAAAATGATTGAAAACTAAAAAACTAAAACTAAAACTAAATAGAAATGATTGACACCTGACAGAAATAGAAACTAAAACTAAAATGATTTTAGGAACGAAAATAACACTGCACCCCATACCTCTTTGAAACTCAATATCTTCAAAACTACTTATCAAATTGATCTAAAATTTTGCATAACTTCCTCTAATACCATAATAAACATTCTGTGAAAGTTTCATTGATATCCGAGATGGTCGACCTGGAAAGTTCAGAAAAATTTGTTGAATTGAGATGGAATGACCCACATAGGTTTTTTTTAGTATTGCAAAAAATCCATAACCCAACTGTATAGAATAATGACATAATTTCAACTATTATTCAGAAGTTTATATAGATTGCATTTGCTATATCCTCTACAATCCAGGTTATTATTATTATTATGAATTTATTAAGCGACACTGTCTAATAACCAAGCATCAATTGATGATGAGTGATGGACTTGCTGAAGGTCCCTACACAGTAACCGTCTCAGGGGAGGAGGCTCGTGCACATAATCTCCACTTCACAAGGCGAGCGCTCTAACCAATTGGCTACTGTGTCCCACAGTTTAATCCAGTTGTGCAAAGCAAGTGAATTCAGAAAAAAGTAATTGCACAAAAAGCACCGAGACATACAGAGCAGTTCCATTCAGTGTCATCTCAACCAATTTTACAAAAATGAAGCTATTTGGGGCGTTCATACTTGCATGTAAAATAACTACTGAAATAGAGCAACTGGAAACATTTTAGAATATAACATTTAATTAGCCATGGCACTGAAAATCGAGCAACCGTTGGTGTGTTGCAATTCTTGTGTCTCAGGAACTTCTATGCATTAAGGTGTGACATTTTTCAGGTCTTCATGGAACATATAGGTCTACAGGCCACATATTTAGTAAAATATGAAATGGTGAAGCAGGGACCACTGCTTGAGTGACATAGAATTACTCAAAACTCACCCAGAACTATTAGTTGTATGATAGCTCTTGTACCATGGCGCATCTCAGCACACGTATATCTGGCAGCAGTTGACTCATTTGCCGGTACATATAATGTTGACTCTTGGTTAGCATGTTTTACCGAGCAGAAGCAAATCATTTCGTTCACACTGAAGCCATCAAAAATAAGCACTTCACTTGAAGCACCCAGTAGTAAGATAGACCACAACAGCAGGTCTGTGATATTGGTTGAACAACTGAGATCAACTTCTTGTCCCTTTAGGACAGCGATGTTAGATGGTGTTGATATTAAAGCACCAAACAAACCTGTAAGAAGTAAAGTTCAGTCAAATACATTTCTTGCAAGAACACTGTAATCAAGTCCTGTTATAGCAAAATTGTTGAAGGCAGTGGACTATTTACCTCTCTCATACCAGGATCAGTACCGGCCTTAGGGGCGTGCGAACCGTGCAGTTGCACGGGGCCCGCAACTTAAGGGGGCCCGAAAATGTCAAAGAAATTAACATGAGCAAGACTCCCTAATAATAAAATTATGGTTTCGATTAAATCTTTTCTTTTGTCAATGAAAATTATGAAATAAAAGTCCCTCTAGGCCTATATCCCAGAATTCTCGTGTATAGTTAAATTTGACTTGTACTTCTTACCAATCTACTAAAATAAACGATTAGCAATGAAAACAATATGACTTGTGTCATGGGGGCCCGTACAGTATCCTCTGCACGGGGCCCGAAATATCCTAAGCCCGCCACTGCCAGGATTATTCATTTCATCCAATAAAATCGGGAACTTCACTAATGTGCTTATTGTAATGTAAGTGGGAATCAATCAACAGTCACTTGTAAGAGAATACATGCTCCAAAATAGCAATCTATTGCAGTTGAGATCAATTTCATCTAGTTAACAGTGTTCTCACTGTTGTTTTGAATATTTCCATATCCACACAAGCTTCGGCTTCCTGTTCCTCAAGTTCCTGCTTGAGCGACGTAAAGAGCATTATCTTTTTCATCCAGGTATAGGAAAGGGATCATTATGACCAAAGTGGGTTATCGAGTCCTTGGTTCATAGCTCCGAGTGTATATTGTCGAGTCCTTAGTTAAGATAGAAAGTATAGTTATTTCTTATGATCTAGCAGATATATGATAAAAGATTATACATTTTGTAATTCTACCCAGGTGACACTGTTTAAGCGGGGTCCGTGGCCCTTTCTGTGTCACCTGTGTACCCAAACTAAACAAATTGATTTGCTTGTTTTTTGTTTGATTTGTTTACCTGTTCAGTTTGGATTCCAAATAAAAGATTGGAAAAAAAGATTGATTGATTCTTTTCTTTTCAAATGAATGAAACGAAATCCACTGAAATAATTAAGAAGTTTAGAGTGCTCACAATTTTAATCTGCCATTATGCTATACCTGGTAGTAGTCGTCATCATCATCATCGTCATCTGGCAAAGACAACACCAACGATTTTTATGGCGCTATAACACAGCCTTGCCATTACAAAGGCGCCTCACAACCAAATAAACAGAACAGGCCTTCAAAAACTTTTTAGAATCAGAGCTAAGCAATACCCAATAAAAAGCAAAGCAGAAAGACATAGAAGAAAGTAAAAAATATATAAAAAAACAGCAAAAGCAACAGAATATCAATTTAACAGAAGCAAAATGAAAACAATGAACCTTGTTAACAATGATTGTAACAAGTGTTCATGCATGGGCGGCGATCCCGGGGGGTCGCAGGGGACAAGACCCCCCCACCTTTAAGAGTGGGGGGACACGCCATGCATCGGACCCCCCAAATTTTGAAGAAACACTAAAAAAGGTCAATACGTGCAATAGTGTGCGAGGGCGAAAATGAGTTTGTAGTGCCTTTTTCGACCTGAAAAGTAGTTGGTAGCAGAAAAGGTCATCTGGCAAAGACAACACCAACGATTTTTATGGCGCTATAACACAGCCTTGCCATTACAAAGGCGCCTCACAACCAAATAAACAGAACAGGCCTTCAAAAACTTTTTAGAATCCCCAAAAAAATGTGAAGAAGGAGAAATTTTTCTTTTTGTGTAGAGAAATAGCTAATAAAAGGTAGTGAGTGATTTATAAGGTATTTTTTTTTTAAGTAAAGAAGTCACGAAAGTAGGTGGAGGACTAAAAGAAAAAAAAAGGTCATAAGTTTTTCCGTAGACGAGATGACATTTTTTTGGTAACCGGACCATGGTCGATACTATGTAACTTTGTAATTTGGTTGGAGGAAAAGTACAAAAAAAGAGGGTGATGACTAAAAAAAAAAAAAAGTCATCAACTTTTTTGAGAGATGAATCTTTACAAAAGTCTGGAAGATTATGTTTAAAAAATTTTTTTGGGGAAATGAATTCCTAAAAAAAGTCATCGACCAGACTATGGCCGACTTTGTCCCCCCCACCTCTCAGACAAGATCGCCGCCACTGGTTCATTGAAATGGCAAGAACACGTGAACAGGTGGTAACTGGCAACAATAAGGTTACACCAACAAAAAGAAGACAACAGCTCAACTGAAAACCATCTTTCCTGGAGTCGTTTCTTCCACAGGCTGTTTCTTGTTTCTGTGTCTTAACATTCCACTCCAGACTTATGACTGGACTTACTCCAAAATATGGTAGGGATGACTGACTGCTTTGTAACACCTTCAACTTATGTCTTGGGCATTATTATAGTGGAGTTATAGAAGTTCTCAGATTATTATTATTTAGTCCAGTCCATTTATCTGTCAGTTTCTCAATAACAATCACAATCCAAGGAGAGGCTATTGAGCAAGTAGAACAATTCGTCTATCTCGGAGGGCTAATAAACGCTGATGGCAGCAATGAAAAAGATATACAAAGACGAATTGGACGCGCTTCACAAGCATTTGTAAAAATGAACAGGATATGGACGAGCAAAGAATTAACAAAGAAAACCAAGACAAAATATACGAAACAATGATACAACCCATTTTCCTATATGGATCGGAATGTTGGACAATGCGAAAACAAGATGAAAGAAGAATTCTTACAGCAGAAATGAGCTGGCTGAGGAAGATCGCAGGGATTTCAAGACTGCAGAAAATAAGAAATGATGACATAAGACAATCATTAGGCATCAAAACAACTCTGCTAGACAAAGTCATTCAATGAAGACTCCAATGGTTTGGACATGTAGAGAGAATGCCAGTTGACCGAATCCCACACAGTGCACTACATGCAAGACTCGAAGGAAAAAGATACAAAGGCAGACCAAGACTATGCTGGATAGATAATATAACTGAGTACATAACATCACTTGGACTAACATTAAGGGGGCAATAGACTTGACAAATGACCAAGGACAATGGAGATCATTTATTCGTACCTGTTGTCGCCAAATGGCTGGCGTTAGGAACTGATGATGATTAGGTTTTTCAACATTTCAAAATTGTTTTTAGCTGCTATGGGAACACAATTTCTTGTAATGACTCGATCATTATCAAAGTGGCCTATAAAAGTTCTTGGAATAGAATTCATTGGATTATTAACAATCAATTTGATCCAATTTACATTGGTTACCCATGAACAAACGCATTGCATTTGAGAAAGTAATGCGCAATTGCATTGCAGGCTGAGCCTCATCTTATCTTATGGAGATATGCGTCTAGGGCTCTTTCATCCTTGGCTGCAGATTTTGTTGTTGTGCTGAACGAGGTGATCTGGCTGTATCATCAAACCAAACTTTCACAGCCCAGCACAGAAGTTTTGCTGTTGTTGGGCCATCTTACAGGAATAAGCTGTCTTGAACCAGACTTGAGCATCTTGGCCTTTCCTTGCCTCATTTCTGTAAGCACTTGAAACACAGCTATTTGATCGTGGTTTTGTTTTGCTGGGTCGTGTGCTCCTCTTATTTGTTTACCTTGAAGTGGTGCCATATAAATGTGCAATTGCAGTTACTATTAAAACAGAATAACTAAACATCAGAGCAAAAACCAACATAACCACAACATAAACAGCAGGAACTGAGCAGTGAAATAGCGACAAATAACCATTAATACCTGTGACAAAGCCATAAACAACTGTGATCAGCAATTCATTCTGAAAGTTCTTGCGTCTGTGTTTCCAATTTCTTGCAGGATGTCCAGTATTCATTTCATTTGTTAAGGACTTCATTTCTTTTCTGCCAAAAATCAGTTAAGAAAAAAGTATCATCTCAGCCTCAACCATTTTGTTATTGGTCAAGTGCCTGCCATAACCCAGCTTTTGGGGGGATGATGTAGAAATCCCACATATGTGATTACTTCAAAATAAATCATCTCAACTTGACTTATTGCCTACCTTTTAATTAAGATTTGATTAGTATATCAAACTGACAACCATGGTAGGCTGTGATAAAATAACACCACAGAAATTATGCTTTCACAAACCATGGCTGTTTGTGCAACTATGGGGCAGAATCTCACCACATAATCTAGGGTTGTCACCTCAACTTTTCCAATGGACTGTGAGTTCTGATTGCAACTTCACTCTAAGTCAACTGTTGTCTTGGACATTACGATAACAGAAGTCATTAGATTAGACTCAAAGAACTGAATTCTTTGGAGAAAGTTCACTGTCTAGGAGTGCAGTGCTCTCCAGACTCCTGCCTGTCTGCCTACCTGTATAGCAGGATATGAATTGGGGACATCACCCTGACACTCCTCAACAGTTCTGTCCCAGCCTATGATTCGCATTTCTGTGTGACTTTAATAATAATAATAATAATAATAATAATAATAATAATAATAATAATAATAATAATAATAATAATAATAATAATAATAATAACTTATTAAAAAATAATAATAATAATAACGCTTATCCCTCTGTTGTTAAATATAACAATAATAACAATAATAATAATAATAATAATAATAATAATAATAATAATAATAATAAATAATACTACTACTAATAATAATAATATCACGCTTATCCCTCTGTTGAATTATAAGAGAACTATTTTAAGCACTATGAGACTATCAATTAGCAAGTACTATTTAAATGTAATCTGTACAAATCTAACAAAATTTAACAACTTCATTTTTAAATAAAAGTAATTACTGCAACCTAGTTGTGTGATTAGATAACTTGAAAAAGTATATTTGCTTCTTCGCAAAACAACAAGCCCAATTATGTTTCTGAAATTTGAAATTCCAACAATGAGTCATCCCGCGTAATGCTAGTCGCATATTATCTAATGGCTTCTAGGCTAACTCCGACGCAACGCTCCCGAATAAGCTGGTGCCTTGCCCATTTTATCTTAAAATAGCGCTGTAGAAATGTGGCGTTTACGATTACCACCTACCCCGCAAAGGTAGGCCCTAACCTTATACTTTAAGTCGACTGCTGGTAAACAATGTGGACGCCCAGACTAAAATAAGTAAGTAGCATTAATTTCTATCTGACACGCGCCCATTCATTACATTGCATAGAACGATTACATTCATATTTGAAAAGGATTAACACAAGCAAATGATACAGAAAGACACGCTTGACTAAATATAACTATATCTAAACATTTTAGGGCTATAAATTAATTGAATTGGATTCATTGACTTATTGGCTATAGGGCTATAGGCCTATATATATCATTCATTACATTACATAGAACGATTACATGCATATTTGAAAAGGATTAACACAAGCCAATAATACAGAAAGACACGCTTGACTAAATATAACTATTTATAAACATTTTAAGGCTATAAATGAATTTAATTGGATTCCTTGACTTATTGGCTATATATAGATTCCTTGATATACAGGTATATCCGTGTCTTCGGTTTAGCAGAGTATAGTTACATGTAGAGGTGGCATGACACGCGGCTACTGAAGGCTATGGCCTAGAATTTAAACTATTTCTAACAATCGGCTCTGCGCTGCATAGTTTTTCTCACATAAATCGGCGAGCTTTTGAAACCACGAGCTGGGTATAGGCCTAATGAGATTAACGCACAGTGAACATAATACGCAAGAGAACCATGCAGTAACCAACTGTGCAGGCTACTGCCTGCCATGGTCTGGTTGGAGTATCGATGAACGTCAAGCTTAATTTTTTTTCCTAGATAAGTTAGACACATGCAGTAATCCTGCTTTAGGACATTCGATACCAGACCACTGAAAATTTCTCTTTTATTCGTGAGATATTTATATTCAGTTTGGGCCTGTTTAGGGTGGCCTTGGCAACAGCTCAATATTAGCCTATCAAATTCTCCATTACAAGCCAAATGCGTGCAGTTTCAGGCAGTGGCGTAGCCAGGTTTTAACAACAGAGGGAGCGAGGACATAAAAAAGGCCCCAATTACCAAAATATATTTCAATTAATTACATTCATTATGATTATAAGTATTAATTTTTGTATTTTAAATATATAGAAACACTGAAACACCCAAAAAGGTGGCAAAAGCAATAGGCCTATGTATAGTAAATGTGTAATAGTATAGTGTACTCGATCCGTTCTTCCGGGAAGGGATGCTCATTGTGTCTTTTGCCAGCACAGCCACCATGCGAAACAGTGCTTTTTCAGTAGTGGGCCCGACGGCATGGAACGGGCTCCCCCTGCAGCTGCGACTGCTCCTCAGAACTCCCACTGATACGTTCTACA
The DNA here is from genome assembly GCA_963556255.1 of Allolobophora icterica. NCBI lineage: Eukaryota > Metazoa > Annelida > Clitellata > Crassiclitellata > Lumbricidae > Allolobophora > Allolobophora icterica. The sequence continues at coordinate 23,232,009 of OY744610.1, forward strand.
CTAGATTGAAAACCGTCCTATTTGGCCGTGCTGGAGTCTGGAGCACCTCTAAGTAGCCCCTTGAAGAGGTGCTATATAAATACTCGAATGAATTAATTAATTAAATCTTTTAGTTGTGCTATTTATGACATAATATCGAGACACTATAGATGTAGGTTTCAAACACGAATTTTTTTCTGAAATCATCCATTGACGTTTTCTCATTGAATTTCTTTCTTTTCCGAACTTTAAATTGTGTTGGTCACATAGTAGGCTAAGTAGTAATATCAAATTTTTGAGCCAGCTCAGTTTTTTCATTCTCAATCAGTGCAAACTCAGATTCATTTCCCATATTAATTTTCATCTCGTTTTCAAATAGTTGAATGAGAAGCTGAGCAGTGCCTCTTTGTAAATATGTGGATAAACTGAAAGCCTTCTCTAGCACTTTTTCGTAGAATATTAGAACTAAGAATTCGAACATATCGTGTTACAAGAATACCGTTAGCGTCAGTTTGAAAGAGGTTTAATTACCATTTAAGGACAATTAAGGTGACATATTTCTTGTGTCGTTAGAATGATTGGAATAAATAAATTTCGAATGATTGGAATAAATAATTTTGAAAAGGCCCCACATTTTGGAAAATGGTCTCAGCGGGAGCGGTCGCTCCCCCTGCTCCCCCTAGCTACGACTGTGGTTTCAGGAACCAGAAGACATAGCCTAACATCAGCATCAACTACAAATCCCGCGGTCTTCTACGAGTTTCGGCGTGTGTTTCTATTTTCACTGTCGCTGGACCCACTGCGTGGAACAATTTATATTCCTGAAACGTGAAGAATGCGCCATCTCTGGAGTCATTCAAATCACAGCTGAAGACCGATCTTTTTAAACTTTCATATAATTAGTGGAGGTCGGAGGGGAACACGAGGTCGTTCATGTCACAAACCTGCTCAACAGCAGAAGACTGAGAAGAAGATAATTAGTGGTTGGCATAGCCGCATACTGCATGTCAATCAACGATCGACTGACATCCAGTCGGGGTTTCAAATCGCTGCCAGGGCAGAAATTTTATTGGAAATTATCTGATCGACTTGTGCTTCTAATTCAACTCGGTTATAACTGATACATCATGTACAGCGCCCTTTCCTTCGCTTTAGGCCATAGGCGCCGACTTTTGCTTTTGTCTCTGGGTGCCACTGGGTGCATGGTTCCCCTCCATTTCCATAGGTAGGTGAGATTTGGCGAATTTTCAGAGAAAGAACAGTGTTTTCTTGTCAAGGGTTCCAGTGTTATTATTTATTTATTTAAAATTTTTTTATTTATGCATAGACTGTGACTGTGAGATCTTGCAATGTTGGGCATTTGTGTTGTAGCCTATAGAGTTGTACTTCTCACGTTGCGAGATTACTGCTTAGGTGTAAAAAAATTGAATTTAGGGTTTGAATTCTTCTGGGTGCCAGGCACCCACTGAACTTTCTCTCTGGGTGCATTGGCACCCAAGGCTCCCAAGAAGTCGGCGCCTATGGTTTAGGCTGTGCTACGGCGCTATATAGCCTAAATTGTCTAATTATTGTTATTATTATTTATAAGCTGTGCTACGGCGCTATATAGCCAAAATTGTCTTATTATTGTTATTATTATTATTATTATTATTATTATTATTATTATTATTATTATTATTATTATTATTATTATTGTTATTGTTGTTGTTGTTGTTGTTGTTTCGCCATCTGACGTAGGCCTACATAGGCTACATCTTGTATTCATGCTACTGGCCTATATAGGCTACATATTGTATTCATGCTATAGGCCTACATAGGCTACATCTTGTATTCATGCTATAGGCCTATATAGGCTACCCAGGGGCGCCCGCACCGTGACGCACTGGACGCACGTGCGTCCACCCACCAAATCAAATCCACACAAGGAAATAGGCTTCGCATCGATAGTTTTGAAAGCAATTGAATAGCCTACATAACATGCAAAAGAGAACATTCTTAAATTATTTTAAATCAAGAGCGGAAATAAATGCTCACATGAAACAGTAGGGGGAAGTGGGGCAAAGGAATACACATTTCGTAGATTCAAAATTTATATATCTAATCAATGGAAAACAATTCCGGTCCAAGTACAATTTCATGCTTCTACCATCCATAGACACCTTAGTAAGGAAAAAATTTGAAATTGTACAGATGTTTTTTTGGAAATTGTGATTTATTGGAAGCTATGCATGTATCACTTTACCCCGCCATTTGGGGCAAAATGAAACAGGCGTATCTGTTTGCCCCATTCACCGGGGTAAAATGATACGCTATTGTTATAATGTAGGCTACAGGTAGGCCTATCAAAACCAAACATACCAATTATACCAAACATAATTATTGTAATGACATTATTTCTAAATAGAGCTATACAGCGAAGTAAACATAGCAAAGTAGGCCCTAACTGAAAATGAAACTGTTCTTCTATGACAGTCTGCATGTAAAATAAACAAAGAGCAAAATAAACATGGCAAACTAACAGAACCTGAAACTGTTCTCTAGCCAAGAAAACTAACACTCGCCGCAAACAAAGTTACCATTGGCGTCATGTTTATCTGTGTCCGCGCAATCTTCATGGCACCAGTTCTTGCAGTGGTGGCACTGAATCCACTCTTCCACTGGTGGTTCGACGTAAGGTTCGGTACAAAAAATGCATTCAATATCAGATGTCTTCTTAGAAGCTGTTTTCAAACAGAACTTGGCAGCATACTTTGAAGCAGACCTGGAAGCTGACTGTGGAGCCGACTTTGAAGCTGACTGTTTAGCAGACTTTGAAGCAGACCTGGAAGCTGACTGTGGAACCGACTTTGAAGCTGACTGTTTAGCATACTTTAAAGCAGACCTGGAAGCAGACTTTGAAGAAGATTTTGAGGAAGACTTGGAAGTAGACTTTGATGCACACTTCAAGGTTGACCTTTTTTGCATTGCAGCTTCCTTTTTTTGTTTCTTAATGTTATCACTCTGAAATTTGTCAACAAGGATGTTTTTGAAGGGTGAACTTGTTATGATCTCCGATTTCTGTGCTATCCTTTTTCTACCATTACCCTGACCAGAGAATGCTTTAGGCAATGGTGAAATATCAAAAATTGATACTCTTTGAACTGTTTGCAATTGAGATTGTTCAAGTTCAAGTTGCTGTTCCTCGACAGGTTCAAGTTGCTGTTCCTCGACAGGTTCAAGTTGCTGTTCCTCGACAGGTTCAAGCTGCTGTTCCTCGACAGGTTCAAGTTGCTGTTCCTCGACAGGTTCAAGTTGCTGTTCCTCGACAGGTTCAAGCTGCTGTTCCTCGACAGGTTCAATTTGCTGTTCCTCGACTGCAGGTTCAAGTTGCTGTTCCTCGACAGGTTCAAGCTGCTGTTCCTCGACAGGTTCAAGTTGCTGTTCCTCGACAGGTTCAATTTGCTGTTCCTCGACAGGTTCAAGCTGCTGTTCCTCGACTGCAGGTTCAAGTTGCTGTTCCTCGACAGGTTCAAGTTGCTGTTCCTCGACAGGTTCAATTTGCTGTTCCTCGACAGGTTCAAGTTGCTGTTCCTCGACTGCAGGTTCAAGTTGCTGTTCCTCGACAGGTTCAAGTTGCTGTTCCTCGACTGCAGGTTCAAGTTGCTGTTCCTCGACAGGTTCAAGCTGCTGTTCCTCGACTGCAGGTTCAAGTTGCTGTTCCTCGACAGGTTCAAGCTGCTGTTCCTCGACTGCAGGTTCAAGTTGCTGTTCCTCGACAGGTTCAAGCTGCTGTTCCTCGACTGCAGGTTCAAGTTGCTGTTCCTCGACAGGTTCAAGCTGCTGTTCCTCGACTGCAGGTTCAAGTTGCTGTTCCTCGACAGGTTCAAGTTGCTGTTCCTCGACAGGTTCAAGTTGCTGTTCCTCGACAGGTTCAAGCTGCTGTTCCTCGACAGATTCAAGTTGCTGTTCCTCGACAGATTCAAGTTGCTGTTCCTCGACAGATTCAAGTTGCTGTTCCTCGACAGGTTCAAGTTGCTGTTCCTCGACAGGTTGATTTGGAATGTTCTGTGCACAGTTTTTTGCGTTTTGTAAATATGCAGGCTTTCGAATTATTACTCGAGTTGCAGATGGAGGCCTTGGCTTGGTGATCGCAGGATTACGGGATGTTCGCATAGGTCTCTGCACACTCATTGATTGTTCTTTGGTGGCTGCTGAGGTTTCCGCTTGAGAAATTCGATTGCTGGCTTTCCTCTTTCTCGTCGGAATCTCTGCTTGATCACTCGCGGTTGCTTTCCTCTTTCTCGTCGGAATCTCTGCTTGATCACTCGCGGTTGCTTTCCTCTTTCTCGTCGGAATCTCTGCTTGATCACTCGCGGTTGCTTTCCTCTTTCTCGTCGGAATCTCTGCTTGATCACTCGCGGTTGCTTTCCTCTTTCTCGTCGGAATCTCTGCTTGATCACTCGCGGTTGCTTTCCTCTTTCTCGTCGGAATCTCTGCTTGATCACTCGCGGTTGTCGTAGGCCTACTAGTAGAACTTGCTGCTGAGGTTTCCGCTTGTGTAACAACCGATGTATTTGGATCGGCATTTTCTGTCACTGAAGAAGGAGCATAATCTTCGTCGGTGAAGATATCCGGGTTGTACGGATGAATTCCTGTTGACGAGAAACCATTTACAGCCTTATCTACAGAAGCACATTTGCCATACGCATCACCAAATATGGCTGCTACTTCGTGCATCGTTATGCGTTTTCCAGGGTTGGAAACAAGCCACTTGTCGCAACCTCTGCTGTAAGCAGTTTTGAGCGGGCCAAAAAAAGTACGATCTAGTGGCTGAATTTTATGGCTTGTGTGTGGAGGAATTGAAAGCATAACTATGCCGTTTGACCTTGCAAAGTTCACTGCATCTAGTGTTCTGTGACTGGCATGGTTGTCAAGCAGTAGAAGCACCTTTTCATTTTCACTTGAATGAGAATGTATTTGAAAATGTCCGAGCCACTTGACAAAAGTGTCGCAATCCATCCAGCCGCTCGGCACTGCATAGCCCTGAGAACCAGGCGGACTGCCCTTCATCAGTGTTTGAGCCATATACTTTCTTGGAAATAAGAAAGCAGGTGGGATGTATGTGCCTGTTGCGCTCATGGCGCAGACTATGGTAATATTTTGCCCTCGTTCGGCGCTCGTCAACTTTCCAACTTGCCTCTGAGTTTTTTTTGCAAGTATTTTTCCGGGTTTTTGCACAGTACTCAACCCACTTTCATCCATATTGTAAATTCGATTTGGTGGAATTTTTTCGGTTTCCAAAACTGATTTTAATAGATTATAAAATTTGCCAACTTGCACCCTATTGAAACCGGTTGCACGTGAGAGAGAAGTCGCCTCGGGTGTTCTTAGTGAGATCGTTTTATGTCTCCGCAAGAATCCACTCATCCAATCTTTTCCTGCTAATTGCGTCACCTTGGAAAATGGAACATCAATGTTGTTTCTTTCTGCAAGCTGGAAGGCTAATTGTCTAACATCTGTCAAACTTAACCCATAGAATCGCTGCTGCATGTCAATTATGTACTGTACCAGTTCAGTTTCATATTCCTCATTCAATGTACATCGAAATCTTCCTAACTTGCCTGGTGTTTTAACTGTTTTCATGAGATGGCGCCGTATTGTGGCGTGTGGTATCCCATACGTCTGTTCAGCTTGTCTGAGGCTTATTTGATTTGATCTAATATCTGTTATGGCTGCCTGCATAGTTTCAAGAGTCCACAATGCCATATCAGTTTTGCGTTTGTAATTTCTTACCATTTTCAATCTGAAAGTATAATGTAATATCTGTTTAGAGTTAACATAAATAATATTTTTAGGCTAAATAATAACCAAAGATGATTTCTTTGGTTGAAGTAGCCTAGGATGTCTACAAAGGAAATTAAGAAGGGAAAAGGTCAGTTGGTGCAATGCTACAAATTTTAGGTGCAAATACCTTATATAAATCTCGGGAGCAAACTAATATTACTACATTAGGGCAACAAAACAGCCTGGGGCAAAGTAATACTGTAGCAATACTATACTGGGGCAAAACAATACGGCATGGGGCAAAGTAATACTATACTGGGGCAAAACGACACAGCATGGGGCAAAGTAACTCAGTTGCGAATCACTTTGCCCCAAACCATAGGTAGGCTGTTCTCGGGGGGGGTGATAATAGAAGAGGTCCGTGCACGCTAGATTACGAAACACTAATTGAAGTGTGATACGTGTCTTACTAATAATTTGTTTACTTACCCGAAATGTGTCCAATATGGACGTGATGATCGATTTGCAAGCAAAAACTATATCAATATTGCAAATGACAAAATATCTATTTTCTTAAAATAAGAAACAAAACATTTTTTGGCCAAGCATATCAATACTATCACCTAAGCCGGAAGTGAGTCTATAAGGTTTATAGATTGACTGGTTACCTGTTTTCTGGTTGTATAAATTTCTATAGCGCTGAGTTTCTTTGCCTCGTTGAATCTCTTTGCCCCACTTCCCCCTATTTTGTTAAAAGGCAATACGGCATGATAAAGCACTTAGATATTATCTAAATTGAAAATTGTTGTTGTGCGTCCAATTTTTTAAGCCTGCCCACATCCGATTTTACGGATAATATGTAATACAACACACGCGCGCGCGCGCGCACACACACACACACACACACACACACACATGCAAGCACGCGCGAACACAGACACAGACACAGACACACACACACACAGACACACACACACACACACACACACACACACACGCAAACACACACACACACACTGTATATTGTTTGCCCTTCCTAATAAGGTGTTGAGTACTAATTATTTTACTTTACATGTCATAATATTCCTGTTTCTCGGTAGGCCTATTAACTCAGCCGCACTATAAATACCATAATTTAATGGTATGGCAACCTACCTATATAGGGTGACCACATTTCTTTTCTGCCATTCCGGGACACCACAGATATCTAACTGAACAATTATGGAAGGGATAAATTGAGGGCAAAGGCCGAGAAAAACGAGGCGGGGTTAGGGGAGGGGTCTCTGGGAGATCCTCCCTCAAGAAATTTTTGACGTCAAATTAAATTGAAATAACTAAATTATTTTTAACTGCTGAATTATTTTCTCTGCCGGAACGTTAAGGAACAGCGTTCCGGCAGAAAGAAACTGTATACATAGATATGTTAATATATATTTATGTATATGTATATAGGCCTATATATAAGTCAAATTCAATTAGGAGCTGGGCACACTGGAAGAGCGCTATATAAACGTAATGCCTCAACTGAAATATATATTTGTAAGATTTTAGACCAAAATGAAGCATTTTATTTCTAATTGATTTAATTCGAAAGAAAACGAGCCAAAAATACAAAACTTGGTCAATTTATTGCTCAAAATCAAAATTGTTTAAAAGTAATAAAAAATCAAGCCTAGATAGTAAAGACTTTATAAAGTGACTGGTAGATTGGTATTGGTCTCAATCTTGTATATTACTGTTAGTTTTGGCATAGCTACGATTTACAAATGAAAAATGAAATGTTCAGTAGGCCTAGACTTGACATTGACATCACTGAGTGATAAGCCGACAGGTAAAGTAGGCCTACGTAATCTAAGCAAAATAGACTATAGGCCTAGTGTCAAAACGTATATATACTTTGTTGTCATTTCCTACACAACGCAACAACTTGTTGCGTTTGATAAACTCATGAATGTTTGGCGATCCATATCGAAGTTCATCTTCACCTGAAGTTCTGCTTTAATAAGCTCAGTTAAATATCTGTTTCTTGAATCGGACCAGAATCTGTCCATCAAACTAAACACTCGTTTAACTACAGCATTTGAAGCAGATATGCTCCTGATGAATTCGACTATCGTCAAAAGATTTGGTAAATTGTCAGCTCCTGCTTTTTAGAGTAGGCCCTAGGCCTACAGCTGTCCACATCAGCCTCTATTGCAGAATGTAGACCCATAGTTACCCATAGGGATACTCTTAAGATTACACTTGCCGAGAATTTGTAAATTTTGTTCGGCGTCGCGTATTAATTGTGTTAATGTTGTTATTTCTTTTTTTAAACTAATTATTGGATATTAAAATAGCAAATTCTACGTATTTGATAATAGAAAAATTCATTCCGGGACGTTTCATTGTCCCGGAAAGGACGTGTCCGGGACGCGGGACATTTTTTTAAATTCCGGGACTGTCCCGGACAATCCGGGACGTGTAGTAACCCTAAACCTACCGTATCGATACGAACTAAACTATATCTCACCCGATATTCAAGTTTAAAAATAATTAAGTTATGCTCCAGAAATTGATGCTTTCCCATCAATTATCGGTTTTTTTCTGTCTTGTCCACTATTGCATGGGTTATCAAACGGTGGTATGCGAACCACCAGTGGTACGCCAGTTGTCGCTAAGGGGTAGGCCTGCGCGAAAAAAATTCTGAGTTTTTGCCAATCTTACTTTTATTAGCTAGGCCCCTATCGAATACTGAAGTCACTATTCTACGTCCAACGTGCGTTTCTTTTTCTTATGAGTTTATTATAGCACTATACAGTTTTTCTTTTATATGATTGTGTAGGCCCTACCTTATTCCAAAATCCATTAATCTGTTTTGTCTCTTTCACTAACTGTTATTTGATTTATTATCACCTGCAATTATTACCTTTGTTACAGAGTCATTTTCCTGTAACATGTCACATTCACTAATTGAAGAAGCAAACAATTTTTGGGCAAATTACATTGATTTTTTTGGAGCAAATCTTGAATATATCTATTTCACAAATATATATTTGATTTTGCACTAATGTGTAAAATTATGAAGTTTTTTTGCAGAAAAAAATTGCCCTATTAAAATGTTTGTCCACTACGTTACTCCGTTACCAAACACATTTGAGCTATATATATATATATATATATATATATATATATATATATATATATATATATATATATATATAATGTATACAGCTTCCTGTTGCGTAGTTTGACATACCAATATGTTTTTAGAATTAATGTTTATAAAATAAATATAAAAGAAATCACAATACAAGTGATTATTTAATTCCATCACATCTTTAATTTTATTAAGAAATTCCACTCCGTTACTGAAATAGAAATAGAGATCTAATCAATGTAAAGTTGAATGTATTTTTTGGGGGCCAAATAACAAAATAAAAATCACAATTATTCCCAGTGATCAAATGAACAGAAAACATTAAAATATTTATGGTGTTGTCTTAAAAATCTCCTCATAACATCAAAATTACATAAATATTACCATACAATAAGTCCGCTCCATTACTATCTGTCGAGAATTGAGCACAGAATGTGAAAGTGAACTTAAAAAAAAGAGTCTGCCGAAACAAAAAATTATCTAAAATGTCATATATTGTTAAATAAGTTGTATTGGAAATGATAATTTAAGTAGACGACTTATCCTGAGAGTGGAATAATTTTAGTACCTCAAGGGTAACATTTATTGTAACGGAGTGGACAGGTAACGGAGTAGACAAATTGTGTATCAACACGGTAAATACCATATTATTTTTCATGCGTCCACATCAATCGTCGGTAAACTCATTATATTGCTTATAGACGTTATATAACAAATATTATTACAATTAAATTTATTCAGAATCATTGCAAAAATGCAGTAAAGGAGTGGATGTATGGTAAAAAAAACACATTAGGTACGAAACAAATGAAAATTAGTAAATAATTTGTCTTAGCATTCAGGTCGCATATTAAGACATACTTACTTACATAGATCTTCACAGAAGCGAGTTAAGGTGCGCGCCCAAAGAAATGGAAAGTTTGTGAGAAACGAGATAATTTTTACATGGTAACGGAGGAGACACAATTTACTGGGGACAAGTTTTAAAAAATTCTAACAAATGAAACTGAAGATCCGGTTCACCAAGGTGTATTTAGAAACATACAATTATATTTAATACAAAAGGAACGCACGATTATTTTAGCTTAATACAAGTCACTTTGAAATTGTAGACAAAACCAATAAGTACTATGGCCTAGGGACGGTAACGGAGTGGAACATTTTAAATTCAAAATAAATTTTCATAAATGTCTTTATTGCTTTAAATTACATTCAAAGATCTTAAATTGTTGACTGGTCAATATATAATGTTTTAATCTAATCACTTTGCATGGTCAGGCTAGGTATTGTTTTCTGACAAATGACCGGGGACAGCCGTATTTCCAATTTAGCCAAATACCGGAAAATGGCTCTGCAATGTGTAACCCATCGCGTCTCTGACCACGGGAATCTTTCAATAAACGAATTTGATTTGATTTTGAATTTTTCATGAGTTAATGCACATCTTTCTTTGATTAGCTAGCCTATTCTATCTCTATGATATTTTTATTGTTGAAACGTTACAGCCGAGTCATTTATTTTTTCACAACAAATAATTATTATACAAGTAGCTACATAGTATTATTATTATTGTTATTATTATTATTATTATTATTATTTAAAAAAAAAAACCAACAATGGATAAATGGTTGAAAAAACAACCGCTTAAAAGAAGGCCAGAACCTCTCAACGCAATCGTTGACACTGAATCTATCGAGACACACTCCAGGCGCCAGAGTATACCCTTTAGTGATCTTTTTGTCAGACCTTGAGGAATCTCATGTAGGCTTAGCTTCATTTTCTTGTATAGAGTCTTTTCTAGAAAGATAATGAGCTTAAACTTAATGTTAGTTTGATTTAAGGCATCAAGAAACATTCCTCTCAATTGATATTGGATTGCCATTTATATTTTTCCTGAACAGTTTCATGCCAAGGCATGGATTCTGTAACGATGGTATAACGATCGCTACTGTTTTAATTGCCTCGCGTCTGTTCCAATTGCCTCGGTCTAAGCGCTCAGTCTTATTGCTCTATGGAAGGCCCGTAGAGTACTGCATAGCACACTAGCGTGACGAGCAGTAGGTACCAAGATCGAATCCCCCAGACCCGTAAGGTTTATTCAGCCTTCCACTCGCTAGGTGGCGGGTGTGGTTAAATGAATAGTAGGCCGTGATTGGCGCCCTGTTGGCTGCCGCTAAAACAGTCATAGTCGACTCCTGTAAAACTTATCATGTGCTTCTACTATATGCATTTATGTAAGGCGCCCTGCGTGGCTGCCGTTTCTACTATTTGTATGTTCACTGTACAGCGCAGTGCGGTTAAATAAAGAAGTAAATTAAGCAGGCGCTTAAATAAAGAAAAGATTATTATTTTTTTTTGCCCCGAGGTATGCAGGATCCCTCAGGGACTTCAATATTAACTAATGTAAAAAAGTGTCCCGAATGGCCCTATTCATCTGTTTCCTGGCTGGCGAAAGTACCCTTAAAAGCTACAGCGTTGCAACGCTGTATCGTTATTATTATTATTATTATTATTATTATTATTATTATTTTTTTTTTTTTTTTTTATCGCCCGAGGTAAAAAGAATCCCTCAGGCTCTTAGAAACTATCATCGTGCAGGAGTTAGTGGTCCTCGTCCCAGGGCAGTTATTATTATTATTATTACTAGTGTATTTGCCGTCATATTATGACGTCATATTATAGGCCTATATGTATCGTTGGTTATCGCCGTCGTCAAGGCCGCCGTCGTCAACACATACGTTTTATGTTTCACAATAGAACAGAACCCGTTTGTGACGTAGCGTCCCCCGACAGACGGACACTATATGGATATTATATGTATAGATTATTATTATTATTATTTTTATTTTTATTATTATTATTATTATTATTATTATTATTATTATTATTATTATTATTATTATTATTATTATTATTATTATTATTATTATTATTATTATTACATACATAGCCTACAGGTCATATTATGTCATAATTACCATTATTATCAATATGCTTTTAACCATAGTTCGAGAATTCGTGACTTTCGGTTTAAAAATTCGTAAAAATTCGCGAATTTTTGGTCTATTTTAAAATTCGTAAAAATTCGTAAAAATTCGTTGTGCCATTGTTGAACCTTTTTTAAATTTACAGTGGCGTTTAACAAAAACAGCGTAAGCAACAACAACAAATGTTATGACGTCATGATTTGTTGTGTTGAGCTTCTGCTTAGAATTTAATCTAAAATTCAATATAAAAGTTTATTCCGTAACGAGTTAATTTAGCTATTTAAATCTAATTTCTTAAAGATGAGAGAACATGGACAGGGGTGGAAGCATGTAGTAATTTTGAAGGAGAAGGAAAGGGTAATCCAAAAATATAGTGTTACTTTGTGACAAGGAATTTATTGGTTGTTCTTCCGGAATTCGGCAGCATTTGCATGGCGAAACTACAGAAACCAGAATCGGATGGGAGTCGGCTATTCCTGACTCAGAATCAGAGGACGATGAAGTAGAAGACACAGCTCGGTGAACGTTGCCAACCCTTTTAAACCATGTTTGGTTGCAAGCTGTGTTTGTGACTGACTGGTCACATTGGAGCTGGGGCATTGGTGGTTCTTCGTTCTGCTGACTGACACTCGCAGTCACACACCCCAACTATGGGTACCGGCCCGCTATTCCGGGGGTCCGCAATTCCGGAGGTCCGCTATTCCGGGGATCCGCCGGAATATACATACATACAACATACACACATACATACATGCACACATACATGCATACATACATAGATACATGCATGCATACATGTATGTATACATACATGCATACATACACGTATGTATGTATACATACATTCATACATACATGCATGCATGGATGTATGTATGCATGTATGTATGTATGCATGTATGTATACGTGTATGTATGCATGTATGTATGTTGTATGTATGTATATTCCGGCGGATTCCCGGAATAGCGGACCCGGGAATACTGCCCTCATAAGAAAGAACCACGTAACTGAAAATTTGGCCGTTTTGAGTTAGATGCAGTTTCTGCATGTATTAGTGGTCTTACACCTTGGTAGGAAGTAAGAACCTCCTATCTTGATGCGATCATAGAGAACGAGCGTTTGCTAATACCACGTATCTGCACACTTCGTATCAAATACTAAGTAAGAACCACGCATCTCACATGCGTGGTTTTTTGCTAGTAACACAGAGCGTTTTCTGCAGATCCGTGTCCACGCGCATGCGCAGTAACTACTTCCAGACAAAATTTACGTTTAAGTTTACGAATCTGAGCGATAATTAATTATTTTTAAGACTGTAATTTTAATCCGTCTTGGTGGTTTTCATTATTCATCACGCTGTGAGATTAAGTGAAAGTTGAGCAACAATAAATATAGTAATTTCAAGCGTTTTAAATGTTTTTGAATGATTTATTATGACTTTGTTTGTGAGTACGGGTGATTGTTTTGGGTGCGTAGCGAATTCCCGACACCCTAATTCCCGAAACAGAATTTCGTCAGATCTCCGAAATCTATTTTCCAAGTTACAACAAAGTTATTTGGACAAATTTAACGTTTAGAGACATCTTCGAATATACTATTCAGGATATTGGCCGGCTAATCCATACTAGTTTTCAGGATTCGAGCGCTTGGCAGAATAGGCCTACTGTTTTCGGGAATTCGATCAATTTTGCATTTCCACATTTTATCTAGTTTCGGGCATTCGGGTAGACCCAGATTGTTTTGTAGGCTTACACGGTTGAGGTTTTTATGATTTAACTCGAAAGAGTCAGAAAGACGATATGATAAAATGTGTGGAGAGAATAAGCCTAAGGGTGTGGGATGCGTCTGGCTGTTTTTTTTATTCGATTACCCAGTGATTCACTCAAGCAGGCGTACTTCCCATAAGATATTTCTATTACAGAAATATATAATGACTTTGTAGCGAAACATTAAGTTGTAGTCTGCTGTTATGATCTCTAGATCATAATGTGATAAAGCAGATGAACAATTCATTTACAAACTGGGTAACGAAGAGTGTGAGCGGTGTGAAGAATTTTCTTTACATAATTGTTTATGCAGTAAAGATAATCTTAATTGCACGTATATGCAAATTAGACGTCCAAAACCCAAATGGAAGAACTGAGGCGAGAGGGATTCCCTGGGAGAAAAAAGATGACATTAGGGCCTATTTCTTAACTGACCGTTCTGATGCCAGAAAATAGAAATAAATTCTGGCCAGATATTAAGACATCAGATGTTGTGGACCTAAGATGCAGATTAGTAAGTGTGGTACTTCTTCATCTGTCCTGTGACATGTTCACTATCCCAGACTGTTTTGATAGTCGGATATGATCAAATATAAGCGATATCAAAATTTTTAAGCTGTATATAACTGGTTTCGTATCTTTAAAATTATGGTTGACAGGGGCGTAACTTTGTTCTGAAAAGTGTGGGCACCAATTTCTTACATGCATACACGAAGCAAGGCAGAGACTGTGATTTCTGGGAGGGCTCAGTAAAAAAATATTGATTGGCATGGTTTAAAAAGTAGGGGGTACGGTACCCCCAGTAAAAAAGTAGGGGGTACGCGTATCCCTCATGCCCCAAGGGGCGTAACTTTGGTCTAAAAAGTGGGAATACCAATTTCTTACATATACGAAGCAGGACGGAGACTGCGATCTCTGGGAAGGCTCAATAATAAAATATTGATTGGCATTGTATACAAAGTGGGGGTACGGTACCCCCGTTTAAAAAAATAGCGGTGGTAGGCGTTCCCCTTGTACCCCCACACATTACGCCTATGTTGTTTGATATAATTGACCTGAAATATGAGTCAATTGTTGAATTATTCCACACTAAAACACGATTTTATGCAGATGCGTTGTTCTTAACAATTATTGGGTTATGTCGTCGGTCTTCAAAGCTAAGTAAAAACACATTTACTGACATTTAAAATATTTATGAGAGAAAATATTCAAAATTCATTTCCCTCCAAAAATGGTAGCTTTTTGTTGCATATGTTGGTTAAAAGCAAAAATGAATATGATTATAGAATCTACTTGGCAACAACCAATTTATGTTTTTTGCATTTATCTCAAAATCAACTTTTTGCAGATGCGTTGTTCTTTCTTATGAGGGCAGAATAGTGGACCGGAACCCAACTATGATAGAAATCGAAGTTCAAGACTCCAAGTTGAATAGTAACTGAATATTATTACTATTGTGTTGCTAGTCAGCTATCTTTTACGGTTGATTGACTGCCTATGACATTGACATTTACTTGATTATAAAGTTGAAAAGTGAACAAATGGGCCTAATAAAATTCGTTGCCATAACAAAGAATTCAATTATTTTAAAAATTCAAAAATTTTAGGGAATTTTAAAATTCATTAAAATTCGTGAATTTGTAAAATTCGTAAAATGCGAATTCTCGAACTATGCTTTTAACGTTATCTTGCGAGCTTTTACAGTTGCAAAATTATTGATGACGTCATCAAAATTAATTGTTTCAGCCGTCTCTTTTTCAATGGACAGCATTGCTAAATTAATAGCGAATAACTGAAAATCGATCGGCTGTTGCCCTGCGCTTGGCCTTCGAGTGACGCTTTAGAAGTTTCGAGATTACAATTCGAAAATTACTGAATAGGCTACTGTTACTAATTAAACTCTGTTGAAAGGTTAAGTGGTCATTTGACAAAATGACAAAACCATGCAGTCAATTTCCGTAAAAAAAGACCTATTTTTAAATTAATTAATAAATTTTAAAAAGAGGACTAAACTAAGTGGTGAAAGGCTGTGGTGGTGATATTGATAGTTTGTGATTAAATTTATTCTAAGTCGTTTAGGTACCTATACATATACTAGTGTATTTCCCCGTCATGATTATGACGGCGGTGTATATCGTTGGTCGTTGATCGCCGTCGTCAAGGCCGTCGTCAAGACAGCCGTCGTCAAGACGGCAGTACTGAAGTCACAAACGGTTTCACAATAGAACAGAAGCCGTTTGTGACGTAGCGTCCTCCGACGGACAAATTTGCATATAAGGAAACTATATGTATAGATTATAAGCGTATATATTATGATTATGAAAGGCGGCATAACAAGGATATGCTTTAAAGTAGACTATGCTGTAGGCTCCTACGTAGTCTGTTATTCTGTTTACAACTTTACACTACAGTTTGCTAGACAAATGCAATTGCATGCTGTTCCTTTTCTGCAATTCTGTTTAGTGTTTAACTTTAACGTAAACCTCTAAGAGTGATGCCGCCCCTAACGGTCATCGGAAGTCAATCCGGTTTGACCAAAGTGACGCTTTCTTTCTTGTCTTCTTTTCTTTCTTTCATTTTTTCTATCCTACTTTTTCAGTTTTTATCCAACATTCACTCTTTTTCATTTTTCTTCAACCCTATTTTGCCGCCCCTGCAAAAGTGCAGCCCGGGGCGACTCGCCCCTCCGCCCCCGTTATGGTACGCCACTGCCTGCCAATGGGTTTTATAACTTTAATAACATTCAAGCTGGAATATAACCTTTACGAGTGGAGTCAGTCTTGCCCTGTCCGGTCAGTAATTATGTATATGTACATCGTGCGATTTTATTTTCCGATTTCTAAAAGCGCCTTAACAAGCACGCGCGAGATTTCAAGAGCTCTGCGTGAGCTACTAAATCAGTAACTGATATTCAAGTTTGTTTTTATATCGTCTATCCTTTATAGACTTTGCACGTAGACCTTTTAAACTATGGAAATTGACTCCACTTAAATGTAGGGGCGTACATTTTATTTAAAGCAGATCCTACATACACAGCCTATCGTACCTAATATATGCCTATTAGAGTGGTCCAAAAAAATAAATTTTAGAAATTTGTTTCTCCACATGGCTGCCCTTGTTACATGTAATATTGTGAATTTTTTGACAAATTTTGAAGTCAATCTGAGAATATTTAGGGGTCGCTATGAATTATCACTTTTTGGATAAATAGCGAAAAACAGCAAATAATGAGTTAATTTTGATAATTACATCCTTGTGTTATTTTTATTTTTTGACATTCAGTAATAGGATGTGAACAATAAGAAAACAATTGAAAAACTGTTAACTGTATCCTAAAATGTTAACAGTAAGAAGCATTAGTTTTGAAAGTAGTCTTTAAGATAAAAGTTACTATTGACATTGACACGAATGAATGCAGGACGAATGCAACATTTAAAAACTGGTTAAATGTAGTTTGTCAAGTCTGAAGGATAGCGTGTGGGTATGCAACTATTCACAGCAACCGTTTAGGCCTACAGTGTTTTCTTTTAGTGATCATCAGCTGTTAAGGCTGCTTCGGATGGGGTGGGGGAAGAGCTAGCGGTGGCGCTTGACAAATTGGAGAAAGAAATGCTTCTGATTTTTATTTTTTTTGATCGTTTCATTACATTTCTGGATGAGCGCAATGCCACATTCAGTGCTGTCATTGACCACCTTCATGGCTTGGACTCTTGCTTTCAATTTCTTGTAAGACTCGTCATCTTTCCATTCTTCTGGGTGCTTTGAAAGGAAAACCTCAGCCTCCTCCTTCCCTGTGATGCTCAGCAACTTGAAGATATGCGTGGTTTGCTTGGTCACAAAGTTCTACAGTCTCCAGAACTTAGTGACTTTGGTGGCATTCACCCTCCACAGAGACGATGGAGTCTTTGCAAGCTGGAGGTTGGCTCCTAAGGCACTCTTGACATTTGAACAGTGCCAGTCCTATGAGGTGTTCAGAAACGTACCATAGAGGACGAGACAATGCTGCCGCCTCGGCATCGGCAAGAAGGCGATTCGGATACATCTTCAGCAGACTAAGTATCTTGGCATCATTCCGTGCAGCATTCGATGGCATTGGAGCTTCATGCCAGAAACGGCCATGCACAAGTGCAACAAAAAGGGAAAGCTCTGTCAGTCTACTTCTCTCTGGCCATCAGCATCGGCTGGTCTTGGAAAAGTATGAGCATGGTGTATTGCTCCTGCAGCTCGGAACTTGATGGCCTTCACAGATCCCCATGGAAGATGAGTCACAATCGAAGGTCAAGGTAATCCTCCCTGGTCTGTTGGTGGTTGAAGGCAGTTGTGTAAAATGATATCATCTCCCCCCTCGTAGGCTGTGATTTCATCACCAAAGAGCCCATCTTTTGCGGGTGTGTAGCTCACTTGCTGTACGTATGGCCATTTCTTTTGGAATCTCTTGAATAGGCCAATCTCGGGTTCCCTAGTTGCGCCAAACAGAGCTGTGAAGACATTGAGCATTGAGAATGACCTCCATGACATGATGGCGACAACCAATCATCACGAGCTCATGACCCACTGCTTCTTCAATGATAACACAAGCTCCTCTTTGGATACTTGTATTGGACAAAGTGGCAACAAAATACTAGCCCCTTTGCACCAATGCACCCACAAACACAGCTCCACGATCTGGAAAGTTGACCCTGTCTGAGGCACGAGCAACCTCTGGACTAGAAACTATGTTCCTCCAGAAATTATTTGTCTTTGGAGTAGACATAGATGGAGCAAATGCCACTGCAACAGTTTGCAGGCACTGTTACCAGGGACGTGAATTCAGCTTTTTCGTGGGGGGGGGGGCAGAGAGGTCATTTGAGTATTTTTACGGGGGAACTGCCCCATTTGCCTCATGGTAAATCCAGCACTGTGTACCATATATGCCCATAAGCTAGTCCATACAGTGCAGGCCTACACCCTTTACATGATGTCCCTGAATTTGAGTGTCATTTTTTTCCTTTTTACACCTTTCTTCTTCCTTTCTTGTTGTTCCATTCCTTTTCCTTTTTTTTCAAAAATCAAGGGGGAAAGCCCCCGCCACCCAATGACATCCCTGACTGTTAGTGCCTTCACAATGCAACATTTACATGTTCTTATTGTTCTAGTCATTTGAAAACAAAATTCAAAACATTAATACGACCAAAATTTCATCCGAAATGCGTGTATCAGAAAATTGTTGAAATCATAGCGACCCCTAAAACTACTCCGATTGATTCAATTTTTGGTATGGTTCTTCTGTATACATAGTGAAATAAGGGCAGCCTTGTGGAGAGCGTTTTTGGACACTTTCAAATTTTACCATATGCATGTGGACCACCCTAATGCCTATATCTGATTATATATTATTTGCAATTCAAAAAGCCGCTAACAATTGTAACAATCTCATAAATTAATGTCTAAAATAGACAGGAACTGCTATAGGCTTAGCCACATTGAGGCAAGAGGAGACAGTTACCTCCTCTTGCTTTTTTTATTTAAAAATTTCCGTGGCACCACTAATACGCTTGGATGTAGCCCGGAGTTGCCTCCTCTTGAATTTAAGTCTGGCTACTTAGCCTACGTCCTTGGGTACTACTATGTAGTCACAAGCAATGTAATGAAATACTGTAATGCCAGAACACTGAAACAACTGTCTAGCTGTCCATTCTGTTATAACTGGAAGCTCTTACGGTCTTTTTAAGAAACTAAACACTGGCAACGGACAAAAGTGGATACATGCTTTGACCCCAAGTGGTTTATATGTGCCAGTCTTGTATAGCGCTTGTTCAGAATAGCTGCAGTTAATTATGTTTATGGTTTACAGTTGTTCCAGCCGGGGTATAATCGAATTTCAGTTGCATTGTATTCCATGATACGCAAGTGTGTACGTACGGTTGGATCAAGATGGGTATCAGCAAGCACAAACACGCTGAGAAAATGTTGGACCTGTACCCGTGCATAGTAGTGTGTAGGCCAAAATGGTTTACAATTTTCACCAAAGCTCGAGGGTACGCGTACCCTAAAATAGAATACGTTAAAATACGTACGTACCTTTCAAAAAATACAATACGCGTATGGTACGTATCATACACGAAAATTGTATTTATGGTTTACTCGGCAACCCATAGCCTACGTATAATATGACGTCAACAGTATGCGTCATTGAAACCGGTACTTCCGGTAGCGTAGCAGTAAATTTAATTCGATAAATTCTTCGATAATTTAATGCAAATTGTACTTTCAATCTGAGGAGAGTTAAGTACACGTCACTGGTTTGCAAATTTCTGTAACTTGAAAGTTGTAGTATATCTTTATACGCATCAGTCAGCGATTCGGCGATGCCCAGAGAACGTGTGAAGGAATGGACGCACGTGAAAGTGTTGAAAAATGCGAAAAACAATTATTTGATTGAACGTATTTTTGTATTGTTTACGTACCCTAAGATAGGGTACGTTAAAAAACGTACGTACCTTTCAAAAAATAGAATACGTATGGTACGTACCATCGAGCTTTGATTTTCACTGCTGGTCAGAGAAATTTCTCAGCCGTGGTGCATTTAATTAATTCGGGGCAAAAGTCATTCTAATTTGAATCTGATCCTGACTTTAATTAACTGTATACAGTATCTGGACGACTGTGGAAAAACCATGTTAGCTATCTTGTAGCAGGTCCTGACACATCCTTCGCTCTCTATTTCCAGATATTGTACCTATGACTCATGGCCTACGCCCAAGACCCCATGATTTTGAACTTTCATGTGCAATGCAACAGATGCTCTTTTTATAATTAGACACATATTAGACCACACACAATGTATATGTATGTATGCATTCATGTATGTATGTGTTGTGTGCATGCATGTATGTACGCATCTACGTAAGTAGTGGTGATACATTGGATACCAATGCAGTCCTCAAAAAATTAGTTTGGGTACTAGTGCAGTCCTCAGAAACCTAGGTTGGGTATCAGAGCAGCTCTCAGAAACATATGTTGGGTTTCAATGCAGTCTCTACAAACAGAGAACCTCCCTCCCTCCCTCCCTCCCTCCCTCCCTCCCTCCCTCCCTCCCTCCCTCCCTCCCTCCCTCCATCCCTCCCTCCCTCCCTCCCTCCCTCCCTCCATCCCTCCCTCCCTCCCTCCCTCCCTCCCTCCCTCCCTCCCTCACCTCACTTCCCTCCCCTACGCCTCCTTCCCTTCCCTCCCACCCTCCCCTTCCATTCCTCTAGCCACATTATCATTTAAGCACACATATACGTGTAATTCTGTTAGGTACTTAAGAGGCGCTGTATAAGTGCTCCATTACAGTACATTACATACAAAACGCCATATAAATATGCATACATACAAGTGGTGAACTATGCTATACGTATAAACAGGAAGAGGTGCACCTGTTGAACTCTACCACTTGTGGCACCATACAAATCTGTTGAAGAAAATGCAATTATAGTACAACAGCTCTTAGGACCTTAGTCGTATTATTCCATTCAATTACTGTAGAACCTGTTCATGCGCTACATAATGTAAAAGACCGCAGTCTAAGCTAAACCAATTTAAACGGACTAGCCCTGTAAATGATAGTCAACATGCATGTTTGGTCTATTGTAGATTCAACAAATATTCTCTGCAGGATATAGGGCCTATAGTAATATCATTATCACCTGCTTCTCTTCGCTGCCTAAAGACTTACTTGTTTACGGGCCTGTCACGTTGAGAGCGCTTCTGTATAGCCCTGCTGAGAGAAGCGCTTTATAAATGTTCAGATAAGATAAGATAAGATAAGAATACACTACACACGCGCACGCTCGAATGCACGCAAACACGCACCCACACGCACACACGCACCCACATACATATTGTAGGAAATGCTGACTTGCGCAGCAAAATTTCAAAATGTGCGTTACCAAGACGGACAGGATGACGCCTTGTACGCTAAACTTAAATTGCGAATTTTTATTAAGAAAACTTCAAACGATGCCATGTTTCATCACAAGAGATGTGCATCTGTTCCTGTTTATATGCATAGCATAGTTCACCACTTGTATGAATGCATACGGTTCTATAACGTACGCGTACCGTACGTTATAGAGAAAAAAATAACGTACGTTATGCACACTGTCGTAGAGTGTCACCGAAATGGGACGGTCGGCATCAGTGTTCTTTCTGGGACACTTCAGTGGTCATGATATCTGTATTATGGAGACTAATATCCTGCATATCTCATTAAAATGTATAGGGGTTTATTTAAAATGTTGACAGCTTTCGATAGTGCTGTAGCCATGATAAAATTCAGTTTCATATGGTCAGTGGTGTTGTGATGTATTGCAACATAGCTTTTTCTAGACATCGAGAAGCGAAACATGATGATGATGATGATGATGATGATGATGATGATGATGATGATGATGATGATGATGATGATGATAATGATGATGATGATGATGATGATGATGATGATGACAACGCTTGAGACCATGATGATAGTGTATTGTATTGTAATGTATTGTATATGGGCATTTATAAAGCGCCTCTCGCTGTATAGACCATTCAGAGGCGCTCCCAGTGCGCGAAGCCGTGCACGAGAGAAAAAGCAGGATTTAAGGTGAGAAAAGGAAGAAGCAACGCTACCAGGGAGAATGATGGTGCGGACAGAAGGAGGAATTCGGTTCCAAAGTGAGGGACCTATGCAGGAAAAGGACCTGGATTGAGCCATAGTAGTCCTGACACGAGGAAGAGGTCAAGACTATCAGAAGATCGGAGTGGACGCAGCGAAGCAGCAGAATGAGGTCGCAGAATTAGATCACGCAAGTAATGTGGACAAGTACTGATAATGGCGATTATCATCAACACAATAGCGATGACGACATCTGATGATGGTGGCGGTGACGACGATGAAGATGATATCTATTCAGAATTCTTGGTATTCAGGATAATGGATGTTGTTCACGTGATGTTTAGATTTAGCACATGACAATTTTGACTACCTAAGTGACCAACTTTAAACGGCAAGTCAATTTATTCACTAAATTTTCTGAATTTTGTTTCGTATATTTTTGCAGTATTGACCAGACACCAAATATATTTAACATTCATGGTTCATGCACCGTGTCTGATTATTGATAAAAAATTGAAACCACGAACAAATAAGTCTTCGTCGTCATCGTCATCATCACCACCGGCCACCACCGCCATCATCACGATCATGTTGATAAAAAATCACATTATCGCACCACGTATAATGCAGGGGCATAGCAGTGCCGGTGTAGGAGGCTGAATAGACTCCCCCTAAATAAACACTCCCGGAGTGTATATATCCTAGGACAGAATGACTCGGGAGTTAATTGATACTAGGACAAAAACACTCCACCCTGCGAATAAACACTCCCCGAGTGTCTTCGTTTGCGATCGCACCAAATGACTGGTGGAGATAATTCATACCAGGACAAATTGAAAGGGGAGTTGATTCTTCCTAGGACCAAATGACTCGGGGAGTTTATTCTTCCTAGGATAAACTGAAAGGGGAGTTCATTCTTCCTAGGACCAAACGACTCAGGGAGTTCATTCTTCCTAGGACAAACTGAAAGGGGAGTTGATTCTTCCTAGGACCAAATGACTCGGGGAGTTCATTCTTCCTAGGATAAACTGAAAGGGGAGTTCATTCTACCTAGGACCAAACAACTCGGGGAATTCATACTTCCTAGGATAAACTGAAAGGGGAGTTCATTATTCCTAGGACCAAACGACTCGGGGAGTTCATTCTTCCTAGGATAAACTGAAAGGGGAGTTGATTCTTCCGAAGACCAAATGACTCGGGGAGTTCATCCTTCCTAGGATAAACTGAAAGGGTAGTTCATTCTTCCTAGGATTAAACGACTCGTTGAGTTCATTCTACCTAGGATAAACTGAAAGGGGAGTTGATTCTTCCTAGGACCAAATGACTCGGGGAGTTCATTCTTCCTAGGATAAACTGAAAGGGGAGTTCATTCTTCCTAGGACCAAATGACCCGTGGAGTTCATTCTACCTAGGATAAACTGAAAGGGGAGTTGATTCTTCCTAGGACCAAATGACTCGGGGAGTTTATTCTTCCTAGGATAAACTGAAAGGGGAGATGATTCTTCCTAGGACCAAATGACTCGGGGAGTTTATTCTTCCTAGGATAAATTGAAAGGGGAGTTGATTCTTCCTAGGACCAAACGACTCGGGGAGTTCATTCTTCCTAGGATAAACTGAAAGGGGAGTTGATTCTTCCTAGGACCAATTGAGTAGGGGAGTTCATTCTTCCTAGGATAAACTGAAAGGGGAGTTCATTCTTCCTAGGACCAAATGACTCTTCATTCTTCCTAGGATAAACTGAAAGGGGAGTTCATTCTTCCTAGGACCAACTGACTCGGGGAGTTCATTCTACCTAGGATAAACTGAAAGGGGAGTTCATTCTTCCAATAACCAAATGACTCGGGGAGTTCATTCCTCCTAGGACAAAATGAAAGGGGAGTTCATTCTTCCTAGGACCAAATGACTTGAGGAGTTTATTCTTCGTAGGATAAACTGAAAGGGGAGTTCATTCTTCCTAGGACCAATTGATTCGGGGATTTCATTCTTCCTAGGATAAACTGAAAGGAGAGTTCATTCTTCCTAGGACCAAATGACTCAGGGAGTTCATTCTTCCTAGGATAAACTGAAAGGGGAGTTCATTCTTCCTAGGGCCAAATGACTCGGGGAGTTTATTCTTCCTAGGATAAACTGAAAGGGGAGTTTATTCTTCCTAGGACTAAATAATTCGGGGAGTTCATTCTTCCTAGGATAATTTGAAAGGGGAGTTGATTCTTCCTAGGACCAAATGACTCGGGGAGTTTATTCTTCCTAGGATAAACTGAAAGGGTTGGTCATTCTTCCTAGGACCAAACGACTCGTTGAGTTCACTCTTCCTAGGATAAACTAAAAGGGGAGTTGATTCTTCCTAGGACCAAATGACTCGGGGAGTTCATTCTTCCTAGGATAAACTGAAAGGGGAGTTGATTCTTCCTAGGAACAATGACCCGTGGAGTTCATTCTACCTAGGATAAACCGAAAGGGGAGTTCATTCTTCCTAAGACCAAATGACTTGTGGAGTTCGTTCTTCCTAGGACAAATAGAAAAAGTTGGAAGCATTGGACCTCATCGGATAGAACCAGTTGACCTCCATGAGACTATAAGACAAGTGTCACAGAAGGAAAGGCAGGCAAAAGGAAGGTTGATGAGAACAAATGGAGAATGAAGAATGAATAACTAATAACAGAAGAGGAAGATATGACAGTGTTTGAAGTGGACCAGAGAAAGAGTTTGAAGAGTAGCAGGATATCATGGAAGAATCAGTGAATGACTATTGTGGTGATGAAGACAAAAAGTACTTACTTCCTGAAGGCAAGTCTTCTGCTGATTCTGTGAAAACTATGAAGAGGGCAAAATACAATTCTGCAGACATAACCAACATAGCCCTGGTCAGTCTAAGACACCACACTGGGGTGAGGGAGACTGCGGAGATTGCTACTGCTGCCTGGATTGATGTTACTCAGTTCGACACTACTTTGGTGATTGGTCACAATAAGGTGAGGAGAGCTCAGGAGAGAGTCGTGAAAAAACTCGGTGCAAAGTTTGAAGAAGAACTTCAGCAGAATGGCTTCAGTTGTATTCTCTTTGATGGGGTTTCGTGATGAAACCAAGGTCATGTTGAAAGCAAAAGGGAATGGCAACATGTATTCAGGTTTGGTGAAAGAAGAACACTATGCAGTTTGCATGGGACCAGAAAGCAGATATCTGTGGCATTTTGTTCCTGCTCAAGCAACTGAAAAGAAATAAACGTGTTGAAATAATTGCTGATAGTCTAGTTGAGTGGTTGAAAGAAAGAAGAGCAGACAAGGCTCTTCAAGCTATTGAAGGTGATTGAAGGTGTAATGTAACCACTGGTTGGGTAGGCGAATAATGCATCATGTCGAAGAGAAGCTGCAAAGGCAGCTCGTGTGGATTGCTCGTGATATGCACACAGGAGAACTGCCACTGAGGCACCTAGTGACTGCTTTAAATGGCAATATTCTAAGCAACAAGAAATGGTCAGGTCCCTTAGGGAAATGTAGGATTCTGTAACTGAGCTAGATATTAATCCTGATGTTGCAAAAGTTTATGTTGGCCCTGCTCTCCCTCAGCTCAGCGATGAAGTGATGAAAGACTTGAGCGTGTGACTGTGTTCCACAGCAGGTGGCTCACAACAGCTCTGAGTTTCAAGAGAATTTGGATCTAAAAACATAATCTAAAAAGGAAAGAATCTGAACAATTTGAGGATGATTGTGGAGTTCTGTGTTGGGGTGTAGGCCTATTTTGTGAACTGGTTCAATATATATACCAATCTTTTATTCACCAAATATGGTAGCACAAAACGAACGATACAGCATTCACTGGACAACAGACCTGCCCGTACTATACTAATTCAACTACATAATCCACATTTCCTTAATGCAAATTATACTGTGTGCATAGGAGATCACACATAAAATTTACCACAGTGTTTCCTATATGTGGGCCTCTTCGAAAGAGTCTTGTTCATCTTAACATCCAGCAGTCCTTCATGTTAGATTCCTGCATGAAATGCAGTATGTCCTCGACACTGCAGTGGCTGACCTTGAAGATCTTACAGATGGCATTGTTGTAGGTGTAGTTTAGTGTGTTCAGTTCACTGTTACTGAGGCTCACAGCTTCCATTCCGTAAAGCAAGAATAGCTTGCAATAAGCACTAACAAGATGCAGTAATACTGGCTCAGTGAATTTGCAACATTTACGATACAGAGAGTTGAAAGATTTATAGAACTTTACTTTCATTTCATGCACACTGACTTTTAATGACTTGGCAGAAACAAGACTACAACCCAAGTATTTAAGTTTGTCAACACAGTTAATTTGCACACTATTTACACTAATCATTTTACATGGAGTATAAAAAGAAGGGCCAATTCTCATCATCTGAGATTTTTTTACATTTAATTCCATGTCAGTGCTCTCTAATTCTTCCACACAAATGTCGACCATTGCTTGTATGTCACAGAGAGATGCGGACATCAAGATGAGGTCGTCAGAATACATAATGCATCCCAAAATGGCTCTCCAATCCGACACCCATGATTGAACCTACTCAGTTTCTCTACAATATCATTCACATACACAGCGAAAAGTATTGGTGAGAGGATATCACCCTGCCTAACTCCACAGACTAGATTGATCATATCAGACAGCATGTTGTGCCATTTTGACATATGCTGCACTCATGCTATACCAACTTATGAGGATGCATAAAAACTCAAGAGGGACTGATCTATCCATTGACTTGCTAAATAATGCATAGTGATTGACTTTATCAAAAGCTTTAGACATGTCTAATGCACACAGGTTTACATTAGAGCCATGATTAGAAAAGTAATCAACAACTGATCTTACAGCAAGCAATGCATGAGAACAGCCCAACCCCTTTTTGAAACCAAACTGTGGGTCTGAAGTCAGCAAGTAGGTACCATGCAGCTCCAGCAACACATTTCAAAGAGTTTAGACAGATTGGAACTCAATGTGATACCTCAATAGTTGTCACTCTAGGGTGATAAATATAAATAGCACATGGACACAAGGACGCAAGGACGCAAGCATCTCCTTTTTCAACTGCAAGTGCTTAAAGAACAGAGTGAAGAGGTGAAGATGATTGTCATGCTTACACTGAAGAGATCTGCTTGGTATGGTTTTAGCGAGTCTGTGATGCAAGGAATGTTGTGCTGTGGGGATGAACAGTAGAGAAGAGATGCAGATACTGAAGATCGGAGGTGAAGGAGATGAGATCACACAGCTTGGAGACAGCAGTGTGAGACACAGAAAGCACCAACCATCAACTCTGAGGAGATTACGCTCTTGCAACTGATTGACTGGAGCTCTGGAGTCTCTGAGCCCCCTTTAACCTGCTCCCAGCAACAGCAGAGACCAAGGCTTCTTTTAGCAACCCAATGGTGGTTCCTGACTGGCCATCGCGCACCCAGTTTGTGGAAAGGTGTGTGAAAATGACAACTGAGGCTGCTGCTCATGTGTACAGTCATGAGAGGCGGAACCACTACATCAAAGGTCAAATGGTAAGCTGAGAGCTCATATGGGCCGAAACAGAAGCTAGCAGGACAAAGTGAAGAGGTGAAGATGATTTGGTTGATTTTGTCCATTAATTTGACCTCGCAAATGACATTTGCTATGACACTGTGTGGCTACAGATTTTGTTAAGTTCTAATGTACGTTCAAATCAATAGTATGTAATTGTACCTAATTTGAACTGTAAATTGAAGTAGCTAAGGCTCCTTATAACCTGTTTCTGAGGCTAGATTTGTGTGAAGCATCCTAGAGGTAGTTTGCTACCAACGATGCTATATAAATTGTCGTGATTACAATTGCAATTACAATTTTATGACTAGCAGTTTGTGAAGTTCGAATAAACATCATTTAAACCGTCACATTAACACACCCTACTCCACAAGTCAGTTGGTCTGAGGAAGAATGAGATCCCCTTTCAGTTTATCCCAGGAAGAATGAACCACAAGCATTTGCTCCTAGGAAGGATAAACTCCACAGGTCAGTTGGTCCTAGGAAGAATGAACTCCCCTTTCAGTTCATCCTAGGAAGAATGAACTCCCCGAGTCATTTGGTCCTAGGAAGAATCAACTCCCCATTCAATTTATCCTAGGAAGAATGAACTCCACGAGTCATTTGGCCCTAGGAAGAATGAACTCCCCTTTCAGTTTATCCTAGGAAGAATGAACTCCCGAGTCATTTGGTCCTACTAGGAATGAACTCCCCTTTCAGTTTATCCTAGGTAGAATGAACTCCACGGGTCATTTGGTCCTAGGAAGAATGAACTCCCCTTTCAGTTTATCCTAGGAAGAATGAACTCCCCGAGTCATTTGGTCCTAGGAAGAATCAACTCCCCTTTCAGTTTATCCTAGGAAGAATAAACTCCCCGAGACATTTGGTCCTACTAGGAATGAACTCCCCTTTCAGTTTATCCTAGGTAGAATGAACTCCACGGGTCATTTGGTCCTAGGAAGAATGAACTCCCCTTTCAGTTTATCCTAGGAAGAATGAACTCCCCGAGTCATTTGGTCCTAGGAAGAATGAACTCCCCTTTCAGTTCATCCTAGGAAGAATGAACTCCCGAGTCATTTGGTCCTAGGAAGAATCAACTCCCCATTCAATTTATCCTAGGAAGAATGAACTCCACGAGTCATTTGGCCCTAGGAAGAATGAACTCCCCTTTCAGTTTATCCTAGGAAGAATGAACTCCCGAGTCATTTGGTCCTACTAGGAATGAACTCCCCTTTCAGTTTATCCTAGGTAGAATGAACTCCACGGGTCATTTGGTCCTAGGAAGAATGAACTCCCCTTTCAGTTTATCCTAGGAAGAATGAACTCCCCGAGTCATTTGGTCCTAGGAAGAATCAACTCCCCTTTCAGTTTATCCTAGGTAGAATGAACTCCACGAGTCATTTGTTCCTAGGAAGAATGAACTCCCCTTTCAGTTTATCCTAGGAAGAATAAACTCCCCGAGTCATTTGGTCCTAGGAAGAATGAACTCCCCTTTCAGTTTATCCTAGGAAGAATGAACTCCCTTGTCATTTGGTCCTATTAGGAATGAACTCCCCTTTCAGTTTATCCTAGGTAGAATGAACTCCACGGATCATTTGGTCCTAGGAAGAATGAACTCCCCTTTCAGTTTATCCTAGGAAGAATGAACTCCCCGAGTCATTTGGTCCTAGGAAGAATCAACTCCCCTTTCAGTTTATCCTAGGTAGAATGAACTCCACGAGTCATTTGTTCCTAGGAAGAATGAACTCCCCTTTCAGTTTATCCTAGGAAGAATAAACTCCCCGAGTCATTTGGTCCTAGGAAGAATGAACTCCCCTTTCAGTTTATCCTAGGAAGAATGAACTCCCCGAGTCATTTGGTCCTAGGAAGAATCAACTCCCCTTTCAGTTTATCCTAGGTAGAATGAACTCCACGAGTCATTTGTTCCTAGGAAGAATGAACTCCCCTTTCAGTTTATCCTAGGAAGAATGAACTCCCGAGTCATTTGGTCCTAGGAAGAATCAACTCCCCTTTCAGTTTATCCTAGGTAGAATGAACTCCACGAGTCATTTGTTCCTAGGAAGAATGAACTCCTCTTTCAGTTTATCCTAGGTAGAATGAACTCCACGAGTCATTTGTTCCTAGGAAGAATGAACTCCCCTTTCAGTTTATCCTAGGAAGAATGAACTCCCCGAGTCATTTGGTCCTAGGAAGAATGAACTCCCCTTTCAATTTTTCCTAGGAAGAATTAACTCCACTGGAGTGTCTATTCACCAGCAGCAGTGTTTTTGTCCTAGTAACAATACACTCCACTGGTCAATTGGTCCTAGTAAGAATTAACTCCCCAGTCAATATATCCTAGGATAAATAGACCCGGGAGTGTTTAAAAGGGGGAGTCTATTGAGCCTACTACACCGGCCTTAGGATATTTCGGGCCCCGTGCAGAGTATATTATACGGACTTCCGATGACTCAAGTCAAGTTGTTTTTCATTGCTAATCGTTTTATTTTAGTAGATTTTTAACAAGTATAGAACAAGTCAAATTTAACTATACATGAGAATTCTGGGGTATAGAGGAAGTTGACTTTTATTTTATTGACAAAAGAGAAGATTTAATCGAAACCATAATATTATTATTAGGGTGTCTTGCTCGTGTTAATTTTCTGTGATATTTTTGGGGCCCCCTAAGTTGCGGGCCCCGTGCGCCCGCACGGTTTGCACGCCCCTAAGGCCGACACTGGGCGTAGCCAGACTTCAATTCAAGAGGAGGCAACTACTGCTTGTCGATCTTGTTTGAGAGGTGATGGGAAAATTTGTCAGCGTCCAAAGGGCGGTCGCAAAAACCTCTGAGAATTTCTGAATTTCGCTCTGAGAATTTCTTAAATTCATGTTACGAAAAAAGTTGATGACCTTTTTTTAGTCATTGACACATTCGATGACTTTTTCTCGGGGGGGGGGGCACAAATCAAGAGGAGGCAACATCCACCTCTGCTGTGGTGTACCTGAGGATGCAGGGCTATAACCCATGGAAAATTCTTAAATCCACAAAACCAAGAGGAGGCTCTTGCCTCCATGTAGCTACGCCTATGGTATAATGTTTATATATACACACTTTATAAATATATATATATATATATATATATATATATATATATATATATACACACACACACACACGTAGGCATATACTGTCAATACATTTAATATAATGTCTACTTTAAATTTTAAGTTAGACCTGAATGCAGGGGCGTCTACACCATAGAAACCTTGGAGCAAATGCTCCATCCAAGAAATAGGGGGAGATCTGTCAGTGTATGTGCCACCATTTTAGGGGGAAGGAACGGGAAGGGGGGAAGAAAAGGGGAAACGGGACGTTGCGCCAATGACTTAGGGGGGATAGACGCCCCTGCCTGACTGTACCGCAGAAGTCGCTATTGAGAGATTTGGTATTTGCGCTATAAAACTTACATTAGCTTGTCAGCTCGTTTCTTCCTGTTTCCTGATGTTTTTATGAAACAAAAACTACACTGTTTTGTAAATACATCTACAAGTGTTTAGGCTATTGCCATAGCTTAATAACGTTTTGTTTTCAGTCGTACAAATATCATAAAAATATATGTGTAGGCTATAATGTAAAATATATATTGCTTATAATATTATGAGTGTGTATGATAAGTGTATATTATATATTCGCATTCATAATATATGCAAAAATTATGTATATAAATACAAATAGTTCATAAATACAACTGTATATAGATTTAGCTTAATAGGACTAACTCGTGTTTTCAGTCGTCAACTCAAACTAGCACGAAGCAGGATGTCATATGGGAAGTTAGGGCCTAATGCTTTATTCATATGATACATGAAAATTTACAAGTCTCTCATGCAGAAGCGACTTGCATTCTGGTTATAAATTAGGCAAAGTCCAGAGAAAATATGGTAAACTATAATCTCTCAGGTTTTCAACGTAACATTTTGATTTGGTAATGGATAGAAAATTATACATTAAAAACTGGGAGCATGCAAGTAGCCTATTGGTAGACAAAGATAAGCCCACGCATGGGTGAAGGCAACACTTCCAGGGCATAGACTCAGACAGGACTTAGACATTCTTTGGACATTGGATACTCATGTTTGCAAGTGGTTTAACATGACCCTGCAATGTGGGAAAACGCCAGGCACACGACACCAATCTGCTGACGGAAGCAACATAAATGCAATCGGAGAAACCTTCATTTCACCCATAAACTTAATATTGGAGAGGTACCGCTGGAATGGCCCATATGCCTGGAGTTATTTCAGCTGACCTCGATACGCATCTTTGTGTATTAACTGTAACTGTGCCTGCATGGAATGAAAACATTTTATGTAGCGCCTCTTCGACAGAGACTCATCAGAGGCGCTCCAGTGAGTATGGTCGAGGTCATACGGTCGCTATACGAAAACGTAGGCTATACATTTAGGCCTGCTTGTGCACAAAACCTTGATGAATGCAAATCAGGTAAGATCGTTGTTCCCACAAAGCTAATGTGAAACCGTCAGCATCACATGCCAAAACTCAATCTGCATTTCATAACTTGTGGTCAATGATTGTGTACAGCAACAAGCCATGCCATGGCACTAGAGCGAGCCAGATCTGGGTGAGAGATCGTGTCCCGTATAGTGAGCCAGACACTAACCCAGTGTTTCCCAACCTTGCTCAAAAGATGTTGCGGCTGACCAATATTTGTGAAGCTTTTTCTGCAAAAAATATGAGAAACTACTGATTATCACTACTGGCACATGCATATAACTCTTTTTAAAACTCAAATTTCTGAAACGGTAGCAACACTGCGGTGAAATACAAGGAGCATTGCTGGTCATTAAAATAGAGAATTAACTGGAAGAAAAAAAACTTTAATTAAATTTACTATTGTCGAATGCCGTATAAGCTTACTATGACTTTTGGTTAGGTTGCCTTGCTCTGAAAAAGTTGGGTACCATTGCAATAACCTAACCTCACCAGCAGTCATGCCCATCTGTACCAGTCTAAATGTAATGCAACCTAAGCTAAGAAAACACTCTTGCTATAAGCCTACTGAAAGTTTTAGACAGAAACCATAGGCGTAGACTCTGGGTGAAGGGGCAGCCGGGGCACGTGCCCCCAATAATTGAGCAGGGGAATAGGGTCTACCCCCCCAATAATCGAGAGGAGAATATCTTCAAATATTAAATTACTATGTTTCAATATAGACAAATTTCTTCAGAAACAGAAAAACAGAGACACAGAACTGAAATACTATCAGAAATTCATAATGAAAACAAAGATTAATTTTTATCTTCAATATATTCAATATGAAAAAATTTACATGTAAACAAAACGCACCCTTTTCATACGCATTACGTAACGCTGGAAGTCTCTGAGGCTCGCTGATTGTCCAGACCAGATGTAAATAAAGTTGTTTTTTCGGTTTTTTGTTTTAAAAATACAAGAAAAAGAAACTACAAATTTTTTTTTGTTTTTTGGGTTTTTAAAATAAATTTCTTATTTTTGTAGAAGTTATTTTAATAACATCGATTTAATGAGTTTTAATTGTTGGAAATCGCAACTGAAGTAAACTGAGTTGGAGTTCTTGTTCATGTCATTTTTCTTGATTTTTAAGGTCCGAAATCCGAAAATTTGACTCGTTGACTCGTTTTCCGAGTCACAATAATTATCTGAGCAGAACAGCCAAATGTATTGCCATGTCACGGCCAAGACACCCCTCACGTGAGAACTGACGTGAATACCCGGCCGGCCGGCCGACCGTCGCTATAGGCGTAAGCCAGAACAGGTGAAACTATTCCGTTTGAAGTGAAGACGAGCATCATGAATAGGCTGGGGTATAAGCCTGGTATGGACATATATAGGCCTATAGGCATAAGCCGGAACAGGTGAAACTATTCCGTTTGAAGTGAAGACGAGCATCATGAATAGGCTGGGTATAAGCCTGGTATGGACATATATAGGCCTATAGGCATAAGCCGGAACAGGTGGAACTATTCCTACCAGCAGACAATAGAATCTAATGAAGCAAAGACGAGTATCATGAACAGATAAAACAGAGGAGAGGGTCTGTTATCGGCGTAGACGGGCACATTTATAGAGGCGAACACCGTGAAGGGCATGATATTGAACCGAATATTAGGGATTGTCGATTTGTAAATATATCTTCAATCATGATGCTAAACCGTGCATGTAGTTATTAATTAATCGCTTCGAATTAGAAGAAACTTTCGTATCGCCTTTTCCAGTGTCGAGAAGGAGCAAGGACGTCACATGACACGGCTGCACTTGTGGCATTTACAGTTCTAGCTGTTCCTACCTACTGAACTTGTGTTTAGCAGTGGAAGAATTTTATGTGTCCTCATGATCGTGCTAGATAATTGAACAAAACTTTATTTAATTTAGTGTATTTAATGTGAAATTTGGGTAAATTACATTAAAAATTCTTTCTGCAAAGGGCCTAAATAGTTCTGTTATTTTTCTATGGCATATCAGTGTATTTTGATGTGGATGGACTTGGACTCGGACTTGGACTTGGATTCGATCTGTAGTGACTCGGACTCGTACTCGAACACCTCAGGACTCGGACTCGACTCGGACTCGGCTTAGATGGACTCGACTAAATCACTGGTATGTATATATGAGATATAATATATATATATATATATATATATATATATATATTAGGGTGGTTCACAGATGCATGGTAAAAAATAAAGTTCAAGCTAGAAACCAGGACACCCTCTCAGTTTTTTAGACCTATCAATAGTATTATTGAGACACAATTTCAGCTTCTTATTCCAACTGGAAGACGATGCTCACGGACTGTGTTACTTTGTCATATTCCGATAAATAGACATTAATTGCAGAAATTAATGTGTCGAGCATACAAATGCATTTTATTTCAAGCTAGATCAAATATTACTGTAATTTGACAACATATGTAATACAATAACAGTTAGACAGATGGAACTGTAAAATTTCAGAAGGTTTAATGAATTGCAAATGTCCAAAAATGTCAAAAACATCTTCCAGTCCATGAAAATCGAATGTCGATTGTTCTTGTTTTATAATTTCAACATCCGTTACAGTATTTGACTCTAGAAACTGCAAGGCTTTGCAAGCAGTGCCTCAACAGCAGCCTTCTTTGTTGTGTGAGTGAGAACAGCTTTCATATTTGCCTCGAGCACTTGGAGAAGAAAGTGCTTTTCTTCTTCATCATTGGTGATAAGTCAGTAGAATTCCACGAACAACTTCACACCCTCTCAGCCGCTTCATTCACCACTCTCAACTGCTGAATTATCTATCTACCTGGCTTGTGATCCTCATTCTCGATCCATTTCTCTGGTTGAAGTGTAAAAAAATCGCTCGACTTCAAGTCTGACAGTAGTGTCAATGCTCACTGGGTTGTAAAATCATCTTCAGTACCGTAGCATCAGCTCTCACCTCCTTTCACCAGGCTTTGCAGTCATTCTGTCGACAATCTTCATTTTATCTGTTACAGGAAGTTGGTCTTACAGTCATTCTGTCGACAGTCTTCACTTTATCTGTTATAGGAACTACAGCCTCATCTCAAAGGTACCACAAGTGGTTTTCTAGGACCTTCCTGACAGCAATGCTGATCTCACAGTCAATAGACTCATATTGTCCTAGACCAATCCAAAGTGACAGATCTTGTTCTGGAGCTTCAGCAGCAAGGGGCCTTTGTCCATGCCTTTGCGTAATCAGGGCACCAAACTTTAAAAATCAATGAATCTGAGTTTCTTCTTGAATACATCAGGTTGATCGCGAAAAAGGTAGATTTTGATTGCATAAGTAACTTGGCCATCCAATGTGCATGGTAAATTAACCCAGGGGCTCTCCAGTGAATTATTGAAGTCTGACTTCCAAGGACAACCACTGCCAGCTCAGTGAGCTCTTGGTAGTTGTCTCTGATCTCTGAATCTAACTTTCTCTCAGCAAACTCCTTGAGAAAACTGACGCTGTTTTGTGGGGTGTTCAGTGCCGGATATGATTTCCAGTCCTCGGAAGTTGACACGTGTCACACATTCCCAGCAGCTTTAAATCTCTTGAAGATTGAGATTTATGGTGAACAGATGGACTGCAGCACAAGGTGAATACTTTGGCTAAAATCAATTTCATAACATGATGACGGCAGGCCAACCACAGGAGCTCTCCGCCTATTTGTCTTCCAGCAGAACACACTCCGTTTAAATGACCAGTGTTGACAGACAATGTACCAAAGCTCAAGGCTTGAACTTCATCAACTGTGAGTTTTTACAACTTCAGAAGAATATGAACGACCATGAATTCATTGTATCCTGTCCCAAAGCTAATTTGGGCACAACGAGGAGCTCATCCACACCACCACCTGAAACCAGCACTGGCAGGCGGTCAACATTTCCTGCTCCAAAGATCTTAGGCAGGGTTTTCCTCAACACAGTGTAGTACCAGAGGTAATCTGGTACAAATTCAGATCTTACGGCTTCAGCATGCTGTATCCTGGCTTTCTTACGCACTCTGTGGATGGTTCAAAGTGGCAGGGCAGAAGGATCACAGCCAAGCACTGCAGCAATTGTAATGTAACATTTCACTTCTGAAAATATGTCAACCAAATCACAGGACGTGGGCACCATGACCTTCAACAAGGACTGTTCACTTTTTTGTTCCAAGTACCAGTTAGTAAGTGAGTATGATAGCACAAATGAAACTATTTCAAGCTCATCTCCATGACAAAGGTTGACCAAATTATACGGCATCAAGATTTACAGCAAATACTACTATATGGTAATATTTATATGTCATTGAGCACCATCTTCCAGTTGGAATAGGAAGGTGAAATTTTATCTCAATAATACTATTGACAGGTCTAAAAAACTTAGAGGGTGTCCTGAAGATATATATATATATATATATATATATATTTTATATATATATATTGTTACATGTAGGCAAGTTCCCTCATAGGCAGAGACAGGGGTTAGGCTAGGTTCCATAGGTTGGCGGGAATCTGAAACGATAGAATGAGTGGCGTCGTCCAAAATATCACTGACTTCTTTGTTCTAGAGCTCATTCGCCGACCGCCTGAGGTCTACTTACATATATTTCGTTGCTTAAGCTAGTCGACCATGACTGTTGACAAGGAGTCTTAGTCTATGTCTCCACTAACAACAATGGAGAGAAGGAGGAACAGAGGAGATCTAATCGAAGCTTATAAGATTATCACTGGAAAGGAACCACTGCAATGGGAGAGGTTGTTTGAATTAGCACCAAACAAGGCAACAACTCGGGGACACAGGTATAAATTATTTAGGAAGCCGAAGGGAACATTAGGGCAGAAATTCTTTAGTGTAATAGTTGTAAACCTGTGGAATGGTTTTGACGATAGTACTGTCTCAGTGGGCAATATAACAGCTTTTATGAAGAAGCTAGGAAAGTTGGGCTATTTAGTGTTCTACGTTAATTTGCAGTGGTTCTAACACAGACTACACGTCTTCTGAACCACTTAAAACCTCTGTTATGTTATATCTTATGTTAGGCCTATGTTTTATCGAAGACTTGTCGGTAATGTTTCATTAGTATTTCTACTCCTTCTGGAGGTAGTTCGTTAGTCGACTTAGTGTCGTTAGTTCGTCGTCTGTTTCAGCGGTGTTCCTGTCGAGTGATGTCGGGCCTACGCTGCTGACTGTTCGTAACGTGCGTAGTGCTTTGGCCTTTTGTACCGTTTGAAGTGTCTTCTTTCGTCTGTATGGTAGGCCTATATACCGCGTTTTCACCATATTATAACCTATTTTTTTAGAACCCTGGGCTTGCATTCCTTTCTGTAGCGGGAATCATTACTTAGCAGCATGCCACTATATATATATATATATATATATATATATATAATATATATATATATATCATAGATAGTTTTCCGACATTAGTCAACGGTTAGGCATTTAAGTGACTGACAACTGACCTTTGCGGTTTTCAACGCGATACTGGTAGGTTAATATTATCCACTCTATATCAGTGTATCACTGGTCCGGTTAGTTATAGTATTGGTTAGAGTGTACATTAGGGTGTTTTTATGGAACGTGATATTTTCAACTCAACGATTTTTTAACGGCCAGTTAGAAATATCATGCCTATTCACATATAAACTCTATATCCGAAATTATAACTTGATAGCTGAGCATTTAGAACTTGCGCAAGGCGACCAAAATTAGGACCCGGTGACCTTCCTCGTTATGGAAGAAAATTTTGATAGCACGATGTCTGTTCTTCATGCTTTCGATCTTCTTCTTATAGTTATTAATTATTATGTTAAATTAATGTGTTGTTGCGCATGTGAGGTGTCAAAATTGAATAGAAAAAGACTTAGATTTGGTTGATTCGGAGTAACGAAGATTACTTCGGTTAACTACCAAGGGTACCTACACGAGGAGAAACTCTAAGGGTGTTGTTCAATTTTCGCACACAAAGGAATCAGAGTGTGGATGACATGGTGAAAGAAACGGTCGCTCTGGTGCTTTCAATTTCGGAAAGAGCACGGATTCCAACGAGGCATAGGAATAATGTTTGGGATAAGCCTCGTAAGGAGTGGCAAAACATCAAGAAATGTATTTCGAGAAAGCCTGAAACTGAAGAGGGAAAGTGCGATGCTTCAAGGATTCCTTGCAGGATCTCTTTAATAGTTCGCATCAAGATGCCATGACCATAAGCAAGACAGAAGGGAATCGGCAGTTTTTGAAAATACAGCGTGAGAAAGGACAAGGTTTCGATCCAAAGGTTCCCAAACTATCCACTGGGTCGGCAAGATCATGCAGATTTTACCGGTATCTGGTAAGTATGTGAGCAAGTTATTGGCCATTCCCAGACTGCTGCTGTCATGGTAGATGGGTGTTTGGCCGAGATAAGAAGTTGGGGTTTGAAAGACAGAACCGTGGTCATGTGTTCGACACATTTAACATCGAGTAGGCTGACACGGGTTGCAAGCGTTTTCCATCAATTTGGAAAACTGAATCAGGAATGGACCTCTTGAACCTTGCCTGTCGACATTATGTTTCTGAAATTGTTCTAGATGAGATGTTTTAACTGCATCGTTCTGCAAGGTCTCCAGAATTTAAACTCTTCATTCACTTCCATGACTTCTGGCCCGTTAATCGATCAGGCCAGGTATCGCACAGCCATTTAAGACAAAGACGCAGTTCAGGTACCCAGAGGCATTTCCCCGCGAGGGTTGGATGGTATGTTACCACAACCTACATGAAGTAGGCCTACTGGTTCACCTGTTCGTCAATTCGATCTTCAATTCTTGAAGACAATCCATATTTACCCAGATAAGGAAGTCTGACAGGTCGCCATAAGAGCAGTTTCCTGAGACCTTTGGTATTTGTCGGAGACTTTGGTTTGCCTCGACCTTTTGACGAGTCAGTCACCGTCGGCGAAAACAGGGCATGGTCTACACTCTACAGCATGCACAACAATCAGGGATCAATTCTTCACGAACCCCCAGAGACTTCCTCTAATACATTATCCACCTACAAAAGCACTACCCCATTTCTTCACTACTTCTACCACCAAACTTTTTTCTGATCCTTGGATTGGATTGTTGGGTGACGCTATTCATTATCAAAACCGGCAACAATGGGAGTCAGAACAATCATACAGTGAGGCGAAATACATCATATAGGACCCTAAGAGTGACGAACGATGTGGCGGAGAAAGGAGTGGCTTTCATGCAGTTCTTCAATGAAACCCTGGTCCGAAATTTTGTTCTTAATATGGTCGGGTACCATCTAAAATAAATTCCCAAAAGCACAAAAGGTAATAAATAAATATAAATGGCAAAGAACTCAAGGTTTTGCGTTTGATTTTGCTTGAATTTTTATGTTTAAGTGTTGAAATTGGTTCGATTTTTTTAAACTTACAATGTATCACATTGTTTTCTAAGTGACAATTCTTCCCGGGCTTTGCGCACGTTCTAAATCCATTACAATTTTCATATAATTTGGCAAATGTTAATGATTCCCAAGGTGGAACACACAAATTACCTGGCCGATATAAAATTTGAAACTTCAAATTATAGACACACCCTAGTGTACATCCTATGCACGCGCCTCTATGTGAGTCGGAAGTCATTTCGCTTGCGCTGTTGGCTTATTTCACAGATACATGTAGGCTAAATATAATATATCGCTCTTGCACTGTCCGTACACGTGGACCCATGGGCGGACCCAGAAGGTTTATGAGGGGGAATTTCCCGCCAAAATTTATCATACATACATACGTACATGCATACATACGCATATACATGCATACATACGTGCAACAATACATATGTATGTACGTATGTACAAACAAACATAAATGCATGTTTACATAGACGTCGAGGTGAGAAAAATCGTGAGTGCCCAAAGAGAGTGAAAGAAATGTTCGCGTGTGAGCGCGAAAAATGTTTTGGGCCTATTTTTGATTTTCTATATTTTTTGATTTTCTTGATTTTCTATATTTTTGCTTTGTTGGATCTGGTTAGGACAGATTTATTAAAATGATCCCTTTGACAATAGAATCTGCAATCTTGCAACGTACAAAAAGACTAGGATACATGTTATTATAATTTTATATATCCAACAACAGAGTCAAATTTCGTCCAGACTAACTATTTTTGTCTGAATTATTTCATAAGCCAATTTTAAGACTGAAGATAGATAGTTCTAGAGAGAATTGAGATAAAAGAACAAGTTGAAAAAGATATTACTTGAAACTAATTAAAAATATTATTGAAATGGCTTCTTTCCAAATTCCAATGGAATATTACAATGCTACAGAATACCATGGTTCTCTCCAGTATCATTTCTCATTTCTAATCTCTTAAAAAGCGGTCTTTGCGGTCAGATTTCTAGTTATGCCCAGGCATAGGTGGGCCTCGCAATGCTCGCATGGCCTATTTCTGGTGGTGCTGGGCACTCACGGGCCTCGCATAGTCGGCGCCAAAGCTGTAGTCGAGGGTATACGCGGGTATACAGCGTGTTCTCACCTCTAGAGACCGTATACTCACCTCTCAAAATATTTATATTTATTTATATTAAAATACTGTAGCGTATACTCACCTCTAATTTGTTTCGGAAAACTAACCCGTAGCGTGTGCTAACTTCTAATTTTACCACTACAGCCCTGGTCGTCGCCCATGCATATCTACATACATACATGACTTTCTACATTACGTCACATAAAACATGCGACTGTGGCCCACTGTAAACTTTCAACTATGAGGCAAGCAAGCAAGATACTCTTAAACACCTAGTCCCAACTACCAATAACCAAACTATTTACAATGAACTAATAAACTAATAAATCATATTGACCAGGTTTATTTAATCATTTTCTTTATATTTCGTCATTGAAAGATCACATAGTGATCATGGTCTACTTCGTGACGGGGAGGAGCACGTCCTGTGTAAATATCAAATGGGGGGCCATGGCCGGATTGCCCCCCTTGGATCCGCCCCTGCGTGGAGCCGTGGACCTTATATGGCGTGGCACATATTCAAACGGACAGTTGTGGTAAAGGATCTCATCCGATCAGTTTCTAAAAAAATAAGCATGTACATTTCACACGCACCCTATAAAAACGTGTATCATTTACGTTTATGGAAGTGACTAAATAATCCCAGCCTGTATGCTCCCATGGAGTCCATATAGGACAAAATATTCCCATATGGGAGCAATACAGAGCCAACATGGTCCCATCTGATACCCATGAAAATGATGGCAGAGTAAGGGAGTGCATCCTCTATGGTTTATACTGCATTTATACTATACTAGAGGCATCTGGTGTTTCATTCTGTCAGTCTTTGCAACTGCTTACAGAATCTCCCATTGTCTGAAATTCTGAATAGTAGCAGCGCTCAGTCTGTAACGCGATAGTACGGGTCCGAGCCTCCACTGCGTATGGACCTTGAACAAATCCTTTACTCACAATTATTCAGCGCCATCGATCAATGTTCTGTCTAATAGTAGTGTGTGCACTTCTCAATTTTGGAAGGAGGAAAATATCAAATACAGTTGCAGTATTGTATAGCAGATGTAATCCTCATGTGCTTCCTGTGGTGACGGACCCAATGATGTGTGGATATGATAGCTTTTATTCGAAAAATCTCATGACTATGACAGCCACATCCACAGCCACCGGGATCAAGACAGCGACAGCTGAAAGGAAATTATCGTTTCTCACAAGTGACTGATGGTAAGTTCAAAGTACGTACTGGTTAGCTTTCAAGCCTTAATACGTCATAGTCTGTAGGACTCATTACTTAAGTCTAATTTGGTAAAAACAGTTGTCGCTTGTTGCTCATATATTTTTGATAATGCAGTGTCGTAAGTGTCCTCTAAGTAACATTTGCGTATTCACACACTGTGCTTTTCACATTGTAAAGCATCCTAGAAGTAGGGTCTACGTTGCTGACAATGCAATATAAATTGTCCTAATCGTAATCATAAACCCCAAAATTCTATGGCGCCACTTGGGAGCTAAGCGCAGGGCACCAGCTTATTAATGAGCGCTGCGTCGAATAAGGTGGGTTTCCAGAGAGTTGTCAAATAGAGATCCAAGTTCGATAGCCAGAGAGAGGAGGCAGAAAGGCTGCTAAGGCAGGTGTCGTTTAGGTCGAGAAAGATTGGAAGGCCAGGTAGCAATTCTTGAAGAGTGAAACTTTAAGTTTGATTAAAAATCCTGAGAGTAGGCCTAATTATAATTACAACTACAAGTCCTTTTAATATTAACAATGTAAATGATAAATTAGGCATTAGCAACTTAGCGTCTCTAACCGCCATATTTCGTTAAACAGACGGATAAACATTTGCGACCAAAAATAATTATAGTTACAACGTGTCCAAAACCAAACGATTCAAGCTTACCTAAGTGTGATCGATGAGAACGCAGTTCATTCGACAGAAGGCAGACGGAGTAGCAGCATGGGCGACGGACAGTATTTAATCTAGACACCTTTTGGGGGGAAATTCCCCCAGGATTTAAGTTCCCCTCCCCCAGAGGCCAGCAATATTTTAATGTAGACACCTTTTGGAGGTGAAAAATCCCCCCAGGATACATGTTTCCCCCCAGAGACGATGTATGTAAGTTTTGAGAGACGAATTCCTAAAAAAAGGTCGTCACATTTTTCCAGGGATGATTTTTTATTTTTGGGAGGAATCACTAAAAAAAGGTCATCAACTTTTTTTGAAGATGAAATTCCCAAAAATTCGTTTTATCTTGGAACACGGCTGAAATTCCCCGCCAAAGTTCGCCCTTTTGGTCTCCCAGAAACCTTGTTTCCCCCGCCCCCACAAGAGGGGGACTAGATTAAACACTGGGCGACGGATCTGTTGAAACGTTGTTTACTTCGATAATGACAAGGTCCGTTCTAGATGTTTTCCATTCTTCTTAATTAATATCAAAGTCCCTGAGGGATCTTATGTATATATAGTTATATACGTGTATACTGCGGAGTTATTAGTCCATTGAATATAAACATGCCAGCACCACCATTAATCATGTTTTCTCTCCAGCGTGGTGTATCCAATTGACACCCAAGTCAGCAGTAAGCTTAGATGACTTGTAAGATCTTCAGAAGTTCAGAATTTCTAGCTGGTAGATGGAATGATATACATCCAATATAGCCAGGCATAACACGGCAGTTTGACAAATATCACTAATTGAATAGTTAAAGGATTTCCCAGAGGTAAAATGCTTTGGAATATACTTAATACTGAGCCTAGACGGCATCAAGCTGTTGTAACGGAAACAAAACTGCTGGACGCCGGGCCCTTTCAATGAATTATGAGCCTCTGCATCAGCGACCTCTTGTCGGAACTGAAATTCAGATCAGATATATTTAAAAGCATACGATTATATTAATGGAACAAGCCATTATTAAGTGTACTTTGAGCATCTACATTAATAAAATGCCAAAGTCGCTAAGGAATACGCATTTATGCATGGTCAACACAATGTCATGTCTACTAGGTAGACCTACTTTGACAGGATACCGATAGTTATAGCAAGTAGGTCTTTGACGGTGCAAGACTCGGTATTACATGACTGTAACCCAAAAATTTTATCGGTACGGATTAAACCGAGTATAATACACGTACTCGCAATACTCGCAATGCTCATACCCGTACCAGACCCGACCCGTGAAATGTCTATCCAACCCGTACCAGCGGGTAAGGGTACGTGTACATACTGTATGTCCTCAGACCTCTAAGTTTTTCTTATAAGTTATACTCCAGGCACTGCATAAAGATTTAATATTCGTCTGACTATGAGCACTTAATTGAGCTAGATGTTTCAAGAATTTCGTTTTCATAATGGCTCAATTTTATTTGCGCCTATTTTTTAAATGTTGTTTCACTGTGTCTATGCAACGATTCTGAAAGCAACAAGAATATACCTCACGGCTTAAGAAGAAGAGCAGTCCCTTAAGCTAGCCTGAGAGGCAGCCATGGGTTCAAAGTGTTACAGACTTTAATTTCTTAGTCTCGGCATACGAGGGCTGTTGGCCAGTCCTCTCCCACGCCGTCTGATCTTTCCACCCACAGTGTACAGTCACTGCACTCATTATAGCTGAGTTGGCTAGGGGCGCAGGTGAAGCAGAAGTTTTGAAACAAATTTCTGCCGTAGAAAGTGCTAAAGCGTTTACTGAATAGCATTGCATGTATTTAAAATAATTGAATACATCACTGTGACACAAACCGTTTAAAGACATTCTTCTGAGTGTCTGGTTGTCGTCAATTCGTTGGGAATATTGCTCTGATTCTTAAAACTACAGGGTATGGTGGTCAATTCTTGAGTTATTGAGTTTCCCTCAGAGTCTGTTCCTGTTTCATGATGTGATGTTCATTCATCTAAGCCTACAAACATTTGTCGCCAATGTAGTCGCTCATGATAGTAGATAGCTGCACTGCTGCGATAGGTTCGACAAGTAGGAAGAAGGTAGTCTGTTTTAGCATAATTACCCTGTGCTAGTTTTAAAAGAAAATTTTGGGAATAATGTTGATGATAATTATTATTTTCTTTTCACCAAAAGGATGAAATCCAGAGAGTGCAAAACTACTT
Source organism: Allolobophora icterica (assembly GCA_963556255.1). Lineage (NCBI taxonomy): Eukaryota > Metazoa > Annelida > Clitellata > Crassiclitellata > Lumbricidae > Allolobophora > Allolobophora icterica. Next base: position 23,276,892 of record OY744610.1, read on the forward strand.
TAGACATTTCTGGGGAGGCGCCATCCATATATTACGTACGCATGGAGGGGAGGAGGTAACACAAATGGATGTACTTGCGTACGCTTGCGTACGGAAACGGGGGGCTAAAACCTATAATTTGTCTATATTGGTCCTCAAATTGATTGGCCTTCAAGTGAGCCAAAGTTCAGTCTTTTCAGCTATCAGGTACTACCAGGGGAAGTAGGATTGTGGGAGAGGTGCAACTTGTATGCCACCTTACGTTATTACCTCTGAACGCTATTATTAAACTATCACACAGCTTAGCAGTGAGTCCATGGGCTACTCATCCTTCAATCTGGACTAAAGTGCACACAGCCGCTGCCTGGACCTGTCGTACTAACACATTCTGCAGCTGGTCTTGGGATGGGTGTGCGTCAAGCGTACGTACGGAGGTTGGGGGGGGGGGTGGAAGAAAGTACGCTTGCGAAAAGGGAGGAGGAGGCGTATGTAATATATGGATGGCCCCGGATCGCTTATGTCTTGTTATTACTATTTTGATAATAATAATAATGATAATTATGATTTTCGTGAGGTTTTTTAATCTTTATATTCTTTGTCGCATCAAGTGGTTTAATTGAATTAGAAAACATAGGAAGTTACTTTTTCAAAGCTATTAACAATAAGCGTCCATGGACTATATGTTCTACATAGATAATACAACATAAATATTTTTAACGATAGGCACAAATTAAAATCATACTAAAGGCGTAAGTGTTTACTCTAGGCATCTCTTGGGAGGATTTCCTCCAGGATTTATGCCCCCAGAGAAATATAAAAATAAAATAATAGTTTTGAGTTGTTGACTTTATAATATTATATGATCTGTTATAGTATATAATGATATTATTTACTATTATATGATAAAATGTGTATTATATACTATAATAATAATAATAATAATAATAATAATAATAATAATAATAATAATAATAATAATAATAATAATAATAATAATAATAATAATAATAATAATAATAATAATAATAATAATAATAATAATAATAATAATAATAATAATATATGTCACCTTGTGCTGTCAGCTCGTGGAGCTCTAGCGATCGTCCTGGTGAACACACTCCACCGTCTCCTATTCGATGACAAGTCTCTCAATTCCGCCAAATTCATGCCAGTTACATCTTGTATCTCATCCATCCATCTCCTCCTTGGGCGACCCAGTCTTCTCCTCCCCTCACCGCACGCCAGCATCATTTCCTTCTCCAGACCATCAGATCGCATAACATGTCCAAAGAACCTTAGCTTCATTCTTGTCGCAGTTTGTTTTAACGACTCTTCATTCTCAACTCCAATCTCCTCTCGTATTGATTCGTTCGTTCTTTTCTCAGTCCAAGATATTCTCAGCATCTTCCTCCATATCCACATTTCACAAGCGTTAACCTTATTTTCCATGTTCTTTGTCATTGTCCACGTCTCGCAACCGTACAGTACCGTAGGAAAGATTAGTGCTCTCACGAGCCTTTTTTTGGTTTTTATTAAAATATATGTACTATGATATTATAATGATTATAATCTACTGTTAATATTTGTACAAATATTTGCACAACTAAATGGCTTCTCTCAAGTGTTATCTTTCAAATTTCAAAATATCAAATTTCAAAATGTTTTGTCCCTTGAATATTTAGTAATGATATTATTTACTATTATAGGACATAATAATATATATTATTCAACAATGATTTTATTGCCGATTATATTAGAGCGATTTTAGGGTAAACCTGTGGTGCTGATTCCGAATATGGAGTCGGTTTTGCTAGATAGGCTCTAGTTTTTGAGTTATTCGACTAATTATGAGAATTTAATGGTTAAACGTAGCACAAAAAAATCAAAATTTTTAGACTTTTCTAAGGCTTTTGACACTGTCAGACACTCTTTCCAGGCCGACCAACTGGCCATTGCACTAAGTTCCATGGTATCACATCGTCCCTGGCCTGAATTAATGCAAGTATCATACAGGGCTCCGGTGTGGATCCCACCAATTTTGTTGTAGCCATGTCCAGTGCTTTTTTTCTAGAAAGAAAGGTTCCGGAACGGAATAATAGGTTCCGCAACGCAAAAATCATGGTCGGGCTAAAATCACGAGAAAAACGGGATTGGGAGTTGGGAGGGGTCTCAATAAACACTGAAAACAGATCAAAAACACTGAAATTAAATTAAAATCCCTTCAAATTAAAATTGCACAACCCTCCCCCAAACCCTCCCTTTATCGGCGCTGCAATCCTCGGCGATCACCCTTCGGACGCTCGTTCGTTCCCACCCCCCCCCCACACACAAACCTTGATTCCCCAAGAAGAGGAGGACTAGCTTAAACACTGCTAAAGGCTTGTGGTCCCTTGAGAATGTAAATTGAAATGCCATAATTCAAATAGCACGTTTTATATGGATACATACTTCTCAAGACATCTGTCTTGAGAAGTATGTATTTAGAAGTTTTACTAGTCGACGTTAGACAATCCATGCAAAAAATAATCTAGAATTTCGTCAGAAATGACATTGTGTGGCGATTTTAAATTCCTGCGTGAAATCATTAGAAGCCTAAACAGTTTATGATGTATTAAAAACGCATTTTTATCGAAACTAGACTAATGTTTGGTTCCAGCTTTTCGGTTAGATTCATATGGTCAGGCTAGGGTGTAAACTTATAGTCTTTGCAAAGTTTTCCTTTAGGCTATGTGCTGTCTTATACACTTTCACACGAACAGCAGTCGTTATGTTCATTTAAACGTTACAAGTTAATTTTGCATTTCAAATAATTGCTTAGATTTATTTACAAGCGTTGACTCAAAGTGTTTCTCTTGCAGGGTAATAAGCGCACTTCTTGTGCCAAATTTCACTTTCTTTTTAGACTATGGGATTCTCGAATGAGAAATTATGAATCAAAAAGGCAAGCAGATATGTGCAAACAATGGCAAACATTATCTGTGGCTGAGTTAGGCAACTTTGCAGACAGCATGGCGCTATATTAAGTACCGGTAATTTCTCTCACAAATGGATCTAAAGGAATAGTACCGTAGTGTTTTCCTTTACTCATCCTCCTATTCTTCCTGTCTTATTGACAATCTGCCCTCATTTGGCTTTTTGAAGCTTCTGGTTTCCAAGACCATCGAAATCAACGTTTAGAAGTGATTTAATTGCCGCTTGCAAATCTTTCTCAGTGGACATCAGATTCTGCAATATGAGCAACATTTCAACAAAACCTAGAAAAGTAGGCCTAATAGTAATTTCGTGATTAATATTTTAATTTGAAATAATCCACTTATGTTTATGGAACACTGAAACCAAAGACAGCCCAACGACTGACGTTTAATGACAAGAATTCTAAATGACACAGGCCTACTTTGGCTGTTTTGCTAAAGAGGCTTAATTGTCGTTGAGGCTTATATTGGCATATAGATGCAACTGAGTGTAGACCGCTGGCGGTGCGAATGTGGCAGACGAGCTACGTCTGAGTGAAGAGTAGCCCTCACAATCGATGTTTTCTGGTAACTGATCTTGGCCTTCGTTTGTTGTGCTTTGGTTTAGAAGCGGATTTCCAGATTCTGCAGACTGGTTTGATTGAGTCACCATTTCGAAGTGTTGGTGTTGAACCGATGATTCGCGAGAGTGTCTCTGATTTGTTGCATTGCCTGAAACAGTCCAATCTCTCGCAAATAGCAAACGAAATTACATGTAATATAAGTTAACCAGTGCCGTAGCGAGGGGTATTCCAGCGCGGTGCCATATGGATCAGGGCGCAACTCAATGGTGGAGGGGCGCAAATTTTGAGACCGAATGATTTAATTATTAATCTAATTACTTTATCCTGAAATATACAGTATAATGTCCAGTTAAAATGAAATAAATAATAAAATTAAGTAACAACAAATAAAAGTGTATATACAGGGGCCTAGCCTAATATCTAGCAAATAGATACCTGACAGGCTTATTTAAAAATTGTCGTTTATACATAATTTTATTCATAGTAAATATTATATTCGAGATAAGAAATTTGATCGTTTTGGTTAAGTTGATCTTCGGGGTGGGTGCTAAATTTAGGGCCTACGCTTGGCACAGAGCGCAACTATAGCTTGCTACGTTCCTGAATTTAACTTGCACTCTCAGAACCTCTGGAAAGTGTCTAATTGAAGTCTGAATGACAATCGAGTTTGTAAAGAACTATTACTTCACAGGTTAGAAAAGTTCAAGTACCGTAGCTGAAATTAGTGGCTTTGCAGACTTTCGAATATTTATCTAAGCCGAACAGTGCTCGAAATGGACCGGAACGCACCGGAACGCCGTTCCGGTTCGTCAGAGGCATCCGTATTATCGTTCCCTTTCGTCCAGTGGGAAATACTATGAAATTAACGTTCTGAAATGTGAATGCTCCCATATAATTATTTGACTAGCGTTCCGTTTCGTAAAATTTTCCATTTCGAGCACTGGATGAGATGCCTTATGTTCTTTATATCTGTTATAGATAGCTATTTGCTAGTTTCTTTAGATCTGTTACGTAGCTATTCCTTATGTTCCTTAGATCCTTTAGATAGCAATTCCTTAGGTTCCTATAAGATTTGTTAGATATCTATTCCTTGGGTTCCTCAGATCTCTTATACAGCCATTCCTTAGGTTCAATAGATCTGTTAGATATATCTATTCATTTAACTTCTTATAAGAAAACTTATCTGTTAGATACCTATTACTTAGGTTCTTTAGATCCGTTTGATAGCTTCCTTACATCTGTTAGATTATGCCTATTAGATAGCTATTCCTTTGGTTCCTGTAATGCTGTATTAATATAACCTATTTTTGCTTCGTCTCGCTTGGCTGAAAATAGTCCTTTCACATTAAATTGATTAATTCAATTAGGCCCTACACATCAGACAATAATATTTGTAGATTTCTGTTAATTATATTAAACAATTAGACAATTCACAGTCAAAACAGTAATACCTATTTACATAAAAGCGGTGTATTTACTATAGATTTATTATTATGCCTTATGTGACTTTTTGAAGTTGAGCATTCTGATAAATGTTTTGCGTGATGACCAAGTTCATTAGAAAGTTCAGGTGTCGCTTCTTATTTCTTCCTCCTGAAAAACCAGTGCTTGAGAAGATTGCACGCTGATCTTCCTTTCAGTCGGCACAACGTTCCCGACAATGAAAATATTTCTCGATATGCTTATGGACCGAATAATTTTTAATTTAAAAAATTAATAGGTCTACCTATTTTTTTCAAATTCAATACGATTTGAGTGAGTAAACAAAATAATTGACACACGAGTGTCACGTTTCTCATTTCCTACAGCTGCTTCATTTTGACAGAAATAAACATGTATTCTATTTAAAAGCACATTTTAAAATTAATAAAAGTACCTGTTGTGCAAACTTGCTTTGTCAAAGCCGCTCCTAATGCAAATACAAGTAGGGCTATGACAACGATCACTCCAGTTACAGTTAACGCAATTGTAGCTGCTTTCGAGACAGTTGGACTTTCTGAAAATCAAGGAACGCATAATAACGAATTCTCTTTCTTCCAGAGTGTTAAAACGCTATAGAGTGTAGACTCTATGATCAGAATAAGAACTCTGCTTATTTAGCTTATTTTGTGATTCAAACCCTTGTTTACTCATTCACGCAGCTTTCCATATTACTTCACTGCTAGATAAGATATTCCAGTTGACAGTATATTCATTCTAATATGAATAGCATTTTATTATGTAGGAATTTCAAAATGAGGGAGTAGATATTTTAATAAATCTATCCTTCTTCCGAAGCTCTGGGTTTAGGCCCTATTGGAACTTTATTCATCGTTGTCAGTAACAAGAAATTCAAACGAAAAAGAACTTGCAAGAAAGGGGTATCAGTGTAAAAACGCTATAGATACTATCATCTAATCTGAAAATTGTTTTAATTAAGTGAGAAGTTCTTAAATACAATTCTTGCTTGGTGCTGCTCCAGATGTGAACTTATAAAAGTTAAGTTCGAAATTGAAAAAGGAGCTTGAAATATCGAGTTTGCTTAAGACTTCGACATAAAAGAGAAATGTAGTAAAATTAGAGATTCAACTGCCGTTGATAAGTTTATATCAAATTATAGGCCTACTGCAACGAAATTAATTTCCGCCTCTAACCTGTCACCACCGTAAATGTCACATTGTCTGAAATCCTTTTAATTTCGCCAGCCACAATGTTGCTAGCCGTGCATTTGAAGGTCATTATTTTCATCAGTGGTACAGCCATGTCTACGATTAAAATTGGTCCCTCTGAGACTCGGCTCGTTCCAGTTTCTGTCCACTGAAAAGTAGGTCTCGGATTACCATCAGCCGAACACATCAGTCGATCACCAACGACATAGATGATACCATTTGGTTCTATGGTCAGATTGCGCGGTCCAACTAGGCATCGATCAGAGAATAATGCAAACATCTAACCTTCATTCGAAAATTTTCGATGTATCACATTGTGTAAAGTAAATAATTAAAATAATTATTATATTATGTTGTACAACAACCAGAATCGGAGTTGAGGCCTGAATATTAGGGTGCCAATGAAAAACAAAGTTTTTTATTTTTTAGGTTCCACCACGTAGTTTTGTTCATTTTGCCATAAAACTGAAATACATCAAGTTTTATAGCAATCACATAACATTTACTAGTCGCACAAGACCTGTAAAGTTTTCAAACATTTCAATATTTGTGGCTGGGTAGCCGGCAGCAATTGGCTAAACTCGACCTTCCCTCTCTCTCCGTACAGTTTCCTGGCTTTACTTTCTCTGCCTCGGTCCGCGACCTTGGCATTCTATTGGACCAGGAACTAACTTTTGCACCACACCTTCATCGCCTCAGCCGCGACTGCATGCCTTTGCCAGCTCCGTCAGCTTCGTACTGTCGCTCTCTCTCTCTCTCTCTCTCTCTCTCTCTCTCTCTCCTCTCTCTCTCTCTCTCTCTCTCTCTCTCTCTCTCTCTCTCTCTCTCTCTCTCTCTCTCTCTCTCTCTCTCTCTCTCTCTCTCTCTCTCTCTCTCTCTCTCTCTCAGCAATAGCAGCAACTACACTTGTACACTCTTTCGTCACAGCTCGTCTTGACTGTTGCCTATCCCTTTACTCTGGCCTCCCTTCTGCACGCCTAAACTGCCTTCACCGCATGTTGCACTGCGCTGCGCGCCTCATTGGCCAAATACCATATTTTGGCCATGTTTCAAATTATATGCTGGAGGTTTTGGAAACTGCTGGTGATGGCTCTCTACCACCTGCGCAGATATTGCTTCTGCTCCTCCTGGTTTGTAACAGCGGAATTGAATGTCTGTATTAGTACGACGCCCTTTCGGCTGCGTCGTTTACCACCTTCAGCTTTTTTTACCCTGAACTGTGATGTATGCTTTATTGGTGTTCCAAAAGCTTGGATCTTGCAAGAGGGAATGTTGTTGGATCCATGGAAGCAAAAAACTTCTTTATGTTTCGTGACACGAAATGAGACAGCTGTTTTCCAAAGATACAGCTCTCGTCAATTGTCATTCGAAGTGGAGGATCTTCTTCACCCACGTTACACAGGGATGCAACAATATCCGCCTTTTCCATAACAGAAAGTTCAGGATAAAAAAGGCAGACCAAGAAGTGATTCACTCTAATACCACAAATGGTGCATGAACATTTTTATGGCTGTACCGGGCTCGTCTACACTGCGGTTGGATGAATTGTCAATGTGAATCCATTCAGCAGAAAATCTTTCAAAGAGCCTAACATTTGAGCCATTAGAACATCCCATAAGCATATCAAATATTTTTGCAACAATGAGTTCGTGTATACGATGCCTGCATGCCAAGTTTATAAGCTGCTTGTGAAGTTCTTGCTGCAGTATGACACAAGCTCCCGCTCTGTTGCCTGTGTTCCTGGCAGTGGTGTCAAAACATATTAGCTGGACACATTCACTAAGTTTCCAATCTTCAATCATTTGAAAGACTGCTGCAGGCTGTGCCTCACTGGAACCACTGCATAACTTTGGAACCCCGAGAAGCTTCATCTCACCATCTCCAGACACTATGACTGCCAGCCTATCAACGGTGTCTTTACCTGTGAGAGCTGGCAATATCTTACCATCCCAGTGTATTGTCAGAGGACCAGGAATACTGTCAAAAGGTAAATGCTTTATTGATATTTAAAGCAGTCGATGCACGATGCTGCCTGCATGCATGTTAAGAATTAATTATGATGGGCTGTGTCCTAGAGGTGAGGCCGCACCCGCCAAGAAAACGTTGCATTTCTGTCCGATACCTTTGTTCCATCCAGTGCTGAATATACATCGGCATTAATGATAATTATTTATTGGCTTTGTTGTTTTCGATTTCTTTACCACAGGATTTTTCACATCACTGTCTTCACCTTCAGTTGTACTGCTTCCATCGCTGTCTGTATTGCTATGTGGAATTTCAATAGAACTCTCACCTAGCGCTACCATACCCTTTTGTTCTCTTCTCCTTCTCTGTTCGGCTACCTGTTTTCTCTTACAACGTCGCTCTTAGACCTTCGCCAGCTGCAAGTCAGCTGGTCCAAGACTCCCACGTCTTCCTTTCTCCCTCTGTGCTAGCAAAAATTCCAGGTCTTCATGTACTTTTATCAAATGCAAAGTATCGAACTATAGATATACAGCACAGATATCACCAAAACGGCTTCGTAATCCACGAAGTAACCTAGGTTTCAATGATTGAGCAGAACAATATGCCAGAAATTCAGTAGCATTACGACAGGCCTACACCTTGAGGAGCATTGTGCAACCATTAAATATTTAAATATTTGGTTAATTTTTTTCCTCATTAACTTCCATATATAAAAACATTTTCAGAGGGTCAGACCACAGAAAATAAAAACTTATTTCTTCATGTATGCTTCATTGGCATCCTACTGAATAATTATTTGGTCAGTGTAGTCGCGTATACTCAGTTCTTTATATTTTTTGTTGAAATTTCATCAAAAATTTATATTTATGATCAGCAAATCAATAAGGTCATTATTAGTAATATTTAATTATTATGAATATTTACATAAGACGTTAGTCTTGAAATTCCACATGTGCTGATAATCAGGATCGTTAGTCGCAGAAGTTTCTCCTGGTTTCCGAATTATTCTAATCTTAGTCAATGTTGGCTTGAAGCTCGTCTTGCACGTGAATGTAACACCGTTGTCACTCGAAGTTAATTGTGTTGTTATCGATGTTGTTACCGAGATCGAAGGGTTAGTGTGTGTGATATCGGCGTCAGCAATTTGTCCATTGCTTCTGGTCCATTCTGTTGCAGGAATCCAGTTACCAGAATAGTTGACTGCGCACCACATTCGAATGTAGTCACCTTCGACAGTGCCACCGTTCAAGGCGCTTGCATTTGTAGTGCAAACAGGATTAGAGGCTGAAATTTGCCACCAAGTTTAAGATAATTAAAACTCGAATATTGCATAAATAATTGACTTGTATATTTATACTGTCTACGCAATCATTAAACTAGATTCGCGGATCGACATTTTGATTTCAAAGTGTCATAAATAGGCCATCACTACACACTGAAGCTTTCCCTGCAGACTCTAAATGTTTGGTTTGTGAGCATTGTAAGTTCGGTTTTTGTGCCGACTATCAGCGATGGCTGCCAAAGGACAAAGTGTGCATTCAGACAACAGCTCTTAAATCAGGTAATCGAACATCTTATAACCTTCCAAAACTTTTGTTATCGCATTCAAATCGCAAAATTACATCAAACTGACGTTTAGCGTGCAGGTAAAATATGCCAAAAATAATAATATAATAATAATAATAATAATAATAATAATAATCATTTCTTTAACTAAGCGCCTGAACATACATATAGTACAAACGGCAGCCACGCAGGGCGCCTTACATACCTGTATTAAGTAGAAGCACATGATAACAGTTTTACAGGAGTCGAATACAACTGCTTATGCGGCAGCCGACATACGGCGCCAAATCACGGCCTTCTATTCATTTAACCACCGCCGCCGCCTAGCGAGTGGAAGGCAGAATTAACCTTAAATTAATGGATGTCTACGGGGTTCGATCTTGGCACCTTCAGCTCTTCACGCCAGTGTGTTATCCATTATCCGACCAGGAATACTATCAAAAGGTAAATTATGATGTGATTTGAATAAATTTCTAAACCGATAACCTACCTATCACTACGAGTTGAGCTGAGTCCGATGACGCATTTATAACTTCTTTGGTGATAGGCTCGCATCTGTACGTTCCAGCGTGAAACAAATCGACAGAATCCATAACGACATCGTATCGTGTTTTGCCATCTGTGTCGATATTATACCTCGAAGACAGACTTTCAGTCAAGCGTCTACTAGCGTAGATGTACGAGAAGTTATTAGAACCAGTTGAAGCAAATTCCCAGTTGATAGGGAGCACTGACGTATTTCTCCTACATTCCATTTTCGCTTTGGTCCCAACTATGGACACTGTATTCTTCGGTTTTGTTGAATGTTCAATGAGCGTGAAGGAAAGCTGCATCATGGAGATTGTTAATATTAACACATAGCCCCATCTGACCTGCATCTCTGCGCAAGAAGGTAGTGATTTTTTTATCATACATGTAGGCCTACGTTATCTTCCCAGTTATAAATTATTAAGATAAGTAAAATGAGCAAACACGTCAGCAACAGCTTCATTTACAAAATTATCGTCAGCTATATAGGCCTATTACCGTTTCGTTAGGGGAGCAATCAGTGTTGAATATTATGTGTTGATTCTGATTTGTGAGATCTGAGACAAGCTGGCAAGCTATAGGCTTGTTATAAACACTACTAAAATCTCAAAGCGGAACAATTCAGAAGATCTTGAGTTACTGCTGGATAGGCCTATTTCTTGTTATGCATTATTGCGGATACGATAATTAAATGGTCTGATACATAATTCACACAAGCAAAATTGCATGAATCACAATTATAATTGATCTTTCTAACTTGTTTAAATTACAACATATATGAAATTATAGGAAAATTTATATAGCTCGCTCATAGCCCCGATAAGTTGATGATTCTAAGGCTAGGCCTAATTGATATGGGTTGAGGCTTATGTAATGTAATAAAACATTTATACAGCGCACTTAGAAAACCCCTGAGAGGTGCTAGTCACGCGCCATCAGTCTGAGAATAAATGCGTTTCAACAACCGAGTGAATGAGACAAAGTCTTTAGTGGTAATAGTGTTACAAAATGGAGTGGAAGGTTGTTCCAGAGCAACGGTGCTGCCACAAACAAGCCCCGTTGTGCACATAACATTGCGAGACCGTGGAACCATCAGGTCCCTCTTAGCAGCTGATCGAAGCATCCGACGCCTCGGCTGAATCGAGACTGGCTGACACCGCTCGGCAATGTAGTCCGGAGCAACTCCAACCATAGCTCTCAGACCAGCGTAGAAATCTTATAACGGATTCGGTCAGCCACTGGCAGCCAGTAAAGCTCCCGTCGGATGAAACAGATACACGCGTGTACCTCGGTAGTTCTGCCAGAAATCGGGCCGCTACATTCAACACTATAGTTGAAGCTGGTGTAGGCGATATCCGGGTAGGCCTAGCAGCATCCCATTACAATGATCAACCCGCGATAGGACAAAGCAGTGCACCGGTGTAGCCGCGGCATTCCTCGAAAGCATCCTCCGTATGATTCTAATCTGTCTGAGCTCATAGTAGGCCTATCCAATTGCACTATGCATTATGGAAAGCAGAGGTGCAAACAATCGAATTTTTTCAAAAGGAAAAGTTATTTCTTTGTTTTTCTTGTCTTTTTCATATTTATTGTTTTTTGTTGTTTGGGTTTTGCTTTAAAATTTTCGGATAATAAAACTCATAAAAACGGCGTGAATAAGAGCTCCAACTCAGTTTAATTTTGTTGCAATTTCCGAAATTAAGTGTTATTCAAATAAATTCTACAGGAATAAGAAATTTATATAAAAAAAACAAAATTTTCTGGTTTTCTGGGTTTTTAAAAAGCAAAAACCAAAAAAAATTTGTTTCACCTCTGATGGAAAGATTTCAATATAAAGCGGGGACACACCTCCATTTAAACTAATTCTCTCACGTTGGCCATACAAGGCCTACATTTCTAAACAAGGAAAGATATTTTTATGCTGAAATAAAGTCAGAAATATGACGAGCGACTTGTATTCAGAGGCAATTCATTTAGGGCCTACTACTGTATGTTTCAAAGTTTTTACAAATCATCTAAGAACTCCGCTATTGGAAATTAATATAAAAGGTTTTAACGAACATAAAGCGGGCGAATTTTAAAAATATGTAAAACAGAGGAGCAATTGTAAGCTATGATAGCCGTGGCTGCAGTCATAATAATTATTTATATTTCCGTGATAAAATGCAAGGCTCTAATCATGAATAGCTAGGCTAGTATAGAAAGGCGTACTCACTGTGGAAGAGGTTTGTAACAAGTAAAATATTCATCAAAATGAAAAATGTCCAAGTCAGATATTCATAGCAGCAAAAATAATTGACAGCAGCTTAAAAGAAACAATAGTTGGATGTAGGCCTAACATTCGGCTATTTATTTCTAATTTTCGAATGATCGAAGTAGGCCTACACGGATATTAGCACAGGGAAGCGCGCTGCAGCATATGGCGGTACTCTAGCTAGTTTATACTTCCCAGTTTTATTTTTGGTATAGGCCAACGGATATATCGTGACCAAGAGGTCGTTGATCGTGACACTCTACACCGATAAACAAATACTACTAGACACAGTGACGTGCGGAGCGCACCGGGTGACACCCTCAGAGGGGGTGACACCAACATGAGAAAATGATGAAATTTTTGCAAGATGACGAATTCCTAAAAAAGGTCATCAAATTTTTTGGGAGACGAATTCCTAAAAAAGTCATCTTTTTTGGGAGACGAATTCCTTAAAAAAGGTCATCACATTTTTTAGGGTGACACCACGACTTACCGCACCGGGTGACACCAGCCCTAGTTACGCCACTGCCTAGACAAGTCCTGAAATCACTGGCGGCGATCTTGTTTCACAGGAGGAGGGACACAGGACACTTTTGAACTGATCTGGTAAAAAAAGGTGAAAAAATAAAAATTTTCGCGCCAAAATCTATTGACCTTATTTAGGGGTTTCTTCAAAATATGGGAAGACAACTCTATGCTGCGTCCCCCACTCTTAAAAGTGGGGGTCTTGTCCCCTCGATCCACCGCCCATGCCTGAAATGGCTTAGTGGGACATCTCAGTTATAAAGAATTGGCCTAACCGTTAAGGTGTCAACTATTTAATCCGTAAGCAGGCCATGCTTTATGAGGGTTCTTAAAATCCACTTTGTGAAAGCGAAGATATAAAATTATAATGCACGACGCGAGATATATTTCTCTCACGAGCAACACGGGGATGGGGCACACGCTAGCTGATGCATGACCAATTTCCGACCAAATGGCCAAAAACGGTAAAATCAGCTATTTTAGCTACAACGGTGCAACAGCGGCTTGAGATTGGGGTACAGAGCAAAAGTCGGCTGAAGACATCAGCAGCAAGACAGGAGCAACATTGCTTATAAGGTACGATTCACAGTGCAACAGACCAACGGTCTAACAATTAGCCGATGTCAGTTCACCAGTTCTATACTTACTACCGGTACCTCTAATCAGTCTTGTTGTCCTCGAGAATAAGGTCTTGGTCTCGAGTGCACTCGAGTTCGTTTTTAAAGTCTTGGTCTTGGTCTTGAGACCAAAAGTCTTGGTCTTGGTCTTGGTCTTGAGGTTCGAAGTCTTGGTTTGGTCTTGAGGTTCAAAGTCTTGGTCTTGGTCTTGCAAGACCAAGACCAAGACCGGCTGTCAATATGAACAGTCATTTAACAAAACTCAAGAACTCTGTATTAAGCCTGCTTGCATTATACGACCAATATCTATAGACCGATGCAAGTCTTGTTGGTCAGGAAAACCCATTGGCAGCAGCAGCAGCAGTTATTCCGTATCACCTTGGATAAACCATGGGAAGATTTCAAAAGGACTCACTATCTGTACATTTACATCCAGTGCTTGAAAAGCTACCGTGTGTGTGTCAGCGACTTCAGCAGCTGTAGAACGTGTTTTTCACATGGCGGAATTTTTATTAGGCCCATCAGGCACGTCTTGGTCAGAAAATTCTGAGCGCAGTGGTTTTTATAAAATACAAAAGGCATTTGAAATAATATTTTGCATGAAGGACTTTTGAATACGAATTCGGAAGTCTCTGCAGTTTGCATGTAAAGTTAATTTGCTTGAATAAAATAAAAGACTCGTGTTTTCATTAAAATAGCGAATATTCCGACTTGACAATTTTTAGAAGTCTTGACCTGATTGCGATTTTTTGGGTCTTGGTCTTGGTCTTGGTCTTGAGGTTCAAGGTCTTGAGGATATTGTTGAAGATGTCACACTGTTTTATTTGTAACCTTCGAATCATAATTGATCATAGCATCATCCACTGCCCAGATTGCAGCAAATGGTTCCACACGGACTGCTTAACCTCATGTAACAGCATTATCTGGCCGTGTAACCTTTCCCCTCTCTCCCAGCTACCGTACTTCCTCCCTTTACACATAAATCTAAATGGCCCACCAAGCCTACCGCTAAGCCCATCCCCTAGTCCTCTAACACCACTTAGCCTGCCAGACTTAGTATTCGACCCATATATAAGTGAAGAAGTGGATAAAAAAACCTCCGCGGAGAGAATGGAATTGACCCGGACTTGAACCTCTATAATGATAGCCCACAGCACTCTTCACCTTACAAGGAACTGGCCCAACTTAAACCTTTCCTTCACGACTTAAACTACCATAGACCATTCGGCCTCGCCCATATCAACTGTCGTAGCATCATTAACAAATTGACCGGCATTCAACTATTCCTGACCCAAGCAAGCATTGACATATTAGCCCTTACGGAAACCTGGTTGGATCAGAACAGCGAGGAATTGATAAAAATCCCGGGATTTAACTTTGTCCACAGGTCCAGGGGCGGGGGAATTGGAGGTGGGGTGGGTTTCCTTATCAAATCTGATAATAGGTTTGACGTTTTGGGAAATAGGGATCTCGAATCTCATCATGGCACATTTGAGTCGATATTCATAAAAATATACCAGGATAAAGAGAGTGATATCACATTAGGCGCTATCTACAGGCCACCTGACACTTCCACAGCAAATTTTAACACGGATTTCCAACTCACATTGGACAACCTGACTTCTTCTAAAAATAGACTTTACGTTGCTGGTGACTTCAATATAAACCTGTTGCGCTGCGAAGATCTCCGACCCACTTCCAACTTCTATGATCTTATGACATCTCATAAACTGCTACCCACCATCACAAGGCCAACTAGAGTCACGGAATTTACAGCAACCCTAATTGACAACATCTTCATAAACTCGCCCACAACCCAGCAGGACTCGTGTATTTGCGTAACTGACTTGTCTGATCACTTCCCAATTGTTTTATATCTCGATCTCCAGATCACCCGGAGAAATTCTCCACCTATAAACCCTAAGAGAAAATTTGACCCAGAATCTAAAGCCATCTTTACCTCTCCCTTACATAAAGTCGATTGGACCCCGGTTGAAAACATGTGCATTGATGACAATCCTAATGATGCCTACGCATGCTAAATGGTCACCTATAAAAGTATTTATGACACGGCATTCCCGAAAATTAATCCCAACGAGTATGACAACCCCAAAAGAAAACAGCCATGGATGACTAAAGCCCTTTTAAAGTCTTGTAACAAAAAAATCTTCCCTCTATAAGTCATATATAAGAAATCCTACCCCTGCAAATAAAGCGAAGTTTTGTTCCTATCGTAATCTATTTAAAAAGCTAAAAAATCAGTGTATAAAGCTATATTATGCAGAACAACTGTCTCACTGTAACAACAACCTGCGGAAAACATGGAAAGTCATCAAGCAGATCCTAAACCCCAATTATAAATCGACCCTGCCTGACTCCCTTTTGGTGGGTGGCCATGAAATTACAAATCATAAACAAATTGCAGAGGCCTTCAATAACTATTTCTCTAATATTGGACCAAACCTTGCCTCTCTAGTGCCTCATGGTACCTCCGATTTCAACCAGTTCATGCCCATTCCCCCTCCCTGTTCTTGCGGAATTCTTCCTGTGGACCCAGAGGAGATCAAACTCGTCGTACGTGGCCTGAGGGATTCCACCGCATCGGGCCCGGATGAAATTAGCCCGCACATTGCAAAACATACAATTGACCCTATAGCTAACATCCTGGCCTCCATCTTTAATGCATCCCTCCGGACTGGCATAGTACCTAGTGACCTAAAAATAGCTAAAATAATAACAGTCTATAAAGCTGGTGAGCATAATAGTATTACTAATTACCGACCGATATCCATTCTCCCCTACTTTTCCAAGATCATTGAAAAACTTATGCAGACTCGCCTCACTTCCTTTTTGGATAAACTCAACTTGTTAACCTCATCCCAATTTGGATTCAAAACTAACCACTCAACCTACATGGCGTTACTGGATATCGAAGATAGCATTACTGAGGCAATGAATGATAACACCTACTCTATTGGCATATTCTTCGATCTAGCTAAAGCCTTCGATACGGTGGATCACCCTATCTTAATAAGTAAGCTACACTCTTATGGAATAAGGGGTACGGCACTAGCTTGGCTCACCAACTACCTAACTGACAGATCCCAATATGTTACCTTCAACACGGCTACTTCTTCCACCATGGCTATTAAATGCGGGGTCCCCCAAGGGTCAATACTAGGCCCCTTACTTTCTCTAATATACATAAACGACCTAGCTTCAGCATCCACTGTATTCAAATCTATCCTGTTTGCAGACGACACAAAGGTTTTTTTAAATGACAAATCAAGTACCGGTACAACCCTATTCTCCAGAGCAAATATAGAACTAACACTAATAGCATCGTGGTTTAAGGCCAATAAACTATCAACCAATCTTAAGAAAGCAAACTTCATTGTATTCCACTCTGGCCGAAAAACACCCCCACCTACAAATTTGACTTTATCTCCATCGACAATGTGCCTTTAGAGCAGACTGATTCTACCAGGTTTCTTGGAGTACAAATTGATTACCGGCTCAACTGGAAGGCCCACATTACCCTAATATCGAATAAAGTTGCAAAAAACGTAGGTATATTGAAAAGAATCAGTTACTGCCTCCCTCAACCAATATTATTAAACCTTTATTACACTTTAATTTTCCCCTACATCTCTTATTGTAACATCTCCTGGGGAGCAAACTACAAAAAGTCTGAGAACCCCTAAGTAAACTCCAAAAATCAGCCCTCCGTACAATATACAACACCCACTGGAAAGCCAGCACCAAACACTTATTTCGCGACAGCAACATCCTAACCATACATCAAATAAACACCTTTCAAAGTCTTCTCTTCATGTACAACTTCCACCACAAACTCCTACCCCCTTCTATGGCCTCTTACTTTAAGATGGGCACCTCGATCCACCAACACTGCACACGCAACGCATCTATATTACCGCCCACTGGAAAGCCAGCACCAAACACTTATTTCGCGACAGCAACATCCTAACCATACATCAAATAAACACCTTTCAAAGTCTTCTCTTCATGTACAACTTCCACCACAAACTCCTACCCCCTTCTATGGCCTCTTACTTTAAGATGGGCACCTCGATCCACCAACACTGCACACGCAACGCATCTATATTACCGCCAAGAATTTGCTCACGTAAATGCTAAATGGTTTTCCATCAAATGTTTGGGCCCAAGGTTATGGAACGCCTTGCCAATTGGAATTACTTCCGCCCAGCCCACCAGCAGGTTCAAGACACTGTTAAAGTCCCACCTTATTCATTACCAATAATCGCTCTGTGCCTCCGCCTGATCATACCTCACAATCAATCATCGGGTACACTGCCGTCATTACTCACCACAAATACAACCACAACTAGGGATAATCATTGTCAAACGCTGTTTTACATTGTGCTAACACTAATAATTTATATACTGGGCTGTACCAAATCTTTCAGCTTGCTGTGTACATAATTCGCTGTTACTTGGAACTGACATCTTGATCTAGTTTAAAATTTATTTTACTAGTTAAGTTAACTGGAACTGACATCTTGATATAGTTTAAAATTTATTTTACTAGTTAAGTTTAGTATAAGCGTTGATGCTTCATGTACTCAACATCCGTTCTGCCAGTGAACTCGGGGTGCCTCATCTAGCGGGACTCCTCCCTTAGGGGCATCCCATTAAATACACCTATGTTGAAAAATCTGCCTGTTAAATGCATTGTTCGTGTGTTTTTAATAAATCGGATTGGATTGGTCTTGGTCTTGGTCTCGAGGTTCAAAGTCTTGGTCTTGGTCCTGATGTTCAAAGTCTTGGTCTTGGTGTTTAAGGTCTTGACAACAAGACTGCCTCTAATTACTAATTACTCATTGTCAGATCTAGAACTTCCCTCTAGTGGCTAATTGGTTGTTTATTGGTCCTGACTAGTAGCCATGGCTCAGCATTAATAAAGCAAAGAAGTACTAATTATGACCTTACCATCGTTATTAATTACTGAACTAGGGGTGCTCTACCCAGCGGGAATTCTTCCCTTCTGAGCATCCCATTGTGATCCTACTCCTTATACCTCGAAGACTACTTCTTGCATATTTTTTCTCTACTTTATTTATTATAATTATTATCCTAAACAAACAGAGTTTTCCTTCCTAACCTGAATAGGTACTGATTTATTTAAGAATTACTGTTATTTCTGTTTGTTATTTTGAGATGATTGTTTAGAGTTTGTTGTTACAGTCTATGAAAAATTTAATATCTGCAGTTTTGGACCAATAAACGTTATGTTATGTTATGTTATGTTACTTTACTGACTATTCTTACTAACACCACTCAGATGTCTGTCACGTTACGTCGTTACCTAACGTGACGCACAGTTTCCTTTCATCGAATATGGCGTCTCTTCGTACACATGCAGACGTCTTGTTGAAAATACGCTGGTTTCAACGACTTCAGCCAGCGGTTTAACTGCAGATGAAGCCAAGTAAATTGACATGTTTGCCAAGATTGGGAAAATAGGCGGCCATTTGCGTTCCCTAGAGAAAACCGTCCTTTGACTTAGTCGTATGCTTTATTCCTTTTACATACACTCAAATGCGTCCGTCACCTTTCATAAATTCACATTAAGATTTCAGTCATCCTATCATAGGCCCCGCTCCATGTGGGCATGCTGACAGAGGACACATGCCCACATGGAGCGGAGCCCATTATTATAGGACCCATATTCCCATATTGGACCCTTAGAGAGCCAGTATGGGTCCCATCTAATACCCACAGAAATGACGGCAAGGTCAGTAACAAGCGATATTGTACCAGAATGTGGTGTGTTACCGTATCGAATATATTATATAGTAAAGTATCAGTGATGGGCAAAATACTTTTCAAAAGTATTTTGAAAATACAAAATAAAATACTTTTTAAAAGTATTTTGAAAATACTTTTACAAAATACTTGTCAAAAGTATTTTGAAAATACAAAATAAAATAGTATTTTCAAAATACTTTTGAAAATAGTTTTTCAAAATACTTTTGAGAGATCAACATGTTGTAGCCTACTTGTATCGCCCCGTCGCTAGCGTGTAGGCTACATTTAGGCCTACATTGCCTTGAATTAGTTAGTGTATTTGAAAGCGATCTGTAGTTTCTTACGACATGTCTGAACATTTAGTAGGCCCTATTTCAACTGTCAAAATTAATTAAAAGCATCGGAAAATAAGAGTTCCATGACAGATGATAAATTCTTACCCTGGCAATAGTTGCCAATTAATCGTAAATTTTATAGCAAGAATGTCGCTAGAAATGTATTAGAGTTAAAGTTAAGCATATTACTAAATAATGAGACATATAGATCTGTCACTCATACAGTCAGGCCTTGTCCAAAACAGATAAAAATTTTGTCAAGAAATCCAGTTGAGCTTCGAAATAAACCAGCTAGGCTCTGCCTCCGAATAGACTAGCATGTAGCCTAACAGCGCGGCTGGAATTGTGAACAGATTCGTTCAAAATTAGGAGTGTACCCAGTAGGCCTACTACCCAAACCATCCACAGATTGAACAAAAGCCGCTCATTCTAGTTGCCTTCTGCGACAACCCGGGTAACTAGGTTCAACCTTGACCTTGAATCCACCCACACCAAGCGTCTCCAACTTATTTAAAACTTACTAGCCATGACTGTCATTAGAATGCCCAAACATCATCATATATCACCCCCATCCTCAAATCAGTCCTTTGGCTAAAAATCCCAGAGTGAATCCACTTCAAAGTCCTATCACCAACCTACAACTCCCTACAATATTCCCAGCCCAAGTAGCTCCGTGATCACTTCACCATCGAGGCAACCCGCTCCACCCGATCCTCCTATCTCAGTCTTTCTCGACCTCCATGCAGTCACTACTCATTAGGGTTACCACATTTCTTTCTGCCATTCAGGGACACCACAGATATCTAACTGAACAATTATGGAAGGGATAAATCGAGGGCAAAGGCCGAGAAAAACGAGGCGGGGTTAGGGGAGGGGTCTCTGGGAGATCCTCCCTCAAGAAATTTTTGACGTCAAATTAAATTGAAATAACTAAATTATTTTTAACTGCTGAATTATTTTCTCTGCCGGAACGTTAAGGAACAGCGTTCCGGCAGAAAGAAACTGTATACATAGATATGTTAATATATATTTATGTATATGTATATAGGCCTATATATAAGTCAAATTCAATTAGGAGCTGGGCACACTGGAAGAGCGCTATATATACGTAATGCCTCAACTGAAATATATTTGTAAGATTTTAGACCAAAATGAAGCATTTTATTTCTAATTGATTTAATTCGAAAGAAAACGAGCCAAAAATACAAAACTTGGTCAATTTATTGCTCAAAATCAAAATTGTTTAAAATTAATAAAAAATCAAGCCTAGATAGTAAAGACTTTATAAAGTGACTGGTAGACTGGTATTGGTCTCAATCTTGTATATTACTGTTAGTTTTGGCATAGCTACGATTTACAAATGAAAAATGAAATGTTCAGTAGGCCTAGACTTGACATTGACATCACTGAGTGATAAGCCGACAGGTAAAGTAGGCCTACGTAATCTAAGCAAAATAGACTATAGGCCTAGTGTCAAAACGTATATATACTTTGTTGTCATTTCCTACACAACGCAACAGGGGCGGCGCCAGACACTTTTTGTAACCAGGGCATAGCTAGGGCAGTCATGCAAGTAACCAGGGCAGAGGGCGGCGATTCATGGCGAGCGTGGTAGCTGTTTTTCCTGAGACATTCATTGTTTTGTAGGTTGTATATTTTTCAGCACTGGAGCGATGTTCTTCGGAGTACGTGTTGGAGAAATGCGTTTGACTTGTTATCCGACCCAGTGCATCTGTTCCAGGCACGAAAACCACTGTGACTAAACACTTGATCCTTGCGTCGTTCTTGTGATTCATGACAAAATGACGACAATAGAAGCAATAAGCAGAATCATTCACTTTTGAGTATTTCAACTAGCTGTACAGCTTGAACCACGTGTAATTAAATCGCCGCTATGTCGTCCCAATTACGTGACTCGGATAGGTTCTTATATATTATACAGTTGCTTTGGGCCATCATCCACTGACTGCGATAGATCCCTTGGACCGGGTGCGACCGGGTGACAGGACTGAACTTGCACAGGTGGTCCTAGTACGTCATCAGCATGTTCATCGCCAAGCTCGCTATCTTTGTCACTTTCACTTAAATTAAAATCAATGTGAGAGTCCAAGGTTTGAAAGGATGCGTTGGCAACAGGACTATCTTCATCTGTGGCTCCTTCGCATGTCAACTCCACGTATTGTGTGTCTACAATCGCCCAACGCAAAAGTATATCGATTTGTCATAGTAGGCCTATTGTATGGATAATTAATGCAGTAATAAGTTTATATGCGTGGAATGTATGGATGGGATGAACGGGCTCGAACCATATGTATTCATATTTATATGTGCTGCCGTGACTGCCTATCTATGACTGCAACTAAATGGCTACTTTTCAGTATGGATCCTCGTGTGCATTAGCAAGCTGCCATCCTGTGTGAACTATTTATGGCAGTGATTACAGATTAATGGTTTCTCTCCAGTTAGAATCCTCATGTGTGTTTGCAACTTTGCAATTTGCGGTCATATCATTAGCCTAACTGATTATTGTATTTGCATTCAATTCAATTTCTTCAGTTCAATTCAACTTTATTGATCCGAATTCAATGCAAAAGTACAGTAGGCACCATTCGGAATGTAACACTTTCCGGATACAACATTGATTATAAGTTAAACTAAATGGCATTTCTTCTCCACTCCAGTAATTGCAGTTAGATATAATATGAGTACGCCAAAGTCCTGACAGCCACGTTGTGGTGGGGAATCTATATTATAGGTTGATACTGGTATCTCTTTCAAGTTTCAAATGATATTTTTATTAATGAAATTAATTCATTCATTTTATGAATAGAATTGAAAATGCAGATTTGCGTTACTTTAGCAACTTTACGACTATTTTCACGCAATATGATGCCATAATCACGTACGGTACATTCAGATTAAACGAATAAAGAATCGGGCGGCGACGCCGGGGTGTAGGACGTTGTTAGGTTGGCATTTCTATGCTTTGCTTTAAATTACTTACCGTCGTCGGAAGGTAAACGCGGACGTTTCGGATTCGGTTTCTTCAGATACCGATTCATCCTAACGGTATCGATCACTCAAACTTTAAGGATTAAGTAGCAAGATTATCAAGATATCGAATAAAAAATAATTAAAAATTACGATGATCGATGATAATGGATAGATCGCGTTTTGAATGACGTCATTGTGTTGAGTATTATGACGTTTTCGAATGCGCAGACTCAGAGCGTGGACTTCGGACCCCGATATTATATTAGAAGTCGTTGCTTCGGACGGAGTCACGGAGGGAACAGTAAGTAAGTAATGCTGTTGAGGCAAAGCAGGTCTTTACATTTACATTTAACTCACTCAATATAACGAATTATAGCGCCCATATTTTAATAGTTTTCTAAGAATATAAAAAATACGCTCCGAACAAATTCGGGACAGGGTAAAAATACTGGCAGGGCAACGACCAGGGCAACGACCAGGGCAACGACTTTTTTACCAGGGCATATGCCCTGGCTCGCCCTGGTGTAGCGCCGCCTCTGCAACGCAACAACTTGTTGCGTTTGATAAACTCATGAATGTTTGGCGATCCATATCGAAGTTCATCTTCACCTGAAGTTCTGCTTTAATAAGCTCAGTTAAATATCTGTTTCTTGAATCGGACCAGAATCTGTCCATCAAACTAAACACTCGTTTAACTACAGCATTTGAAGCAGATATGCTCCTGATGAATTCGACTATCGTCAAAAGATTTGGTAAATTGTCAGCTCCTGCTTTTTAGAATAGGCCCTAGGCCTACAGCTGCCCACATCAGCCTCTATTGCAGAATGTAGACCCATAGTTACCCATAGGGATACTCTTAAGATTACACTGTGCCGAGAATTTGTAAAGTTTGTTCGGCGTCGCGTATTAATTGTGTTAATGTTGTTATTTCTTTTTTAAAACTAATTATTGGATATTAAAATAGCAAATTCTACGTATTTGATAATAGAAAAATTCATTCCGGGACGTTTCATTGTCCCGGAAAGGACGTATCCAGGACGCGGGACATTTTTTTAAATTCCGGGACTGTCCCGGACAATCCGGGACGTGTGGTAACCCTACTACTCATCTCAAGTTCTTCAACCGAGCCATATCCAACACAGAATCACGTCTTTGGAACGATATCCCCTGAATTCTGCAGATTCTCAGTTCCCCATCATCATTGCAACCCGTCCTCCATCCTCATCCTCATGTTTCTCTATCTATCATCCCCCGGGCTTTCCACTCAAAAATGAAGCCTCACCTTTTCAAGTACTCCTATTCTGACTCTTCTGATCTTTCGCCTTCCAATTCTTCTCGCCCCAACCGACCCTCGCCTAGCAGCTGCTCTGCCTTCTCTCTTAGGGTTGCCACCTCCTAAGGATACGAATCCGGGAGATTCAAGAAATTTTTTGAACATTTGCAATTACACTGATAGACCAGAATCTAAGTATAGTTTTAAAGCATTTTGTTTTAGACATAATTATGGTAAACACAAGAAACAGCTATCAACTAATTATTTAATTGGTCATTCACTTTAGTCCATAGTGCTGATGAAGACTACTTGCGCTTAAAAGTAGGCCTATATTTCGCATCAGATCTAGCAGCAGCCAACAATCTGGGTTTCTTAATCAAGAAGTCATAAAACTCTGATCATTTGTACTTCAAATTTTTACTGTGTTTCTCCGATGTGGCGTGCTGTACTACCGATCTGCGTCCCTCGTATTTTACTGATAATGTTTGCTGGCAAATTTGCACTCTGCTTCCAACTCGTTTTTCTTAGCCAACCAATCCTTAAAATCGTCTTCTTTGAGCCACTCATCGTTGAATGAACAGTAATACTTCTTTTTCTTCTTAACTAGGCCTACACATTTTTCTGGATTCAGTCTTGTTGTCCTCGAGACCAAGGTCTTGGTCTCGAGTGCACTCGAGTTCGTTTTTAAAAGTCTTGGTCTTGGTCTTGGTCTTGAGGTTCAAGGTCTTGGTCTTGGTCTTGAGGTTCAAGGTCTTGGTCTTGGTCTCGCAAGACCAAGACCAAGACCGGCTGTTAATATGAACAGTCATTAACAGAACTCAAGAATTCTGTATCAAGCCTGCTTGCATCATACGAACAATATCTATGGATGGATACAAGTCATGTTGGTCAGGAAAACCCATTGGCAATTTGGCAGCAGCAACAGTTATTCTGTATCAGACGGTATGATAAACCATGGGAAGATTTCAAAAGGATTCACTATCTGAAGGCCTACATTTACATCCAGTGCTTGAAAATCTACTCTGTGTGTGTCAGCGACTTCAGCACCTGTAGAACGTATTTTTTTCACATGGCGGAATTTTTATGAGGCCTACCAGGCTACCATGCAGGCACGTCTTGGTCAGAAAATTCTGGTTTTTATAAAATACAAAAGGCATTTGGTATAAGAGTTTGCATGAAGGACTTTTGAATACAAATTCGGAGTTCTCTGCAGTTTGCATTTAGGCCTAACGTTAATTTGCTTGAATAAAATAAAAGACTCATGTTTTCATTAAAATAGCGAATATTCCGACTTGACAATTTTTAGAAGTCTTGACCTGATTTCGATTTTTTGGGTCTTGGTCTTGGTCTTGGTCTTGAGGTTCAAGGTCTTGGTCTTGGTCTTGGTCTCGAGGTTCAAAGTCTTGGTCTTGGTCTTGGTCTCGAGGTTCAAGGTCTTGGTCTTGGTCTTGGTCTTGAGGTTCAAGGTCTTGGTCTTGGTCTTGGTCTTGAGGTTTAAGGTCTTGACAACAAGACTGTCTGGATTACACTCAGACTCAGAGTCAGAATTTGAATTCGCCATTGCGAACTTCACGCGCACACTGCACGCGTAGTCATAAACATAGATATCTCAATTGAAAAGTGTCCGCAGAAAGTTAGAAAAATACATAGATATATAAATTGAATTTGAAAAATGTCCGCTAAAAGTTAAAAAATACAATCTCGATCAGACATTCAGACTCTGAGTCTCTGACTCGATGTCGAGCAGTGACGCATTGTGCAGTTGTCCTAGGGAATAGGACTTTTCAGAATTCCGGGACATTTCAAAGTTTTCCAAATTAATTCCTGGAGACGGGAGATCATATCGAAATACGGGAGACTTCCGCCCAATCCGGGAGAGGTGGCAACCCTATGTCGAGCAGTGACGCATTGTGCAGTTGTCCTAGGGAATAGGACTTTTCAGAATTCCGGGACATTTCAAAGTTTTCCAAATTAATTCCTGGAGACGGGAGATCATATCGAAATACGGGAGACTCCCGCCCAATCCGGGAGAGGTGGCAACCCTATTCTCTCTTGACCTGGCCCGCAGGAAACCGGACTCGGATCTCCTTTGGACCACTCTTTGGAAAACACCTCTGATGTGACGTAGCGCTGGTGAATATATAGCTGTTGCCCTGCGCTTGGCATTCGAGTGGCGCTTTAAAAGTTTGGATTACGATTACGACTACAACAGATTTGTAATCCTGGTGTAGACTTGAAGCATTGAATATATATATATATATTTATTCCCGATATTTCTATAGCGCCTCTCGAAGTCAACTACTACTCAGAGGCGCTCCCGACTACAGCATTTGATACTGTGCCGGAATTTTCACGCCGAAGCGCCACGAGCAATTGCGAGTGAAGGACTTGCCCAAGGTCCATACGCAGCGGCTAGAGTGGGATTCGAACCTGCAACCCTCCGGTCACAAGGCGCCGAACTAACCACTGAGCCACCACGCCCCATATTTTTTGCACATGAATGATAGACTAAAACCTCATAATCTCATCAGAAGGGGCCCCAGAAATGTTTGCGCCTAGGGCCCCGTTTTCTGCAAAAACCCACGAAGTTCAACTGTAAATAATGTAAAATAGGCTATATTTAAAATAATTCAAAATTAAAAAATGTTATTCTTTTATAATTGAACAAAAATATTTTCATTCGTTTGGGGCCCTCCGAGCTTTGGGAGCCCTAGGCGCGCGCCTAGTGCGCCTATGCGTAAACACGCCTCTGGGGCTGGCCCGTCTGCCGAAGAACATACGAAATGACTTGAATTGTAGCCTATGCGAGCACACACTGCACAGCTGGGACTAAACTACTGCTCCCCAGTATCTTACAAATAATAATAATAATAATAATAATAATAATAATAATAATAATAATAATAATAATAATAATAATAATAATAATAATAATAATAATAATGCTTTGTCAAAGCCCCTTCGTGATGGTGTAGGCCTACATAATAATAATAGTAATCTATTTTTTATTTAAGCGCCAGCGAACTGCACTGCGCTGTACTGTGAACATACACATAGTAGATACGGCAGCCACATATACGGCGCCTTACATACATGTATACAGTAGAAGCACATGATAACAGTTTTTTTACAGGAGTCGAATATAACTGTTTGTACGGCAGCAAACCGGGCGCCAATCACGGCCTATATATTCATTTAACCACCACCGTAACCTAGCGAGTGGAAGGCTGAATAAACCTTATGGAGGACTACGGGATTCGATCTTGGTACCTACTGCTCTTCGCGCCAGTGTGTTATCCATTACTCTACGCCCCCAAAGACAAAATGGCGAACTAAATATCAGGCACGGGATGTGGTGAGGGTTCGGAAGCTAGATTTGACAAACGGCTAGCTTCTTGAACCACGCGTGGCAACGTCCTCTGAAAAAGTGGTGGTATGACCCTAGTTTTACACATTCGCAAGGCCTCAGTACTTGCCGCCATGTCGGTGATACTGTATACACTGCTGTAAGGTTAACATCCATCGCAGCTGCGGTGATTGCAAGCAAGCTTGTAAGCCTTGTTGTTATGCACGGTCCCGCGCAGTCTAAAAGAAGATACGACCTAAGCCTTTGCGACGCCCAAACCCCAAGCCTAACCGGCTCAGTAGCAAATGAGATTGCTGATACCAGACGGGCGTCTTTTCCTCGTACCCTGGGAATCGTCTTCCGCGCATCCTTGGACGCGGTTCCCGCAAGGATGTCGTCAGCATGGTTGCTCTCAGAGTTTCATTGCGGATGACATACATGTATGTCTAATATTGGTTGAGGTATAACCGTAATCGTAATCGTAATCTCCAAACTTCAAAAGCGCCACTCGAAGCCCAAGCGCAGGGCTTCAGCCTATTCACGAGCGCTACGTCAAATTAGAGGAGGCTTCCAGAGAGTCGTCCAAAAGAAGTCCGAGTCCGGTTTCCAAGGGGCGAGATCAAGAGAAGAGGCAGAGGAGTTGTTAAGGCGTGTGTCGTTTAAACCGAGAACAATATAAAGTCGTAGAATCAGATGAGTCAGGGTAGGAGTACTTGAAAAGGTGAGACCAGTTTTGAGTGGAAAGCCTTAGGGGTGATTTAAGTATTCCACCTCGGACCCGTTACCGATGTGGTATCTTAAGTCATTCATCGACATACTGGCACCGTTTCTTGCAGACCTGTTCAACGCTTCTTTGGCCTCCGGATCGGTCCCGATCCTGTTCAAGGAGGCCTACATCACTCCTCGTCTGAAGAAGTTGTCCCTCCCCCTGAGGTATTATCCAGCTACCGCCCAGTCTCCAATCTATCCATGCTCTCGAAGCTGCTCGAGCGGGTCGTCTGCAGACAGCTATCCGACTACTTGACATCATCGGAACTTTTTCCGCGCCACCAGTCGGCCTACATGAAGTTCCAATCGACGGAGACGGGGTTGTTTTTACAGATCTCATAGAGTCTATCGACGCGCGTGATCACGCAAGGCTCGGTCTCTTTGATCGGTCCGCGGTGTTCGATACGGTGGACCATCGCATTCTCGCCGAGCGGTTGGTAAGGACGTATGGTGTGGGGTCTGTGGCACTGGACTGGTTCCGCTCCTATCTGGGCGGCAGGTGCAGTCAGTGCACTTCAACGGGGACGTCTCGTCGCTCTGTCCGCTCGCATTCGGGATGCCTCAGAGTTCAGTGCTCGGACCCCTGCTGTTCTTGCTCTACACGGCTGCCGGTTCCCCCAGCGTGTGGCGTTCAAGCTCTGCAGATTGTTTACAAGGCGCTTCACGGCATGTCGCCTGACAACATCGTCGACTTTTGTAGAATTACGTCATCGGGTGTTGCGACTCTTCGTCTGAGAGGAAGTGTGCGAGGAGACCTGTTCGTTGCTCGGACGAAGACAAAGTTTGGGGACCGGGCCTTTTTCGTCGCAGGACCGCATTGTTGGAACGGCCTTCCACCCGAGATCCGTTCTGCGCCATCAGTCGAGGCATTCAAGTCCCGGCTCAAGCGTCATCCATTCTCCCAGGCTTTATCCTTCTGATGAATAGGACCGGATGTTATGTTAGGCTGTGGGTGGTGTCTGTACAGCGCCCTTGTGGCGGTATGGTCGCGTTACGGCGCTATAGAAATTGTCCGTGTTTTTATTATTATTGATAGAGAAACATGAGTAGGAGGATGGAGAATGGGTTGCAATGATGATGGAGGAACTGAGAATCTGCGGAATTCAGAGGGAATCGTTCAAGAGGCCTGGTGCTGTGTTGGATGTGGCTCGGTTGGAGAACTTGATATGAGCAGTGACTGGGGTCACCGATCGGCAGTACTGATGCCGCGATATGCGTGTGACAGCCGTCGGGATTCGTGAAAAGCCCTGAAAAGTAAAAACGTCCGTAGTTAGAGTACTGTCACACTGAGCGCAATCGCTACAGAGACAGTGTCACTTTGAGCGCAGTCGCTCCAGTGAGAGTGTCACTTTGAGCGCAATCGCTCCAGACAGAGTGCCGGTTTGAGCGAAATCTCATAGGGCGAGTTACAGTGCATGCTGGAGAAGACTCCACGTCCTCCCTTCCCTCCCCCTCCACTCCCCACACCTTCCCTTCCCTTAGGGGCCGTCCATATATTACGTACGCAAAAATTCGGGAAAATTGGACTCCTCCCCTCTGTTCGCAAGCATACTTTCTTCCCCACCCCCCTGCGTACGTACGCTTGACGCACCCCCCGAGAAGACCAGCCACAGAAAGTGTCTCTCTGCACTTTAGGCCAGATTGAAGGATGAGTGAGGGCCAATATAGACAAATTATAGGTGTCTCGTTCACAACACAGAATAACTGCACATGGCTTTTATATAATGTAATAAAATGCCATCGAACGACTATAGGACAATACAGAGTTATAAATAGGCTAATTTGGACGTCATAATTAGAAATTTATTTTGCGTACGTACACATTTTCCCTTCCCCTCCGTCCGCACCCGTACGCAAAATCGCCAAAATCCGACTTCCGACCCCTCTTTGCGTACGTAATATGTGGACGGCCCCTTACACATCCATGCATGCATCCATGGGTGGGGGGCGTAGAGTAATGGATATCACACTGGCGTGAAGTGCAGAAGGTACCAAGATCGAATCCCGTAGATCTCCATAATGTTTACTCAGCCTTCTACTCGCTAGATGGCGGCGGTAGTTAAGTGAGTGTTAGGCCGTGGTTGGCGCCCTGCGTGGTTGCCGTTAAAATAGTTGTATTCGACTCCTGTAAAACTGTTATCAAGTGCTTCTACTGTATACATGTATGTAAGGCGCCCTGCGTGGCAGCCGTTTCTACTATATGTATGGTCACTGTACAACGCAGTGCGGTTAGCAGGCACTTAATTAAAGAGACGATATTATTATTATTATTATTATTATTATTATTATTATTATTATTATTATTATTATTATTATTATTATTATTATTATTATTATTATTATTATTATTATTATTATTATTATTATTATTATTATTATTATTATTATACAACGATTCATTCAAATGTTGAACTCTGACACGCGCGACTGCACATTAGGGTGGTCCACAGATACATGGTAAAAAATAAAGTTCAAGCTAGAAACCAGGCCACACTCTCAGTTTTTTTACACCTATCAATAGTATTATTGAGACACAATTTCAGCATCCAATTCCAATTGGAAGACGATGCTCACGGACTATGTTACTTTGTCATATACCGATAAATAGACATTAATTGCAGAAATGAGTGTGTTGGCATACAAATGCATTTTATTTCAAGATAGATCAAATATTACTGTAATTTGACAACATATGTAATACAATAACAGTTAGACAGATGGAACTGTAAAATTTCAGAAGGTTTAATGAATTGCAAATGTCCAAATATGTCAAAAACATCGTCCACTCCATGAAAATCGAATGTCGATTGTTCTTGTTTTATAATTTCAACACCTGTTACAGTATTTTACTCTAGAAACTGCAAGGCTTTGCAAGAACTGCGTGAACAGCAGACTTCTTTGTTGTGTGAGTGAGAACAGCTTTCATATTTGCCTCGAGCACTTGGAGAAGAAAGTGCTTTTCTTCTTCATCATTGGATATGAGGCAGTAGATTTCCTTGAACAACTTCACACCCTCTCAGCCGCGTCATTCACCACTCTCAACTGCTCAATTATCTACCTACCTTGCTTATAATCCTCATTCTCGATCCATTTATCTGGTTGAAGTGTAAAAAAATCACTCATCTTCAGGTGTGACAGTAGTGTCAGTGCTCACTGGGTTGTAAAATCACCCAGAAAACCCTCCTTCAGTACCTTAGCATCACTTCTCACCTCCTTTCAAGAGGCTTTGCAGTCATTCTGTCGACAATCTTCATTTTATCTCTTACAGGAAGTTGGTCTTGCAGTCATTCTGTCGACAATCTTCATTTTATCTGCTACGGGAATTTGGTCTGAGAACATTGCCAGACCTACAGCCTCATCTGAAAGGTACCACAAGTGGTTTTCTAGGACCTTCCTGGCAGCAACGCTAACCTAACAGTCAATAGACTCATATTGTCCTAGACCAATCCAAAGTGACAGATCTTGTTCTGGAGCTTCAGCAGCAAGTGGGTCTTTGTCCAAGCCTTTGCGTAAAACATGGCACCAAACTTAAAAAAATCAATGAAGCTGAGTTTCTTCATGAATAGATCAGGTTGATCGCGAAATATGTAGATTTTGATTGCATACAGTAACGTGGCCATCCAATGTGCATGGTGAATTGGCCCAGGGCTCTCCAGTGAATTATTGAAGACTGACTTCAAAGGACAACCACTGTCAGCTCAATGAACTCTTGGTAGTACTGTTGTCTCTCATCTCTGAATCTGACTTCCTTTCAGCAAACTCCTTGAGGAAACTGACGCTGTTTCATGGGGGGCTGCAGTGCCGGATATGACTTCCAGTCCTCGGAAGTTGACACATGTCACACCTTCCCAGCAGCTTTAAATATTTTGAAGATTGGAATTTATGGAGAACAGGTGGACTGCAGCACAAGGTGAATACTTTGGCTAAACTCAATTCCATTACATGATGACGGCAGGCCAACCACAAGAGCTCTCAGCTTATTTGTCTTCCAGCAGAACACACAATCCGTTGAAATGCCTAGTGTTGACAGACATTGTATCAAAGCTCAAGGCATGAACCTTGTCAACTGTGAGTTTTCACAACTTCAGAAGAATATGAACGACCATGAATTCATTGCATTTTGTCCCAAAGGCTAATTTGGGCACAAAGAGGAGTTTATTCACACCATCACCGGAAACCAGCACTGGCAGGTGGTCTACATTTCCTGCTCCAAAGATCTTAGGCAGGGTCTACCCAACCCAGTGTAGTAGCAGTGGCTAATCTGGTACAAATTCAGATCTTACAGCTTCAGCATGCTCTATCCTGGCTTTCTTACGCACTCTGTTACGCGAAAGTGGCAGGCCAGAAGGATCACAGCCAAGCGCTGCAGGAATTGTAATGTAAAAATTCACTTCTGAAAACATGTCAGCCCTAAACACAGGAAGTAGGCACCATGACCTTCAACAAGAACTGTACATTTTTTTGTTTCAAGTACCAGTAAGTAAGTAAGTCTGATAACACAACATAAACTATTTCAAGCTCATCTCCATGATAAATGATGACCAAGTTATACGGCATCGAGATTTACAGTAAATACTACTATATGGTAATATTTATATGTCATTGAGCACCATCTTCCAGTTGGAATAAGAAGCTGAAATTTTGTCTCAATAATACTATTGACAGGTGTAAAAAACTGAGAGGGTGGTCTGGTTTCTAGCTTGAACTTTATTTTTTTGGACCACACTACTGCACATGCCATTTAGTGCCTTGAAACATATAGAACAATCTATATAAATAAAGAGAAGAATCTGTCTGTCTTTCTGTCACAGCGATGTTTGACCGGGATGCATTTCTAGAGCTTTCGAGCTTTTCACTCAAAACCTTCACTACTGTCTCGGGCTGGGCATTACACACCCAGTGGTCGGCTTCGCGTCCCCCGTTTTCACCGCTACCATGGTGTCCCGGGCCAAAACCTACCCGGGCAATGCATTTTTAGCTGGTAAAAAAACTTACACTCAACCTATTTTAACTCGCCAGATGGCGCCGCCGGGTCAAGCAGCTACAGTACGGATTCGCTAGAGGGATTGAAACTTTCACTGAACTAAACCCGGGTTAAGCAGTGTTTTGTTGCTTATTCGCTAGAGGGATTCAAACACCCAAAACGCCGGGTTAAGCAGCTTCGCGTCCCCGTTTTGACCGCTACCATGGTGTCCCGGCCCAAAATCCGGGCAACGTCGGGTTCACCAGCTAGTTCTCTAATAATGAACAAAGCTTTTGACCGTAGTGGCAGTACAATTAAAGTAGCCCCCACTCCCCCCAGGCATACATTTTCCATGGCAAAGACAGCATGTAGGCCACTCATCGTTTTGTCTTTTGGAGCATGAGTTTACAAATTTACCTGGCGCTCATACCTGGCGTATTCACAAATTTCATTTAGGCCTATTCAAAGAACAATATCCAATACATTCATACTGATTAAATCATTTTCATTCATTCATTCGAGAATTTATATAGCGCCCATTCAGGAGAAGTACTCAGAGGCGCTCAACAGCACAATTTTAAGCTTGTCAAGAAACAGATCAGGGTGAATCAACAGGGCAGACGGAGCTCTAAGGGAAGTCTATTCCAAACCACCCATGAAAAAAAGTTATATATATATATATATATATATATATATATATATATATATATATATATATATATATATATATATATATATATATATATATATATACGGACATTTTCCGTATATATATATATAACTTTTTTCAGTCATATATATACTTCTCATCAATAAAGGATTAAACATGCTAAATTCAAAAAGTTAAATTCTTGTTTTCCAAATTCCTACGTGATACAGTCAATCTGATTTATTTTTGCTAAGTTTGAAGTTCTATATCATAACCTCCAAATCATTTTCAGAAAGCAAAACTTTCATAAACATTTGTTGTTCAGTGTTATCTGACTAGAGAATGGTGTATGAGGTCTGTAGACTCCAGACTCAGTCGGATATCAGAAGCCCATCCTGACTCAACTACACACATATAAGAAGACTATATGCGAAAGATATGCCGTCAAAACATAAAAAAAATCAACAACAGAAATGTTGCTGGCAAGACAATTGTTTGACGTTTATTCATCACCAAATTAAAATTGTTATTATAGTTACTCAAAGTCAATACTACTAGACTTCCAAAAGTGGGACCAAAAGATAAAATAAGTCCAGCTCACAGGGTCAACTAATTTATAATAACAGATTTCATTACAGCCTATGCAACAATTAAACATTTAATCAGTTCTGTTAACTTTACATTTGCAGTGTTACGTTAAATATTTAACAACAATACGTAGCATAATGCAGTACAAATTGTCCAATTTAAGTGCATTATATCATACAACAGATCATTGTAAAGATGCATCACAGAGAGGCAAAAAACAAAACAAAACAAAAAAATACATTGGTGCACAATCAAGTTGAGACTTCCATCCAGTAAACAGCATTACCTGCTTCCTGCTGTATAAATAGAGAAGCACTTGAGACCTATTCCACATATGCCATAGTGTTCTATTTTATTAACAAGTTTTTGTCCCCAATATGAAATGCCTTTGCTAACTCAAAGAAAATTTCAATAGAAAATAGATTACAATCATTTGGGATATTTACTAATTTAGCTCTCCATTTCTATTAGGTCCATACAGGTGAAATGGCCAGAACTAAAACCAGTATTATGAGATTCTAACTTCGATGTCATGTAATCGGTTAATTGATCACATAATTGTTCCTAGATATGTTGAAAAGAAACACAATTATAAGACAGCGAATAAAGGCACTCGCAGTTAAGTACTCGTTTAGATAATGCCATATTTAGTCTAATTCAACATTTAAAATCAGTCTAGATGTTAATTACTTAGACTTGCTTAAAAACACACATGGTTGTATGCCTAGTTACATTGCAATACCTCTGTATCAAACTGCAATGTATTATCTTACTTTACACCATATACATTCAGCCATATTACTTACATTTGCTTGTATACTTTCAAACTAAAATCCATACCATACACACATATCAAATATAATCAAATGACTTCTATAGCACCATTATCATAATGTACAAGGAATGATTCTCAAGAAAGTTGAGCAGGCGGGTAGCCACCTTTCGGTCAACATCCACCTTTGCACGGGCACATTGGCTGTCACCGAGTATGGATTCTGCCGCTCTAGCACAAAGTGTAACAGCTTAGACACGTTATGGTTAAATACGAGACGGCGAGTGGTGCTCAATGCATGTTGTAGATGGCATTCTGTGTGGCTCATGGGGTAGTTAGAGGTCAGAGAGCTGAGAAGGCTGGTGATAGACCCGATCTCGTGGAACAAGAGCTCGAGCTCTGCTACATCAGTGGCATTGCAATGGGGCTCCTACCACATAGTGATCTCCATGACCCTTCGACACTTGCTGGATGGTCTGCTCGACCTTCATGCCACCTGCGACAGCGCAGCACCGTCTTGGGCGATCCTGAACAACCTACTGGCTCACACAGAAGCGCCGGCAGAGCTCGGATGTGTGGACTCCAACACTTTTATTTGTTCCAGATACCACGATCCAAAATATAGGAAGTTGATGCAGTCACATTCTGCAAAGATTGGCATAGAATCCTCGACAGTAGCCGCAAGTATATTCCAGTTTCTTTCTCTCTGGAATACTACAGCATTCTTGATGAAGGCGATCAACTGCAGCCAAACTCAAAAGAATTGGGAGAGCTCAGACTTGGCCTCGCACACTTTCTCAAATTCCCGGAAGTCCTCCACTTCTCCAATTAGGGACTCAAACTGTTCAGGCCAACATTGTTTTTTAGCCAGTGTAATTTACAGTACCTGCAACAGTGCCAGCACTGGACTTGCAGCTTTGTCCTTATGATTCCAGAATATCTGCCACTGAAGCGACCAGATCAGGTCCTCCACAATAAGAATAACAACAGACTCTATTACAGTAAGAATGTGAAACTTAATTTGTGTGTACATGGTCACAGTGAAGAACAGCAACACATAAAAATATACATTTACCGAATGATCAATGGAAAGTTTGCTTGATGGCGTCATCGATGTAACAAATGACCTTGACCATGACCTTTCAAGGTGAAGATTACCCCAAATGCAAAAACAATACTAGAAATGAATTCTACATACCGAAATCAGTAACATTAGAGGCATTACGCGTGCATGTACTCTAAAAAAGGTGAATTTTCCAATCTGCCAAAATCTTGACCATGACCTTTCAAGGCGAAGATGATCCCGAGTGGCAAAAACAATTTCAGAAATGAATTCTACATACCGAAATCAGTAACATTAGGGGTATTACACGTGCATATACTCTAAAAAACAAAAAAGGTGATTTTTCCAATATGGTCGATGGCGGCCATATTGGCTTTGGCCATTTTGGGGGTGTTCCCATTGTCCGATTTTGGATCGCATTCGTAATCGTAATCGTAATCTCGAAATTTCTACAGCGCCCACAACCAGCTTATTCAGCAATAGTTCCTGAGCAGGACACCGTTTAAAAAGTTTCTGAAGCAATTTTGTTAAAGTCTAACTGCAAAATATTGGCATTATTATTGGTATTTCTTAGGAAACCCCAATACGCCATTTTGAAATTCATTTTTGGGATGTTCCCGTGGTCGGATTTAAGGGGATTTTGGATATGTTATTCAGCAATAGTTCCTGAGCAGGAAACCGTTTTAAAACCTTGTTATGCTATTTTGCCCAGGTCTAACTGTAAATTGACTGGACTACACGTCCTTTACAAGTAGATCGCTTTTCACACACCCAGATCGCATGTTCTTGATTACAAGTTTTTTTAAAGAAAAATATAGAATATAACTAGGACTAGAAGCTGGATCAACGATGAAAATATAACTAAGACTAGAAGCTGGATACACGATATACCGTACTTTTTTGGTCTTGATAATCGATATAGGCTACGTGGGGGCCAATCTTCAAGGGGCAAAAACTTCAAGGGGTGGCGAAATGTGGGGAGCGAATCTTCCGGGGGCGAATCTTCCAGGGGCGAAAAGTTCTAGAACCAAATAAACTAATATCAGCTATAAATACCAATACTGATAAACGCCAAGTAATATAAGCACCAATAGCAGTACCAGCATCAGTAGCATTTCACACCAGCTGTCTATTGTGCAAAATGTCAGCATACATGTATGTCTCGCATTGATAAAAGGCTACTTACTTTACGAAGCTATAGCAATACATTATTGCATATTTGTAACATAGCAAAACACACCAAAGCAAGGCATAAAAACGCATGAAGCAAAAGCTTCTAAGAAAACTAAGACTTTTGTGGATCTCTAAAAACTAGGCTTGATAAATCCCGGAGATAAGCCTAATCGACTGAAAAGATCATTGTTGCTGGTCCAAATGATGTCTCACGAAATTCTTATCATCCTCTCTGGTTGTGATTACTGGCCATACTGCTGCCGTCACTCAGTTCTGCAACAACACAAAAATTAATAAATATAAAATAACACAAATATAAAATAACTCATCACCCTCGTGCGCAACTGTCTCACTTACCTAATGACTTTCCGCACCCCGGTTTCTTCCCTGCCTGAGAGGGCCTCCTTGCGATCCTCGGCCCGTGGCCTTATGGTTGTTCCGCGTATGCACTCTTCCACAGCCCAATCCAGGAGCTTTGCCTATGTGGGTCCTTCAGCCTGGAACAGTCTTCCCCAGACCCTCCGCCAGGAGCTTCTTGTCCTCTCTCCTCTTCAGTTCCGTAGACGCTTGAAAACCTTTCTTTTTGCCAGTTTTGGCAGTGATGTGGGTCGAGAGCGCCGCTGATTTGAGTGGCGCTATATAAATGTTCAATTACAATTACAATTACAACATAGCATAAGCCTCATTCTTGTTAATTATCAATTTCTCTTACTACTGCTCTCAGCTAGTCACACCTGCTGAAATCACCAAAGACACGAGTTGCCATACGTTTCATATCAAAACTTGTTGCTTCTTAGACTAAGGGTGTTGTGTTGACTATAACAAGAGAGCACTCTAACCAATCGGCCATCGTGGGACAACGTGATCGACTGCATGGTTACAGAGCTCGCCTCAAAACCCTGAGATGGTTACTGTGTACATACCCCATAACAAACAGGGCAGGAAAAAGAGTGCAGAAAAGAGAATAAACATCCTTCTATGTATTTCCTAAACCCGACAAGTCTTGCCACACGCTCTACAACATCTATATGCAGACATCAGAGCCTACAACCCATACGTGGTTATAACAGCTGAAAGCTGGTTTAAGAAACAGCATACGGACTCAGCCATGGGCATGAAGGGATACAAATTGCTCCAGAGAGACCAAGAGGAGAGTGGTGGCGGAGT
This sequence comes from Allolobophora icterica, assembly GCA_963556255.1. Taxonomy (NCBI): domain Eukaryota; kingdom Metazoa; phylum Annelida; class Clitellata; order Crassiclitellata; family Lumbricidae; genus Allolobophora; species Allolobophora icterica. Next base: position 23,315,390 of record OY744610.1, read on the forward strand.
GGCGGTCTATTGTAGACCCTGCTGGGGACCCAAAATATTCCGGTCCATGCATGAATATGAGAGAGACGTGGAAGTCCTGTGCCTTAAACTCAGAGGGGAAGAGCAAAGCTACAATGTCGGAGCAATTTACCACCCTCCGAGGCCTTCATACAGCACAGACCTGCTCATTGAGAGATTAGATTCCACGCTGGATGAGATACAGAACATACCTGAGGATTCGACCGTTATCTTGGCGGGTGATTTTAACCAGCTGCTATCAAGGAGGATAATGGAAATGGGACTAAGGACCGAGTTCCAGGGCCCATCGCATGACAAACCATCATTAGACAGAATTTTCTCTTCGGATGGCATATTCAAGGAATGCGTGGTAGTTAAATCCACCATAAGCACAAGGCAATTGTGGCTCTTCCCCCTGTGACGAAGTTTGATGACCCGACCCTTCGGACAGATGGCAGAAAGTCTCAGGAGTTCCGCCTACGTACACCCAACAAATTTGCGGGGTGTCAGGTCCATCCTGAGGGACAAAGTTGGGACTTTATCACAGTAGTCAACACACCGGCAGAGGCCTTTTCAGCCTTCTATACCTACCTAACAGCTGTATATGACCTCTAATTCCCCCTCCCCCTCGAAAAATGATGATCCAATACAAGGACCCGCCCTATATGACACCAGTTGTCAAATATCTGATCTGCAATTCCGCATACGAAATAAACCGCACAAGATGAATCAGAAAGAGGCTGCCGATGCCCTCTCGACAGAATAAAAGCAACACTATATCCTTCTATATGCTTCAGCGGGGATCGCGGGATCTGTGGGCCGAGGTTAATCGATTGAGAGGAGACGGCCGGTGTGAAGCCTGGGCGCCCATGAGAGTAGTCACTGCCTCCTCATTAAACCAGCACTTCGGCAAACTTTCCCGGGATAAACGGTATATTACTCCTCATTTCAAGACAACTGTTGCGGATTGGACTAAGACGGTGATAGATACAGCCACAACTTTTAAGCTACTGGAGTCAATGGAGAACACGGCTGCGGGGCTCGACGCCTACCATCATGGTTCCTGAGGCTAGTCGCCTCGATGAAAGTTGAGCCGGTGGCGTACCTCTATAACATTTTGGTCCTCTCCTCGTACGTCCCTCCGCGTATGGTGATGACGTCACGGATATTGGCGCTAAACTTTTAATAAGTGAGCTAGTGATCTAATTTTTTTGCGTAACATTCTCATTTGAACAACCTATCCTCCAGTATACAACTTTCCATATTATATTGTGTATAACATATATTTGTCTGCATTCAAAATCGTTCTCGACCTATCGAGTCACCCTATACAATTGGATTATCGCCTGTTTAGCTGACCAAAGCCAATGAGCCATGCAACTAAATTCATACGGGACACCTCCTCCACTATTAGTACAAACTCTAGTATAGTGCAGGGTTCGGTGTTAGAACCAAACAACTTTACAATAACAATCTCCAAGCTTAGGCCTTACCATTCAGGAAATGGGTTACTAAAATATGCGGATGATAGCTACTTGCTGATCCCATCCTCAACTACTGCCACTATCGCGGCTGAACAGGATCATGTAACGCAATGGGCGGGCACATGTAACCTAAAGACAAACTGCAACGGGACCTATGAGATAATTGTCAGTGGGCCCAGGGGCGCACGGGGCCGGGGGATTAACCAATTGAGATGCCGGGTTTAACCAGAGTCAAAAACTTGAAGGTTCTTGGAGTAACGATGTCTAACACCCTTGGTTTCGATGAGCACATTGATCGAATATCAATCAATCAATCAATCAATCAATCAATCAATCAATCAATCAATCAATCAATCAATCAATCAATCAATCAATCAATCAATCAATCAATCAATCAATCAATCAATCAATCAATCAATCAATCAATCAATCAAAAAGCTTTATTGCAACCGAAGACAAGTCACAGGTGACGTACATGATATTTGGTTACATATGGTTGTCAACGGATAGCAAAAGGAGTACCCAAAGGGACCGTGGTCCCGCTAAGTTGCAGTAACAATTTAAAGCATAACTGACTCTTGCGCACCAATCCCTTAGTGTCCATGCACTGAGATGGTGCTAAAGAAAAATTAACGGGTAGAGTGAACAATATTAACTAATCTTAACTAATTATTAGCTAGGTCCACAACTCTCCCAGAGCCCTACCGGCAGACCAAGTCAGGGCCCATCCACTGCGAGCGCACCCAGCCGCCCAGGAAGGGGAAGAGGAGGTCATGAAAGTCGTTTTTTTATTTTATACATCGAGTGTGGGTTAGCTTTCGAGTAGGAATCCCCTGAGCTTCCTTCCAAATAGACAGTAGGGTGTGGATATTCGAATTTCTTGGGGAATAGTGTTCCACGTACTAGGTCCAGATGATCTAATACTGAATTCTCAAAGATTTGTTCTCGCCCTATCTGGGCGGTAGGAGTCCACGTTTCTTGTACTGTGTGAGTGGATCTGGGATCCTAAAGTAAAGTAATCAGTTAAGAGAGGGGGAAGTAATTTATGTTCATATTGGTAGAACTGTGCTGTTTGAAATATTCGAATTTGCTCTATCTTTAATAAGTTGAACTCTTTAAAGATTGGGCTAGTATTTTTCTGCTCACCCCTGCAATTACTCGGACTGCCCTCTTTTGGAGAGTAACTAACTTATGTAATCTAGAATAGTAATTGGAGGCCCAGCCAGATCAGGTTACAATATGTGAGGTAGGGATAGACGGGAGTATAATATAATTGCAATTTAATTGCAGGGTGAGTAAGTGTGAAATTCTATTTAGAACCCCTATATTCTTTGCTATTTTCTGGGAGATGCAGTTGATATGATTCATCCATGTTAGATATTGATCTATTTGAATTCCTAAAAATTTGGTGGTTTCTACTTGAGCAATTGTTTCTCCCTCTATTTTCAACTTTAAGTCTACAGATTTAACTTTTCTGTGAGATTTGAATACTATAAAGTTAGTTATATCCAAGTTTAGTGTGAGTCTGATTGCCAAAAACCATTTATTAACTTCCAGTAGCTCAGCGTCGAATCAATACGAGTGGAGATTGGTGTCGAGAATGAAGAGTCATTAAAACAAAAGGCGACAAGATTGAAGCTTGGATTCTTTGGTCATGTTATGCGATCTGATGGGCTAGAAAAGGAAATGATGTTGGCTTGTGGTGAGGGAAAAAAAGACGGGGTCGACCAAGGAAGAAATGGATGGATGAGATTCATGATGTAACTGGCATGAATCTGGAAGAACTAAGGGACCTGACTTCGAATAGGAAGCAATGGAGAGGGTTTATCATGACGATCGCTAGAGCTCCAGGAGTTGACAGCACAAGGTGACAAGGTGAGCTCAGCGTTAAGGATATTCATTAACGCCTGCCAGGACTTGTGGGAATAGAAAATATTAGAATCGTCTGCAAACAGTATAAAGTGTAGGGTAGAGGACACCATAGCTAAATCATTTATATAGAGAAGATATAAGAGTGGTCCAAGATTTTAGCCCTGGGGAACTCCGTAATTGATACTTCTTATCTCTGACAGGGCTCCGTTACAAAGAACTCTTTGGGTACGTTTGTTAAAGTAACTAATGATCCATTTTAGTTGGGTTCTTCTTATCCCGTAATAATGTAATTTCTTAAGTTGGATTGCATGGTCGACCGTATCGAAGGCTTTTGCCAGGTCTAAGAATATGCTGTGGACCAGGCAGTCCTTGTATGTCTTCCGCATGGTTACTGCCCATGGTGTTGCTGGCCCCAGGCTGTATGATGTGGTGCGAGCTACTACGCTGTCACGTCTACGGCATGCCGCTCCGGCATGGTGTGGATATGCTGGACAACAAGAAAAGGCAGTTGTAAATAGGCTAATCCGACAGTGGTATCTCCTGGTGATTGCTGAAAGATCGAAGGGCTGTGCCGTCTGGCCGATAGCCGTCTGTTTTCGACAGTTCTCGAAGAACCGAGACATGTCCTTCTCAGGTTGCTCCCCCCAGTAAAGCCAGCGGTTTACAGCCCTGCGCCCCAGATGCCATGACCGGGTGCTGCCAAAAGCAGACAATCAAATGAGGAAAACATTTAGTCAGAATGTTATTCACATATTAATTTATTCTGATGTATGTATGTTGATGCTTGTTCACCAGAGTGCTGTTTGGCATCTGGTTATATTAAAGAACATAATTACTTACTTAATGCCTGCTAGCACCATAATGTCTACACACATACAAGCAATTGAATATCAGATGTATTTGGAAGAACAACGCAAACAGGATGCAATTGCACAACAGAAGACTGACTTGGTAAAGCAGCAGAAGAGAGAAAGAGATGTACACTTGACAGTTGCCTTCTGCTTGCATTGTTCTTCCAAATTCATCTAATATTCAGAATGTGCCTTTCTTGCTGCATAATTTATAGGCACTTCAGTAACAGATCTAAAAATTCTAATAGTGTCTTTCACAGCCCGCAAAGCAACAGTTGTTTTCTCACTTAGAGGCAGACTCTATTTGCCTGACAAGACATTGTTCACAGAGAAACTGCATTCTGGGATAGCATTGCTGTGTGACAGCGCTGCCGTCACAACATAAGCCAGATTAGCATATTTCTTTGCATCCATTCCATCTAGCACTTCAGAAACTTTGTGCCAGTACTGGCATATGTTTCCAGAAGCATCAAAGTCAGTTTGAAGAGGATCTAGACGCCAATTACACATGTACATGTACGCCTGCACCTTATGAAACATATCATTCCTTTTGGTGAATTTCTTCAAGTGCAGGCCAAGACGACTTATTGTTGATTTGCCTTACTCCAACTTCCAGAGAGATGTCGGAGCACAGGATTCATCACTGGCAGAGTAATTTGCAAGTATGTCACAATCCTACTGAGCATCTGAATGCATAACGTAGCTCATTTCTCATGTTGTCTTTCTTCACAAGATTGCTCAAGTAATTCATCAACTTGTACTTCTGCATAATCTTCTCATCATCCACCTGAGAGTTTAAATCAGACGAAGACGTCATTTTAATTTAGAAAACTGATCAGTTGACGTCGAAACTCAACACTGAGATCCTTTTGGTGAAGGCAATATGAATAGGATGAAGCATGCATGTGCCAATGACAATAAGTGGCAATATTCCTTTGCTGCAGAAAGACTCGCTTAGCTTGTTCAGAAAGGAGGGATTGACAGCAGGACCATCCAGAGAACACTGAATGAACATGTTCAAATCCAATTTTTTCCCCTCCAAAATATCGTCTATAACCAATTTCAGTTTTTTGGCATCTGCATGCCTGAGAAACTTAGGATCTAGATACAGTGCAGTCACCCTGTTGAACATAGGTGACCAATATTGGGGGTCCCGATAGCGCATTGGATAACATCTGGCGTAGAGTGCGAGAGGTACAGAGATCGAGTCCCATAGGCGGACATGCTTTGTAGGCTGCAATTTGCGCCTTGTATTGCAGGCTGTCTGTTCTGTTAGTAGTTAAGGTTTATCGCATAACATGTACATGTACAAATTATTGTACAGCGCAGTGCGTTTGCAGGCGCTTAATTAAAGAATAAATATTATTATTATTATTATTATTATTATTATTATTATTATTATTATTATTATTATTATTATTATTATTATATGCAACATGAATTATTGAATATTCGTTTATTTGCTTAAGCACAATATTAAGGTTTTAGGAAATATTCAAGAAGAATCCTCAAATTTCAGGACTGGATGAAATGTCAACACAATTTTTAAATTTTAGAAATTTCAGGACAGCTGGGACCCCTGCAGTTCAATAATTCTGTTAGTCAATCATTCATTCAATTCATCAGTGTCTCAGCCAGTCAGCGAGTCACAGTAGTCAATCAGTTAGCATGTCGATTAGTCAGTGAGTTAGTCAGGCAGTCACTAATCTCAGTCAGTCATTAGTTCATTCATAGGGGAGATCGGGGCTGGTTGCAACAGGGGTTGGTTGCAACACTCTCGATAGTTAAGCGCTGTATAATAGCAGCGTGAAATTAACTCGCCTCACATGTACAGAATAGCTTTTAGGTCAATGTGACCTAATGTGTTTGTAGGTAGTTGATAATGGCTACATCAAACAATTAAAAGGTTTTTTTTCGCAATCAAAGTAAGTTTCCCGGCTTCGTTTTCTTTCGTAATATAGCTGAATGTTTTGGATCAATTTAATGTGGTTTGGTGTCATTATTTGGACAAGGAATTTGGCTTCAAAATGCATTTAGCCATTTTATTTTAAAACAACGCTGTCGACAAAATTTTCCATAACAATGTCTCTGCATTGCCTCGGGGTTGGTTGCAACATTTTCATTGGGGTTGGTTACAACATGTTGCAACCAACCCCATGCATTTGTTGCAATCAACCGTGTTCATATACTCGTCACAATTATGGCACATTATATTCTAATATTATATGCATTGCACTAATTGGTACTAATTGAATTATTTTAGCCATGGACATGCTTTAATCACCTAATCCTTGTGTTTTGTAAACCTAAATACAATGTGTGACTATGAGAAATCATAAACGAAAAAGTGATCGCGGTTCTACTGGTAAAGAAACAATTATGGATGCAGTGACAGAAAGTTATTTATAATGGAGCTTGTCTTAGACAGTCTGCAAAAAGTCAAAACGTTCAACATTAACTTGAATCTGCTCGTTTGGCCAATGTGGCAATGCCGAGTCCAGGATATAAACCAAACAGAAAAATATTTTCAGACCAACAAGAACAATTAATTGCTAAATATTTGGTGATGGTTGGGGACATGTAATATGGGTCATCGCCTAAGGAAGCACCAGAACTTGCTTTCCAATGTGTTACTAAATTCAGTGTGAACTTTCTCCTTCAGTGGTCTGCTAAGTCTGCTGCTGGTGAAGATTGGCTTTCGGGATTTATTTTGTGAATCGTTTCATCAGTACAGAGACCAGAAGCCACGAGTATGGCAAGAGCAACTAGTTTCAACGCAACAACCGTATACTCGTTCTTTGACAAACTATGTGCAGTTATCGATCGTCATACTTTCCAAGCAAGTGATATTTACAATCTCGATGAAACCAGAGTAACCAATTTTTGCAACGCCTTCATTAGGGTGGTCCTTAGCTCCATGTAAAAAATTTGTTGGGGGAATTTTAAACGAGGCACCCTCCAAACTTTTAGTTTTAGGTACAAAAATAATAATACTGAAAAGTTTGTGGAGATTTTATGAGTTTTAGAGGTTGCTACCGGACATAACATAATTATATCAAATATATTGTAAAAACGCACACAATACATGGAATATTGTATAGGCCTACTATTCTTATGCACAAATTTAAAACAAATTCTGGTGGGCAGTGGTGGACGGTAGTATGTACTATTTGGGTCAAGACACACAAGTGAACATTAAAATGTTTAGTTCTGGGCAGTTAATACTTAATGTATTAATGAATCAGTGTCTTTGTTCCTGTCTGGATATCTGTGACGATATTCCAGAAATTGCTTATGATCCTCATTATTTGTTTGAAGCTTGTTATACTCGTCCATGAGTTCCACTCCACGCTCTGCTATGTATTTCACATCTCTTACTGAGGTGGCAGTGGCCTTGGCTAACTTGTAGTTCTCATCGTTTGGCCAAGTATATATCAACATCTTGTTGGATGAAACTTGCTTGAATGCATGTAATGCTGAAGAATCTTCTAGTGTTTTCCGTGATAAAATTTTACAGTTGCTTCCAGCTGATCAGAGGTTACCTGGTATTCTCTTTAGTGGATGTTCGATGCCAGTTTTGTCCAGAGGAGCAGTCATATGGCGCTTGATAAATCAATGGAGACCCCATCTTCAAAGAACGCAAAAGTCTCCAATTCCTCCGACAGATACCAGAAGTGACCCGGAAATGTCTTCATTGCAACCTCTGCATCTGCACAATTTTTCTCCTTGTTTATCAATCTGTCAATGTCCTTCAAGAGCTTCAGGTCTATTCGAGGAGCCAATGGTGCATATGATGCTTGAAACCAGACTTTGACATACGGCATTACTATGAACAAGGAGATGTCAGCTATCCCCTTTTCTTCTCTTCTTGTCAACTTGAACTGTCTCTTGAACATCCAAATCTTAAGACTATAAATACTCTTGGCCATCCACTTTGTTGTATGCAGCCCAGCTGGTGCTCTGAATGATATGCCTCTGGAATAAACGCCGCCGAAGAAAGTGATGGTCAGCTCCAAAAGTTTGTGACAGGAAATTGCTTCTTGTAAAAACTCATCGGATGTCACCTTGTCACCTTGTGCTGTCAGCTCGTGGAGCTCTAGCGATCGCCATGGTGAACACTCTCCATTGCCTCCTATTCGATGACAAGTGATCGGATGTCACTGTGTTCTATTTTGATCGGTCTATAAGTCGCCAGTTTCTCTGGAATCTCTGATAATCATTATGTCTGGACCTTGGGATGGGCCAAGAGAAAGCATGACCACTGCCTCCAACATTATTTTTAGTATGTGATGGCGACATGCACGCCACAACATATCCTTGTCCAGCCTATGCTCCAACACAATGATATAACTATAATTTGATTAATAACTACTTACTGCTTGCTTACTTATTGACATCTTTTCCATAATGCATTTGGCAACCATTTTGTTTCATATTGGGTTTCTTAAAAAGTATACTGCATACTTTGTTAATCAAAGAAAAACACTAAAAGACCACTGAGTTTGAAAATATAAATAATTTATTTATACTTTTGTTTATCAAATAAATAAATAAACATGAGTACTATTAGGGTATACTAATTGCTAGAAGTCATTTATAGTGTTCAATAATGAATTACACACACAACTGTATGTCACTTTGCAATTTTCTCACCTGCTAACATCAGTTCAATTAAGAAAATTGCAATGGCTAGTCTAAATGAATTCCTCGTGGCATAGGCTTAAACTTTAGCATCTGGTAGCAACCTCTAAATATTGTCAGATCCTCTTCAAATTTTTTCTGAATTTTTTCTTCATCAGTAGAAACAAAAGCACAGGGTGCCTCATTGTGAAATCAGACTTTCAAAAATAAGGACCACCCTAGCCTTCATAAGTTATCTCTCGCAGGGGTATAAAGCAGATTGATGCGTTGATATCGCTAAAAGAGGGCAGTTGGTGACTTTGGAGTTAGCAGTGAATGCATGTGGGAATTCTGCGCCTCCAATGTTTGTTTTCCGTTTTAACTTCACAGAACATTTTATAAGTGGCTGTATCGGAGTCGCACATCTTTATGAGACATTTTAACAAACATGTTAAACAAAGTTTAGATCATTCAGTCCTGTTTGCTGATGGACAGCCACACATTAGAATCGAAGCTATGATCTCTGCAAACAGAACGGTGTGGTGATACTGACGTTTCCACTACACTGTTCTCGCAAACTTCAGCCTCCACTTGACCGCAATGTCAACGGGCCCTTCAAGAAATATTTCAATATTGTGGGTGTAACCTGGATGAAAACTCATCCTGCGATTAACATGACAATTTTTGATTTACCAGGAATTGTATCTCAAGCCCTCCCAAACTTCATAATGCCGTCAAATATACAAACAGGGTCTCGGGTATATGGAGTGTGGCCATTCAATTGACAGTTTAATATTTTTATTGAAGACTTTGATTACTTGAATTTTTTATTTGTTCAGTTTATTACATTCTTAGATGTAGGCAGGCCTCAGTAAACAGCCTGAGTTGAATAATTAGACTACTTTCAATACTGTTGCAACCATCCTCAGGGTCGTTGCAACCAACCCCGGTCCGGGGTTGGTTGCAACACTTTGAAGTCCTCTGTTCAATTGGCTATTGTGGACACATGTTTTGTCACAGAGACTGTCGCCATAGCTTCTTTTATTTTATTTATTTATTTATTTATTCTTTCTTTAATTAAGCGCTTGCAAACGCACTGCGCTGTACAAGTACATGTTATGCGATAAATCTTAACTACTAACAGAACAGACAGCCTGCAATACACGGCACAAATTGCAGCCTACAAAGCATGTCCGCCTATGGGACCAGCGTTACCACTCCTTGGGTTTTTTCACAAGATCTTGGGTTTTTTAATCCGAACTTGGGAAATGGGGTTTTTTCCTGGTAACCTTGGGTTTTTTGCTTGGGTTTTTCATTGCTTTGTTGAAACCCTATTTTTCATTAATTTAATCATTTTTTGCAACGGTTTGGATGATCGAGGTAAACAAATAAATGAATAAATGGTGCAATATGCGTGCAAGAATGTGCTGTACTAGTCTAATGCTATTTTTTTAGAATTTAACTCTAAAGACTAAATGTGCTATAAATGTCTATTGCTATATATTTGGAATATAACTCTAAAGACTAAACTGCAGACTCAGGACACCTTTTTGGGAAGTTTTCCCGGCATAAACTGTAGCTCTTTTTTAAAAATAAAAATAATATTTTGAGTTTCATAGTCTTTAATCTTTTCTTCTTGTTTAAAAATAAATAAATAAAATGCGCGATAGAAGTAATAATTTACGTGATACGGACTCTGATGAAAATAAAAACATGTAGGCCCTATATTAACATTTTTCATTTGCTTCGAAAATTAACTAATAGTAATAATTGTTAGCAATTAACAATAATATTGCCCATATGACTGAAAATAAAAGATAGAAATAAAAGATAGAACAACATTTTATAACAGAAATGGTATAATTCCATTATATTATTATATATTATCTTATAATGTGTTGATTAGTATGCAGAAACCCTACCTTGGGTTTTCTTGGGTTTTTTATTCGTCCTAACTTGGGTTTTTCATTTTTCTAGAGTGGTAACACTGTATGGGACTCGATCTCTGTACCTCTCGCACTCTACGCCAGATGTTATCCAATGCGCTATCGGGCCCCCCATTTTGGTGCCGAGATATAAAGGGTATATATGGGCAAAACTGGTTTTAGGTTGTTCCAAAAATATAAAAAATATAACAACAAATATGAAATTTGTTGCAACCAACCCTGGTCTCCCCATGCTTACACATTTATTCGCTAGCTTGTTAAATCACTCACTCATTTCAAACACTCACACCATTCATACACACAGACACTTGCTCACAAAAAAAAACACTCATAATATTCACAGCCAATCAAATACACAGACACACACAGCCACTGAAAGACACTCACAACCACTGAAAGACACACATACTCACTCACACATTCCTTTGTGCTCGCCCTCGCTTGCTCACTCGCTGACTCACTCCATACACTCACTCCATTCGCTCAATCATTTCATTCGTTTGTCTGTCCATCTGCCAACTATCCATCCATCCAACTATCCATCCAACTATCCATCCATCCATCCATCCATCCATCCATCCATCCATCCATCCATCCATCCATCCATCCATCCATCCATTCACTCATACATTCAACCATCCATCCATTGATAAGGATGATGACTATGACAACAAATTATAACAAAAACCACGATTCTCTAGAAGACAACGATCACTAAAGATGGAAATAATGATTATGATTATATGATGGCGGCATAAAGTTTTCTTTATAAATGCTATGGAAATGAGCTGAAGTAAATTTACATAAATGAAAATGGATACCACAAAAACTGAAATTGTTGCTTACCCAGCCATTCAGCAGATTGTCCTGTCATCTGCCGTGTGTCCCTGTTTGTGACAGGCGGGATTGCTCTGAATAGAAAATCAATTTCTTGGTTCATTTTTCAAATACAGGTAATTTGCTAAACTAGTTTGGTGAGTGTAGGTTAAAAGAAACCTACCTTAAACAGAAGCGCTTTTACATAAGACATCATTATGAGATTATGAGAAGACGCCATTGAAACCGGCCGAGCCTGCCGGTGATTATATTGTTTTCCTGAGCATTTTGTGCTTTAAAATGAACTCTTTTGTTTTTTAATATACTCAATACACTGAGCAAGTCTTACATGTACAGTTGTGCAGATTCATTGACTGATGCCTTGTCATTAGATAATGACGCATAGTTAATGCGCAAATAGCAATTTTGGTTCGCATATACAGCACATTTGTGAAGTTCAAAAGGAGATATATATTAAGTGGTTAGATGCAAGCCTACATATATACATACAAATATATACATGTATTCATACACTCAAACACAACCAGGGTTGGCATGGTTTGTAAAAACGGCTCGGGAAATTTGGTCATGGGCAGCCCAAATGATCGGGTGCTGAAGGCAGCAAAAACCCTTCAGGATGAGAGGCCTGGGTGGTGCCTGCCAATGATTTTGTAACATTTAACATATAATGGAGGAAATTTTTAGTTATTAATGGTCCAAATAGCATAATATTGTTAAATGAATGTTACAAGATTAAGAAATTAACACATATGCGTTTTAATTTCTGATTGGTCATAAATTTGCAATTCTGTTTGGAACCAACTGTTACATTATGTAGGCCTAGTGCACTATGCACAGTAGGGTGATTCACGACGCAATGGGAAAAAAAAATTTTTCCTGATTGGCTGACATAGTAGATTATTTTGTTCCTTTGTTTGTTCTGAACAATACAGCAAACTTTTACTGTAATCTATCAATGTAATCTATCAATGTTTACTGGTCGCTCAACGACCTGATATTCGAGATATGGTCCCCCATGGAGAAAGCAATGTACCTGCCATTGACGAGACCCTCGAATGCAATGATCTAATTAAATTAGGGTACAATCTTGGGATGCATCGTTTCAGACAGCCAGAATGCGTATCATAAAGTCAGATGGATGGCTAAGGTTAGTTATTGCTTCAAGAAATATCTTTTTAGAGATCAATTTCAAATGACAGCCTCTTGGAAAAGAAATATCATTGAATTCTGTTTATTTTCAAGTCATATATACATGAGAGCATGGATATCTTGTTCGGTGGCATCTGATGCACCAATTAATGACTTCCAATTGTACAAGCAGATCAGGCAGTATACATCAATTAACAAAATTGTGTCTGAGGATGCCAAAACAAATACAATCATCTGTGGTAAATAGGACCTGAACTGGTTCCTTTGGCTTTCTTTCTGACAAAGCATCATTGGACTTAAATGCAACATTATTGCTGGCATGCTTCAACATGGCAAAGACTGACGAGTCAGAGGCACTAAAATAGATCCTTGTATGGATCTATTCTATGCAACGAAGAGCTGAATGAGCTTGTTAATACATCTTCAGTCAGTACCATGCGTTCTCTTGGCTTTGATACAGACTTCATCATGTCTAATAATCTATGGAATCAACTGCCTCCACTGACACGTACTTCTTTATTAGCTGGTGGCCCAAGTACCTCGTTCCGCTGTCTGAAAACCACTTTCTATTCACTGGGACTTTCGCATTGGGAGCGCCTCTGATTAGCGAACACTGTGAGAGGCGCTTTGTAAATGTTTAGATACAATACAATACAATACAATACAATACAATACAATACAATACAATAATCCAGAAACTTGGAGCTCATCCGTGATATTTCAACAGATCGAATCTGCCATGGTTAGTGTGTGGTCATTGATGCTGCTGAGTGCTTCATTGCTCTGATATCACATTTCAATGAGTCTGTAACCAAGAATTAAAATGAGGTGTAAAAACTGATGCAGGTGGTTAAAGATCACTGACGCCGTGTGCCAGATTCTGGCATATCTACTTGGAAAGGCTGCAGTTCGTGCTAACAACTTGAACACTGATTTACGATTGACTAATAAACGCTTCCTGGTTGATTGTTAGATTTTTTAGTTAACAGATGTTGCGAATATCTACTTTCTAATGGCTACTTTGAGTTACTAATGAATCTACTATTCATGCTATTCAACTTTATTCTGTGTGCGATATAGCCATCATCTTAATATGTAACTTGAGAATTTTGCTAAGTTTTTGGAAAAAATTGTGTATGAAAGGCTTAGTTCGTATATTATTAAAGCAAACCTGTTACATTCTTTCCACTTTCATGGCTTTGTTGGATATGGAAGACAAAATTTCGAAAGCAATTGACAATAATGAATATTATGTCGGGATTTTTATCGACCTGGCCAAAGCTTTCGATACGGTCGACCACTCTATCCTTCTAAAAAACATGTCTAATTATGGCGTTAGAGGTATGCAATTAAAATGATTTCAAAGCTACTTCATAAATCGTAATCAGAAAGTTTTTTGTAACGGGGTCCTATCCGCAATGGGTTCCATTACATATGGCGTTCCACAGGGCTCGAACCTCGGGCCACTGTTATTTCTACTATACATTAATGACTTGGCTAAAGTATCCTCTACTCTTTACTTCATCCTATTTGCGGACGACATCAATATATTCTACTCTAATCATTCTTGGACTGATCTTATTGAAATTGTCAACCTTGAGCTATCTCAAGTTTGTAAATGGTTTGCTGTCAATAGCCTCACGTTAAATATTGAAAAAAACAAATTTCATAATCTTTAAATCTCATAGGAAAATAAAACCGATAAAACTAGATTTAGCGTTTGAAGGGGCGTCTACCCGAATCGCCGAATCCCGAATCGCCGAAAGCCCTTAAACTGCAAAATCGGCCGAATCGCCGAAAGCGTTTTTCCACCAAGCGGGCGATTTGCCGAAAACCACTGCCGACTCGAATCGCCGAATCCCGAATCACCGAAAGCCAAATCCGCCGAATCGCCGAAAGCAGTTTTCTACCAAGCGTGCGATTCGCCGAAAACCACTGCCGACTCGAATCGCCGAATCCCGATTCGCCGAAAGTGATCAGAGTTCGATATCCCGAAAGCTAGTGCACAGAATCTGGCGGGCGAAAAGTAAAGATGTTGCGTCCATGCCTACACTGACCCGTATATAATAATAATAATAATAATAATAATAATAATAATAATAATAATAATAATAATAATAATAATAATAATAATCTTTATTAATTCAAACTGACAAGTACGCAGTAAGATTACATCATATATATACTACATATAGGGCCTATATGTATAGGTCAGTATATACTATATATATAATATATATATATTAGGGTGGTCGCAGCTCTAATGGAAAATTTTATGTATAGGTCTTCTTCTTTATGTTCTCTGCCCATTGGCAGGTTCGTATGACCAATGACGCCATCGTTCTCTGTCTTGTGCTCTTCTCTTCAGTCCACTGTATCCTTCTTCTTTTGTCATCATCCAGTCTAGCAGCATTGCCCTCGGTCTTCCTCGCGTCTTTCTCCCCTCCATCCTTCCCTCCATGATGTCTCTTAGCAGTGTCTCACTCCTTAGGATGTGCCCGATCCATTTCCTTTGTCGTCCGCGTATAGTACTTATGAGTGATCTTTGTTCTTCTACCATTTGCAGGATTTCCTCGTTCGTCCTCCGTTCCACCCAGCTAACTCTCTCCATTCTGCGCCACACCCACATCTCGAAGGCCTCCAATCTTTTTATGTCGTCCTTCCTCATTGTCCATGTCTCGGAGCCGTACAGCACCACACTCCACACCAGTGTCTTCACCATTCTCTTCTTTAGATTCTTGCTTAAGGTTCCTCTCATCAGCTCTCCTCTTTTGTAAAATGCATCTTTTCCCATGGATATTCTTCTTTTTATTTCCTCGTGGCATCTTGCATCGTCTGTGATCACACTTCCTAGATAGCAAAACTTCTCCACCTGTTCTATTTCTTGTCCGTTTAGTGTGATCTTTATTGTTTGTGGTATTATACCGCTTCTCTTGTTTATCTTCATTACCTTTGTCTTCTTTACGTTTATTTTCATTTCATATTCCAGTGATACCGTATTTAGACGATCCATCATCCTTTGTAAGCCCTCCTGGCTAGTTGCCAGCATCGCCTGGTCATCTGCAAATCTCAATGCCTTCACCCTTCTTCCTCCTACCTTTATCCCCTCCTCCATATCGTCTAGCGTTTCTCTTATGATCTCTTCTATATAGATGTTGAATAGGATTGGTGACAGTGGGCATCCTTGTCTTACCCCTCTTCCTATTTTTCCTGGTTCTGAGTACTCTCCATCAACTCTTATTTTCACTCTTTGTCCCATGTATAGATTACCTATCAATCTTCTTTCTCTCCAATCCACCCCTTTTCTTCTCAGTATTCCCATTAGCTTTCTCCAGTCTACTCTGTCGAAAGCTTTTTCATAGTCGACGAAGCAGATATATATGTCTTGGTCATGTTGGATGCTTCTTTCTGCTATTATCCTCAATGCTGCTATCGCATCTCTTGTCCCCTTTCCCTTTCTAAACCCATATTGGTCCTCTCCCAAGCAATTTTCTGCTTCCGCCTTTGTCTGCAGTCTCTTTGTTATAATTCTTAGCAGGATTTTTGATGCATGTGTCAGAAGGCTTATCGTGCGATGGTCTTCGCAATTTGTTGCATTCTGCTTCTTCTGTATTGGTATAATTATTGTCTGCAGGAAGTCCTTTGGCCATTCTCCCGTGTTGTAGATGTCCCGACATAGTTGCACCACCTCGCTCATTGCCTTCTCTCCAAGATTTCTGAGTATTTCTATTGGGATGTTGTCAATTCCTTCCGACTTCCCATTCTTCATGTCCTTAATTGCAGCCAAGACCTCCTCTCTCATCACCTCCGGACCCATGCCGTCCTCCACCTGTGTTTCTTCCTGCTTCCGTTCTTGTTTCCTCATTTCTTCCTCGATGCTTCCACTTCCTGTATATAATTCCTCCACATATTCCTTCCATCTTTCCCTTATATCATCTGCGTCCTCCAGTAGTCTGCCGTCCTTGCTCTTGATTGCACCTCCTCTTCCTGTATTTTGCTTCTTGCTTAGTGATTTTATTTTACCGTACACCAAATCGCTTCGCCCCTGTTCCTGCAGGAGTTCCAGTTCTCTGCACTGCTCCTCCCACCACATTTCTCTTGCTTTATCCGTTGTTCTTCTCAGCTGGTTGTTAAGTCTTCTATATTCCTGTTTAGCCTCCTCTGTACTTTGATGTTTCCATTTTCTTCTCTCCTCCATGTCTTTTATCATCTCTGTTGTTATCCATGGTTTACGTGGTTCGTTTCCCTTTTGGAATCCTATCGTTTCAGTCGCCTCTTTCATCAATGCCTCTTTTAGGTTCGTCCACCTCTCTTCTGTTTTTGTTCCCTCTTTTAGATTTTCTACTTTTTCCTCTAGGTTCTTCGATACTTCTCCCATCTTTGTTTTTATCATTTCTTTGTTCCACTTCATTTTCTTCACTCTTTTCTTTTTGATGAACTTAAGTTGTAGGCTCACTGTCATAGCTACCATGTTATGGTCTGTATCTGCATCTGCCCCGGGAAGGGCTCTCGCATTCTTCACACTATTTCTGTACCTCTGCCTTACCATTATGTAATCCAGCTGGTATCTTTCCCTGTCTCCTGGTGATTTCCACGTGTACCTTCGTCTTTTTTTTCCATGGGTGAAGAAACCGAAGGACGGACGATCAACGGTACCGACGCAGAGAGATGGTGTCTCCCGATAAAAACACCGGGAGGAAGGCAACGGGAAACCACCTCCCTATCTCATCCCGAGTAAAATGAAAAATGACGACAATAAGAAATTCAGATAACAACGTTAACGATTCAAACCAGACATTGGGGAGAGTCGCGTTCGGCAGGGGAAGACAAGGCTTCCTCGGTCGTCAACAAGCGAAAACCTTCAATATAGGGACGGAGACGGAAAAGGAAAGGCTAAAAATAGGGACCTGGAACATAAGAACAATGGCAAGACCAGGAAAGCTCGCGAACGTCATAGGAGAAATGAGAAGAGCGCAGCTTGACATACTAGGTTTGGCAGAGGTAAGATGGAAGGAGGGAGGAGATTTCGTGAGCGATGGCTATAGGGTTGTCCACACTGGAGGAGACAAGGGACAAAACGGGGTAGCAATTCTTCTGTCAGAAAAAACAGCCAAATGTGTGACGAAAATAGAAAGAGTCGAAGATAGGATGATAATAGTATCAATACATGCACACCCAGTAGACATAACAATAGTACAGGTGTATATGCCTACGTCGGCGCATAAGGAAGAGGAAGTGGATGACATGTATGAGAAAATAGAGAGAGGATTAGAAGACATCAAAGGTACGGATTATGTGATAGTAATGGGAGACTGGAATGCAGTAGTGGGAGAGGGCGAACAGGAAGGTATAATAGGGAAATTCGGATTGGGGAAGAGAAATGAGAGAGGAGAGAAATTAATGGAATTCTGCAAAAGGCAAAGACTGGTAATAACGAACACATGGTTCCAGCAGGAAAAAAGACGAATGTATAGGTCAGTATATACTATATATATAATATATATATAATATATATAGTATATACCGACCTATACATATATATGTAGTATACGTCACTCACCAACAAAGAATTAGAATTTACTTTAATAAGATTTATTGTGATTATACGCAACGCATTGACACGGTTCCCATGACGTCTATTAAGAGATCAGTGTGTATCTATAACCTAGGGCATTGTATGTATAATTGTATATGTACAACCAGTGTATATCTAGATATACACTGGTCATTGTATGTATATGTACAGAGAGTGTATATCTAGATATACACTGGCTGTACATATACATACAATGACCTAGGTTATAGATACACACAGGCCCGCCGACAGAGGGGACAAATGCCCTGGGGCCCGGCGACTTTTTAAAATAGTTTCGGCGAATCGGCGGCAATACGATTTCGGCGATTCGGGATTCGGCGATTCGCTACGAAGAGCATTTTCGGCGATACGGCCATTCTTCACAAAATAGTTTCGGCGAATCGGCGGCAATACGATTTCGGCGAATCGGGATTCGGCGATTCGCTACGAAGAGCATTTTCGGCGATACGGCCATTCTTCACAAAATAGTTTCGGCGATTCGGCGGCAATAGCATTTCGGCGATTCGGGATTCGGCGATTCGCTACGGCACCTTTGAAGGGAGGCCAATCTCTCAGGTGGACTTCGTTAAGTTTTTGGGGGTTTTTCTTGACCAACATCTAACATGGAAGACTCATCCATTACCATGTTGTGAACATTTACTCGAAATTTATCTTTTGCATTTTCATTTGGCAGATTGTTCTGACAATTTTTTGATCTAATTCTTTTCTGTTTCAATGCAGTCTCAACATCAATATCGAGATTTCTATTATCTAGATCACTGTTCGGAAGTTCTGAAAAATGTTTAGCTGCTTCAAAAATGACATCAAAAGTTTGATGTATTTGGCTTAATTCATTTACAGCATCTTGTACCATCTTATAGGCTTGTAAGATGTCCATTAGGGTTATAACTTTTTTACAACCTCATGTTCCTGTAGCTTAGTTGGATGAACTTTTGCCTAAAAACAAAGGAATGAACTGTCGTTTTCAAATCTTTTGAAAAAAGGTCACCCCGAAATAAAAAAATCGATTCGTGTATATGTCACTGTATAATGTAATATGCATGCATAGTGCATACTAGCATGTACATGTATTAACAGTATTATAATACAGGAAAGAATGAGCTAGACAATTTTATAATATTTGTACAATATTTTGTACATATAATACTTGTACAATGTTTTGTACATTGTACAACTGTACAATGTACATCACTGCTTATTGCTTCGACTACATCGATGTTGCAGTTTGTCTTTCATGAAGTTCCCGCCTTACTTTGATTGCACATTCTGCACACTGATGATTACTTCTTGGTATCTGGAGTACGGAAGGCTCCTGCTTCCAATGATTCTCCAATCCCCCACAACGCTTTTTTGTAAGGTTTCAACATTTCTGACAAGTTCTTATTATACATCTGTTTAGTAAAACCAGTAGTCTGCCCATTGATATGAAACGAATCTGCATACCTTCTCCAAAGTCTTCCTTGCTGTAGGGATAAAAATGAATGCAAAGATAGCAAGAATGGCTCCTGAATTCCACCTGGCATTGCTGATGTTTGGAATTTTCTTAAACTTAACCAGTGGAAAACCCTTTTTCTTCAAAGAATCTGAACACCTGCGTAAGATGGTATAACAATTTCATGTGATCTCTCCAGCATGCTTTATCGAAGATTTCTTCTATTCCATTAACAAACTGTGCTTTCAGTTCCTCATACTTTTTCATCAGCAGTTGAGACATAAGCGGATATTCTATGTTTGGAGACCTTGGTGTTACCACCAAGTTCCTCGTCCATGACCACTAGGGTGGTTCACAGATACATGGTAAAAAATAAAGTTCAAGCTAGAAAACCAGGACACCCTCTCAGTTTTTTAGACCTATCAATAGTATTATTGAGACAAAATTTCAGCTTTTTATTCCAACTGGAAGACGATGCTCACGGACTGTGTTACTTTGTCATATACCGATAAATAGACATTAATTGCAGAAATGAATGTGCCGAGCATACAAATGCATTTTATTTCAAGATAGATCAAATATTACTGTAATTTGACAACATATGTGATACAAGAACAGTTAGCCAGATGTAACTGTAAAGTTTCAGTAGGTTTAATGAATTGGAAATGTCCAAAAATGTCAAAAAACATTGTCCAATCCATGAATATCGAATGTCGATTTTTCTTGTTTTATAATTTCAACACCCGTTACCGTCTTTGACTCTAGAAACTGCAAGGCTTTGCAAGCACTGCGTCGACAGCAGACTTCTTTGTTGTGTGAGTGAGAACAGCTTTCCTATTTGCCTCGACCACTTGCAGAAGAAACGGCTTTTCTTCTTCATCATTGGTGATGAGTCGGTAGAATTCCTCGAAGAACTTCAAACCCTCTCAGCCGCGTCATTCACCACTCTCAACTGCTGAATTATCGCTCTACCTTGCTTGTGATCCTCATTCTGGATCCATTACTCTGGTGGAAGTGTAACAAAGGAATCACTCATCTTCAGGCATGAGAGTAGTGTCAATGCTCACTGAGTTATAAAATCACCCAAAACCCCTCCTTCAGTACCGTAGCATCAGCTCTCACCTTCTTTCACCAGGCTTTGCAGTCATTCTGTCGACAATCTTCATTTTATCTGTTACAGGAAGTTGGTCTTGCAGTCATTCTGTCGACAGTCTTCACTTTATCTGTTATAGGAACTACAGCCTGATCTGAAAGGTACTACAAGTGGTTTTCTAGGACCTTCCTGGCAGCAATGCTGATCTCACAGTCAATAGACTCATATTGTCCTAGACCAATCCAAAGTGACAGATCTTGTTCTGGAGCTTCAGCAGCAAGAGGTCTTTGTCCATGCCTTTGCGTAAACAGGGCACCAAATAAAAAAATCAATGAATCTGAGTTTCTTCTTGAGTACATCAGGTTGATCGCGAAAAAAAGGTAGATTTTGATTGCATACAGTAACTTGGCCATCCAATGTGCATGGTGAATTGGCCCAGGGCTCTCCAGTGAATTACTGAAGGCTGACTTCCAAGGACAACCACTGTCAGTGTCAACGAGCTCTTGGTAGTTGTCTCTGATCTGTGAATCTGACTTTCGTTCAGCAAACTCCTTGAGAAAACTGACGCTGTTTCATGGGGTCTTCACTCTTCAGTGCCGGATATGACTTCCAGTCCTCGGAAGTTGACACGTGTCACACTTTCCAAGCAGCTTTAAATCTCTTGAAGATTGGGATATATGGTGAACAGATGGACTGCAGCACAAGGTGAATGTCATGTCATGTCAAACACCGACGTCGCTGCGCGACGGTTGGTCACATGCATGGACTAGGGTTCTCCACTGACGCCTATTGCGTGCAGCAGCGAGAAGATAAGATCCAGAAAGATGGGACCAGGAAAGAATGTTGTCTATCCAGTTAATTCGTGGTCTTCCACGGCGTCGATACCCCTCAACGTGACCCAGCATGATGGCATTTTCCAAGGAATCCTGAGGGAGCCTGATGATATGACCGAAATAGGAAAGTTTGCGAGCCTTGATGGAACCCAAGAGTTCGGGGGAAGTTCTAGCCAGCCGATAAACTTGCTCTGTAGTAAGCTTGAGCGTCCAGGAGATGTGCAAAAGCTTTCGAATGCATTTATTCTCAAAAATTTGAATTTGCCCTTCTTCCGCTTTTTTTAGCGTCCATGATTCGCAACCATAGGTTGCGACTGACCACACCAGGGATTTCATCAAGCGGAGCTTGGTTTGGGTGCTGATGGATTTGTTTTTCCAGACCTTCGTGAGTCTCACCATGACTGCCATACCCATGGCCAGCCTGGACTTAATATCTCCTGAACTCTTTGCGTCGCTTGAAATTTTGCTACCCAGATATGTAAAGTTATCAACTTGTTTGAGCCCAACGCCTGTAACGAAAACCTCAAGGACCTCATCGATGTTGGTCATAACTTTCGTCTTTGAAGCATTTATCTTTAAACCGTACTCATCGGCAGCGACTTCGACTCTACTGACGAGCTCCTGAAGTTCTTCTGGTGATGTAGCAATCAAGAGGATGTCATCCACATATCTAAGATTACTGATGATCCTACCGCCAATTCTGAAGCCACCCATAAACCCGTCAAGTGCCTTACGCATCACTTGTTCCGCTAGGATGTTAAATAGGCAAGGAGAGATGTTACAACCCTGCCGAACGCCTTTCTTAACGCGGAACCAGTCAGAGGTGATGTTATCCGTTCTGACGGCTGCGCGTTGTTGTTTGTAGAGGTTCATCAACAATTGGACAAGCTGTGGAGGAAAACCCATATCTAGCATGGTCAACCACAGTTGACCGTGTTGCACCATATCGAACGCTTTCGTAAAATCGATGAAGCAAAAATAGAGAGGTTGGTTTCTCTCGTTTGCTTTTTCCATGATGATCCGAAGATTCGTGATCTGATCGCGAGTGCCTCGCTTAGGTCTGAAACCGGCCTGTTCAGGAGCCAATTCATTGTCAAGCTTGGTTTGAATACGCTCTAGAATGACTCTGAGGAGAATTTTGCTTGCATGAGAAACCAGCGCGATGGTTCTGTAGTTCTCGCAACAAAGTAGGTCACCTTTTTTTGGTAAAGGGATAAAAACCGATTGCGTCCAGTCGTCGGGCCAAACCCCCGTTATCCAGACATCAGTACAGATCTTATGTAACGTGGTAAGAGTCATATCACCACCAAATCTGAGGAGCTCAGTGGCAACGTCGTCTGGCCCCGAGGCTTTGTGCAAAGAAGCTTTGAGCAAAGCGCGTTCGATTTCTTCTCGTAGTGGTGGCGGTTCCCTTTCCGGGATTTCGAACGTTATCTCGTCTTCATTGCCTGTATAAAGTCCCTCACAATATTCCTTCCAACGTTCATTGACCTTCTTCGGGTCAACTAACTTCTTCCCGGATATGTCTTTAACCCA
Source organism: Allolobophora icterica (assembly GCA_963556255.1). Taxonomy (NCBI): domain Eukaryota; kingdom Metazoa; phylum Annelida; class Clitellata; order Crassiclitellata; family Lumbricidae; genus Allolobophora; species Allolobophora icterica. The sequence continues at coordinate 23,338,636 of OY744610.1, forward strand.
TTAGTGCCTGATTTTTCAAAATTATATTTATTCACTTTTAATTTGTTGTATATATAGTATAAACATAGGGAAAAATATTATTTTCATCAAAACTTGTATAATATGTGAATTTCAGCTACTTTTGTAAGCGTCCCATTTATGGGACGCTAGGCACGAGAGGGTGCCTCAACTAATAAGCATGTATTTGCAACCACAATTTGCATTCTTGCATCAAATAAAAGTCAAATCAGTTTAATTCAAACAAGAAGGTCACTATCTACAAATATTTACAGCTAACAGTCAACAGTAAATAGGAATAATAAGAAAAAAATCAAGAAAACTGGACATATTGCTCAACTAATCCATGAATATCACACTGGTAGTTGCCTGCTTACAGCCCTCAAACTATTTAGTTAGCAAAACTGACTGTCAAAACTTGCATTTGACTAGCTTTAGAGAATGATATATTAGTACTAATAGTACTATTAATAATCCAACCTGTAATAGCAGAGTATAATATTTAAAAAAACAGTTACTGAGTGTCTCCTATCGATGGTACAAATATGCCATTTGTCTGTTTTCCCTTAGATTTCATGAGATTGTTCAAAGCAGTCAATGTGCAGGGCAACATTACACTTCTTGCACTGTTTTTTGACCTTGAGACTACAAACTGCACAAAGTCTCTGTGTTTCAATTGCATTGATATAGTGTTTGCCATCCTTGCGGACCTCCATCGGAGCTCTCTGGCTCTGTGGCTATGTATGCCCCGATGGTCTGCCAATGGCTGTGCGTTCAAGAAAATGGCTCTTATGAATGACAATAGCTTTGTGACTATGGCATCCAAATGCCATGGGGTAGAACCAACACATTGCAGACACTGCTTCGGAACTCCAGCTGACCCATTGACTGATGACTCGCTGATTGAGTCAACATGTAGATTAGCCAGGCATTCTGTATGGTGACATCCATTAGGTACATGATGAGAGGCCACCACCACTTGTGCAAACGAACTGAGTTGCAGCAAGTGACAATAATCTGGATCATCTGGTCCACTCCACCCATGTTCTTGTATTGGCTGAGCAAATATGGTTACAACTTTACTGGCAGCCTTCGACCACTGTTGTACCGAAACTTATTGGTTCTACCCCATGGCAGCTGGATGCCATGGTCACAAAGCTATTGTCATTCCATTTTGTCACAATAATTTTGGACTGTGTTCAACCTGTGCTCTTTTGTTCCACGGACAATTATTTAAAATTTATCTACAGAAGTTATAGTACAATCTTCAATCCGATTTGCATGCACTGTTCCCGTTGCAAGAGTATTTAGTGTCGTGAGGTGTTGGAGGCTGGTGACGAAATTATCAAAATAGAGAACAGAGTTATCAGAGTAGGCAGAGTGTTGAGCACTTCTTTGCATATACTTGTAGGTATTTCAACTAACTGTATGATTACTCCGGAAAGCACTCAAACAAAGTTGTTGGCTAGTAGTCGGTTTTAGCATACTGGTTCAGCCGACTACAGCTTTAGCCATGTCTTTTTCATCCATTTCCTCTCAGGCTTGTTGCCTTTGTCGTGTGATTCACGGTCAGTTGTGCCTTTCGTCGCCGTGGTAGGATTAGTTGCTGTCCGATGAAGTCCTCGCTGCAGTATTCATTGTGGTTGACATACCACTATCAAGGAATTTGCGAAGACGCAGTGATGGTTTCAATAATCTTAACCCTGAACTGATGGCTGAAAAAGTCTCTGTCAGCATCACCTGCTGACAGTAACAGGAGTCCAAAAGCTAGATGGTGAGATCTCTGCCAAAGTATATGACTTGGACAGTCTTCACCTAAAACCATTGGTGGTTGAAATCTTGGCTGTATCCTACACTCTTGCACCACCATGAGTCAAGATCTCTGCTGAAGAATGAAATATATATATATAGGCCTACCTGCAGTCAAATAGTTGGCCGGTGGAGAAATCATCAAAATCGGTGCCACTCTTGATGTTGACACTGTGTGAGATTCATCACCTCCATCAATCCTGAAGTGTTCTTGTCAAAGTTGCTACTCGTAGTTGTCTCTGAGTCAGGTTATGACACATGCCTTCATCTTCGTCACCGCTATCCTCATCGCTACAGATTTGATCCCACGGCGGTGTGATGAATATATCTGCATGCGTGAAGACAACGTCTTCTTGCATTGCTAGTACTTGAGTAAAAGTAAATCCTTTCTGTCTCGGGATGCTAATGTTCACAACAACAAAAATCAGATACATTTATGTAGTTTGAAATCAAAGCATGTTTCCAAATTGAAAGACTTTCAAACCCAAAACTGCATAATCCGAATTGACAACAATATTACAGTTTACAAGTCTAATCGGCCCATATTTCACCAATTCAAGAAATCTAATAAAGAGCCTGCAATACAGGATGGTACATATATAGTGTAGGACAACTTAAATTATGCAAATTAACATAATTATAACTGAGAAATTCATGCATGCAATTTTGTAAGCTTGAAACTGCGTTCACACAAACGCCCCACCCATTCGTGCCTTGCGTCCCATTTATAAATGGGACGTTAGGTCAAGCAGCACTAAAATTCCATAATGACTATTTAAATTAGACAAAGTTATTGAAACAGTTGGAAAACATACTGACCTTCGTGTGTATTACGATGAACTTGCAGAATTATTGATTATATCCGAAATAATTAAGAGTTAATACGCGTAGATTTCACAACCAGCGACGGTAGGTCTTTGCTAAAAACAAACGCCATCAACTCGCGCACATATTAATTAAGTAGCCCAATAGCAGCCCAGAAATGTTGTCTAGCATCTGACAAACAATTTGATATCAAATACTTGTCAAATTATTGAAGATTTGAATTTATTGGAAATTTTAAACTGCCCGTCCCATTTATGGGACGCTAGGCACAAATGGGTTAATAGCTATTTTGCGCGCCTGAAACGATCTGGTGAGATTTCTGACTGTCTGATATGCAGGTCTATTGTTTCCTCTTCTTGCGTTTTCTTCAAGTTCACAACATAGTGCATCGAGATCTGCTTGTTTATCTTTCCGAAGTCTTTTTTGAACTTCTCCACGTAAGATCTTGTATTCCATCTGCGATTTCGACTTGGCTTCACGTTTCTTTTTGATAAGCGCGAACGTGTCATCCGAGATCCAGTTCTTTCGCTTCATCGAATCTTTGGGAATAGTCTTTTGTGCTGATTCTATAAGGATAATTTTGAGTTGAGACCATAATTCAGTGGGAGGATTTGGTTCTGTGACGCAGTTTAAAGCAGCAAAGCGATTATCAACCTCAACTGTGTAATCATGCTTTAACTGAACATCACGTAATTTGTCTAAATCCAAAAAGGGGAGTTTACGAGATTTAGCTTTTCTGAAACGAAAACAAGGTGAATACTTTGGCTAAATCAATTCCATTACATGAAGACGGCAGGCCAACCACATGAGCTCTCAGCCTATTTGTCTTCCAGCAGAACACACACTCCGTTTAAATGTCCAGTGTTGACAGACAATGTATCAAAGCTCAAGGCTTGAACCTTGTCAACTGTGAGTTTTCAAAACTTCAGAAGAATATGAACGACCATGAATTCATTGTATCCTGTCCCAAGGCTAATTTGGGCACAAAGAGGAGCTTATCCACACCACCACCTGAAACCAGCACTGGCAGGCGGTCAACGTTTCCTGCTCCAAAGATCTTAGGCAGGGTTTTCTCCAACCCAGTGTAGTACCAGTGGTAACCTGGTACAAATTCAGATCTTACGGCTTCAGCATGCTGCATCCTGGCTTTCTTACGCACTCTGTGGATGGTACACCGCGAAAGTGGCAGGGCAGAAGGATCACAGCCAAGCGCTGCAGCAATTGTAATGTAAAATTTCACTTCTGAAAACGTGTCAACAAAAAACACAGGACGTGGGCACCATGACCTTCAACAAGAACTGTGCACTTTTTTATTCCAAGTAGGCCTACCAGTAAGTAAGTAAGTAAGTATGATAGCACAAATGAAACTATTTCAAGCTCATCTCCATGACAAATGTTGACCAGGTTATACGGCATCAAGAATTACAGCAAATACTACTATATGGTAATATTTATATGTCATTGAGCACCATCTTCTAGTTGGAATAGGAAGCTGAAATTTTATCTCAATAATATTACTATTGACAGATCTAAAAAACTTAGAGGGTGTCCTGGTTTCTAGCTTGAACTTTATTTTTTGGACCACACTAATGTACGTGTGTTTGTATGTATGTATGTATGTATGTATGTATGTATGTATGTACATGTGCATATATGTATGTATATGTGTATATATGTATGTATGTGTGTATGTTGTATGTTGTATCTGTGTATATTCCGGCGGATCCCCGGAATAGCGGACCCCCGGAATAGCGGACCCCCGGAATAGTGGGCCCCGGAATAGCGGACCGGAACCAGGGCAACAGGGCAATTAAATTTTATCAATTACATTTACACATCACAAACTTAAATTCGTTCAGTTAAGTTCCTTTCATTCGTTAACAAGTTTATACTTTATACCTAAGTGACGCTAACAAGGTTGCAGGAGACGGCTTGTAGCTGGTTGGCGCTGTGCCTGACCATTGCCTTCTAGATACTGAAGGCCGTAATGCTGCCTAAAGTTAGGCTTGTGACGTCACACCGCAGGTCCGTCTTCGTTTCACTGTATAAGCGTGTCAACACGCAGAGCGATTTTGGTTTATTTTTTAATTTCCTTGCGTCAAACTTGGAATATCGTTTCAAATTTAATGACAGATAGTGAGATTTTAATCATGTTACGCATTCTTGTTATTTATTAGAACTTAAAAATATTAATAATTGAACTTTCGAACGCTTTAATCGGATTCTATCGTCTGCTTACATGGATACCTTGGGTTACACTAAAATCCGTTCGTCTAACTTTCAAAGGATTTCATTTTACCGATTTTAATTTTGAAGAATGCCTCGTCATTGTTGTGTAACTGGATGTAGTTCTAACTACACTCGCAAGAACGAGAAATCAGATTGTACTTCAACGTTTAGCATACTCAGTGAGTGTAAAGGAAACGATGGAAAACTACAAAACTGGTTGCGACGGATTCCGCGACCAAAGGACAACTTTCCGCTGAACGTCAATACGGTAATATGCATTAAACACTTTGCTGAAGAATTTGTCGTCAGAGTGGACACTGCCACACGTCCTGATGGATCTGTACTCAGTGTGCCACGAAAGTTTCCAAAGCTAGCAAGAGATGCGTACCCATCTATTTTTCACAACTGTCCATCATATTTGTCATCAGAACCTCCCATGAAGAGAAGAAAGCCAGAAGATAGACATTCTGAGATGCAGACCAGGGATGATCAGACAGTGCAACAGTGGCTAAATCTTGACAGGATTACAACGTTTCAGGAACTTTGCATGAACTTTATGAAACACATTCCACAGTCTTCACTATGGAACTTTAAGGTGACTGACAGTTGCTTGTTGTGCTATATTCTAGATGTATCTGATGTGCCTTGCATTAGAGTAAGTATTCGTGTAACTGATGCTTTGTCTGTCATCATTTGCTGTGGGGGATATAGGGTCGATGACAGAAACTTGGAGTGGGCGATAGGTAACAATGGAAAACTTGATTTTTATTCCAAATTGACTAGTCTTCTAAGTCATTATCAGGGCTGGGAAAGTGGAAAGGTTGACTTCAGAGGTAAAGTAGATATGGCTTTAGTTCTTTTGCGTGATATATGTGAGCAACAATGTTCACTTGTCAGTAGCAGAGATCCTGAAGATGACGGTGCTAGTGATGCTGATGTTGAAGATGGTAGCAACGTTATTATAAGTGAAGTTAAGTGCATTCGTGTTGTTCGACATGTTATCCAGCAGTTGGAATTATTACAGCAATGCAAAAGAAAGTACTGTGGTGATTACTTACACTGGGCATTTCAGGTATTTTCGCTGTCACCTTCTGCATATGGTTTCTTACGTGACAGTACACTGATGTTACCCCACCCTGTTTATTTACGTAAACTTTTATCCTGCTTTACTGTTGAACCTGGTACTGATTGCAATGCTCACATAACTTATCTGACAAAAAAATGTCAGCTGCTTGAGCCACATGAACGTTACGTGACTGTGCTGCTTGATGAGATCTATGTTGAGCCTAAAGTTTCATACAAGGGTGGAACAGTTAAAGGCTTTGCTGCAAACTGTGACATGACCCAGGCAACCACTGTCCAAGCATTTATGATTTGCTCAATATTGTCTCACAGAAAAGATATAGCCGCCTTAGTGCCTGTTAAGAACTTAACCGCACCTTATCTGAAAGACATAACCATGCATGTCATAAGAATGGTTGAAAAGGCAGGTTTCAGGACTGTTTGTGTGATTTCTGATAATAATCGAGTTAATGGCAATATGTTTAAGTTGCTATGTGGAGGATTGTTGCAGCCTTGTATAGATCACCCATGTGATAACAGTAGGAAACTGTTTTTTCTGTTTGACACTGTGCATTTATTCAAATGTATCAGAAATAATTGGATCAACCAGAAAGACAGTGACCAGACATTAATTTTTCCTGATATGCTAGATGCAAACCTGATTCGCAAAGCAAAGTTTAACGTTTTGAAGCAGTTGCATACGAATGAAAAGAACAATCTTGTTAAACTTGCACCATCATTATCATATAAGGCATTGAACCCATCAAACACTGAAAGGCAAAGTGTGCCACTGATGTTGTGTATATTCAATGAGAAAGTGGTTGCTGCACTGAAATTGTTTTCACAGCAGCAGCATCCTAATTGCAACAAAGCTGCTGTTGATGATACACTGGTATTTGTTGATATAATTGTGTCATTGTGGAAAATGTTAAATGTTAAACATCCTTTCAAAGGTAGAAATCTTCGTGATGAGAAATGTGACCCTGTAAGAAAAGTCGATGACCATCAGTTACTGTATTTTGATAGTGTTGTTCAATGGCTTCAAAAGTGGGAGGCAAGCACTGGCAATAGGAACGGGATGTTAACAAGAGAAACTGCATTTGCTCTGCAACATACTTTGAAGTCCATGATTTGTCTAGTCAGATATCTCCTGGAAAGTCTTGACTTTAAATATGTTCTTACAGGCAAATTTCAAACTGATTACTTAGAATACAGATTTTCACAGTACAGGCGACTAGCTGGCACTAATTTTCATGTTTCTGTGCGTGAAATCATGGAATGTGAGAAAAAGTTGAAGCTTAGCAGTATACTTCACATTAATTCTGCATCAAAGGGCAAAGTGTCAATTATGAAATTTGCAAATGATTGTTTTCTGGAGGAAAAGTCAGACGATGTGATAGAATGTGATATAAGTGCTTTTGAAGGAGTGCTGTGTGACTGCACTTTAATAAGTGTCTCAGATCCTGAAATGCATGTTGTTGTTTTTCTTGCTGGGTATATCGGTAGCAAGATTAAGAGGTCTGTTGCATGTGGACTTTGTGTAGCTGCCTTGGTATCAGCGGATGCGATGGCATGTGACACTACAGGCACAGTTTTTTCTTATTTGGAAGCACTGGACAGAGGAGGTCTGACTTGGCCAACACAAGAATTGGTTGATGTTGTGGTAAAAGTATTTTGTATATTCCAGTGTTTGGTGTCAGCAGCTTATGAACAACAATTTCTTAATGCATCAAATCAGAAGAAACTTCTTATTTCTGTATCTAAGAAAAGCTTTTTACAGTATTCATTTATAAATAGTGTTTGTGATTGTGGACATAAATTTTCAGACTTTGTCCATGTCATTGCTAGCAAAATGGCCAATATCTTGCTTAACAACTACTGCAAAAAATTGAATGATGCTAATAATATCTGTAAGGGAGCAAAAAGTAAAAGTAAGCGTAAATTGTCAACACTAAAGGCGTAATTAATGTTATCGAGCGCAAACTCATATAGAACTTATGTTATATGTAATGTATAGACTTACAGAACTTTGTAAAAAGTGTATAGTATCTCATAGAATGTAATAAAGTTTCTGTTATTATATGTAATGTATAGAACTTACAGAACTTTGTAAAAAAAAGTGTATAGTATCTCATAGAATGTAATAAAGTTTCTGTTAAATTTTTCTGCAATTTTCTGTCAGTTTTGTGCACTAGTTCATATCATCAAATTTCAGAATTGCTATAATTTTGCAAACTCCACCATCCAGCCAACCGCTTCACTAGATCATTCTGTCAAAGTCTTTCTCGACTCCCCCTTAACTACTCATCTCAAGTTCTCCAACTGAGCCCTATCCAACACTGCATCACGCTTTGGAACAATCTCCCTCCCGAAATCTGGGTTTCTCCACATCATTGTCACATACCTCCATCATCCGCATCAGGCTCCTCTATCTATCACCCTCTGGCTTTCCATTCAAACCAGTCTCACCTTTTCAAGAATTCCTACCCTGACTGATACTCCGACTTCGAATTCTTGACCCAGACACCTGTCTTAGCAGCTGCTCTGCCTCCTCTCTTGATATGGATCCAGGGGCGTCTACACCATAGACACCTTGGAGCAAATGCTCCATGCAAGAAATAGGGGGGAGATCTGTCAGTGTGTGTGTGCCACCATTTTAGGGGGGAGGAACGGGGGGGGAGATGGGGAAAGGGACGTTGCTCCAATGACTTTGGAGGGGGATAGACGCCCCTTTCTGGATCTCTTGGAAACCGGATTCTGACCTCTTGGCTACCCTTTACACAACCTCTCTGACTTGACGCAGCGCTCGTTAATAAGTTGGTGCTCTAGGCTTAGTTTTCGAGTGGTGCTTTAGAAATTTGGAGTTTACGATTACGATTACGCGTCTAATTTCTGTATCCGTGAATACAACATTCACGCAATCCGAAGGACCTGGTTTGTGACGTCACACAATCAGCATTACGGCCTTCAGTATCTAGAAGGCAATGGCCTGACCCGCTTTTTTGGCAGCTGACCTCGCGAATCCTGACATTAACAAGCCTTGAGTTAAGGACTAGGCGACTAACAAGTCTTATTTTTACACCTGAATGACACTAACAAGTCTTTAGTCTATTCCTTTACAACATTAACAAGCTGACACTAGGGCAACAGGGCTATTAAGGTTGATCAATTAAATGTAGAAATAGGCTTATTACACAGAGGGGGGATTTTGTCCTGGGGGTTAATGTCCTAGCTAAAATCGGAGGGAATTCTGTCCGGGGGGAGAATGTCCGGGGGATATTGTCGGGGGATAATGTCCGTTTCCCATATTTGTCTTTAGTTTCATCGCATTCCTTGAACCCGAAAATGCTAATTTAGACTCTAAAATCATGTTTCCATCACATATTTGACTTTACTTATAGCCATATGAAGATATTGGCCGCCATTTTGGCCGCCATCTTGTTTTCCATGCAACCGCTAAAAATCCAGCTTGCTAACCGCGAATTTCGTTTTCAGCAGGGTCAAATTAGTCTAGAAACGCCAGTTAGCAAATTGTTACATGATTTGCTTCTAACAGTCATTTCCAGAGCCTTTTTTAAATTCCAAGCCTAGACTATAATAGACTATGACTTTTTGATTTTTGAGTTTACCTTGTTCTCTTTATCTTGAGCAAAACACCGATAATGATTGCGAGCACGCAGCCACACAGAACTGGGATCAAGATTGGCAGAATTCCGGTCGCGTTCCATGTTGCACTTGAATCAAGTTCATCTAGAAAGGTTAGCAACTGTGATAATTTCCAAAATAACAACAAGAACATCAGCGCCTTCCAGTTTCAACAGAAGTTATTTTTTGCAAAATAATATCGTTGTGAATATGTCAACTGTAAATTAGGAGTGGGAATCCTATGGAAAATGGTAAAATTGTAAAATGAACTTTTTTGTTTCTTAATATACCCAATACACTGAGCAATATACTAAATGTACTAATTAGTAACTTCTATCGCCCTGGTGTCCAATGCACAAGGTGTCAACCAATGGCACACCAAAACCAAGTTGTAATCAGGTCAACATGGATCCAGAAGGCCAGTCTACTAAGACAAAGAGGCAGCCTATAAAGGATAAGCAATTTGAAAAAGGTAAGCCCTATTTAAATGACATTTATAAGCGACTGAAGATACAGGGAGACAGTTCCAAAAATCAGTTCCAGCAACAGATAAAACCTGTCAACCAAGAACTATTCTAGTTTTACATATTACCAGAAGAGATAATCAGATGACCTCATTGAATAATAAGTCTTGTGAATAAGGATTGATTTTAAGTATCATGGTTGTTGGCCAGAGGTCAATGTTTTATGTATGTATCTGGACATTTACTATTGCACCATGTAAGTACCTCACAGCACTGCAATCACCGAATGCCGGACAGTTACCCCCCTGGACAGTTTCCCCCCCGGACATATTCCCCCCCGGACAGTTACCCCCCCGGACACTTTCCCCCCGAATTTCAGTAGGTCATTTTCCCCCCCGGACATATTCCCCCCTCTGTGGATTTATGTATGTGTATGTCTGTCTGTATGTATGTATGTATGTATATGTGCATGTATGTATGCATGTATGACTTTGTATGTATGTATGCATGAATGTATGTATGCGTGCATGTATGTATGCATGTATGCTTGTATGCATGCATGCATGTATGCATACATACATACATACATACATACATACACACACATGTATGAATGTATGTATGTATGCATGCATGCATGCATGTGCCATATGCATCTATGTATGTATGTATGCATGTATGTATACATGTATGCATGTATGTATATATGTATGCATGCATGTATACATGTATACATGTATGTATGTATGTACGTGTGTATGTAACTATGTATGCATGTATGTATGTATGCATGTATGTATACATTTATGTATGTACGTATGTATGTATGTTTTGATCATTAAAACAGAAAGCTTTGTGTATGTTGCACTGAGGGGGGAAATGTCCTAGTATGGGGGGGGAAATTGTCCGGGGGGGTAACTGTCCGGGGGGGAATATGTCCGGGGGGGAAACTGTCCAGGGGGGTAAGTGTCCGTTTACCGCAATCACCAGCCTAAATCATGATGAACATCATTAAGGACAGTATCTACCTGTAAGCAAAACAATGCACAAAAAACTATAAGTCACCAGGGGCGGACACATGCACACACGTGGAGCCCAACCAACGGATTCCCATCCAAAATTGACACCTGGCATTAAGTTCAGAATCTCTGGACCCACATGCGTTAACCGTGTGAAGCGACAACAGGCTATTGAGTCCACGCACATGACGACACTACTAACCAGCAGTTCTTCATTGGTAGATGACACATGCCCGGCCATCCCAAGAAATCTGAGCCCTAATTTGAAATAAATTCCTTGCTGATCAGAAGGCTAATGCAGAGATTTTAGCAATGGACTACCTGTTCATATTTTGATTTATTATTTATGGCTCTAGCCAAGGAGTTCTGAACTATCTGCAGCCTCAACTTGTTTGACTTAATTATACCAGTAAGATCAAGTTACATGTTGGTATGAATTTTAGGCAATGTTCATTGACCACAAGTCGATGACTATGGATGAACGTCATTGAACGTTTTCTAACTAATATCGCATTACAAGTGACAGCAATTTCAAGATCAGAAGTAAGACTAACCTTGTTGTCTTCCAGTTTTGGAATAACTGTAGTCAGGAACGTTTGTTGCTGTTGTCTTGGGTGGTTTCCCACTGATGTCGAATTTTGTTGTGCAGGTGTAGTTTTTACTACCTTCCTTCACTGGCATAACCAAAGTACTGGTAACACGTTGATTAGGAACTGTGGCAGTGTTGACTCCGACCAAAAGGACTTTTTCACCATCGGTGCTTTGTTCCTTCCATTCCATCTTGGGAGCCCAGTTGCCTCTGAAGTCAGTGCAACACGTCAGATTGACCAGGTCTTCAGTCGAACTGTCATTGCAATTTAGATCACCTGTTTCAAAAGCAAAAGGGAATACAATAAAACCTGATTAAAACTAGTTTAAATACAAACCTATATTTTAGTTAAAGTTTTTAACCTTTTCTATTTTGCATGATGTGAGTCTGTTACTAAGAACATTGTCCAACATAATTAGGTCCAAGTCTTAAAAATTTATACAAACCAGAGTGACAAAACAGTATAGGCCTAACTAAATCCATATTGTAATGCACTGACATACTACATATATCCAGAATTTGACGTACACTACATAAATTAGCAAAATTATAGTTATTGAACATACCGATCCATATTAAATCTGCGCTGACTTCATCTAAGGTTCCAGGCTCAAGGCAAATGTAAGTCTTTGCAGCTTCAGCGGAATTTGTCAGATTTGTTCTCAAGTAGCATTTTCCAGGTTCATCTGTTATGACAGTACAGAATGATTTGGCATCCGGGCGCAGAAAGTATCCATTGTAAAATATTTCGTTTTCTGCTGAGTGGTTCTTACGCACATACCATTGCACATTACACTGGCAATCTGATTTACACGCCAGATCAATCGTTTCAGCTGAGTCAAATTTCATGACAACATTCCTCGGAACATCGACAAATATTGAGTTTGCAACTGGAAATGAAACATTTGAATCACTTGAATCATCCATTAAATATAAAGGCAAGTTGAGACACGTAAATCTTATGTTTAGACCTGAACATCATTAACGAGCTGACAGAGCGGACAGAAACTGGGCAACGAATTCCAACATTTGGGGTAGCAAAAAGGCTCGAGAGCCAAACACTGTTTGGGTGTAGGCCAGAGTACAAGTGAAAGCATCAGTGGATTGAGTGATAATGTGTTTTTTAATTATACATACGCTCCGTGTCTGCATTTTTGCAATGATTATGAATAAATTTAATTAAAATAATATTAACATATCTCTTCTGTGAAGATCTATGTAAGTAAGTATGTCTTAATACAGGATCTGACTGCTAAGACAAATTTCTTACTAATTTTCAATTATTTCGTACCTAATGTGTTTTTTAATTATACATACGCTCCGTGTCTGCATTTTTGCAATGATTATGAATAAATTTAATTAAAATAATATTTGTAATATAACGTTTATAAGCTATATAATGAGCGTACCGACGATTGATGTGGACGTATGAGAGATAATATGATATTTACCGTGCTGATACACAATTTGTCCACTCCGTCAACTGTCCGCTCCGATACTATAAATGTTACCCTTGAGGGTACTAAAATTCATTCCACTGTCAGAATAAGTCGTCTACTTAAATTATCATTTCTAATACAATTTATTTAACAATATATGACATTTTTAATAAATTTTTGTTTCGGCAGACTGTTTTTTAAGTGCACTTTTCACATTCTGGGCTCAAGTCTCGACAGGTAGTAACAAAGCGGAATTATTGTATGGTAATTTTTATGTAATTTTGATGTCATGAGCAGATTTTTAAAGACAACACCATAAATATTTTAATGTTTTCTCTTAATTTGATCACTGGGAATGATTGGCTCAAGTGATTTTTATTTTGTTATTTGGGCCAAAAAAACTACATTCAACTTTACATTGATTAAATCCTCTATTTCTATTTCCGTAACGGAGTAGAATTTCTTAATAAAATAAAAAATGTGATGGAATTAAATGATCATTTGTATTGTAATTTCTTTTATATTTATTTTATAAATATTAATACTAAAAACATATTGCCATACATGTCAAACTATGCAACAGGAAGCTGTCTACTATATATGCATAGCTCACATGTGTTTGGTAACGGAGGAGTAACGGAATGGACAAATATTTTAGTAGGGCTATTTTTTTCTGCTAAAAAGTTCATAATTTTACATAATAGTGCAAAACCAAATATATGTTTGTGAAATAGAAATATTCAAGAGTTGCTCCCAAAAATCAATGTAATTTGCAAAAAAAATTTTTTTACTTCCTCAATTAGTGAATGTGACATGTTACCGGAAAATTACTCAGTTATGGACCAATGATAGAATTTTGCGAGTGGGGAGCAGTGTTACCACTCTAGAAAAATGAAAAACCCAAGTTAGGACGAATAAAAAACCCAAGAAAACCCAAGGTAGGGTTTCTGCATACTAATCAACACATTATAAGATAATATATAATAATATAATGGAATTATACCATTTCTGTTATAAAATGTTGTTCTATCTTTTATTTCTATCTTTTATTTTCAGTCATATGGGCAATATTATTGTTAATTGCTAACAATTATTACTATTAGTTAATTTTCGAAGCAAATGAAAAATGTTAATATAGGGCCTATATGTTTTTATTTTCATCAGAGTCCGTATCACGTAAATTATTACTTCTATCGCGCATTTTATTTATTTATTTTTAAACAAGAAGAAAAGATTAAAGACTATGAAACTCAAAATATTATTTTTATTTTTAAAAAAGAGCTACAGTTTATGCCGGGAAAACTTCCCAAAAAGGTGTCCTGAGTCTGCAGTTTAGTCTTTAGAGTTATATTCCAAATATATAGCAATAGACATTTATAGCACATTTAGTCTTTAGAGTTAAATTCTAAAAAAATAGCATTAGACTAGTACAGCACATTCTTGCACGCATATTGCACCATTTATTCATTTATTTGTTTACCTCGATCATCCAAACCGTTGCAAAAAATGATTAAATTAATGAAAAATAGGGTTTCAACAAAGCAATAAAAAACCCAAGCAAAAAACCCAAGGTTACCAGGAAAAAACCCCATTTCCCAAGTTCGGATTAAAAAACCCAAGATCTTGTGAAAAAACCCAAGGAGTGGTAACGCTGGTGGGGAGCTCGCTGCACGCAAGAGGTGAAGAAAATAAGCAATCAGGTGGTTATAAACAAATGGACAATAATATACAGGAGGCTCACCAAACCAGTTAAATACAATACACAAAACCAAGTTTTAAATTCCATCTTCGAATATACACTAGAATCTATATCAGTATATAAAATTTAAGCTAATTTAGAAAAATGTTTAATAAGAGAAATAAGGAAGAATTACCCAATGGCAGACCAAGTGCAACCAGGAAATATATAGCACTTATCATGCTATCATTAAAATGTGTCACTTTTTGTTTCTGCATGGTTAGTTGAACTGTGAAAGAACAAATAAGTGTAAAAATCAATCAAATCAACATAAATAATCATGATTTAAGAAATTATGATTATCTATGAATGCAATCAGGGTCGGGCGCCCACAGTCTTAAAAATATTGAACACTATGCCAGTGGTGCACAACCTTTTCCGGCCAAAGGCCACTAAACAATTTCTTAAACCCTTTGTGGGTCAAACAAATGTGACAGCTAAGTTCAAATGAATGCATGCCAACATTAGGAAGGTTACGTGCGCAGTAAAACACATATAAAACTAAACATAAAGAGTTATAGAGAAAGGGGACTCATAGCACTTGTATATTATTACATACTTATAGTTTTTCCAATGACCAGAGTGCGCAAGACACTGTAGAATTAATATTTATGTCACTTGCGGCTTTTAAATAGTCGCTCTTCCTGTTGGACATCGCGGGCCACATAATTACTCGTCGCGGGCCGGATTTGGCCCGCGGGCTGGACGTTGTGCACCACTGAACTATGCCATCTGCCGATGGGATCGTTGGTTGAGTTCCAAGTGTTCACATGGTGACTCTTTTAGTTTACTGAGCATTGTTTAATTCTAACTCTTAGACTTAATGACATTTAAATTCTAGCTCTTAGACTTAATGACATTTAAAATTATATAGATCAGCAAAGACATCGCCTCTAACGAGTCTGCTCTATGAGTGGCACTATCCAATTACAGCTGATAATTACTGACCGAAGTAAATCAACCGACTTATTTTAATTAGCGTACCAAAACCATTTCGCAGTCTTACAGCTTATGAAAAAAGCAAATCAAACATTTCAGTGGCTCTGTACATCTTACTGGATAAATGGATACAGTATATAGAAAGGACTGAGAAAGGAGGATAGGCCTAATCGGGTGAAGCGGCTTGTCAGATTGGTGAACAGATCACGAAGGTAGCCTACTTTGGCTGCGAAAATTTAGGGAGTTGTAGGTTAGTGATAGGACTTTGAAATTGATTCGCTCTGGGATTTTTAATCAATGGAGTGATTTGAGG
This sequence comes from Allolobophora icterica, assembly GCA_963556255.1. Lineage (NCBI taxonomy): Eukaryota > Metazoa > Annelida > Clitellata > Crassiclitellata > Lumbricidae > Allolobophora > Allolobophora icterica. Next base: position 23,354,704 of record OY744610.1, read on the forward strand.
ATGGAAGTGATATAATGATGTTTGGGCGTTCTAGTGACAGCTCTGACTCAGTGGTGTAGCAATTTGTTGTGCAGGTTGTGCAATGCACAAGGGCCCACGGCGGTCAGAAGGGCCCCTGGCAGCGAGTAGAGTCATTTTTAGCCTAAAAGTAAATCTACATGTACAGCAAGTTAGTAACAGCCTGTAACTGTTGCGATATGTGAAAGATCATTTTCAAAATTGAAGCTAATCAAAAACTCTCTGTGAAGTACCATGTCAGAAGAGCGGCTGAGCGACTTGGCAATGTTGTCAATACAAAATGAAAATGCCAGAAAGATCAACACTTCAAAACTGGTAGATTTTGTGCGCAAGAGAAGGCGCGCAAATGAACGTTTTAACCTTTTGGAATTTTCGGATTCTTCTTTTTAGATTAAACACTTGTCAAATGTGTTAAATTGTTTAGTTATTTTTATCAACCAACCCAACTGTTTCACAATTTGACAGAATTTAAGTGTGGATAATTCATATTTTAGCAGTCGTAGCAGAGGGAACAATGTTCTTAGATTAATTATCTGTAGTTGAATTTTTATGCAGCTTGGAGAAATAAAAAAGTTTTATAAAAATAAATCGGAGAAAATAATTAAAATGTAATTATTTAATTATATTTAATTGGGGTGCGATTTATATTTGCATATTTCTCACAGTGTGAAATATGCAAATATCGCAAAAGCGCCAAGCGTTTTTGCACAGCGTTTTTTTTTTTGTTTCAAATCGAAGGGGGTTCAAGGGGTCCACCATCGAAGCTCTGCACAAGGGCCCTCAAAAACCTGACCGAAGTAAATCAACCGACTTATTTTAATTAGCGTACCAAAACCATTTCGCAGTCTTACAGCTTATGAAAAAAGCAAATCAAACATTTCAGTGGCTCTGTACATCTTACTGGATAAATGGATACAGTATATAGAAAGGACTGAGAAAGGAGGATAGGCCTAATCGGGTGAAGCGGCTTGTCAGATTGGTGAACAGATCACGAAGGTAACCTACTTTGGCTGCGAAAATTTAGGGAGTTGTAGGTTAGTGATAGGACTTTGAAATTGATTCGCTCTGGGATTAACCAGTATGCTCAATATACTTTAGCAGGGGGCCCCCCGCTTACAGGGGGCCCCCCGACTAGAGTCGGAATACTGCAGGACTAACACAGAATTTATAACACCAAATAAATTATTTGTTCCCAAGAAACAGCTTAGTTTTACCAGTTCAGTTTAAGCAAGAATTTGACAAAGCAAATTGCAAATTTGAAATGTCAGCCGTGCAACCACCTGCTGTGTACATACGTTTCTTTTGACTCGGCTTCTTTCAATCAATATAATATTCTATGCTGAGATTACTTTTGTTTCTATTACGAAGCGATTTGTTTCCTGGCACACACATAGCAGCGAGCTCATCTTGCAAGGTAGAGACAATTAGTTTCGTGCTGAAACTTAATTGGTTAATGTAGAAAAGTTGTTGACGCCCCTGAGGCAGAGAATTCACGTTTACAGTGAAGTTGAATCGTTATGTATTCCAAATTGTAACAGCTTTTGATAGATTAGAGCCTGACAAGATTTGAGAATTTTCCAGCAGGCTGGCCACGTCATATATACGAGATTTGTAGCCTGAAACATTTCCTGATGAAATGGTTTAACTAGCTGATTTTGAAAAATTTTGAGATTGTGCAACACCTGCTGCTTTAGCTATGCTACTGTACACTGAGAACCTTCTGGAAGCAATCTCTGTTTCCATGTGCGTCTGCCCTGGATTTTGAAAGTTGTCACGTTTACTGTGTTCGTGAGTAGCTATGCAAAAGCGTCATTTTGCCCCCTTGAAAAATTTTTCCCCCTAGAAAAATTAAGCCCCCCAGAAAAATTCCTATGGACGCCCATGTCTGTTTCTATCACTCTGCGTGTTTTCAAGTCATTGATGACCTCCAATTGTTCAGGTGAACGCTGTTTGAGTAAGATGGGACTTATAAAAAACAAACTGCAAACTTCTATGACTCGCAAACACCTAACTACATTGGAACTTCTTTGTGTTGAAATTGAGGTGCTTAACTTGATTTCAGTTGATGATATTATTACACAGTTTGCTGCTGTTAAAAGTCGCAAATGCTTCTGAGCTGTTAAAACTGAAGAGAACAGATTCGAACTTTGATTATAATTTTAAGCTAGGCCCTAATTGCATGTTGTGATATAGGCCAACTGTAACAAACATTTGAAACGACCTTAGAATCTAAGACTGATAGTACCAAATTATGCAAAGCGTTAAAGTTGCGTTATGTGCATTGACCACTAACTTGAGCAACATGGCATACAGCAATGACCTTGTCTTTGTTGCATACCCACCATTCCATGCTCAATACGACAAGGGGCCCCCCGTGTGTAAATAGCATGGGGCCCCCCGGGTGGTTAATCCGGCCCTGGATAAGTTGCAGACGCTTGATTTGGGTGGATTCAAGATTGAGGAAGAGGGAATTGCAGTAATCAAGCTTTGAACGAACAATGATGGTAACAATGGTTGAGGCAGTTTTGAGGTCGAGCGTGGGCCATATGAGTCGAAGGTCACTAATGTGCAAGAAGCAGGAGCGCGAGAGGTTGGAGATGCGGTTAGAGGACAGGTGTGGATCAAAAGTAATACCAAGATTGTGGCTGAGGTAAAGGTAAGAGACGACAAGTTAGTCGAAAGGTTTATGGAAGGGTCAGGGATTTTCTTGATTTTATCAGGAAGGCCTAAAATAATGAATTCAGCTTCGGAAGGGTTAAGGCAGAGGAGATTAGATGATATCCACTTTGAGATCAGGTTAAGTAATTATGTGATGGATGTGGAAAAAGAGCTTGGGGAGAAGGATATGTAGAGTTGGATGTTGTCTGCGTAGAGATGGTTGTCAACAGAGGAGGATTTGATGAGATCGGCTTAAAGGTGTGGTATACAGGATGAAAAGGAGTGGACCCAGGATGGAGCCTTGAGGGACTCACCAGGAGACAGGGAAGGATTGTGAGCAATGGCTTAGGCTTTAACAGAGGATCAGGAAGACAAGTAGGACTGGAACCCAAGTAGAACAGTGCCAAAGACGCCAAACCAAGAAGATAGTCGTTGAAGAAGAAGTCTGTGATCACTGGTGTCAAATGCGGCTGACATATCGAGAACACAGAGGCAGGAGACTTGTTGATGACTGACGGCAGAGACCAGTTTATTATAAAGAGACACAAGTAAAGTTCCTGTCCCCATATGCCGAGGCTAAGAAAATTAGTCACTAACACTTCATACTCATGGCTGCTTCTCAGGCTAGTTTAGGAAACTGCTCTTCTTCTTCTCTTGTATATATAAACTGACTGGTTTAATAACAAAGTGATATTACTTAATTAGGTTGGAGTTAATAAAAAAGAGCTGAAAATAAGGACTGAGTAAAAGTGAGTAGTGTAGCTCATAAACAAGCAGAAGTTTCCTCCCTTAAAGTCAATGCATTCCATTCGTTATTTTCCATCCCACTCACTCACTCTCACTTGCTCACTGAATCAATCAAGCACTCATTAACTGACTCACTAAGTCTGTCACTTTCAGTCACTCACTCATTAACTCACTCATTCGGTCATTCTTTCACTCAATAACTGCTTATGCATTCACTCAAGCATTCTTTCACTCATTTGCTTACTCACTCACTCGGTAATTCACTCATTCAATCATTTACTTGTTCACTCATTCACTTACTCTCTCATTCACTCAATTATTCACTCACTCATTCATTTTCTAACTTCACTTATATATTCACTCAATAATTCACTCACTCACTCATTCATTCACTCATTATTCACTTATTTGTTCACTCATTAATTCACTCACTTGCACATTTTTTCATTAACTCACCCATTCCTTCCTCATTTACGCATTCATTCACTCAATCACTCGCTCATTGATCCGAGTAACCAAAACACAACCTGATGTGATAATTAAAGGCAGCAATGAAATAATTACTTGAATTAAAAGAAGCAATTAACCAGTCAATGGAATCAAAAGAAGAATCAATCAGGTGTATCAAAAGAAACAGTCAATCAGTTTAATCGAAAAAGCAATGAGTCAATCAGTTGATTTAAAGGAAGCAACGACTCAATAAACGGAATCAAAAGAAGCAATTAATCAGATGAATCAAAGTAAGCAATCAATTGATTATTTTCATTAAACACTGACTGATTCATGACAATCAGTCTCTAAATCAACCATGTGAATGATTATCACTTAAACAAACAAACGAATGAATCAAGGAATTGTCAATGGACAACATAATATCCTCCGTTTATGAAGTATAAGCATGGGAGGTTTGCCAAAGATAATCTAATACGCAATCAGTAACTTCTACAGCGCCAATGCTAAAGCACATTTGTATATATTCTGATGACCAAAAATAGTGAATGCCAGCGCTACATAAATTAACAGCGCCTCACTCCACAGAAACAGTCAAAGCCGTTACTGAATATGCAGACATCTGGCGCAAGAGTGTCCTCCATTGTTCCCAACGTTCCAGTTGTCTATGTCATCCATCCCGTGCCTAAGCCAAGCGATGGGCACCCCGTCAAAATAGCCCGGTCAAAATAGCCCCGTCAAAACAGCCCCGTCAAAATCGATCTGCGTCAAAATAGCCCCGTCAAAATAGCCCCATAAAAACGCCAATTCCACAACGGCTAATAAGTTGAATGTTACAAGAAATGTTTTGAATCGCAACAAAAGTATAAGCAATACTTCAAAGAGGTGGTTCTGACACATACTGACTAAATACAAATTAAATTGTTAATTGGAAATCTGATCAGTAATTGGCAAGATCAAAAGGTCGCATAATCTTAGTATCTAGGCTCTTGCTTAAGACATCGACATTAACTTTCTTTTTAGATGGTCACAATTATTACCTAATACCTATAGAAACTTTTGTTCGCGTTTCGTAGAAAAATGTTCATCAATCAATCAATCAATTTTTTTATTGCAACGATATAACATACATCAGTTCAACATTGGTATGTTACAAGAAAACGTTGACAAAGGGAAGTCCCAGAAGGGATGGAAATCCCGCTAATAGGAACACCCAATTTTGTCAATTAATTACGTTGAAAATAGAGGTTCGATTGAGAGACAGTGATAAGCTTAACTAAGTGACTAAACAGAGGTAATCATAATCATTTCTGCAAGACCGCTCCTTTATGGTGGCTCACGGATCCACTAGGTCCCCTTGGGTTCCTGCTCCTTTTGGCCTGCCTCAAGGCTCCGTCCTTGGGCCCCTTCTTTACATAATCTACACTGCTGACCTGGGGTCCTTGTTAGCGGCTGGGTCAGTTTTTAACCAGTCCTATGCTGATGACCTGCAAGCCTATGTACACTGCCCTGCTGTCCGGGCTGTTGCAGCTGTGGAAACCATGACCCGTGCCATGGAATCCCTGCAGGCCTGGATGTCTGCAAACCGCTTAAGACTTAATCCGGTTAAGACGCAGTTTATATGGCTTGGCACACCCCAGCAGCTCTCCAAAATCGATTTGACTTCCCTTGCCTTGCAATTCCCACACCTTACTTTTTCGACCTGGGTCCGGGACTTGGGAGTCATCCTGGACCAGGAACTTGCATTTACGCGGCACATAAACCTTCTCTCCCGCGGCTGTTATTACCAGCTCCGGCAGCTGAAGGTGATTTCCCGTTCTTTGTCCTCTGGTGCAGCTTCCACACTTGTCCATGCATTTGTTGTTTCTCGACTGGACTACTGCAGTGCCATATATAACGGACTGCCGGCTTGCCGGATTGAGCCCCTGAATAGAATCCTGCGTTCTGCTGCCCGCCTTATAGGCCGCATCCCCAAGTTTGGCAGAGTGTCTGCGTATATGAGGGATGTCCTACACTGGCTCCCCTACCCGCAACGCATCACTTATCGAATCTCTGCCTTGGTTCGGCGATGCTTTGAAGGCGTGGCCCCTCCATACCTGCGGGAGCTCTGCTGTCCCACTTCATGTTCGCAACGTCGTTGCTCTCTCCGCTCAGCTGCGCAAGCTGAACTTATTGTTCCCCGTGCGCGGACAGCCATACAACAGCGCCGTGCCTTCTCTGTGGCTGGCCCCATGGCCTGGAATGGGCTCCCTACCAAACTCCGCCAAATACCGATTGGTCATTTCACCTTGTTTCTTACTGTTCTCAAAACTGCGTTGTTCGACCGTGCTCTGTAAAAAAAAGTGTAGAGCACTTTATCTACATATAATGTTGAGGTGATTTTGCTACAGAAATGTAGATGTTTTGGCAACAAAGAGTAGACATTTTGTTACAACACTAGTTGTAGCAAAAAGTATGCTACACTCGCTGTTCATTTTGTATTCTACAGTAATGTAGACCTTAGATAGATATATATTTCTTACGTAAAATAGGCTTGAAATTGTTGTCAGAAAATGGGGTAGGCCTATAGAGATGTTTCAGTACACTGGATAATCTTGCACCGCTATAGGGAGATCCGATAAACTGCTTCGATCTCTTTCCCATCCTCCATTCTAGAACGCCATGTGTCTATAGACAAGCAGCCATCTTGGCCACCACCTAGCGAACGCTGCCCAAACACTTCACATAATCGAAAACGCCATCTGCCGACCGTAAACAGGGCTGAGCAAATCACCCAAGAATTCATCATGATTGTGGGCCTCGTTTTCTGAAAATGCACATGGAAAGTGCTACAAGAGAATCGCGCAGCCAATCACACGAGGAGTTCCGTAATCGTAATCTCCACATTTTTAAAGCGCTACTTCAAAGCTTTTTATTTGTTCAACCATCAGTTCAATGACATTTCACGGCATCATCGGCCGCTGACGTCATATCAAACATCGTAGTGATCGTACATTAACAATTTTACAAACAGCATGCACATTTAAACAATACAGGTCGTTAACACGATTTCTTTTTAAACTGTTCCGGCAGCTAACATATTTGAGTCTCAGTTTCAGTTGCTAGTAAGATATTCCGGATATTTCTATAGCGCCTCTCGAAGTCAACTACTACACAGAGGCGCAATATACATATGTATGTATGTATGTATGTATGTATGTATGTATGTATGTATGTATGTATGTATGTATGTATGTATGTATGTATGTATGTATGTATGTATGTATGTATGTATGTATGTATGTATGTATGTATGTATGTATGTCTATTTGTTGCGAATGTTAATATTCTGCCCGAGAGTTCTTTAAGCGGGGCATTCTCATCAGTCAACAGGTTATCGGACTCGTAGCGCCAATCGAGGTTGTCTGCCGACGTCAGCGAAGAGACAGTGTGAGAGAGATTCCAGGTCATGACCCAGCCGGTCGGTCTGAATGTGGTGGGGTAGAGAAGAACGAAGGGGCTGAGCCGCAGTCCTCGGCTGTGCTTGTGTATGTTGTGGCCCTGTGTTGGTGCTTTGTCTTTGGTCTGGTGCACTGAGGGTACATTTGACCTTAAGTGACCTAATGTGTACAAATATAGGCCTAGCTGTGGTGGTATTGAGATGAAATCTTATGCTATAGGATGCGGCCTTTATAGATGCATGAAATCACGCCATATAACACATTTTGTAAATCAGTGTTACATAAAATATTTGTCAAATTCACATCCAGATGTTTCGAGGTACATTTCTCACGAAGTGTCTGTGCAATGCGTTCTTTCTGACAATGTAGAAGAAAATGTAGAGTTGTTTCCTGCACACTGCACATGTCACATAGGCCAGTGGGGTGTATTTTAAGATTGTACAGTATCCTGTTTAAGTTGTAATTGTAATTGTAATTGTAATCGAGGATTTATATAGCGCCACTCATAATCAGAGGCGCTCCCGACCCGTGTCAGTGTCTTCACTGACAAAGAGAAATGTTTTCAAGTTCACATGTCCCAATCTCAATCTCGTTAACTGTACTTCCTTTTTCCGATTGTAGTCCAGATACTTAATATTTGTGTTAACAGTGGGATATAAAGGTCGATTATCGGTTTAGAGCATGCATATAAAAAAGGACTACCATGGTTTTATTTATTGAGATTTTAAAGCCGTTTTTGTCACCCCACTCATGGAGTATTAGTGACGATTTCAAAGTACCAGCTTATTCACGATTACATGAATATGAATTTTTGCCTAATGAATATTAATCGAGCTTCTGGCTCAAGTCACGCGTACGATAGGTCACGTGACAGACTGGGGATGTAAGTAAGTAGCCTGTATTTGCATCTGACATATTTATATAGCACTCCTTCCAGGAGACTACTCAGAGGGGCTTCCAATTCCATCACAAGTAAATATGCAAGTCTGTAGTATAACAAGTATGCGAGGGCTTTAAGGAAGCGTGCGTAGCTTCTGTGGTACCCATTCCAGACCACAGATGCAAATCAATATAATTATGTGCGTGGTTTAGATAAACGTTAAAATGCGACAGCCAATACCACATTGTTCATCCTAAACGCACATGCGTTTTAGAACATGTACAATGTTGCCTATTTTCATGTTCACATTCCAATTCTTTCACCCGCGAATCGGACAATAAACTTTTCATCGGCCTCCAGTGAAAACTATAAGCCTACTTTTGATTATGCACCTCGATAGCCTCTGTTCTGTGTTAGGCCCTACGAACTGCGTTTTGACAAGCGAGAATTATTAAACGAATATTCCGTTTTATTCTATTTTATTGTAATAGGCCTATTGTCTTGCTGTTTGGTAGGCCTACTTTATGTAATCTTTTCGGTCATTTTATAATGAGGTATAAATATGAACACGAGAGTGACTTGAAGCACATCAACATATATTATTGTCTTAAAAAACAAAGAAATGACAGTGAAAAGCAATGTTATGAAAGGAATGAATGGGAAAAATGTGAATTCTTAAAGCCGTAATAATAATAATAATAATAATAATAATAATAATAATAATAATAATAATAATAATAATAATAATAATAATAATAATAATAATAATAATAATAATAATAATAATAATAATAATACGCTGGGTCCCAAACGCTGGGTCCCATTAACTCTGCAGGGGTTAGCTTCATCCGTGAGCTTGGCCAGCGTCTATCGTCCGTTTCTGGAGAGGCGCGGGAGGTCACTTTTCTCTTTCAACGCTTTTCCATCTGCATCCAGCGCTACAACGCCATCGCATTTCGTGGCACTTTCACTAATGTTGCGGAGGACGAGGCCTGATTTTTCAGACATTCAACAACAGCTCCTAGCATAATTTGTTAGACTCCTGAGGGATTACATGTACCTCGGGGAAAAAAAATAATAATAGCGAATTACGAACACCGGACTGACCGGAGTGCGGTTATGCAAGCAACTGGTTTAGTAAAGAATGTACTTACTTACTTAGAAGCGTGTTTTAAGCTTATTAAATTAGTATGCCAGTGCATTCCAATGTATTCGCCTCGCATAATAATAATAATAATAATAATAATAATAATAATAATAATAATAATAATAATAATAATAATAATAATAATTATAATAATAATTATAATAATAATAATAATTATAATAATAATAATAATATTAATAATTATAATAATAATAATAATAATAATAATAATAATAATAATAATAATAATAATAATAATAATAATAATAATAATAATAATAATAATAATAATAATAATGGTGGTATACATATATATATACTTAAACAGTACTTACATACGTACATACACACATACGCACTTCCACGCATAAATGCATACATACATAAATATACATACATACGTTCATATATGCATACATATGCACATACAAACATACTTGCATGCACGCATGCATGTATTCTTACACACACACACACACACACACACACACACACACACACACACACACACACACACACACACACACACACACACACACACACACACATTCGTACACATTACTTGCCCACAGATGTTTCAAATCTCATAGGAAGCTCATTGCAAGACCCTGCATAAATTGACCTCTGACCGCCAGAGTCCAAAAAGCAGTGGAATATACACCTCGGGCTTATCCAGAGGGCCAGGCTCTGGGAGACAAGCAGCGTATTTGAATTTAGATCTTTCTTTCTGCTCAAGACACGGAGGAAGACAGTCGCTGAATTTTACGGGTAAGTTCTGACGCTCAATATTGTATGGTCATCTGAACTGTGTGCATATTGAAGTTACCAGTTAACTAAAAAGTTGCAAACTTTTAGTTTAACTAAAAAAATTTAGTTAAGGATAAAGTTTAACTTAAAAAATAGTTTAGTTAAAACCATAGTTTAACTAACAAATTTTAGTTGGTAACTAAAAAGTTTAACTAAAAATCAGCAATACGCAACTATTTTCAGCAATGAACACTGAACACTCTTAACAACTCAACGCGAAACTTATTGATTAAAACTGCATGGTTTTAGCATGTTTTCAAATTCGTACACTAGCCTACTTACAGTACGCCTGTAACTGTATGCTATAACAGTAGGCTACACATTGCATAGTTTGAAGGTGAAATTGTCATTGATGCTCTGCATTATTACATTCACTATACCAGGCCCGGCCCTAGGGTGTGCGGGGCCCAAGGCAGCAAGCAATGAGCGGGGCCCAAGGAAAAATAGCATTGCAGAGCTGCTTTCCTGCCAATACAGTATATTGGCAGTACCATATATGTATTAAAATAATGCAAAATCAAAATGGGTTAATGAACACAAAATGCAAATCAGGCTTTTAATACTAGCATTTTAGGCCTACTATGAAAGCAATAATTATGTTTTATTTAATTAGTTGAATATCTGTTCAATCTCATCACAGTAAAAAAAACTATAGCCACCAGCGCGGGGCCTCTCAAAAGCGCGGGGCCCAAGGCGGCTGCCTCGTTCGCCTTGCCCTAGGGCCGGGCCTGCACTATACCTCTGTTATTGTGAAAATGTTTGTCGTGAAAAGCTGGAAAAAAGTTAGAAAAAGTTTAACTACTTTTCTTTAGTTTAGTTAACTAATTTTCAAAATCAGTTGCCAGCTTTAGTTAAATTATTTTTTAGTTGGAAAATAGTTTTAGTTTAACTAGAAAATAGTTTAGTGCCCATCACTGGAAGTTACTTTCAAATTCTGAACAATGGGCACATTTCAAATATCCATAATGCAATATAGGTTTTCATTGCTAACATCTTATAAAAATAAGACCTGACTAATTCCGTATTCTGCAGGAAAGGTAATTATGCATATGATGGGAAATATACTTCCCAGCAGGGCTGTAGTGGTAAAATTAGAGGTGAGTATACGCTACCGGCTAGTTTTCCTAAATTAATTAGAGGTGCGTATACGCTAATGGTTAGTTTTCCGAAACTACTTAGTAATGAGTACAAATATTTTGTGAGGTGAGTAATACTGAGTATACGGTCTCTAGAGGTGAGTATACGCTGTATACCCGCGTATACCCTCGACTACAGCCCTGCTTCCCAGCAACCATGAAAGTCATCACAACTCTAGCTAAATACATCAATAATAACGACAGAATATCTTCTTAAGGAACTAATAGTTCGTTAGTTGATTTTAACTAGTAGGACAATGGAGATCATTTATTCGTACCCATCGCCGCCAAATGGCTGGCATCAGGGACTGATAATGATGATGATGATGATGATGATGATGATGATGATGATGATGATGATGATGATGATGATGATGATGATGACAGTGGTCGTAGCGGTCCTGTATTTCCTGTAAAGTCCTGTATTTTTTTGCTTGTCCTGTAAAATCCTGTATTTTTGCAAAAGTGTCCTGTATTTCCTGTATTTTTAAAAAAGTCAGATTTCACGCACTTTTTTGGTCGCGAATACATGATATTTATAATTTGTTATTTTTATTATATTTTGAGCTTTTAACTTATAATACAGCATAGTATAAGTTACTACAGAGTAGTATAAGTTAAGAATAATACCAGATGCCACCCTGATCAAGGGATGCGCAAAACAACTGGAAATGGCTAGGAAACACCCTTAATTATGAGAGACGTAGTAGCTACCATATTGATTGGGAAAAATTGGAAGGGAAGGAGAAAAAGATAGGATATTCTTGGATTTTATTGTTGCCAGCTTTATGCAACAGCATGCTATGGAGCCAACCAGAGGAGAAAACATTTTGGATTTAGTGTAACATTAGATGAAAATATGGTAGAGAATGTAAGTGTGGGAGAGCATTTCAGCACTAGTGATCATCAGGTTATCAGATGAGAATTAGTCATGGAGCAGATCCAGGAAGTCAAAACCTATGTGAAAAGACCCAACTTCTTTAAAGAAGATTATGAGTTAGTGAGGACAAGCTTGCAGGAAAAGGATATCGTAAGTGAAATAAAGGGCTTGGGAGTGAATGATGCTTGGAATAAGTTTAGGCAACTTTTGAGGGAAATTATTGAAGAAAACTCACTGAAGTACAAAAGAACCAATAAGACGGATTGGTGACATGTGAGGAAGGAACATTGGGCAAAAATTCTTCAATGTGGTTAAATGTGGTTCTTCAATAAGAGTTGTAGACCTGGAATGGTTTGGAAGATAGTTAATCTCAGTGGACACTATCACAACTTTTAAGAAGAAGCTAGGAAAACTGGACTCTTGAGCATTCCAGGTTTATTTACAGTGGTTCTAACACAGACTTCACGTCTTCTGAACCACTTAAAACCCTTGTTATGTTATGTATGTTATGTTAAATGTTTCTGAATGTCGCTATGCAGACTGCAGAGTAATAATTAATTTAGTGCATAATCTCATTAAATGCACACAAAATTTGTCTGCTAATTAGTTTGTTACCAATTCATCCCTGTTGTCATAACTCTTAGGAAAAAATAGTTGACAAAGTAGAATTAAATTATGGGAGTATGATGATGATGACGATGAAATGCTGTTGACTTACTGACACTATAAGGTAGAAGCAAAAATAAATTTGTACTGGGTATTTTTTTATTATAAATGTCCTGTAAAATGTCCTGTAATTTTATTTTTTGTGTCCTGTAAAATGTCCTGTATTTTTATGACAGCCTGCTACGACCAATGTGATGATGATGATGATGATGATGAAACACCATAAGATAGTCATAATAGTCTTAACTAATAAATATTATTACCTTAACTAAGAATCTAAAACATAGAAATTTATATTACTAAGTAACATACACACATACCTACACATACATACACACACACCTACACAAAAAATACATACATACATGCATAGACACACACATGCACACAAACACCTATACATACATTAATAAAAGCACACACATACACACATACATACATACATATGCATACATACAAACACTCAGGCACAAACACATGCATAAACATACATACATACATTTTGATTGATTGATTGATTGAATCGTTTATTGAAGCACCACACAACAGACAAATCAAATTATGACAGTTTCGCCTATAGCATTACAAGTGCTGGCGTCAAAAAGGTAATCCAAAAAGGTCAAAAGTCCGGCTACAGCCTGGATTACCCTCTCACATAAATATTTTACAGGCCGTTCAACACACAACTTCGTGATAATTTCAAACAACATTTCAAATCATATGCGAAGAATCTAAACAGTGCAGTGCAAATACATAAATACATACATATAAACGCACATACATAAAGACATACACCTATACATACAAACACACACACACATACACAAACACTAGTATACACATTCCTATGTACATGTATACACACACACACACATACATACAAACATACATTCCAGTCTAGCCATTACATCGATTATCAGTTTCTGATTGCACAATGGATATTTACCTGATCACAGCTTGGTATTGGTGTGCCATCGATTGATGCCTTACAGTGCATTAGACGCCATGCAATATGAAGTTGCACTTATAAATGGCAATACTTCCATGCACGCTTAAAATTTCTTCTGTACCGTTTCACAGGAAGTGTTCTACGACCCAGTATCGCACACTGGTCACCTTGAGGCATACATTCGATGCAGACGGTCGAGAAATCCCCTAATAAGAACGTTGTGGACTTCATCACATAATGCTCGGTTAGTTGTGTCCCTTCTATTACAAAAATTACTGTGTGCATAGTACGTGAACTGCTATTCAAACAGTTATGTCTGTAAAAGTGAGGGATTCATGTAACTTTGACAGCTGCATATAGGTTTCCGCTTTTCACTTTCTCGTCTAGCGTTCGTGATCTAGGAGTGACCCTTGACAATTCTCTCACCTTTACTGAACACATTTCCAAACTCACTCGCACTTCCTATTTTCACCTAAGGCGCCTTAGAGCTATCCGTCGCTCTCTGTCATCTCCAATTTTCACTTCAATTGTCCATGCATTTGTCTGCTCTAGACTTGACTACTGCAATTCCCTCCTCATTGGTCTTCCCAAAGTCCGTCTTGCTCCTCTTCAGTCCGTTCTCAATGCTGCTGCTAGATTAATTGCCCGTCTTCCTCGATTCTCTCATATCACCACCTTTATGGCAGAAGAACTCCACTGGCTCCCGCTTTCTGCCCGCATCCAATTTAAGGTCCTCATCCTTGTCTCTAAGGCTCAGCTTGGTTTCGCTCCAAAATATTTATGTGACTTATTTCATCGCCCTCACTCTGCGGCTTCTCTTCGTCCTCTTCGTTCATCTGACCGTTTGGACCTCCTCGTTCCCCGTGTCAGGACTTCACTGGCTCAATCTAGGTCGTTTGCTTCCATTGGCCCTGCTCTTTGGAATGGGCTTCCTCCGTTTGTTCGTTCTTCTATTCTCTCAGGTAGCGTCTCTTCCTCTTTTACCTTTCTTAAAACTTGCTTTTTCTCTCGGGGTCTATCGCACTGGGAGCGCTTCTGAATGGCCCTCCCGCTAGAAGCGCTTTATAAATATCCGAATACAATACAATACAATACAATACAATGTCTTTGATATTTTCAGGTGTCATTATTTTACCATCCAAATATTTCCAGTATTGCCTATTTTATTGTTATGTGAAAGTAATGGAGGGTTTTGTTTGTTGTGAACTTTCAAGAGGCTCGCATGACGTTTCCATGGCAATTCCTGCAGATGAAGAGTCTGAAAGGATTTTGCGAGAATGTCGACCAAATCCAAGCAACAAAAGTCAGTTGTTGCAGGGAATGCAGACCACACGAGAAGCCAGACGGGCATGGATAAAGGACAAACATCCAACAATCACTGATATCTGGCATCGATATCCAAGATTGCAAGATATGGAGGATGCGGTGTGTAGTGCTATGAGGTTTCAGTAGAGAGCGGTGCTCATTTCTAACTTACTGCTTACTTGTCTTGTTTTTAAAATGTCAGGCGCAGGTGTATGTGCAGAGTAGGTAAGTAAGATGTGGTAAGTAAGATATGGTAAAGTGAAGGGGCATTTTTATAGCAGCCTTTAACAGTAATCGTCAATGACAGACCATTTTACAGGCCCATAGTATATTCTTACACACTGCAAAGCACTTTTTCAAATGCCAAAGGCCAGTTCTGCTTTCCAATTACTTTATTATACTGACAAATGCCTAATGCATCGATATCCAAGATTGTGTCCCTTCTATTACAATTAGGCAATGTGTTATGCTTATTTCTCAATCACTGCTACACTGTTTTAGGTTCGAGAGGAATTCATCGCCATCACTTCTGTAGAGAAGTCACTAACAATAGAATTCCAGCAGCTCACTTTAGCTGCTTCGTCGACTTCAACTCGGGACCTCTTGAACAACATTACTAACGACTATGATGAAGGTATTTTGATGTTTCATTTCCAGTTAAATGTTGGTAATAAATAACCATTGGCAATTTCGATCACGTATATTTTCTGAAAGTTTCTTCCATTCTGTTCTAAGTTAGCTGGCATGTAAGCATTTGCAGATTTTTATTGCGTTTTATTATATACATATCATTCTGGACTGATCCAGTTTCACCCTATCAGATAGGGCCATTCTTCTGAACAGTATTTGTTCACTTGCTTCCAGTTTCTTGGCTGTATACGTTCTGTCTTGCCCAATGCAGCTCAAAATTACAGTTTCATTGTTATAAACTCATCTTTTTGATTTCCAACCATTTTCTAAATTTAGACCATTATGTTCACGCCATTTTGAAAAGTCAACAAAAGTGCTATATTTTTATTTTTGCATACAACACTCTTGCTGCCATTTACTGTATATCTGGTATTTAATTTAGATAAGAGAAGCGAAGTGGCATTCTACTGTCTTGTGGTCATGCTTCGGCCACCACCAAAACGCGGTATGAAGAAACCACTACCGTCACCTTCTGATCTTCATCGTGCACTATACAGGTCTTTCGAGGTGAGCCGATATTTGGTTTCTGTTCACAATGTGTCTGTTCTACTATGTCAGTGTCTGGTTCTTACAGCAAATGCATGATATAACATGAATCCTCAAATTATTTATCAGAATCATCTGTCGATTGTTTGGTTGAGGCAATACCTACTTATGAAGTTCATAGCATGTACTGAACATTGAGCAAAACTTGCTTCCTTAAATAGCTAATTATGTGTCAGAAATATACAGAAATCTTACCTAACTATTGTATTACTAGCTGTAACCCATGAAAAATCACGGTATATAAAAAACAATTATTATTGCAGTGATAACAATAACGTCATATTATAGGCCTATAGCCGTCGTCAAGACAACCGTCGCCAAGGCGGCAGTATAGTGACGTCACAATAGTGTTTGTTACGGGACGGACAGACAGACAGACAGACGTACAACGGTTATTATGTTGTTTAATTGTAGTGTATTTCAAAACTTATAAAGCGCCTCTACCCAATGCCCACCAATCTGAGGCACTCAAAGTGCACCTCTCGGGAATAAAGGCAAGTTTTAATACAACGAAAGGCTGGCAGGACCTCCAGGTAGTAGTGAAGCCCAGACCAAAGGAGGAAGCGATTCCACGGTGAAGGGCCTACAATATCATATTAAAAGGAATTGACCCATGATAGAAATGATATTGAAAGTGTGACTTTAAAATTTTGTTTCTGTCTCTGTAGAATGAAACTGTGGATGGTGCACTTGCCAGGATGTCCAACGAAGGAATACACCAACCAACCCTTTTTCGAGTTGACACTTCGTATTATGTGAAGTTGGACAACACGTCAGTTGCGATAGAAAGTGCATCATGCTTTGCAGAAGCACTGGAATTTGTGTTTATGTGTTTTTGGGTTTTCAATGTAGCATACCCCGAAGATCTGAAACTCTTTTATGCCTTCATTGAGAAGCTGCTAGGGATGGTACATAATGCCTCAAAAATGAAAAGTAGAGTTCTCGCTGATGTCTGGCGATCACTGCATACGGCAGTGATTTCAACTGAGCACTAGACGAGATCATAGCAGTGATGGGCACTAAACTAATTTTTTTAGTTACCGGGTAAACTAAAACTATTTTCCAACTAGAAATAAATAGTTTAACCAAAGTTGGCAACTGATTCTGGAAATTAGTTAACTAAACTAAAAAAAAAGTAGTTAAACTTTTTCCAACTTTTTGCAATAAACATTTTCTCAATAAGAGAGGTTAAGTGTACTGTAATAATGCAAAGCGTCAATGACAATTTCACCTTCAAACTATGCAATGTGTACTGTTTTAGCATACAGTTACTGGCATGCTGTAAGTAGTGCATGAATTTGAAAGCAGAGGCATCACTAGTGTTAATAAGCAAGTAAACGTCGGATTGAGTTGTTGACAGTGTTAAATGTTAATTGCAGAAAAATAGTTGCATATTGCTGATTTTTTAGTTAAACTTTTTGATTAGCAACTGAAATTTTTTAGTTAAACTATGGTTTTAACTAAACTATTTTTTAAAGTTAAACTTCATCCTTAACTAAATTTTTTTAGTTAAACTAAAAGTTAACAACTTTTTAGTTAACTATTGCCCATCACTGGATTGTAGACACATTCTCTATAACAATGAATAGGTGGTTGGTATCTTTTGTGATCTGCAAAAAAGCATTCGATACTGTTAGTCATGAAATTCGGCTTACTAAGTTGACTAATTATGGTGTTAGGGGTACCTTGCTTCATTGGTTTACTGATTATCTCGCTGATCGAAAACAGTTTACTACTATTAATGATGTTAATTCTCGACACAATATAATACCTTGTGGCGTACCTTAGGGATCTGTGTTGGTCCCTTGTTATTTCTCCTTTATGTTAACGATATGCCAAATTCAGTTCCTGGTTCTGATATATGTCTATTTGATGATGATACTAATATATTTTTTCGTGCGCGTAAGACAGCGGAGTTGCACACAGATGCTAGTGCTGCATTAAATAATCTGTGCGCTTGGTTTCTTACAAAATGTCTTTTAAGAAAGATAAGACGTCATACATGCTTTTTGATTACAAAAGAAAACCGTTTTTTGATGACATTGATCTTTTATTGGATAATGTCAGACTTTCACGTGAGGACACCTTTAAGTATCTTGGGGTAATCATTGATGAAAAACTATCCTGGAAAGAGCACATAGACCATGGTATTAAACAAAATTTTACAGTTAGTAAAAAGACCATGAAACTTGTTGGTTTGTTAGCAATGATGATTGTTAGTGCTATGATTGCTATAAGTAAGTGTTGTATGTATATGTCGGGTGTTTTTGTGTTATAATGAGCATATGATTTGATTTGTATTATTTGGGCGACCGGCGAGATGAGTCCTACGAGACTTCTCCGGTAGCCTGCCACTATATCTGTATAATGTGTTATTGCTGTGATTGTTTCATTTGGTGGCGAATAAATTACTTACTTACATTACCTTTTTTTCTGTCTGAAATGGGTCAACTTGCTTGTGTTGAGTTGTTGTCAAATTGCGTTGCAAGTAGTTATCCTACTGACAATCGACCAACGAGTCATTAAATTAGATTGTAAAATGATAAGCCAAATAACTTTTCATTTTGAAGTGTTGAATCTTGCAGTTATTGTTCATACTGTAAGGATCGTATAAATCTCAAGGGTCTGCATTCTCATTTCATATCGTTTACCTGTACGAATGGGTTCAAACTCTTTGTTACTGTAACCTACAGTATAGCCTATCAAGTCTAGATTGCATTGCAGTTGAAACCCACCGAAATAACTATATATTTCCATGATTGCATGCAACCAATAACAAGCAGAATTTATTGTTTACCATCTATGATTGTTTGATGCTTTATTTCTTTAAACTGTTTTTATGCAAAGCGTGATGGTACTTTAATTGCAATTAAAGTTGTCATTCAGCCTAATGAACTGTAGTTGATAATTTGTTTATTACCCAATTATATGTAGTTGTATGTTTCTTTAGTAATAATCACTGCACATCATGTGTAA
The DNA here is from genome assembly GCA_963556255.1 of Allolobophora icterica. NCBI lineage: Eukaryota > Metazoa > Annelida > Clitellata > Crassiclitellata > Lumbricidae > Allolobophora > Allolobophora icterica. Next base: position 23,373,999 of record OY744610.1, read on the forward strand.
ATGCTGGTGTTGCACATAAGTAGATACAACACTAAAATCAGTGTAAAAAAGATGTAACAACTGTATTGAAGCTTGTGAGATAATTACTGCAACACAGTAAATGTGGCACTTGAGGCTAATACATAAATGTAGATGGAAGACCACATAAATGTAGACCTCACTAGTACATAAATGTAGATAAATGACTACAGTAAATGTAGACATAACTTCTACATAAATGTAGATGCAACACCACATAAATGTAGACGTAAATGTAGAAGGAGGACCACAGAAATGTGGACATAACTTCTACATAAATGTAGATGCAACACCACACAAATGTAGACATAAATGTAGAAGGAGGACCACAGAAATGTAGACATAACTTCTACATAAATGTAGATGCAACACCACACAAATGTAGACATAAATGTAGAAAGAGGACCACAGAAATGTAGACGTAACTTCTACATAAATGTAGATGCAACACCACACAAATGTAGACATAAATGTAGAAAGAGGACCACAGAAATGTAGACGTAACTTCTACATAAATGTAGATGCAACACCACACAAATGTAGACATAAATGTAGAAGGAGGACCACAGAAATGTAGACATAACTTCTACATAAATGTAGATGCAACACCACACAAATGTAGACATAAATGTAGAAAGAGGACCACAGAAATGTAGACATAACTTCTACATAAATGTAGATGCAACACCACACAAATGTAGACATAAATGTAGAAGGAGGACCACAGAAATGTAGACATAACTTCTACATAAATGTAGATGCAACACCACACAAATGTAGACATAAATGTAGAAGGAGGACCACAGAAATGTAGACATAACTTCTACATAAATGTAGATGCAACACCACATAAATGTAGACCTAGCACTACATTTACGTAGACGTTCGTGCAACATAAATGTAGCCAACATGCAACATCAGTGTAGACAACTTTATCGACAGAATTGTTGCAAGTTGTGTGTACACTGGTGTCGACGGCCGATTCATCTACAAAAAGTGTTGCTAAAAGTCTACATATTGCCGATGAGCCAGACCTCAACATTAGGTGTTGCGTCTTGCTCAACACTTTTAGACCGATTCTCTACACTATTTTTTACAGAGTGGTTGGGCTGGGAGCGCTCCTGAGTAGGCAATCTTGAAGTCTTGAAGGGGCGCTATAAAAAACTGCTTTAATAATAATAATAATAATAATAATAATAATAATAATAATAATAATAATAATAATAATAATAATAATAATAATAATAATAATAATAATAATAATAATAATAAGCATACAAAAACAAAAACAGTGCACAGTGTTTTGATTATGAACATTATAGTCTTAGATTAACAGTTGCAAGACGGCATGTAATCCAGTTTAAATCAGTTCCATGAATTGTCATTAATTAATCCATCCGTTGAGAACGCAATAGTTTTTTTTTTAAAGATGAAGATTTGGGACCAGTTGAATATTTGTGGGAAAAACATTTAACATTCCATGCTTGTAGTCTGTTTTTTATAGTAGTATCTTTTATTAGTATCTTCCTATAAATGAATAAATCTTGTCGAATACATTTTCACTGTGTTTTCTGTCGTTTAAGACGGGGCTGTTTAGACGGAGCTATTTTGACGCTGGGCGATTTTGACGGGGCTGTTATGACGGGGATATTTTGACGGGTCACCCAAGCGATGTGGCGCAGTGGCCAACTGGAAGCAGGATCTGCCCCGTGGAGTCTGGGATTCAAATCTGACACTGGGAACGTGTTGTGCAGTCCGTATACATTGTTAGTAAGTAAGTAAGTATGTCCTTTATTAGACCACCTGCAAACGCATTGTGGCTTACAAACAGGTTATGCAAAGAGGTGGAAGAAACTAAATTATAACATAAGGTGAGAAAGACTATTGGAAACTGTCAAAACTGTCATAACTGTCAAGCTGATTTTAGAGAACTATAATTAAGTATTAATACGCATTTAAGGTATCTTGGCTCTAGCAGTATAACATTCTGGTGATAAAACTCCTTCGGGTGAACGCATCCGCTCACAACGAGAAATTGCACGGTTGTCTAATTGTTTCTGCCATGTCTGTACTTAGGTCAGCAGAACCTTCAACCGCTGGACCACCGCAGTTTGCGCATTCTCCAGTTTCACTGGCCAATAAGTACTCGTGCTCTCCGCTCTCTCTGTCTGTCTCTCTGTCTGTCTCTATGTCTCTGTCTGGCTGTCTCTGTCTGTCTCTCTCCTTCTCGCTCTCTCGCGCTTCTTCTGTCTCTCACTCTCTCACGCATTCTCTCTCTCGCTCTGTCCTGTTTCAGGCTGTTTGCCTGACTGCCTGTCGGTCTGTCTGTCTCTCTGTCTGCTTATCTGTCTGTCTGTCTCACAGTTTCAGTCAAGGCAGTAAACCGACCTCTTCAAGCTCTCTTCCGCTGAACTTCTGCTTCTGTCTGCATCTACACCATCTTATTGCCAGCATTGCCATCGATTTTCACCGTAAACCATGCTGACCCCGGTTTGACCTGACCTCTTCTCCGATCCTGACCTGGCACCGAAGATGGACGAGCAACCTGCCCCTAGCGGACTTGATATTAAATAGCGCCAATGAACATATAGCCTGGTATGCCTGACTGCTTATATGCGGTGCGGAGAGATTTCCAAGATTTACATTTACAATTACATTTACACTCTGCGACGGACATCTTCAAACGAAGCTCGTAAAAATACTACGTTACGCTACCAACAACCGCGTCATAACCCGCAGACAAAGCACGCACAATGGCAACATAAATAAAAGCGAGCGCTAAACAAATCGTCGTATGTCCACGACCGTCGACGCAGGACCTCCACTCACAGGACAGTGGTGCTTTATATCACTTGTATACACATGACATTGTGCATGCACACAGATAAAAAAAAGGTGCCATATGAATCGCATGTGTACGCACAATATCGCATGTGTACGCACGATAGCAAACGCACAGAACAGAACCTAGCAATAGTAAACAATAGTACCTGCAGAAGAAGAAGACATCGACGGAGGCGGAGGAGGAAGAGGAACAGGAGGAGGAGGAGGAGTAGCAGAGGAGGATCCAATACTTGTCGTCCTACACCCCATAACAGACACGATTAAATATGCGTCCGTCGCGCAGATGAACAGATGCCTTCTATCAGCTCCGACTGATGCTACTGCCTCAGCCGCCGACGAATTCTCCTCCTTCTGAACCCAACGTCCCGAATGGACCTAGCACCACCACAACCACCACCACCAGCGGCAGCAGCCCTGCTCCCAAGCCCCTGCTGCCTATGCGGCCAATCGGAAATGCTAACGCAAAGCCTACTCTCCCTCCTCGGCTTCTCTTGGCTTTCAAAAGCGCACACCCACTGCTGTGCGCGCAGCGATATCCAACTGTACAGGGCACGGTTAGAAAACCTCTTAAACATTACAAACGATATACATTCGTATCCAACCCAGTGCAATTGTGTTCCTTTGAACCAGCCTAACAACTAAATCGCACCGCGTACTCGTACAGGGCGATTAACCGTAACTGATACCCTTACCGCATCCGATGCGCTTACATCTTTTCCTGACTAGTCGCGCAGAATGCGTCTACTGACGCAGCAGCCACCCTTCCCCTTCCCTAGCCCTCCTCCTCCTCGTCATATTCAGCTGCATACATTCTACGCGCAGTTCTGCCTTGCACAAGGATGCTGCGGGCTGTTGTGGCCTCTGCCGACCGCCGCAGGTCCAGTTTTGGCGGTTGAGGCAATCGGGCTTTTAGCCAAATCTAATGCGATATTATTCAATCTTCCGCTATCCTTCACTCCCTCCCACTATTTCCCGTTGCCTCCATCCTCCTCTCTCCTTTCCTCGTTCTTTCCGTCCCAGGCTTCCTCCCTTCCTCTTTAGCTTCTCTCTCCCTCACTTCAATTCCTTATTTACCCTTTCATCTCTCTCTTTATCCATCTATCCAACCTTCCCGATGTCTATGCCTTTCCCTTTTCCTCCTCCTTCTACCTATACCCCATAATATGGGTCATTATCCGAAATGTTACAAATTTCGTCTCCGAGAAACAAAAAAATTTTTTTCCCCAAAATTGGTTGCAAGTGTTTTTTTTAGTCACGTACATAGTTAAATTTAACTAATTTGAAAGAAATCCACTATATTTTTAATCATAACTTATTTTTTTTTCAGAATTTATAAAGTCAAAATTCCTTTTTTTTCATTAAATTCCACCCTTTTTGTGTAATCATATTTCATCACAGAGACCTGAAATATTCCTGTGGTTCTTATAAAATGGCAATTTCCTAAAAGTAGATGGTACCAGCATTAAGTAGGAATACAACAGGCCTTTCCTTCACATAATATATTAGTCTGGTGTCAAGAAATTAAGACATTTTTCGAAATTATTCAAAAAAAGAAATATTATTTTTAGCTGCAGAAAAAAATCTGTGCAGCATTACCTATAACTGTATGTTATATGCATTAGATACAAGTTGAACAACATTTTAAGAGTTGCTAGTAAATTCTAATTACATGCAATTTATTTTTATATCAAATAATTCAAAAAAATACATGTAATTCACTCTTAGCAATGCGTCATTACCATCCATGGCAAGATGCGACTGTCATGAGAAAATAGCAGAAATCTGATGTATTCGGATGGTAATGATGAAAAACAACCGCTGGATGGTAATGATAAAATGAAATTTATGTCAGCCGTCAAATATTTTCACTTGAATTACTTTATCAGATAAGTAATTTAAATCAGTTCAACAAAATCGGTAAATAAAATAAGTTGTCATTGTTATAATCTACCAGGAAATACAATACGAGATGGTAATGAAACAGAAATTTACTTTTTTGTAATTTGGAACACACAAACTTAAATTAAAAATAAAACATTATGAATTTCAACATAAATCTGTGTGATTCCATTAATAGTTGACAATATCTTGTTCCTGATGTTTTTCTTTTAGTAAGTAAGCATGTCCTCTAAAAGTTATAGGCTTCCCAAAAATTGAGATGGCTATGATGCCTATTTCTATGGACATGTATAAATAGGCTCTAAAAGAATAAATATTACGAAAATGAGTCTAAATGTTTCATTATTGCATATGCTAGCTACTAATTAATCAAAATAATATACCTTTGTTACAGGTTGTAATGGAATAAATTTGCGTAAAAGTTGAATTTAATGCATTGTACACCGTCTCGGACAGTGGATGGTAATGATATTTTGTATACATTTAGTCATTTATTTCTAAATTTCCTAAATCCAGCAGCTACAACAATTATGGGAAATGTTAATCTGCTCATTCTTTGAAGGATAGGCTAAAAAATTTGAAGAAATAATCGAAAAAACTCAAAAAACCAGCATGGGACATAAATTCTGCACTTTTCGGATAATGACCCATATATATATACGGGTGGTAGTGAAAAAAGTATTTTTTTAATAATGTCCGGGACATCCCCTAGTTCTGTTCGTATTGGTAGTAGGAACTCATGTGCAAAATCTTTTAAAATATTCCATTATTTAGGTGCGCAACATGACAGCTTAAATTTTGCATATGACATTATGCATCATTGATGCCGTAAAAATCAACTTTCCTATTTTTGTAGGAGCTGGATGAAAGTTCAGCACTTCTAGAACCTATTATTTCAATACTGTAACATGTGATGAGTGTGATGTACCATGGATAGTTGGATACCTTATACTCTGATGATTTGTTTTATAAATAAATGATTAAATAATAAATATATAAATTAGAATCAACTGGAGCTGAGGAGTAAATAAATAATTGTAATTTTTTAAACAATTTTCTGAACTTTTGTAGTCTGTACATTTAAGGCTTTTCTAAAGTTTAATTATTTATTTACTTACTTACTCACACTATCCCACATTATTCATAATACATTTCAAATTAATCACATTTTAAAAGTTGTCCTTGGAGATGTTTTCAACGCTCTGGCTGGACCATTTCCTGGACCTGAAATACCTATGCTTAAACGATTTCAGAATGCATTGCCTTTGATCGTCCATGACATGATTGCTGATGGTTTGTCAGATGATGAAATTGCAGTTTTACAGTAACAAAGAAATGATGCAAGACGCTGTTGAATTTGAAGTGGAATGTTTGCAGAAAGACCATCAGCCTCGTGATGATTATCTAGAGCTCTTGGAACTTGCAATGATCTACATGGGTCATGTCCCACTTCGAAGGTTGCATTTTACAGCCTCTGGTGTCATGCATAGGGCCAGGTGGATGGCCAAGGCCATCTATTCTCACAAGGTATTCCTTTTACGATCTCAATTGCGAATTACCTTCTGGAAAAAAAATTTACTACGTTCCCTGAACCTGTTCATCTGCTTTGTTTATCTCAGATCCTGGTTCACAGCTTCACACTCTACTCTAAAGGCCCTTTCCGTCATGCTTGGTACCTCAGTGAGGATTTGGTCGATTTCTGCTTTTTCAATGACTGCATTGATGCTGCTACCAAGGCCTTGTTGGTGCAAACAATGAGAACCAAAGTTGGTGTTGGCATTCCATCCAAATGTCCACAAATTACTGTACACACAGCTTCATGTAGTCGAGAGCACCTCTGAGTAGTACTCCTTGAAGAGGCGCTATATGAATGCCCGTTATGAATGAATGAATGAATGAATGAATGTACTCTTGAGATTTTGTGACTTCAAACATGATGAATACTGTGCATACCCATTGATTGGCTGGAGAAAGATCCAACTTTGTGGAAACAGGACAGCATCTTGTAGCGGCATGGTCACGTTACGGCGCTATAGCAATTGTCCGTGTTATTATTATTTTAATTATTTATTTGGAGCGTCATCAGAAAGGTTGAGTGTGGTGAATGATAGAGCAGAAAGGGGATTGGCATTGATCCAAGAATACAATAAAATACTGACCAAGTATGAAGGTCAAAAGCAGGCCTTGCTCCATGTTGTGTCCGAACATTTGAAAAAGTATCCAGACCCCAAGAAGTTAACGGTCACAAAAATGGACTAATAAATATTTTATTCTTCAATCAAACTGACAGAGTTCAATTATGCTCACAAGTACTCTTTAAGTATTGTACTTTAAACCTAGCAATTTAAAATTTACTTTCAGTTTCACAAAATACCAAAGAATATTGATGATATTATCACAATTGTGCTTACATTCCTTGTCTAAAATTTGGAAAACTTGTCATCTCATGTGGCACCCCTAAATAATGGAATATTTTTATAATATTTTGCACACTAGCTTAGTATATGAAAAGGAACATAACTAGGGGCTGTCCCATCTATTTCCAAAAATAACGTTTTTGAGCACCACCCAATTATATATATATATATATTAGGGTGTTTTTATGATGCACATGATTTTTTTAACTCAAAGATCTTTTAACGGCCCGGTCGAATTATCATGCCAATTGGCGTATAAACGCCATATCCGAAATTATATCGCGATAGCTGAACATTTAGGACTGGCGCAAGGCGAGCGAAATTAGGAACCCGGTGACCTGTCTCGGTTTGGCCAAAATTTTAGACGTTACGATGTCTGTTCTTCGTGTTTTCGATCTTCAACATAATTATAGTAATTAATTAAGCTATTGTTGTTTCCTAGAGGAGACACCTGGTGCTACATCAATAGCATGGTATTTAACGCGAGTGGCTGTATCCCTTGGTAAGAGTATGTGTTTGATCCCCGAATGAGTTTGTGCCAATCAGATAATGTCGTGGTTTCCGATCGGAGCAATCTGTCTACAACAATAATTCCCTCGCCCATGACGATATCGTGCAAGCATGGCGGAAGCGACGGAGGTGTCTCTGTTGGCAACATCATCTGAGGAAGAGGCGTCATCAAATAGCTCAGAAAGAGAACCAGAACCTTCAACGTCAGCTGGACCACCAAAGCGGCGAAAGGGAACAATCTCTGTAGTTACCCGTGATGTTGCTTGCAGCAGCTCTAGATCGTACCAAAACCAGCAGCAGGAATGCCTCTCACATTTTCTCTGCTCTCGCTGCATCCAATCTATATGCAGCACCAGCTGGTGAGCTGATCATCAGTCCTTCTGCTATCCATCGAGCAAGGAAGGATAACCGTGCAGCCCTAGCAGCTGAGATTCGTGAATCTTTCGATCCGAAGGTTCCCCTTACTATCCACTGGGACGGCAAGATCATGCCAGATTTTACAGAAACTGGACGAGTGTGCGTTGATCGTCTTCCAATAATGGTATCTGGTAAGGATGTGACCAAACTATTGGCCATCCCCAAACTCCAATCCGGGACTGCTGCCTTCATGGCAGATGCGTGTTTGGCCGAGATCAGAAGTTGGGGATTGGAAAACAGAATCGTGGCCATGTGTTTCGACACAACGGCGAGTAACACGGGTTGCAAGGGCGGCGTATGCATCAAGCTGGAAAGGGGAATTAGGAAAAGACCTCTTGAACCTTGCCTGTCGACATCATGTTTCTGAAATTGTTCTGGAAAAGGTATTTTCACTGCATGATTCTGTAAGGTCTCCAAAATTGGAACTCTTCACTCATTTCCGTGACTTCTGGCCGCAAATCGATCAGACCAAGTATCGCACAGCAATGGAGGATAAAGACGCAGCACAAAGAGTCAAAGAAATTCGAGAGAATGTCATCACCTTCGCACTGCAGCAACTGAATGCTGAATACCACAGAGACGACTACGAAGAGCTACTAGAACTAACAGTCATTTTCCTAGGAGGAATTCCACCGAAAGGAATAAAGTTCAGGTACCCAGAGGCATTTCACCGCGCGCGTTGGATGGCACGTGCGGTTTATGCAATCAAGATGTGGCTTTTCAGAGAGCAGTTTCCCATTCAACAACACCAGAGGGCATCTCGACAATCTTACTCTCAAAAGATGTGGAATCATCTACTTCGAGTTTCAATTTTTGTGACCACAACCTACGTGGAGCACTGGTTCACCTGTACATCACCCAATGAAGCCCCAATTAAGGAACGATCTTCACTTATTGAAAGCAATCCATATATACTTACCCAGACAAGGAAGTCTCACAGGTCGCCCTAACAGCATTTTCCCGACACCTTTGGTATTTGTCGGAGACCTTGGTTGGCCTCAGCCTTTTTGACGATTCAGTCACCGACGAAAAGCAACGCATGGTCTATAACATGCGCAACAATCAGGGATCCGACGAACCTCCAAAGAGGCTTCCTCCCATACATGATCCATCTACAAAAGCGCTATCCGATTTTTTTACCACTTCTACCATCAAACTTTTCCAGCTCCTCAAATTCGATTACGCTTTTCTTGATCGAGATCCACAACAATGGGAGTCAGAGCATTCGTTCAATGAGGCGAAAGACATCATATCCGCCCTAAGAGTGACGAACGATTTAGCGGAGAGAGGAGTGGCTCTAATGCAGTCCTTCAATGAAGCCCTGATTCGTAATGAGGAGGAGAAACAATTTGTTCTTCAAATGGTTGAATACCATCGAAATAGATTCCCAAAAGCACTAAAGGGACTAAGTAATGACAAATAACTGAAGGTTCTTGGTTTGCTTTTGCCTTATTTTTTATGTTTAAGTGTTGAAATTGTTTGGATCTTCGAGAATTACAATGTATGACATTGTTTTCTAAGTGGTAATTTTTCCATGGCTTTGCGCCAGTTCTAAATATCTTTTGATTTTCATCTAATTTGGCAAATGTTAATGTTTCTCAAGGTGAAACACAAAAACAACCTGGCCGATATTAATTTTGAAACTTCAAATTATAGACACACCCTAATATATATATATATATATATATAAAAAAAATATATATATATATATATATATATATATATTAGGGTGGTGCTCAAAAATGTTATTTTTTGCAAATAGATGGGACAGCCCCTATTTATGTTCCTTTTGATGAACTAAGTTAGTGTGCAAAATATTATAAAGATATTCCATCATTTAGGGGTGCCACATGAGATGAGAAGTTTTCCAAATTTTAGACAAGGATTGTAATCACAATTGTGATAATATTATCAACAATTTTTGTATTTTGTGTAACGAAAAGTAAATTTTAAATTACTAGGTTTAAAAGTACAATACCTAAAGAGTACTTGTGAACATTATTCAACTCTGTCAGTTTGACTAAAACATTAAAATATTTATTGGTCCATTTTTGTGACCATTGACTTCTTGGGGTCCGGATACATTTTTCAATGCTCGGACACCATAAGGAACAAGGTCTGCTTTTGACCTTCATCCGTGGTCAGTATTTGATTGTATTCTTGGACCAGTGCCACTCTTCTGCCCTATCATTTACCACACTCAACATTTTCTACAGTTTGATGACAACCCAAATAGATGCTGTCCTGTTTCCATGAAGTTGGATCTTTCTCCAGCCAATCAGTGGGGATGCGCATTGCGCAGTGTTCATCATGTTTGATGTCACAAAATCATTGATTAAGAGTAGGCCTACATGAAGCTGTGTCTACAGTAATTTGTGGTCATTTGGATGGAATGCCAGCACCAACTCTGGTTCTCATTGGCTGCACCACCAAGGCATTGGTAGCAGCATCATTGCGATCATCGAGAAAGCAGAAATTGGCCAATTTCTCCGCATGGTGATGCATGGTGTCATATGCAAAACTTCAGTTGTCGTGTGGCACGCCCAAATAATGGAATATTTTAAAAAGATTGTGCACATGAGTTTCTACTACCAATAAGAACAGAACTAGGGGGTGTCCCAGGCATTATTTAAAAAAAACTTTTTCACTACCACCCTAATATATATATATATATATATATATATACATATATAACATTTACTTATACATAATAGTCTTTGAGAATGTCACATGATATGGAAATGTGGTGGATAGCCTATGGCCGGAGGCTCGAGGGGCATTTAACAGTTGCTTACAAGTTACAGCTGACAATTAAGTGTTGTCAAAAGTCATAAAGTCCCCATAGAAGACTTTATGACTTTTCATTCATCCTGCGCTTGTCAAGTATCTCTTACTTTTTGCCCTTCCCCTGGAGCATTTAACCCAATTTTGGGTCTGCAAGCATCAGTGTTTAATCTAGTCCCCCTCTTCTGGAAGGGAAAACAAGGTTTCTGGAGGACCAAGGAATTTACACAAGACTTTTTGGTAATTTCATCCATCTTCAAAAGAGTTTCAGACTTTTTCAAATTTCATCTTCCAAAAAAGTTGATGACCTCTTTTAGACATTCAAGATATTTCCTATGCCAATCACTGTCTCAAACACGTTTAGATTACCTTTTATAGGAATTCATCTCTTTAAAAGTATATTGCTCCCCTTCTCGGGGGGAGAAACGTCTATCCTGGGGGATATTCCCTCCCCAAAAGGTCTCTACAGTACAATCTTGCTGGCCTCTGGTGGGGAAACCTCAATCCTGGGGGAATTTTCCCCCCAAATGGTGTCTAGATTAAACACTGTGCATGCATGTATGTATGCATTTGACTATTTGTGAAGTCTAAAGAGCCTTAATTCAAGAATTTCAAAAAGGCGCTTATAACAAGACAACCTAACAGATCTAAAGGATGGCTTGAGTGTTTCTTCAGCTGTCTGTGAGTAGCCTTTAAACAATGCAAGACAAACGCTCATAGTTTACCAAAAAAGCAGAGGCACTTTTACGCATAGGCGTACTAGGCGCGCATCTAGGGTCCCCAAATCTCGGACTGCTCCCAAGTGAATGCAAATATTTTTTTCACTTAGGCCCTATAAATAACATTTGTGAAGTTTTTGAATTATTTTAAATATAACCTTTTTTCTATTTGTATAGCTTAGCATTCACATAAAAGTATATTATTGTAATTTATAATTGTTTTGTTCATTTGGCCTAATATATTTATTTTCGTGCAATTGTGCAAAATTACATAAAACTTGTTAGCAACAACTGCAACGGCCGTCTGCTGCAGTTTGCGTGTTGAAAGTCTGATGATTCCATCATTTTTAGTGTTTAAAAGTAATTAAAACTTTTATAAGTAATGTGAACTAATTTAGCATTGTTAATGAGTAATTTTTGCACACCAACAGAGTCTCAGACTCTCAGTCAACAAGTTCAGAAGGGCCCCCAAAAATGTTTGCGCCTAGGGCCCGTTTTCTGGGTGTATTCCATGTCTGATCTATGTATGGTTACTGGGAGTGAATGAGAGCACAAAGGTATGCGTAATTAAACTTCTTGCATGGAGAATATTTGCGCATAGGCCTCTTTAATTATTAAAATAAGGAACAGTACAGTATCAAAAGTTTACAAATAGGCATAGACCTATACGAGGTACCATTGGCATACACATTAATGGTTGAAATCCAGTTTGATATTTTGACACTTCAATGAATTTGGCCTTAATATGATGATAGGATAGGACAAATGAGGAAGGATACAGTCTGCACGTGGTGGATGAGTTGTCAGTGCCTAACCAGTGTTTAACCTAGTCCCCCTCTTCTGGGAGGGGAAACAAGGTTTCTGGGGACCAGCCAATTTCTTGTCTTTAAAGACTTTCTGACTTTTCCAACTTTCATCCAAACTTTTTCAACTTTCATCATCACAAAAAGTTGATGACCTTTTTTTTAGTCATTCGTCCAACTTTTTAAATTTTTCTATAACGATTACCTTTTTTAGGAATTCCTCTCTCAAAAAGTATATAACTCACCTCTACGGGGGAAAACCGTGTATCCTGGGAGGAGAATTTCCCTCCCCAAAACTTCTCTACACTATAATATTGCTGGTCTCTGGGGGGAAACACAGATCCTGGGGGAACATTCCCCCAAAGACGTCTAGATTAAATACTGGTGCCTAACGTGACTATTTTGATTGCTAGTGGCCAGTGCGTGGTTATTAGTACTCGGGCGATCTTAGACCGGGCGAGGGATGCAGAGTTCTAAATATGGCCTATTTAAATCTCCATCAATAGATCCGATTGACTACAGATTTGCACGGAGGGCCGTAGAGCTTATACAGCAGGCCTTGTAGCGGTGTGCTATTGGAACGACAGGTAACCTTAATATATTATATATAGGCGATAAGCAGCCTCGGTAAATTTACTTTGAAAGTATTATTTAACAGTGACATTGCTGTTAGACATCAATTTTGGTCGCAAGTCTTGACGGACATAGACAATGTTAGACATATCTGTTGACATGGATATGATAGTGATATTACCAGCATAGGGTCAACATTTCGGCTACCGGAAGCAGCAACGTTTGTAGCGATGAGTTTCAATTTTCAATAACGCACTTTCTAGTTCTAGTAAATTCACTTCGACATATAGTTACAGAAAAACTCGATCAAATATTTGTGTTTTGATTTAGACTTATGTTTCGTAATTCAGTTATCTGTTTATTTGACGGATTTGTTTAAGATATTCGCAGAAAGAATTCAAACTTCCAGAAAATCGTTGAACTAAAGCTCGGTAGAATATCAAGAAATTTATTGCAGTAGCCGAGTTATTTAAATCGATCTACTTTCTGCGCCTGGCAGTAACGTTACGGCCTATCTAAATAAATTGATATTTGAAACGAGCCTACATGTGCTCACGTTCAGAGTTCTAGTCCGTTGTTGCAACTATATATATGGCCGATTACGGACTGCATAGGTTGCATGCGATGAGTAGGCCAATAATTGTAATTAGTGCTCACCTATATAAAGCCACTTAAAGTTATCAGAGATGCTTCCGATCTGACTAAACAAGACCACAACCACACAAAAGGGTCTGCAATTGCTGTTAAAAAGAAAAACAGAAAGGAGAAGAGTGTACATAAAAAAAATCGCTACAGATAATAATTTATGAAGAATAGTGTGAGCGAATTCAGCCAGGATAGCCAACGCCTTCAGTTTATTTCAAATACATATACCGTGATGTACGTAGTCGTGCAGAGTCAACATTGAGTTTCTCGGCAACCGTTCATTAGTAACACTATTTGAGTTCTATGAATATATGCATGTGTTAATTTTTAACTATTACACAAATTATCTTCAAATCAATACCTTCCTTACAACCATGGTCATAAAAATTCGCCCATATTCCCATATGAGACCATGCTGGGCCCATATTGGAATATGGCATGCCAGACATTTTCATGCGCTTTTGAGAGGTTCCTAAAGTGCGTTTTATAGCAGTCCATATACATAGGTGTATACGTGCGCAGAACAACCACTGAACATATCAGAACTAGAGAAAATAACAGAAGCCACCCTGTGCTTGACTGCAAAATCGCATCTACTATCGCCACATCCAATACTCATGCTTAACTAGACTACTGCAATTCACTTCCTTCAATGCATATACCACCGATTTCGACCGTCTTCAAGCTACGCAGAATGTTCTCACTCATGCTGACAATAGCACCCACAAGCGTCAATGCGACAATACATCACACCTGTTTTCAGATTACTGGCTTAAAACACCTGAATGAATAGAGTTCAAAAAGCAATCACTTACCTACTATACAGTCCAATACTCCAAGCTCTCCTATATCAGTCCGTAATCCATAATCCATGCAACAACTTCATTCAACCCACTCCTCTTCCGCCCTAACACCTCTCCGCCCCTCCATCACCTTATTGCTAAAATATGGAAAGCGCTCCACAGCCCCAGCTGTTACGCCCAAATGTCTGGAATTGAGGGCTTAAATTCCCGCCAGAATTACAAGTATCTGATCCATTCTATACGAACTAACATAAACTGCACCGCTTGCTATCACTGCACAGGTCTTTCACAAAATACTGAAAACACTCGTTTTCCACAGATCTTTTCTTTATTCTAATTTAATCTAATCTAATCCTATCTAATTTAATCCTCCTCTTGTATATGTGTACGTATGTATGTATGTATGCATGTATGTATGTATGCAAGTATCAAGCCACTTAATAGAGCGCGTCTTGAGTACATCACAAAAGGTCTTACTATTTTATTATCTAACTAACCCAATAAGTTCGTTTCAAGACGTTTTGAACATGTTTGGTGAACAGAGCTAAATGCAACAGCATGCACATTGCACATGCATCAAAAGACTATTCCAGAGGAAGGTTCAAGGCATATGATAATATACGATTGGTTCGAGTTAATGCATGGATGCGCGGCACTTGCATGTCATCTCGAGCAGCAGGTATGGTTTACTTGAGACTGTAACATTGAGCTCTCTAATGCATGTTGGTGTGGTGTCTACCAGTGAGGCCTGCCTCAGAAAGGATATTCTCAAACTTTATTATTTCCTGGACAGTGATCCGGTATATATATAGTTTCCTCTTGTGCTTACCTCTCTCGCCGCTCCAATTCTAACCATTATCCACTGTAGCCGTCTGACCCATGGATCTTGAACAGGAACCGATTTTGACCCTTCCAGCGGATCCATCCTATCGTATTTGTTTTGACTGAGCTGGTTCCTGCGACTTAGCTTTTCATGGCAGTGTAGAAATTTCGGTGAAATTGTTTTAGTCTTAGGCTGATAAGCGTCTTTGCGTTGATAGAATTCACACTGAAAATAATCGCGATTCTAATTATGAGTGCAAACCATGTAGGCATAATCTATATTAATAAAGCGAGAATTCTGTGTGTGTGTGTGTGTGTGTCCCTCTGTCTGTCTGTTTGACCGGGCTTAACTTCTACAATTTTGCACCTTTTCACTCCAAACCTCACTGCTGTGTCGGCCTCGGCTTCGGACACCCAGTGGAGGGGTTCGCGTCCCCCGTTTTCACCCCTACCATGGTGAAAATGCCCCAAAACTCTACCCACCCGACGTCAATCACGCGCAAGCTCGTCTATTCCACTGCGAAGCGGTTCTATTTATGACGCCGGTATTCCCCAACGTCATTAATAATGCAAGTAACGACACCGCGGTTCTATTTATGGCGCCGGTATTCCCCAACGTCATTAATAATCGCATAAATTGTTTACTTTCGTACAAAATTTAATGACGATCGATTCGAAGTATATTCATCGTTTTACAGCTAAATTTTAACACATGTATGTTCAAAGACAAAGATCTAAATTATTTACAGTATATGAAACAACCAGTCTGCTTTACTAAGGGCGAGGCCGACTACAGACAGGCAGTGAGGGCTAGATTTCTGGCGTTTTCTTTAACACGCCAACGCCCGGTTCAGCCTCTTCGACTGCGAAGCAGTCAGTCCACGGGAGACTGTGAAGCAGTCTCCCCCACAGGTCGCCAGACGCCACAAGGGCCTCCAAGACTGCGAAGCAGTCGCCGCCAGAGGGCGACAGCGAAGCAGTCAGTCCACGGCAGAGGTCGTTAGACGCCAGAAGGCGTCTAAAAGACTGCGAAGCAGTCTCCGCTGTACGCCAGAAGGGGTCTACAAGACTGCGAAGCAGTCTCCCCCACAGGTCGCCACACGCCACAAGGGCCTCCAAGACTGCGAAGCAGTCGCCGCCAGAGGGCGACTGCGAAGCAGTCAGTCCACGGCAGAGGTAGCTAGATGCCAGAAGGCGTCTAAAAGACTGCGAAGCAGTCTCCGCCACAGGTCGCCAGACGCCACAAGGGCCTCCAAGACTGCGAAGCAGTCGCCGCCAGAGGGCGACTGCGAAGCAGTCCACGGCAGAGGTCGCTAGATGCCAGAAGGCGTCTACAAGACTGCGAAGCAGTCTCCGCCACAGGTCGCCAGACGCCACAAGGGCCTCCAAGACTGCGAAGCAGTCGCCGCCAGAGGGCGACTGCCAAGATTGCCAAGCAGTCGTTGTTGTTGTTGTTGTTGTTGTTGTGGTGGTGGTGGTGGTGGTGGTGGTGGTGGTGGTGGTGGTGGTGGTGGTGGTGGTGGTGGTGGTGGTGGTGGTGGTGGTGGTGGTGGTGGTGGTGGTGGTGGTGGTGGTGGTGGTGGTGGTGGTGGTGGTGGTGGTGGTGTGAAACTTATAACCCCGGACAAGGCCGGGTATTACTTTCGCACAATATTTAATTACGATCGATTCGAACTATATTCATCGTTTTACAGCAAAATTGTATGTTTAAAGACTCTGCTTTACTAAGGGCAGTGACGGTTAGATTTCTGGCGTTTTCTTTAACCCGCCAACGCCGGGTTCACCCTCTTCGACTGCGAAGCAGTCAGTCCACGGGAGACTGTGAAGCAGTCGTCGCCACAGGGCGACTGCGAAGCAGTCAGTCCACGCCTAGACTGCGAAGCAGTCTCCCCCACAGGTCGCCTAAATTTTTTACTTATTCGCTACACGGATTTAAACTTATACCTAAATTTGTTGCTTATTCGCTACAGGGAATGAAACTTATAACCCCGGGCAACGCCGGGTAATCCAGCTAGTGCATAATATATATATATATATATATATATATATATATATATATACAATTACAACTAGAACTATACTTAATTATATGCAGCATATATATATATATGTTGCATATAATTGAGTATAGTTCTAGTTGTAATTGTATAATATATAATTCTAGTTGCTTTGTGTGTATGTATATATATATATATATATATATATATATATATATATATATATATATATATATATATATACATAAAAAAGCAACCATAGAATAATATTATATACAATTATTCACAACAGGCCCAATATAAAATATACTTGGCATGAGTCTGCGCACTAATAGATAGTATATATATTATATATATATATATTGTCAGCCAAGTCATGTGTCGACGTCAACATACAACCATTTGGGTCAAGTCTTTCCCTTCACTTTCAGCTGCACGCATGTAATCACGCTTAATTAGCGTACAAAGAATTAATGAACTGATGCGTGAGTCAGGCACCGACGGAAATTCTGATCATCTTACGACTCCAGCAATTTCATGCCTTTCTTGCATGCTCAGTTGTAGTCTCTGATGCCAGAAAATTAATATATATATATATATATATATATATATATATATATACATGTACTTATACATAATAGTCTTTGAGAATGTCACATGATATGGAAATGTGGTGGATAGCCTATAGCCGGAGGCTCGAGGGGCATTTAACAGTTGCTTACAACTAGATGGCGCTTCAACTGATCAAACTTGTACAAGAGATATATCGAAAATCATCAAGTGCTATAAAATCATCAAGTGCCATAAATCATCAAGTGCCATAAAAGTAGATTAAAAGATCACAGAATACTTTCACACGAAAACTTCAGATTATTTCACTCATTTGTGATGTTCGTCAGGTCAGTCTAGTGCTCGTTGACATGTACTCTAGTGGGAAATTTGTAAGCAAAGTTTTGCACCATAGCTCTCATTTTTACGAAAAAATTTCTAAAACATTTGTCTTCTTTCACAGGAAACCAGTATGGATCAGAGCTACCAGAAAATAATATGACGTCATAGCACATAACCTGTTCAAAAACCAGTGTTGTACAGTAACGAAGTAAAAGTAACGCGTTACTATACTTTAGTAAAAGTTTCAGTAGGGCCTACTTTACTTGTATCACAAAACAAAAATACTTATACTTTTAACGAAGTAAATTTTAAATAAGTTTCAGTTCTTCTACTTCGCTACAATTTGGAACATCCATGGTCATATTTGTCGCCAATGTTTAGATTAAAGAGCATAGACCTTAACAATGAACAACAAACACACTCGATTGAATGAAATGCATTTTAAGAATCTAATTTCTGGAAAGTAAATAAATGGATTGAATTATAGAAACAAGACTAAGTACTTTTGCTATTAAAGTAGACCCTATTATTTGGAAAAATACTTTTTTACTTTTACAAAAATAAAATTTGTGATGAGTTTGGCCAACTTTTAATTTTACTTAATTACGTAAAGTTCTATTTACTTATACTTTTACTTAAGTACGTTCGTCGATACTTTAACACTGTCAAAAACTATCAACTTATATGAAGAGGAAATGAGTAAGGAAAAGTTTTCTAAAATTAAGATTTCTTATATTTGCCTCAAGCTATTCGAATTCTATATGAGCTTCTTTATCTGGACCCGGTCTTTTATTATCATTTTACAGTAATGGTCTTAAAAAGCACTCACTTGATGACAACGCACCATGCATTGAGTGGAATGCGCGATCGACGAGGGTTAATACAGTAATATGAAGAAGAAGAAGAATAAGGAATATGAAGAAGAAGAAGAAGAAAAAGACGAAGAAGATAGAAGAAGAAGAAGAGAAGTAGAAGGGATAAGAGTAGGAGGAGGAGGAGGAGGAGGAGGAGGAGGAGGAGGAGGAGGAGGAGGAGGAGGAGGGCTGGAAGAACAAGATACTCATGTGCTGCTGCTGACGATAATGATAATAATAATTATTATAGTCAAGAAGACGATGTCAATGATGGCGATGATGGTGATGGTTATAATGCTTACGATTGATAACGATAATTAGGACGATGGCGGAGGTGTTGATAATCGTAATGATGACTGCGGCGATCCTCATTCAGAATTATAAGTGTTTAAAACATGACGGCAACTACTGATCAGCTATAAGGGCCCATTGTGACATTATACGAACGTAGAAGGAAGAGATAAGAGTAGGAGGAGGAGGAGGTGGGTGGTAAGGTTGATGCTTTGATGGATGGGAGAATTGCACGTCAACGATGAAACACAATTTTGGAGGACGCAGATAACTACTTTACGAGTGACGGCCAAGTTTGGCGATCAGACTTAGAGAGACTTTAAATTTCTTTGGGCGTGGTTTACGTATGTTTGTAAACGTAGGCCCAAGCAATGCTGGAAAGAGAAACATATACGATAAACTCCTCTGAGAGCAGATTTAGGAGATGCACTAGTAGTCTAGGAGCTAGCTCATGTTTCGTGTGCACTTCAATGTACCCTCATTTTGACCTCACAGGGTTATTATAGGTCATCAACGTGTGTCAAAAAAATTGGTCACATCATCCGCTTATTGATCGCTTAGCCGCCATATTGGATTCAAGATGGCGGAAAAAGGACTTTTTAAATCACTTGTATCTCGGCCACTTCTTATCCGATTTCGACGTCTTCTTTGTTAAATTGTAGGTCTTGATAGGAGCTATCTTTTTGGTCCGTGTGTATTTTTTACTAATTATAGCCGTTTTTGAGAAATTTAGCAAAAACAATTTTTTTTAAAATAAATTTTCTGTATTTTTTACTTTTTGCCACTGAAGGAGTAGAAAATGGGAAAATATTACTCTGACAAAATATAATCAACATTTAATAGGCTTTCAAATGGTAGCATTGAAAGTAATATTATGTTGTGCCATTTTCTTCTAGGATTCAAAATTGATATCCAGTGCAGTGCCATTCGAGTAACCAAGCGTACCTTTAATATGCCTGTTCCACAGCTGTTTTCCATTCGATTTTGAAGTTTTTTTCTTTGAATTGTATGTCTTAATTAGAGCTATCTTTTTGGTTCTTGCATAGATTTTGCTAATTATAGCCGTTTTCGAGAAATTAAACAAAAAATATTTTTAAACAAATTTTCTGTAGTATTACACCAATTTTTCAATCTTTTTTGTTTTTTACGTTAAGGTTCTTATCAGTATTCAGGGCCCTAATGGAGAGGGTACATTTAAACAATGTTATGAAGAAGACACATGACACATCATGTGTTATCTGCCAAAAGAAGGGGGCGACACGCTTCCCGCTTACAGTGAGAATTATGGCAGGAAGAAAATTCAAGAAGCTTCTGTTGTTCTCCGGGATGATATCTTGTCAGAAGTCTCCGAAGATGGTATGTATGGACTGTTAGTAAACGTCCAACCTGAAACGAGCTGATCTGAGCCCCCCCCCCCTAAAGCGTTGTAGCAGACATTCTGAACAATCAAAAGATTCTTCATCTTGGTGCGTGATTTGTATGAATCACGTGAGTTAGGGACAAAATAAACAGTTTTGTACATGCGAAAAAAATGTGCTCTAGATTTTTTAAATGCTAGTTAACTGCTACAGTTTCAATACTATCAAGGTGATGTTTTTGAGAGAGCTTCCACCCTTCAAATTTGTTCATCAATATGTTTCACTCGCACAAGCAAGAAGACAGAATCCCAAATGGTGCTAGCCACAAAGGTCACTGCAGTTACTCTGGTGGAAAAGGCTGAAAGATACTCCGGTTGTTGAGGAATATGCAAAGCAGTTACAGCAAAAATGTCTTTAGTACAATTTCCAATTTAAGGAACAGTTGGCAATGCTTATGATCTAAGAAAATCACTTGATGAGTTTAGAGCCTCTAAACCACAGTTATGGGAAACTTTTACCATCATAATCTGCATCACATTCTGTGAAACGAAAATGTGATTTAGTATTCCAATACATGATGGATAAAGGAAAGCCTCCTTATTGAACATGATTTCGCAAAGTATACACAAAATGACACGATCAAAGAAATTACAGGCATGAAGAAACCTGACCTTGGTGTTAGCTGTCATGAGGTGGAACGACAGAATGATACTCTACTGACTCAAACAGTACAGGAAGCAAACTACTCAAGAACACCACTTCCACCTGAAATGCAGAGAAATGTGCCCATTTCAGGTGCATTGGACTATTTCGACCATAATGAGCATGTTCTATCTGGAAAGGGTAACAGGTAACAGTCATGATACAGTGCTTGTAATTTTTCAGAACAAACTGATGGTGTTGGTCACCCAAGTCATCAGCACAATCTAGCCACTTTGGCAGACTTCCAAAAATGGGTCTCTCCAGGGACGATTGCCTTGCCATGCAGGAACTACTCCACTTTCGTAAACTTTGCATGCTTGGTAAAGTTTCAGTAAAGTTGCTTTGTTCCAGCTGAGAGGACAGAGGATCTTAACACAACAAGTGAGGCAAAAGAAATCATGGATAAAATACGGTTTTTTGGTAGATTCTTTCACAGCAAAAAACTTTCCTTTCAAGAAAGAGACTGACAAGCAAATCGTCCCATCATACAGTGCATTCAGCAGTCGAACCTCAAGTCAAAGTTTACCACTCACAAACCACAGCGTCCACTCCTATAATACCACACCCTGCAACTGCTTATAACACAATATATACGGTACTTGCATGAAAAACTTCCAGGATTGCTTACTGCAAGTGAGACAACCATTTGGTGCTCTCTGGTGTGGCAAAAGAGCTGCAACTGCTTCTGTCCCAAGAATTTACCAACCTTTTTGTTGGTCTCTCGGTTTCCATTCTGCTAAAGAAGTATATGCCTGCATTGGTGCATATCTATCAGACAGTGTCGCTGACAGTATTATAACAGAACCTGGTGTCTGGTCCTGTAATAGTTCAGACCACTCTTGCTGGAAGCTGTGCACGGTCCTTTAGAAGTCAGTTTATGTTAGATGAGGCAATGGAAAGGCTACTGTGGATAGCATTCATGGAATGTAATGAAATCCTACTGGGGCAAGAATTAGTGGACTCTGGTTTCTCTACAGGAAGCTGTTACATCAAAGGATCCATAGAAAACACATCATTAAACCAGCGTTGTCAATGAAGATCTTCACGTTCTACAGAGTCAGATGGCTGAATATGTTGCACAAGGTGTTAACAAAAGTGTTCTATTTAAGTTTTGGTATCAGTTCATCATTGCCTTTATTCCAATACTCCGAGACCCCACGTGATGTCTTAGAGATGGAAACTGGGAGCTCACGCCAGTTCTGTTGTAAGATCAATACCAATGTTCCTTGGATTTGATAAGATTAATTTCTCATGATTGGGTAGCATAATTCTTCAAGATTGCTTGAAGCTGCCAGAAAAGTGTCTTGTTTCTTGTGTAAGTGAAACATATTGATGAACCAAATTGTTCAATCAACATTGTCTTCATCGGGCGATTTGAAACATACATAAATCTCCAGAAAGATACTAATTAAATTATTAAACTTCTCT
Organism: Allolobophora icterica; assembly: GCA_963556255.1. NCBI lineage: Eukaryota > Metazoa > Annelida > Clitellata > Crassiclitellata > Lumbricidae > Allolobophora > Allolobophora icterica. The sequence continues at coordinate 23,396,774 of OY744610.1, forward strand.
CTTGAGGAAGATTATACTGTAATCTGTTGTTTCAAGTTGCACTATGGCGATTATATCTTTAAATCCATTTTTAATATAGTCATCAGGGCTCTCTGTCTTCGGTTCATTATCTGTTTGAAATTCAGTATATACCTGTTCATGCACCTCTTGTGAGACATAATGTCACCAGCAAAAACGTACTTATCATGTTGAAGGGTGGAAGTTTACTCAGAACATCATCTTGATAGTATCAAGTAACATTTAAAAATCTAGAGCGAAGATTCTCGCATATAAAAAACTGTTTATTTTGTCCATAACTCACGTGATTCATACAAATCACGCACCAAGATGAAGAATCTTTTGATTGTTCAGAATGTCTGCTGCTACAACGCTTTGGGGGGAGGGGGGCTCAGATCAGCTCGTTTCAGGTTGGACGTTTACTAACAGTTCATACATACCATCTTCTGGGACTTCTGACAAGATATCATCCCGGAGGACAACAGATGCTTCTTGAATTTTCTTCCTGCCATTATACTCAATGTAAGCGGGAGGCTTGTCGCCCCCTTCTTTTGGCAGATAACACATGATGTGTCATGTGTCTTCTTCATAACATTGTTTAAATGTACCCTCTCCATTAGGGCCCTGAATACTGATAAGAACCTTAACGTAAAAAACAAAAAAGATTGAAAAATTGGTGTAATACTACAGAAAATTTGTTGAAAAATATTTTTTGTTTAATTTCTCGAAAACGGCTATAATTAGCAAAATCTATGCAAGAACCAAAAATATAGCTCTAACTAAGACATACAATTCAAAGAAAAAAACGTCAAAATCGAATGGAAAACCGCCGTGGAACAGGCATATTAAAGGTACGCTTGGTTACTCGAATGGCACTGCACTGGATATCAATTTTGAATCCTAGAAGAAAATGGCACAAAATAATATTACTTTCAATAGTACCATTTGAAAGCCTATTAAATGCTGATTATATTTTGTCAGAGTAATATTTTCCCATTTTCTACTCCTTCAGTGGCAAAAGTAAAAAATACAGAAAATTTATTTTAAAAAAAATTGTTTTTGCTAAATTTCTCAAAAACGGCTATAATTAGTAAAAAATACATACGGACCAAAAAGATAGCTCTTATCAAGACCTACAATTTAGCAAAGAAGACGTCGAAATCGGATAAGAATTTGCCAAGATACAAGTGATTTAAAAAGTCCTTTTTCCGCCATCTTGAATCCAATATGGCGGCTAAGCGATCAATAAGCGGATCATGTGACCAATTTTTTTGACACACTTTGATGACCTATAATAACCCTGTGAGGTCAAACTGAGGGTACATTGAAGTGCACACGAAACATGAGCTAGCTCCATGACAATAGGGAAAATCTTAATGCATCCATACACATTGGATAGGTACCACGGGATTGACCAATTATAACCATCTGATAGGACTGTTCTGCAGTGTTTAATGTTATTCTGAATACAAACGTCTTTCGAACATGGACATCCTTCATTCCGAATAGACACTAGATTAACTGAGCGACTTTACGGAGAGCAAGAAGGTCACATCTAAGAAGCCTAAACGAACCGTTAATTAATCTAACCTACTCAAACGACTTAATGTTTGATCAGCTCTACCGATTATCTTGTCTCTTTATGAGCAGAGTTGAATGAGAACTTACACCTTTTAAAAGTGCATTCATGCTAATTTCATGGTAACTGTCAAACAGTTTAAGTCTAAGTAAAGCCTGGCCTATACTAAAGCAGATCGTAGCGGTCTGCATTTGTTGCACAGTGAAAAAGAACGTATTCTTTGTCAACGTCAGAGATATGTGCACGATACGGTGAAAAAGTGCGTGCGTACATCACGGTCTATCTAGCTTAATGGATTGCTAACAGTTACTAGTCTTACACTCATCATGACTCATATATATATATATATATATATATATATATATATATATATATATATATATATATATATATATTAATAGGCCTGTGTTACACATGACAGTCGGGCAGCACAAACAATAATAAAATAAGGCCCCAATTAGGCCTACTAACAACCTCGTAATAGATTTAGACTCTTATACAATAGCCTACAAACTTTTTACACCATACCTTATAAGAGAGGAACTACACCGTCTTTGCAGTGTGTTTGAATAAAACCATCTGGCGTAGTGCACAACAGAACTTGCCAAATCAATCCGGATTCCCACGTCAGCCTTCGTCGACCGGGTTTTTTAGATGTGGCTGATATATTTCTGTAGGAAAAGGTCTGAAAGTACAAGAAATACAATACAAAGCAATTACAATACAAAGAAAATTGTTAATGGCACTTACAATGGAGGACATAGATGGTCTGCACTTTCAAGCTGGGCAACAGGAATCACATTAAGCCCTAAACAGTTATTTTGTGAGAGAAGAACTTAGTCAGAAAGTTGCGAGCATTTGATGAGGTGTCGCGGTCGACTCCTTCGATCGCAACGACGAACCAACGAAGGAACTATTAAAAGATCTTTATTTAAAAATAAAGTCGATTAAGTGTAGAGTAAGTCAACTCGTCTATCAAATATCACAATCGTAGACAGCACACAGGTTGGCTGGTCTCGATTGAACGTTATACGAGCAATGTTTCAACGTTTACAAATCTTCGTCAAAAGGCCCTTAATGTACAGCAGGTCTATCTTATATAGAGTTCTCCCGGATTCCAGAACGTTCTGTGACGTCACTGTACTTTTCCCTGGAAAGCCCTACTGAACACGTATATCCTTGTTGCATGCACCGAATTAATGTTGACAGCTTGCTACAGAATTTTCCGTGCGTTGTAAACAAGCTTGTTGACGCGTCGGTTTTCTTCCCTTGATGCATGCACCCGCGTAGACCACGACATTCCCTCCGCCCTCAGATGATGACACGTCTTCAGCACCATCCCGAACGGGTCATCACAATCAAGCCGGGCCTCCAGACTCCATCTCGATACAGCATATACAAACAAAACAAAACACATCAGTTAGTCAATTTATCTATACAATTTGCGGGCTCGATCCTTGTGTGTCGGGCCATTTCCCCCCTTCACCATCCGAGTCACAACCGAGAGAGGAAATCAGCCACCGTGTTCTGACGTCCAGGACGATATCGAAAGTCCACGTTAAACTCTTGCAATGCTAACGCCCAACGAGTCAGTTTCGCACTCTTAGGGCTTGCATCTGTGAGATAAGACAAAGGATTATGATCTGAATAAATGATTATCTTTGATAAGAATATCCATGACTTGAATCGTTTAAGTGCCCAAATTACTGCGAAAGCCTCTCTCTCAATTGTAGACCAATGCATATGTGTATCTGTAAGTTTAAGGCTAGCAAAAGCAATTGGTTTTTCTTGACCTTCTTCGGTCCACTGAAACAAGCAACACCCGACCGCGGTGGCACTTGCGTCAACACTTAAACCAAATTCCTTAGTGAAATCAATGGTATGCAACTGTGTAGCTTTACTGAGATCATCCTTTAACTTATCTAGTGCTTCTTGATGCTTTTGCTCCCAAGGCACCTTCGTAGGTATGTTATCTCGTGTCAAATCAGTTATTACCCGTGCTTTTTCAGCTAAAGCAGGTATAAAATTTCGAAAGTAACTGAAAAAACCCATAACCCTTCTAACGTCTTTCTTTGTTGTTGGAGGATGGATATCATTGATCGTAGCGATCTTACCTGGATCAGGTTCAATACAACCTGACCCTACTATATGGCCAACAAACTTTATTTTGTTTTGTGCAAAATTACATTTTCTTAAATTCAAAGTGAGTCCTGCTTCCTCAATAGTTTGCAAGAATTTCTCTAGATGTTCTAAATGGTCATTCCAATTCATTGAAACCACTGCCATATCATCGACGAATGGTTCGGTAAAACTTCGCACTGGATGTAAAACTTGGGTCATAGCACGAATAAAGGTATTGCTAGCGGACTTAAGTCCAAACGGCATTCTTGTGAACTCAAAAAGTCCTGCATCACATACAAATGCCGTAAGCCATCGATGTTCTTTCCGAACTGGAATTTGCCAATATCCCGATTTCGCGTCGAAAACACTAATAAACTTTGCCCGTCCCACCTTTTGTAAGATGTCAGCAATGTCTGGGGTCGGGTAACAATCACCTAGAGAATATTTGTTAACATGGCGATAATCAATTGCCAATCGAACGCCATTTTGACCTTTGGGCCCCTTTAAAACGCAAACTACCGGACTGGCCATTTCACTTTTCGATGGTCGAATGATGTCTAATGCCAACATTTCTTCTATCTGGCGTTGTACTTCAGGTTTAAGTAGCTCAGGTACTTTATATGCCCTTAAACGCTTAGGAGTGAAATCATGAGTTATCTTAATTTCATGTTCTAATACTGGACAATACCCAGGTTTATCCACAAATACTGCCGAGTGCCGATCCAAAACTTCAAAAAGTTGCTTCTGTTCCTCTTGCGAAAGATGCGCTATAATCAGAGGATCAATTCGCTTACTCGGGCTTATTTGTTCACGTTCTTCCTGATCTACAACCTCTACTATACCAAATTCTTCATCTTGATCAACAATTACTGAACAGCTATTGATCATCGCTTGTTCGAGTCGTTCATGGTATCGCTTGATCTTATTTGCGTGTAAATGTCTTTGTTTTCCCTCTATTTCTACTATATAAGAATATGGGGATTTAACCTTGACTACGGTAGCAGGTCCTTGCCATCGACTATAAAATTTAGAACTACCAAAATCTGGTGCTAATACTGCTACTTTATCTCCAACTTCGTATTTTCTGTCAGTACTACGCAAGTTATAATAATCTGCATACCGCTTTGTTTCTATATCACTATAGTAATCTGCACAAACTTTCGCGAATTCGAGGTTTTCCTTCAGTGATTGGAGATACTCTTCGGGTGATTTACCTAAGTTAAGAGGTACTTTTCGTTCGCCAGCCCACGATTCCTTCAACACACTAAGTGGACCCCGAGGAAGAGTTCCATAAACCATAGTGAATGGCGAAATATGAGTCGTGCCTGAAGGTTTTTCTCTAAGGCTCCACAAAACAAACGGTAACAATTGGTGCCATCCACGAGGATCAGATTGAGCAAGCTTAAAGATCATGGTTTTCAAGCTTTGGTTGCATCTTTCAACCAATCCAGCTGCCTCAGGATGTCCAGGGGTATTAAATCTGGGACTACAACCCATTCGCCGCAAGAATTCTTTCGTCAAACGACTGGTAAAGTTGGTACCACAATCAGAACTGATGATCCTTGGAATAGAAAAAGTTGTAAAAACTTGCAACAGAGCTTCACAAACTCCCTTTGCATTCAGCGATCTAAGAGGATACGCCATCGGCCAACGAGAAAATTTGTCCACCAGAACCAAAGCATAATTGTACTGGGGTTTCGATTTGTTGGATTCTCCAGTCACTACCATAGGGCCAATACAATCCATATTTAGATGGTTAAAACAGAGTTCATCCGCCCTCGGAATAGGAGTGATCGGGACTCGATCTGCCACTTTAACTGGAGTTCTTAGTTGACAAATTTGACAAGACGCACAATATTCGCGAATCCTCTCATCCATTCTTGGAAACCAAAAGTTTAATTTGATCCTGGCTCTCGTTGCCTTAAAAGCCATGTGCCCAGCACATGGGGCATCGTGTGCTACTCGCAAGACAACCTCGATTCTATCTTCCGGTAAACATAATTGATTAACCTTATGTCCCATAATTTCCCCTTTGTGGTACAGGAGGTTATTATCTATAAAGAAATTATTTTTATTCTGTCTCGCTTGTTGCCAGCAAGATATAAGATTGTGACAATTCTGTTGCTCACGCAATAAAGTATCATTATTCGCTACTCCCTCATCAGACTTGAACTCTGTTGACTCAACATCAAGAAAATTATCTGAATCATCAACTAGTTGCTCCTGAGAATATTCATTCACTTCTGACGGCAAGGATTCGTTGCTGTTACTTTTCTCGATATTAACTTCTAAGTTATCTTCTTCTGCCCCTTTATTTATTTGTACACATCGATCTACGCCAGCTACCATCACTACATATTGCGAACTATCCCTTAATAGGTCCACAACATGGGGTGTCAAAATAACCCGTTCATTTAGTTCAGGGACTACAGCGAACATGACGCACAAAGATGGCGCAATGTTCGTCGTTCCTTCCATTGAATTAGCTAATTTCATTTGTAGGTATACTACATCTGCCTTACATCCTTCTCCCTGAAAACCAATTATATTAATCCGTTTAATCACGGGTAAGTTTAGTGACTCAATTAATTTCTTATCAATACAACAAATTTCTGCTCCTGAATCAGATAATGCTGGCTGAGAAGGGAGATCTTCAATCTGTACATTGATATACGACCTCTCGTGTAATCCATCAATACTATTCTCGTATACCCTTACAGCAATTTCCAACCCTATTGGTTTAGAATTATCCAATAAATTCCCTTGCTTTACTTGTTCAGGTATCTCATGCAACACGTTGACCTTCTCAACACATGAGTCGATCACTTCTTCAGTTGGGTTCCCAAATATACAAGTACTCACCTTTTTAGAACTTGGTTTGGTCTGGCACTCCCTTGCCATATGACCCTTCTGATGACATAGGAAACAGAGACCCTTTACCTTGGCCTCCTCCTGAGACACCCTCGCACCTATCTTGGCTTCACCCCTTATTTCCGGTTTGGGAGACTTGGGTTGAGCTGTCTGGTTATTGACTTGAACATGTGGTTGACCTTTCGTCCAATTGTTATACTTCGGTGTCGGATGACTACGGCATACTAAGTCATTCCCACCATCATGCGACGCTACATAAATGTCAGCCGCATTAGCTATGTCTTCACAGCTCAACCACTCCTCTTTTTCTTGGGCCAAGATATAATCTAAACAAGCCTTCGACAAGGACTCCTTAAGCCGATCCGCAACCAATAAACTTACAAGTTTATCAAACTCATCAGTTATCTTTCTACTTTTCAAATAATACATAAGAGCCACACGCAATTTGGATGAATAGATCGTAAATGATTCGTCCGATGCTTTGTGCAACGACCAAAATCGGGCTCTAAGATTTGAAGGGCTTATCTTAAACTCCCTTAGCAAAAACTTGTAGTCATGGAGCTGTGCCTCAGTAAGGCGCATGGTTAATGCCTTAGCTCTTTCACTTAAAATGGCTAGCAATAATTTTGCTCTAACATCTTCATCCACCTCATACACATTAAACAAACCATCCAAGTGATCAAAGAAACCTGGAATTTCTATAGGGTCGGAAGGAAATTTCCAAAGAATATTCTTAAGGGCATCACTATAACGCTTAGTACGACTTGCTAAAGAATCTCTAACATTTCGTTCTTCCTGCTTTTCCTTCCTCTCCCTTTCTTCTTTCTCTTTCCGTTCCTTCTTTTCTCTTTCTTCTTTCTCTTTCCTTTCCTTCTTTTCTTCCTCTCTCCTCTTTTCCTCCCTTTCTTCCTTCTCCTTCCGTTCCTCCCTTTCTCTTTCTTCCTTCTCCTTCCGTTCCTCCCTTTCTCTTTCTTCCTTCTCCTTCCGTTCCTCCCTTTCTCTTTCTTCCTTCTCCCTTTGTTCTTTCTTTTCTTCCTCTCTCCTCTTTTCCTCCCTTTCTTCCTTCTCCTTCCGTTCCTCCCTTTCTCTTTCTTCCTTCTCCTTCCGTTCCTCCCTTTCTCTTTCTTCCTTCTCCTTCCGTTCCTCCCTTTGTTCTTCATATTTACGGATTTCGAACTCCAGACGGCGCTTCTGCAGCTCGTAATCCACTCCTGTTGGAGATATTGGACTACCCTTAAATTCCTCTTCCTCTTTTCCAATCTCCATGGCCCATTCTTCCATTAATTGATTTCGATCCCATGACATAACATCATCTTCGTCCCTTCCTGCCTTCATAAGATACACCCTAAGGCGCTCAGACGACATTTTGCGAATATTCGCTTGCATCTCTGTTGTCAACGCTTCCATTTTTACAAACAGTCAGTCAACAACAATCAACAAAAAAAAAACAGACACCACGCGGCAAACCCGCCACACAAAAGGAAAATTCCACAACCCAAAGTGCAACTATGCAGTATCCAAAGAAGTACACTCGCCAAGTACGCAAAAACTATACAAGCTCACGCAAGTCTGGCCTCGATCACAACAATGGATCAAATTTCAAAGAAATAATCAGCAGATATTGAAAGAGAAATAATGGCTGCCTCCCACTCGGCTGCAACTCCACTCTCTTTTCTCCTTCTCAGCCACGACAACACCTAGGATCTTACCCGTATGTTGACTGCTGTCTTCTGCTGTCTCAGCCGAACGACGCACTTCGTCCGTCCGACTGTCGTATGCCGATTCACCCGTCTCCCACGGTAGAAAGGCGTCTCGATCCGCTCGCTGTCTGGAACAGACCGTCTCTTGATCCTCCGGGTTGACTCCTTCCTCCGCCGGCTCGCGTCTTCTTCACCGGATCCAACACCGATGATCCCACGTCTGACACCAATAATGTCGCGGTCGACTCCTTCGATCGCAACGACGAACCAACGAAGGAACTATTAAAAGATCTTTATTTAAAAATAAAGTCGATTAAGTGTAGAGTAAGTCAACTCGTCTATCAAATATCACAATCGTAGACAGCACACAGGTTGGCTGGTCTCGATTGAACGTTATACGAGCAATGTTTCAACGTTTACAAATCTTCGTCAAAAGGCCCTTAATGTACAGCAGGTCTATCTTATATAGAGTTCTCCCGGATTCCAGAACGTTCTGTGACGTCACTGTACTTTTCCCTGGAAAGCCCTACTGAACACGTATATCCTTGTTGCATGCACCGAATTAATGTTGACAGCTTGCTACAGAATTTTCCGTGCGTTGTAAACAAGCTTGTTGACGCGTCGGTTTTCTTCCCTTGATGCATGCACCCGCGTAGACCACGACATGAGGCATAGAGAATTTCGAATGGTTAGATCAACTACTGCGAATGAGCGACGCCCAAAGACAGAAACAACATACTTTCAAGAAGATTCTGATCAAATACAGAGCTACGATCGCCCTTTCCACTGAGCGACGACTGTGAAACATTGGCTGAAATAAGGATGACATAAGATTTGCACATCCTTTCGGCACGAGAAGTGAAACCTTGAAAATGGAATCCAGAGTGAAGAAAGAAAAGTTGGTGTGATATGGGCTCGGTTCAAACTGAGCGGTATGCAGTCAGGTAGGCAGGGGCGGCGCCAGACACTTTTTGTAACCAGGGCATAGCTAGGGCAGTCATGCAAGTAACCAGGGCAGAGGGCGGCGATTCATGGCGAGCGTGGTAGCTGTTTTTCCTGAGACATTCATTGTTTTGTAGGTTGTATATTTTTCAGCACTGGAGCGATGTTCTTCGGAGTACGTGTTGGAGAAATGCGTTTGACTTGTTATCCGACCCAGTGCATCTGTTCCAGGCACGAAAACCACTGTGACTAAACACTTGATCCTTGCGTCGTTCTTGTGATTCATGACAAAATGACGACAATAGAAGCAATAAGCAGAATCATTCACTTTTGAGTATTTCAACTAGCTGTACAGCTTGAACCACGTGTAATTAAATCGCCGCTATGTCGTCCCAATTACGTGACTCGGATAGGTTCTTATATATTATACAGTTGCTTTGGGCCATCATCCACTGACTGCGATAGATCCCTTGGACCGGGTGCGACCGGGTGACAGGACTGAACTTGCACAGGTGGTCCTAGTACGTCATCAGCATGTTCATCGCCAAGCTCGCTATCTTTGTCACTTTCACTTAAATTAAAATCAATGTGAGAGTCCAAGGTTTGAAAGGATGCGTTGGCAACAGGACTATCTTCATCTGTGGCTCCTTCGCATGTCAACTCCACGTATTGTGTGTCTACAATCGCCCAACGCAAAAGTATATCGATTTGTCATAGTAGGCCTATTGTATGGATAATTCATGCAGTAATAAGTTTATATGCGTGGAATGTATGGATGGGATGAACGGGCTCGAACCATATGTATTCATATTTATATGTGCTGCCGTGACTGCCTATCTATGACTGCAACTAAATGGCTACTTTTCAGTATGGATCCTCGTGTGCATTAGCAAGCTGCCATCCTGTGTGAACTATTTATGGCAGTGATTACAGATTAATGGTTTCTCTCCAGTTAGAATCCTCATGTGTGTTTGCAACTTTGCAATTTGCGGTCATATCATTAGCCTAACTGATTATTGTATTTGCATTCAATTCAATTTCTTCAGTTCAATTCAACTTTATTGATCCGAATTCAATGCAAAAGTACAGTAGGCACCATTCGGAATGTAACACTTTCCGGATACAACATTGATTATAAGTTAAACTAAATGGCATTTCTTCTCCACTCCAGTAATTGCAGTTAGATATAATATGAGTACGCCAAAGTCCTGACAGCCACGTTGTGGTGGGGAATCTATATTATAGGTTGATACTGGTATCTCTTTCAAGTTTCAAATGATATTTTTATTAATGAAATTAATTCATTCATTTTATGAATAGAATTGAAAATGCAGATTTGCGTTACTTTAGCAACTTTACGACTATTTTCACGCAATATGATGCCATAATCACGTACGGTACATTCAGATTAAACGAATAAAGAATCGGGCGGCGACGCCGGGGTGTAGGACGTTGTTAGGTTGGCATTTCTATGCTTTGCTTTAAATTACTTACCGTCGTCGGAAGGTAAACGCGGACGTTTCGGATTCGGTTTCTTCAGATACCGATTCATTTTAACGGTATCGATCACTCAAACTTTAAGGATTAAGTAGCAAGATTATCAAGATATCGAATAAAAAATAATTAAAAATTACGATGATCGATGATAATGGATAGATCGCGTTTTGAATGACGTCATTGTGTTGAGTATTATGACGTTTTCGAATGCGCAGACTCAGAGCGTGGACTTCGGACCCCGATATTATATTAGAAGTCGTTGCTTCGGACGGAGTCACGGAGGGAACAGTAAGTAAGTAATGCTGTTGAGGCAAAGCAGGTCTTTACATTTACATTTAACTCACTCAATATAACGAATTATAGCGCCCATATTTTAATAGTTTTCTAAGAATATAAAAAATACGCTCCGAACAAATTCGGGACAGGGTAAAAATACTGGCAGGGCAACGACCAGGGCAACGACCAGGGCAACGACTTTTTTACCAGGGCATATGCCCTGGCTCGCCCTGGTGTAGCGCCGCCTCTGCAGGTAGGCCTATACGGAATTGCAGCAGTCGAGTCAGCGTGTTTTGGCCTATCAGCTGACTATACTGTTCTCAGCGATGCCGAGTGCAGCCCAGAGCAAAGCTGTCACACCATTCTCAGGTGAGATGAAACGAGGTTGTTAGTAGGCCTAATTGGGGCCTTATTTTATTATTGTTTGTGCTGCCCGACTGTCATGTGTAACACAGGCCTATTAATATATATATATATATATATATATATATATATATATATATATATATATATATATATATATATATATATATATATATATATATATATATATATATATATATATATATATATATATATATATATATATATATATATATATATATATATATATATATATATATATATATATATATATATATATATATATATATATATATATATATATATATATATATATATATATATATATATATATATATATATATATATATATATATATGAGTCATGATGAGTGTAAGACTAGTAACTGTTAGCAATCCATTAAGCTAGATAGACCGTGATGGATGTTAGAGAGAGCACGTTTTGGATGTTAGAGAGAGCAGATCCTACATGAAAAGTCGATCAAAACTCCGAGGTCACAAACAGTACCAAAACTAGCTTAATTAGTCCTTCTCATGCAGGTCTGCACATCGAGGAACGCATCTACTCCGTTAGTCTATAATTGGAAGAATGAGCTTGTTTCATTGTTTCTGTTGCTATAAGTGGGTTGCAAGTCCACCGCGGAACCCTCCTCCTTTCTCCTGGCTTTGGACAGGGTCAAAAATTACGATAGGAAACTCAGCTGTCTAGAGTCAGTGCTTTAATTATTGTCAAAAAGAACTGCGGAGGTTGAAAATGTACAGATTAATTACCAAAGTGCACGAACGCAAGTCATAATCTAATAGCTGATATGTTGCACACGACACAACTGACGACTTATGAGATAGGTTAGTTTTCTGACACCCCTAACATCTGTTCAGTTACTCAGATGAGAGGGTTAGAGGAACTAGACGTTTAACCACCCTAACCTCGACAATTTGAGACATTATCGACAGAGAAGGTGATAGATTGGTGAATTGTGAGACCTTTTGGAAAGGTAAAGAGGAGTTGAACCTGATAATTGTAATTAATGGATGTTTTCAAATATAACCGACAATGTATGTGATGTACAGATAAGGAATATTTTCAGACCCTAATACATTTCTTTGGCAGCTGTTCGATTCATGATTGAACATTTCCGTTATATGTGAATGTATTTGAATGTATCGTAGGCCAATTATAACTATAGGAACCTCTCAAAGACGCTTGAACATAGCTAACAGATCAAATGAGCCTAATGAATGAATAGCTATCTAGCAGGAATCTAAGGAATAGGCAGGGCTCTAGTGGTAAAATTATAGGTGAGTACACGCTACCGGTTAGTTTTCCTAAACAAATCAGAGGTGAGTATACGCTACAGTATTTTGTGAGTATAAGCTTAGTATTTTAAAATAAATAAATAAAACTATTTTGTGAGGCGAGTAATCGGTCTGTTGAGGTGAGTTCAGTATACACGCTCTATACTCGCGTATACCCTCGACTATATACAGCCCTGGGAATAGGTATATAACAGATCTCAGAAAATTAAGGCATAGATTTCTAACAGATCTAAGCAACCAAAGGAATAGGTAACTCACAGATCTAAGGACCTAAGGAATAGCTATCTAACAGGAGTCTAAGGAATATATGTATATAACAGATCTAAGGAACCTTTAGGAATAGCTATCTAACAGGAATCTAAGGAATAGGTATAAAACAGATCTAGGGAACCCAAGGAATAGTTTTCTAACAGATCTAAGCAACCAAAGGAATAGGTAACTCACAGATCTAAGGACCTATGGAATAGCTATCAAACAGGAGTCTAAGGAATATATGTACATAACAGATCTAAGGAACCTTTAGGAATAGCTATCTAACAGGAATCTAAGGAATAGGTATAAAACAGATCTAAGGAACCCAAGGAATAGTTTTCTAACAGATCTAAGGAACCTAAGGAATAGGTAACTCACAGATCTAAGGACCTATGGAATAGCTATCTAACAGGAGTCTAAGGAATATATGTACATAACAGATCTAAGGAACCTTTAGGAATAGCTATCTAACAGGAATCTAAGGAATAGGTATAAAACAGATCTAAGGAACCCAAGGAATAGTTTTCTAACAGATCTAAGGAACCTAAGGAATAGGTAACGCACAGATCTAAGGACCGTAAGTAATAGCTATCTACAGATGTATGGAACACAAGGAACAGCTATCCAAAAGAGCCAAGGAACCTAAGGAATACATATCCCGCAGATCTAAGGAACGTAAGCAATAGCTATCTCAAATATCCAAGGAACCCAAGGAAAACCTTTCTAACAGAAATAAGAAACCTAAGGAAAACCTATCTAACAGATCTAAGGAACCTAAGGAAAACCTATCTAACAGATCTAAGGAACCTAAGGAAAACCTATCTAAAAAATCTAAGAAACCTAAGGAAAACCTATCTAAAAAATCTAAGAAACCTAAGGAAAACCTATCTAACTGATCTAAGGAACCTAAGGAAAACCTATCTAAAAAATCTAAGAAACCTAAGGAAAACCTATCTACCTGATCTAAGGAACCTAAGGAAAACCTATCTAAAAAATCTAAGAAACCTAAGGAAAACCTATCTAACTGATCTAAGGAAATCTAAGACAACCTATCTAGGAGATCTAAGGAACCTAAGGAAAACCTATCTAACTGATCTAAGAAACCTAAAGAAAACCTATGTAACTGATCTAGGAAATCTAAGAAAACCTATCTAACTGATCTAAGGAACCTAGGGAAAACCTATATAACAGATCTAAGGAACCTAAGGAAACCTATCTAACAGATCTAAGGAACCTAAGGAAACCTATCTAACTGATCTAAGGAACCTAAGGAAACCTATCTAACTGATCTAAGGAACCTAAGGAAAACCTATCTAAAAAATCTAAGAAACCTAAGGAAAACCTATCTAACTGATCTAAGGAAATCTAAGACAACCTATCTAGGAGATCTAAGGAACCTAAGGAAAACCTATCTAACTGATCTAAGAAACCTAAAGAAAACCTATGTAACTGATCTAGGAAATCTAAGAAAACCTATCTAGCAGATCTAAGGAAAACCTATCTACAAAATCTAAGAAACCTAAGGAAAACCTATCTAACAGATCTAAGGAACCTAAGGAAAACCTATCTAACAGATCTAAGGAACCTAAAGAAAACCTATCTAACTGATCTAGGAAATCTAAGAAAACCTATCTAGCAGATCTAAGGAACCTAAGGAAAACCTATCTAAAAAATCTAAGAAACCTAAGGAAAACCTATGTAACTGATCTAGGAAATCTAAGAAAACCTATCTACCAGATCTAAGGAACCTAAGGAAAACCTATCTAACAGATCTAAGGAACCTAAAGAAAACCTATGTAACTGATCTAGGAAATCTAAGAAACCTATCTAACTGATCTAAGGAACTGAAGGAAAACCTATCTAACTGATCTACGGGACCTAAGAAGTAGCTAGCTATCTGGCTAAGTAATCTAAAGAATGACGATCTAACAGGTCTAAAGAGCCCAAGGAATAGCTATAGGAATAGCTTAGCTCTGGACTGCACCTGGCATCGCTGAGAACAGTAGAGTCAGCTGATAGGCTAACAGGTCGAAGTAACCTAAGGTGTGGTCATCTAACATGCAGATATAAGGAAATTAAAGAATAGTTTTCAAATATATATAAGGAATCTAAGACCTCTTAATTTTCTCGATGTCCTACCTTTTCTTTTTCTTTGGATTTAAGGTGTGTTTATATCTTAAGCTACAACGTCGAACAGGAATGTTTCTGTTCAGACTGAAGAACTCCGATATACATGTATGCGACGCCATAGATCCTCGACGTGTTCGCTGCTCAATCTCCTCTATATAAATACAATGTTTGATACGATTGATCAGCATATCTTAATCACGCGTCTTGAAGCTTCTTATGACCAACGATCTCTGGACTGGCTTCACTCCTATCTGGATGGACCGACAATGATGGCTACCATAGACTGAGATTGCATTACTTGAAAGTCAGTCAATCAATCGGAATTGTATAGCGTCCCATCAAGATCCCTACTCAGAGCCGCTCAAGAAAGTCAGTTGCATCGGTGTCCTGTAATTATTATGGCTCAGTACTTGGGCCGCTTGATTCCATCCTATACACATGCAGCCAATCTGTCCGAACTCATCACTGAGTAGGCTACACGGGGACCTTTAATAGCGTGGCCCCAAGTGCGTAACTTTGCCTCACAAATTGGTTATAGGCCTAATCAGTCCTCTCCTCCTCCGGTTTCAACTACAACAAGGTTGGTGACGTAACCAATTTATGCAACACAAAACAATAAGTATGCAAGAGTAGACCGCCGCTAATAATTGTCGTTACTTGAACTTGCTTCAAACAAGAATAACTCCGTCATGTCGCAAAAATTTCAGCACATAGCAAGTGGTGGTGATCGGACTCCACCGTCACCATACAGTACAAAGTTACGCCATTTAAACGGGCAGCGATGGTCAAGGATCTCACCCGATCAACTGAAAAACGAGCACGGTCGAGGCCACGCGGCTGCTGTAGAAAACGCGTTCATTTATATTTTGCTCTGGGATTGCTGATCCGTTAGTACGCCGCTGACGTATCATTGTACTCAACCTGCCATCCAGCTGACTATTGACTTCCACGCGGGCTAATTTAGCAGAACATAGCCATGAACGTGTCCAAACCACCTGATGGCGACTTCAAATAAATAAAGGGTTGCTCTGCATGACTGGGCCGCATAAATAAAACGTGGCAGTGATTGTCCCGAGTGAACTAGGCCTAGCGCTTTGAGAGGTAGGCCTACCACATTAAGTGTCTTGATAACATGCATAGGTATACATGGGCAGTTACCTTCACAGTTTATGCCTGTAAGCCTAGGCCTACTCCTCACTGTATCCTTACATGAACACCAAGCCCAAGGTGTAGAATTCCGTCGTTGAATGCTAGATTGGTGACGTCCAGATAGTGAATCATAATCGTTATTGTAAACTGGCCAACTCAGACATTAGACGATAATACTAAAAGTCTTTTAATTATTATTTATATATTAATATTATTAGTCACAGAAGTATTAATTTTAAGAAAGACTCATAATAGCAAGAGCTGTTTATTTCACCCATGACAACAATGATGATGGAATATTTGGGTCTATTTATAGAAGTAGGCCTGTATGTTGTATTTAGCAGTGCAATAGGCTGAGGTTAAAGCTTAATCGATGCGCAGTGAGTGAGATATAGGCCTACAAGTCTTTGTGCAGATTTACTGTGAATTTCAAGTGACATACAATGTCACGATAATTTTAGAAGATCTAAGCCCAATTATATAGTCAAATAGAAGGTCGTTACGACAGTATAATGCTAAAGATAGCCTCAATTTACAGTAGGCCTGTAAGGCTGTAACACGAGAAATACCATACTTAGTGAAATCTCGAATCGAACGATAGGCCTAAGTTTCATTTGCTCATATACTGTTTAGTGAATAACAAGATATATAATTTTATGCTCAATGGAGTTTTGCTGTCAATAGAGGCTTACATCATACCGTCCATGGCCCAACCATATATATGCCTATAGTCTACTCCAGACAATAAGCTTATCGGTCGTTGAACCGCAGCAGCTGCTATGGTTAAGCTGTAGGTTACAGTAGGAGTTTTTCACAGTTGACAGCATGTAATTATTTTGAAAACTCACCATATCTATTATTTGAAAAATGAACAGAGTCGACGACATAGGCCAGGGATGGCGAACCTATGGCACGCGTGCCCAAAGTGGCACGCGTTCATATTTTTTGGGCACGTGGAATTCAGAGCGTCCACCAAAATTTCAAACTTAGAAATACAAAATCCTTGTAGGAATCCACATTTTCTTGTCTGAAGGACGTTATTTTAACACCATTCAAAAACAATCTTTGAAATAATGTCTTTAATTCATTTATTCTACGCTTTGTTAACTGAAACATACAGTCGCCATAGAAAAAGTTTTACATCTAAATTTACTGTCTTATCAGTAAGCCCACGTTACCGAGAATCTTGCTGTTAAACGTTTGTTTTATCTATGTTGACGTGGCCCGTGCTAAGTAGGCCTACGCTGCCAAGCCCGCCCTAATGACCTCAGCTTCTTGCAGTTGCCACGTGTGACCTATGAAGTTTGGTTCCCAGCCGTTCATCTTAGCAAAATTCTCTTTTGGCTCAGAGCAACTGCAGTTACTCTTCGACTTGTTTTTTATCAAGGAGATCAGCTGAGGTTTGACACACAAAAATACGCCACGTGCACAATATTAAACCTTACCAGCTGCTAGCCATATTTCTATATACACATAAGTTTTATACACGTGTAATTGCAGTATATATTAGCGTCACCTAGCGACAGTTTTGGCAACTGTTCACTGAAGCTCCCATTATCAGAGCAGGAGCAAATGCATAATTATGATTTATCACCATCGCAATGCACTTCATGAGATAAGATGGCTTACTTGGTATAACACTCGTTAATATTCCTCCGAAGAAGTTAATGAGGACTGGTGCTATAGGTGTCGCCAGTAGGCCTATAATATTACAGACAAAGATCTGTCCTTTATGCTAATCCGAGAGGCAGCCAGTGATATGCAGTGTTAGAGAATTCATTTTCTAGGCCTTGACATAAAATATTATGAGGGCGGGTGGCCAGTCATCTCCCTCGCCGCCTGATCTTCCCACTGACAGTGTACTCGTTATAGCTGAGTTCATTAGGGGGCGCAAGTGAAGCCAAGATACATGTAGCTAAGCATAGATTGTGGATAGGAAATAGGCCAACACATATTTCCACTGTCATTGCATATTCGAATCCAAACAATTCATGCGCTACAATTACTCATGAAATTGCCTGTATCTGGTCTCTAAAAAGCAAGCTCTTCAAGTTATAGGCCTACTATCCCTGTTATACTCCTGTACCACCCCACGACGAACACCACCAACGATTTCCACCTCAGCACCATGCTGTGTCCCGACTTGACCCTCCCGGATTCTGACCTGGCCAAAACGGACCAAGCAACCTGCATTTGCGGACTTCATTTTATATAGCGCCGATCTTTAAGTTGCTGCCTCTGACGCAGCTTTCATGTGGCAGTGACAAATTTCGAAGATTAACATTATATTACATCTTTACAATAATCGCGTCAAACGTTTGAGTGAAGCAGTGAGGAAAAGAAAGTTACTCGTACCTTTTTTTATACACCTTGTAATGAACAAGTCCCGCTTCAACAATTGGTGGCAGATGTTTACGCCGGAATAAAGGAGAAGGACGATGACGTTAATCATCTTCCTTATGACACAGCGCCGTAAAGTGAAACTACAGAGCTACTGAACTTCGTCCATCTGGCATTTAAATCCGACATAAGCCGATACATACTACACCACTGTTTTCCCAAAAGTACTGTCCTTGAGCCGCTCAAGAGACTTTGATCCCTCTGCAGTCGAAGTCGATAACATTTCGACCTCACATCAACTATTCAAGGCACGCACTCGCAAAGTCAGAAGGCGATCGCTTTACTGACTAATTAAGTTACAGCGTCACGTAGAAAGGAGGTGCGGGAAAGAGTAACGATAGGCTGAGAGACAGTGACAGAGACAGAAAAGCAACACAGCGAGACAGAGGGCGGAAGAGATAGTGAGCGCTAATGAGAGGGAAGAGAAAGCGAGAGAGAGGCTTGGAGAGAAAAGTAAATAAGTAAGTAAGTGAGGAAGTGAGTGAGTTGGTGAGTGAGTGAATAAGCAAGTAAGTAAGCAAGTAAGTGAGTACGTACGTAAGTAAATAGATAAATAATAAAATATTAAATAATAAAAATTAAATTAAATTAGATAAATAATAAAATGTATGAAAAGAGATAATTCCGATTAGGGATGCCTAGGCTAGGTTTATACAGAAACCGTCGTTTAAACGTTGATAACAAACCTTTCGAATAAACATCTATCAGATTAGGCTAAACAAAACGAAATAAAGACTATTTATTATCCATGTCTTTAAAATTTCTAGTTTGCTTGACCTTCCGTCACTTCTGATACCTGTATTAATATTTATTAATCTGTTATGAACATAAATAATTATTGATCTGCTATTATTATATTAATCGCACCCAATTGTTGCAGTCGAAAATGTGTGAACTACTAGGAAAGAAAGTAGGCCTACCTTTGTATTCTGACAACGTATGCACCGCTACTGAAAGAGTTTTATCGATTACGTATAGTGTTATGAAATGTAGGCCTAATGTAAATCTCACAATTTCTTAGAGCCACACAGAAGCCATTTGGGAGTAGTCGCTAATTTACTGGGTAGACATCTGATGCCCCAGCACGTGGATATGATGATTTTTCTATACGAAAACTGTCATGACTATGACATCTATAATTATGTATAGCACACATGACCGATAGACCTATTTAAGTTTAGTGTTCTGAACTACGTCCCGAGCG
The DNA here is from genome assembly GCA_963556255.1 of Allolobophora icterica. Lineage (NCBI taxonomy): Eukaryota > Metazoa > Annelida > Clitellata > Crassiclitellata > Lumbricidae > Allolobophora > Allolobophora icterica. The sequence continues at coordinate 23,416,571 of OY744610.1, forward strand.
CCTTGTGCGTGGCTTGCCGGTTAGAAAGACGACCTTAATTCCGCTGCCTGCTTGCCCACATGTAGCCCATAAATAGGGCGTGGTGGCTCAGTGGTAAGTTCGGCGCCTTGTGACCGGAGGGTTGCAGGTTCGAATCCCACTTTAGCCGCTGCGTACGGACCTTGGGCAAGTCCTTCACTCGCAATTGCTCGTGGCGCTTCGGCGTGAAAACAGTATCAAATGCTGTAGTTGGGAGCGCCTCTGAGTAGTAGTAGACTTCGAGAGGCGCTATAGAAATATCCGGAATAAAAAATATGACCCATATTTCGTCCATATATGACCCATATTCCGATATGAGACCCATACAGAGCCCATTAAAAAGCTGGCATGGAAATGGCGTGCAACCTATTCAAACGAGCAGAAGCAACTGCGCATGGTCGAAGCAATTACACGGTAGCTATGTAAAAACGCGTACAATGTACACTTATATCAGCGTTTGCTATTTTTGCCATCTGGTGAACGGCAGAGTTTAAAATATTTTTACTGGCGTCATCTGCTGAATGGCAAAGCGAATTGTCTATATGAGCCCTCTGGTGACAGCTATCTACATTAATTAGAACGTACGTCCCATGCACTTCTGTGAAAGCGGCTCTTGGTTGGCATACTGATCGTGGCTTATTGAAGAGATTTGAATCTCGGATTAGCCCGGTCAGTACACGTGGGCCTTAAAGTGTGTGGCGCCCATTCAATCGGGCAGCAGTGGTGAAAGATAAATTAGCAGGGTCGACCAGCCATACGATCGCTAAATGAAAACGTTCACATTTACATTTACTTACTGATTTACTTTAAATCCATTGGCGTCTGCACATGGGAAAAAGGAGGGGAAATTTGCCCATTCTTGGATTTTTCGCATAAACTTACACCTATTTAAAGAAATAAACCTTTTTATTATTGTGATTACTACAACAACCCCATCACGATTTCAATTCGAAAAGCACTTAATTATTAGGTAAAGTCCTTGACCATTATTTATTTTAAAAGTTGTCACGTGTTCTGCGTTCATGAAATATTCCATGCAAATACTTAATTTTGCTGACCCTATAGAAACTGTGCCCGAACAAAAATTTGGCACGCCCCTACAAAAATTCCTGCAATGCCCATGTTTAAAGCCTTTATAAGTTTACGTCGTACTCCATAGGACTCGTTAGTTACAGGTTACGTTTGATGGAAACAGCTGTCGTTTCTTCTTCAAGTTTATTTGGTAGGCCTACAACTTTACTCTTGACACTAGATATACAAGTGCTTACTCTGATATCCTATAAAAAATGCAGATGGTGAGTTGGGCATTAGCACCTTAACGTCCCTAAACTGTAATTTTGGTTAAACAAACGTTTAAATATTTTCCGTCTCTGGGGGCGTGGTGGCTCAGTGGTAAGTTCGGCGCCTTGTGACCGGAGGGTTGCAGCTTCGAATCCCACTCTAGCCGCTGCGTACGGACCTTGGGCAAGTCGAATCCTTCACTCGCAATTGCTCGTGGCGCTTCGGCGTGAAAATTCCGGCATAGTATCAAATGCTGTAGTCGGGAGCGCCTCTGAGTAGTAGTAGACTTCGAGAGGCGCTATAGAAATATCCGGAATAAATAAATAAAAATGTCGTTACAACGTTTTCAGGGTAAAAAAGCCGATCAGTGGCTCGAAAAGTGTTTAAAAGTTGTGTGAGGCAACTTCAGCCAAGTATAGACCTAAGGTAGATAATACTATACATTATTTCCAATATCAGAGTACATATTATCAACCTATTATTTTATACAGTATGTCCCTATTAATGTTTCCAAAAATGTTTTGTGATCATGCTACTTTCTCGGTGCTAGTGCCACATAGTCAAAAACTTGTGTGAGCATCGGCGTCTTTGGCACCATGGTTTCTGGGCCTCTGGTTTCGCTCCACCCTAATGCGTATCCGTTCAATAATGAAGTCCTTTCAAATTTTCAGATATTTCTTAGGCTCTCTTATGAGTGCAAGTGACTAAAACTTCGGCGGAGGTGGTGGCACTCTTGCAGTGTGATCGATGAGAGCGTAGTTCATTCGATAGATGGCAGGTGGAGTAGCTGCATGTGCGGGGGACATGTTGAAAGGTTGCTTCACTTCACTAAGGTCCAAATACTCTGTTCCGTCGGCACCGACGCGATTCTAAAGAAACGCAATCATCATCATCATCGTCATCGTCATCGTTATCGTTATCGTCATCGTCATCGTCATCGTCATCATCGTCGTCATCGTCATAATCATCATCCCTGTCATCAGCATCATCATCATCATAGTCACTATCGTCGTGGTCATCATCATCATCATCATGATCATCATCATCAGCAGCAGCAGCAGCAGCAGCAGCATGCTGTTGTTGACCTGGCCGTGGTTGGGCTTTGGTGCGTCATCGGTTGATGCCTTGTGGATTATACATCTAGAGAAGTTACTAATTAAAAACAAGAATAACTTCAATAAAAAAAATAATCGTCTTCATCATCATCATACCCAGCTAGAGCACACACACACATTGCGACAGTGTTGGACCAGCGCTGTCCAGCACTGACCCTACGAGTCTGAGCCGGCTGGGCTTCAGTGAAGAGCTCCTTTCTGGAGCGTTGCCGCTTCCACTACCGTTCGGGTCTTGAACACGTCTCCATGCTATGTAGCCTGAAGCTCAACGAACGGATATATCTGTCTCTGAAGTTCGGGTCTGCCTGAACCGTTCGACTGATCTCTTCCAGCTCAACATTGAATACAAATATTTAAAAGTGAAGGCGACATTCATTTCTCTTCATTACCATTTGATGCAGCCTGAATGGGTATATGGAGACAATAATTATGGTTCCTTAAACTTCGTTGAACACCTAAGGTACGAAGTTTATGTTTACAGATATATCTAAGTCTAAATTGTATTTGAAGTAAAAATGAAATAAAATAAAACGATTAAATTAGTTTGTTAATTTTATTGTTATTTAATTTTTGTCAATCAACTTAAACACTATATAAACTTGCGTAGAGAACGGTTCTGACCATAGGGGTAGACTCTGGGAGGGGCAGGGCTGGGGCACGTGCTCACAATAATTGAGATAATTTTATGGGAATTTCCCCCCAAATCGAGAGAATTTCATGAAATATTAAAATATTATGTGTCAGTACAGACAAACTTCTTCAAAAACAGGAAAACAGAGACAAAGAAGTGAAATACTGTCAGAAATTCATAATGAAAATAGAAACTGAGCGCTGTGTCCAGTCAAATTTTCCGATGTACAGAGTGGCTCAATAAATATATTCCTACTGGACGAAACGCAATTTCTCAACAACCGATAGAGATTTTTAAACCAAAAACTTTTAAAGCAATTAAACTTTTCCAGTTAAATTTTCAAGGATTGTTGGAAAATCTTTCCGCTGTAAATCCTGAGATTTTGTTTAAAAATCTCTCGGTTGTCGAGAAACTGCATTTGTCCAATGACACTTCTTTTTGAGCCACCCTGTACATATTTTGTTCCAGAACTCCAATGATCGCATTCCCTTTTTTAATGTACTTGGCAAAGAAGTTCCCATCCATCTCATGATGGGCTATCTGAGCCTTTTGTACACCCAATGCAACAAGTTTAGAATTACTAACTTAATGCCCCAAATATTTTGGACAAGTTTACGCCAGTGCTTTTGACTCGTTTGTCTTGAAGAGAGTGCTAAGAATATTCTAATTACACTTACAAAAAATACTCTAAGCACTGCACAGATATGAAATCCGCAACATTTTGCTGCAATAGATTGAAATAAACGTTTTTTGAACAGCGTTCTCATAACTGCCAATTTAAAATTTCCCAAAATGCCAAAAACTGCAAACCTGTCTTTTCTTCTTGTGATTTGGAACTTGAGGAGACGGGGAGTTATCGTCATCAGGGGTGATTGCTGTGCAACTGTTGCTGTTCAAAGTTTCTGTAAGCAAGAAGAACATACTCGTGATCATAATCTCGAGATGTATGCAGCGTCAAAGCAAGCGAAGTCGCGGAAACAAGCTTATTGACAGGCGCTCTGTCAAAGCAAAATCTATAGGCAGATAAGATCAAAATCGATTCCAAGTCAAAATCTAAATGGTCAGAGAGGCACACATTCAGACGGCTACAGTGGATGGTGTTTGGAATTGAAGAGGTGAGACAGGTAGGGGAAGAAATCAGGATAGGATTTCAAAAACACACCTCATGATTATTATTTTTAAGAAACCAAAAGATATACTTTCAAGATATAGATGATTTCTAAGCGTGTAGCCTACGAAAAAGGATCACATAAAAAATTACAACTTTTACAATAAGAAGAAACGAAAACCAAACTGAATTCTTTGAAACGAATTAAAACAGCCTCGTGGCTTATTTAAAAAAAGTAATTTTGCTCAGATAGACTAATAGGGAAAATGAAATGAAAACTGCAACTGTCCTCACTAGTCTACTCAAAACAAGTGAAAACAGGTCATATTAAATCGTCACGTATTACAGACCGCAGCGTTTCTGACACAAAGGTAGGCCTTCTTGGAAAACCGCCATTTATAACTACGGTATTTAAGAAACACGATATTCTCGAACACATGAAAAATAATTATTTTACAAATTGAAAATAATAAATAATTAGTAACATATCCTGTCAAAAATGACGTATCAGATGAGTTTAAGTAACACTGTCAGTCAACTGGTCTTCCCAGACATCTGCTGTAGCTCTACAGTAGTATTAGGTTGGGTGACTCAAAATATTGTAGCACTGCCGAACAACTACTTTCTCCAAACCATACAAACAAATGTTAATAGGCCTACTAGAGATCGGATGCTAGTTTTTTTAAGTCATCCGGCTCAGTGACAAGATTCGTCATTGATGGCCATACGATAGCACGTCTCTGACCTTCTGACTGGCTGCACTGGCATACTTAAGCCAGTGAGGGATTTTCAGAGCTTCACCAGGAAAGAAAGCAGCTCATCGACAAATGCTTTCAGGAGAATTGTCGGGATGTGTCTAGCATATATGTTTTGAGATGTGAAGACGAAGAAATGGTGTCAACTACAATAAATGTCCTTACGTTTTGAACAGCTTGAAACGACACTGAGTTGTAGAGTAGGATTACTCTGATGGAGTTTATCGTTCTGTATCCTTATCCTGTTTGCTATTATAATTGCTCTGTTTGTTTAGGTCTACTCTTTCGCTATTGCTAGGCCACTTACGAAGTCCAACTGGGACGGGAGCATAAATCTGCATTAGGGTAACGTTCTGGTTTGTTGATTTATGTTCTAATTAAAGCAGTTAAGTTGTCATAGAGGTTAATTGTGGTTATGCTAGCTCTACTTTCGTCTCTCGCAGTTTTTAGATGTAGGCTTAGGTTTATCTGAGTATTTACTTAGCGCAGTTTCGTTTCTCACAAAGGCGGTTATGAGTCTAGCGGATTGTCAGTGGTTGTTTGTCACACCACTGGACGGTTGACAGAACGGGGTTGAAAAGAAAATTATATTGCATTACAGTAGCAAAGAAGTCATTGAAGTCACATTAAGAACACACAACCACACGAATCGAAAAACTTAATTTTTGTCATTGGTCCAGATAGTATTAGGTGAGAAGATTGAAGGTAGACTGCATAATATTATGGTTTATGATCCATCGAATATGTACCTGGTTTCTCCAATGGATTATGATTTCAATCGAAACGACCATCGACTGATGTCTTCGTCATCATGATAACGGCGCTATAGAAGTCATTGTGTTATATTATGTCATGTAACGTTATGTCGTGCCATACCATACCGTAATATAACTATTACATTACCTTACCTAATAATTATATTATTATACTAGGAGTTTTATATAGCGCCACTTTAAGGCAATCTACTCAAGAGCGCTTCCGGTCCATCCACGGCTAAATAGAACAGTCTTTAAGTTAGCCAAGAAAATACTAGGGTGACTTTTTGGGATCAAGCGGAGCGCAGTTGGCGCTCATTCCAAGTCGTAGGGCCAGCGACCGAGAAGGAGCGCCGCTGCCTGATAGCAGTTCGCGAGTGAGGAACCAAGAACACAGCTTGGTCAGCCGATCGAAGAAAAGGTCGCTGTTGGACACTAGAGGTACAACAGCTAGATTCCGCAGGTACATGGACGCCAGGCCTTCTAGACAGCACCAGACCAGTATAGAGACCATATAGATAATCGGCTGCGGGAAAGGAAGCCAGTGAAGTACATGAGGGTGATCAGACAGCAGTTTGTGCAGACACTTACATAGGTCTTGCATGTAAGTGTCTGCACAAGCTGCTGTCAGATCACCTCCATCCATCGCGGCTGCAATTATAACAGTCTGTCGATGTCTTTGTACCAGCAATTAAGACTTAAACGAGTGATCAGTTCTTTCTGGCCCACGTGTATCTAATAGCCTGTCTGCAAATTTTGCTGACGCCAATAGAGCTCACGCTTTCAACAAGTAATTCAAACGCCTTCTGTTAGGTAGCCTAACTCTTAGCAAACTCAGCACTTACACCGACAAAAGTTACTCTCCATCTGCAATGCTATCGTATCGTATGGTATCTCAGAATTTATAAAGCGCCGCTTTCAGAGCAACCTATTCAGAGGCGTTCCAATGATCTTATTCACTTTACGTTACATTACAACATAAACGGAAAACAATTATATAATTCACAATTCGAGTAATATTTATCTTGAGCTATTATATTTTATAAAGCCGTGTGGCGTGTGTGTCATAATAATTATACTGCCAGCAACATGACAATCTCAGGACTGTAATAACGAAAAGTGAAAGGAACGTGCTTCGAAAGGTCATGTCCATCCCACGGTTGTAACCGCTATATAGGCCTATTTACCATTTGCTTTCTTTTTCTTCTTGACGTCTGCATACACGGGTCCTGTGCATTTATTTCTCCTTCGCTCTTTTTCCTCTTGTCCTGTGAAATAGAAAACGCTATTAACTAAAACATTGGTCAAACATTTGCAGGTAACTGATTTTATTAGCAGCGAAATACATTGAGAGTCACGACTTAATAATAATAACGATAATAATAATAATAATAATAATAATAATAATAATAATAATAATAATAATAATAATAATAATAATAATAATAATAATAATAATAATAATAATACGGCCCTGATGATGATGATGATGATGATGATGATGATGATGATGATGATTATGATGATGATAACAACAATAATAATATTTATTTTACTTTCTACACTAGTTAATGTTCAAGTCCCTGAAGGATCATGTATACCTCGGGGGAAAATAATAATAATAATAATGCAGTATGTATTACGCCCCATAAGATGGAATCAATTGCATATTTATGAATTTATTTAATTATGTGCTCTTATGCATGTAAATACAATTTAAATATAACTTAGAACTTCTTTAGCGCCATTATAATAATGCAGCAGGCAATGGCACTTCAACGCAGAAACACAATCCGGTCAATTCCACGGCACAGTCTACGGAGACAGAGAGACAGCCGAAGATGGATACGGATTTTAAGGAAGCTGCAAGAAAACGTATTGAGACGAGAGTGCAGTGCTACCAAGGACATAACACAGAGGACAGATCTTGAAAGTGCATTTCAGAACATAAGAACACCGTTGCCAAGTGCAAATACTAACTCGAGTTATGACATGAGAAAGGCAGCAAGAGGATCTCAATCGTGAACTCCAAATGCATTTATAAAGCGCTACTCTAAAGTTAAGCCCAGGGCACCAGCTTATTCACGAGCGCTGAGTCGTTTCAGAGGGGTTGTCCAAAGATATCAAGTCGATATTCGAGTCCGGTTGCCAAAGAGACCTGTGAGAGGAGGCAGATGTGCTGATAAGGTGAGTTTCGTTGAGGACAAGAAAGCTTGGAATGCGAAGGATTGGATGGATTAGGGTAGGATGTAGTGGAGTGACGATAGGTCTGAGGTGTACGCTGAAAGTACTGCGTTTCACAAAGCAGTACCGCGCCAACATGTGCTCATGCCTAATTAATGAAATAGGCAATTAACCAAGTTTTGAATTAATTCCTCCGCTCAACAGGGAACTAAATGCAATTATTTAAGAACTGGAATAATGTTATCATATTTAAAAGTATCTGTTATAGTGATGGCTTATAATCAGTTCGGAACTCTGCTACCATAACGTATATGTTTCAGTGTTTCTGCGTGCATGTATGTATGTATGTATGTATGTATGTATGTATGTATGTATGTATGTATGTATGTATGTATGTATGTATGTATGTATGTATGTATGTATGTATGTATGTATGTATGTATGACATGTATGTATGTTTTATGTATGTATGCACGCATGTATGTATGTAGGGCCTACGTATGTAAGTTTTTGGTCAATAACCATGCGCCTTTTAGTTTCTCTTAGTTCCTTATCACTTATATAAAGGTTGGGAAAGGATGCTGATTGTTGTATGACATTGTAACGAATGATTAACACGCAGTTTGTCCTTAGTCCACAATTCATGATCGACAATTTTAACATCGTTCTCATCTTGATGCGGGAATTTCACCTTGTTATTAAACATCAATTAACATTTATCTCGCTGATATAATTGTAGAGACCACCATTCCCTCTATTTATTCATCCCACACTCTCTCTTCCGTGTTCTCTCGTGCTGTTCCTATGTTTCAATATATCATTACCCTATATCCGTTCTCTTTCTCCCTAGCTCTCTGTTTTGACGTTAAAATTTATAGCGTACCAGTTACAAAGCTATTATCATCACCATTTCACTATTACATTGAGTTATTCGAATAGACCCATGGATACCAGACGGCAGAAAAGTTCGGGCTATTTTCTCTATGCAGAACCAATTCTTAACTCAACGAAACAAGGATCAAATGCAAATTCTCTTATTGCTTATATTGTTTTCGGATGCAATATCCATTAATCTGCTTACCGTTTCCTGTCTTGACCTCGGTATAAACGGGAATACCATCTGACCCTGCTCCGTCATTTTCAAACACTCTGAAAGAGTTAGAACCTGTGCAAAAACCAAAGACAGTTTAGCGCAATAGTTAGGGCAATTATTTGTGTGACGTCTAAGCAAAATCAATGTTTGGTGGGACACGGTAGCCGAACGGGTAGAACGCTCGGCCTGTAACGCTGAGAGTACGGGTTCGAACCTCCACTCAAGCGGTTACCATGTGGGTATCTGGGGCAAATCCCTCAGCGTCATTGATGTTCTGCGTAAAACTATGGTCGTGTGGGCATTTCTGAACTTTTGAAGGAGGACAATATCAAATACGATTATATTGTACAGTTGCATTGTTTGGTAATCAAGGAACGATAAAACGTACACATTATAGTTCTCGCTCCAGCGTTGAACCGGAAGTCTGCCACAATTGTAGTGTGTGCTGGACATTAAATATGAAAAGTAAATCTACACGTAAATATGAAACGTAAATTAGCACGTTTTTCTCTAGCAACCGTACAGTCTCAACCCTGTTCATATTATTCAATGAATTGATTCCTTATCCACCGCTGCCTTTTTGCATGGGCGCGACGCCATTTAAGGTCCCCGTGTAATCCTACGGACCGTGCTAACCCCAAATTTAAATATATGACATTACAATTTGAGCATTGCTAAGAAAAACGACAATGGCTTGTGTTACGATTATGATTACTATGATGAAGGTGATGGCGTCCCCGATGATAATGCCAATATACATGACATATATATGTCAGCAGTCTTGTTGTCGTCGAGACCAAGGTCTTGGTCTCGAGCGCACTCGAGTTCGTTTTTAAAAGTCTTGGTCTTGGTCTTGGTCTTGAGGTTCAAGGTCTTGGTCTTGGTCTTGGTCTTGAGGTTCAAGGTCTTGGTCTTGGTCTTGGTCTTGAGGTTTAAGGTCTTGACAACAAGACTGTATGTCAGTATAAATGTTGACAAGGTTATGATATATGAATGAGTCCGACTTTCTGACGAACCGTTCTGTTCAAGTTCCGATGATAGTTCTCGATTGAAGACAACGTCATCTATACAAAAACAATGTGAATCGTGTCTCATCAGGAGAAAGACCCTTCAACTGAGATTCTAGTAATTATTTTAAATCATAGTAGAATCTTTTTAAATCGATTAACTGATTTCAGTTCGTGACTAATTGACTGATTGATTGAATGATTGATTAATTAATCCATTGAGTGAATAATTGTGTGAGTGATTGACTGACTGACTGCTTTGTCTGACTGATTAATTAATTAATTCGTTCGTTCATTCATTCATTCATAACATCAAACCGGTTAAATGCCGGACAGCGATTGATGCTCATTACTGTAATACTGCGTACTTATCTACTAGGCCTACATTTTCTTGGCATCGAGATTTGTGGTCCGGTGACCATTTCTCTCCCTACCCAATTGACCATCCGATCTACAGCACAGCCGCTCTATATGCACTCATATTATAACCGAGTTCGCTACTGATGTAACTGAAACCACAGTCTTGAAGTAGCTTTCAGTATATGCGGTGATTTTAACCCACGAGGTCTGGGTGAAAAGGCCAGTAGGGGCCTACTGTAAACTAGGTATCATACTAATAGCCTATTAATGTTACCTGTCGTCGCTCAAACCTATCGACGCAAATTGGTCCCAGAGACCTTGAGCTTGATGCGCTGGCTGAGCTTCACATGTTTGCCTGGGCGCGCTAATAGTGACTCTTCGTGTTTACTATTTTTACTGTGCATTGTTTTACCAACTGCTGTTATTCTAGTTCTTGGCATCGTATGCTTCGTTAGCGCAGAGTGCGTCTCTAATTCGTTTTGCTTTTTAGTGGCGCTATATAAATTTTCAATTGCACTTACAACTTACAACTAAAACCACAATTACAAAAGGAAAGCATATAGGGTATAGAGGTATATCACTTTTCCTCTTGTGTTCTTAATATGTGGTCTTCCGAAGTAATTGTGGAAAATGTGTCAGCACATCTATTGTGCACCGTGAAGGCTAATAGTTTTGTTAGGCGTAAAGGAAAAAAAGCAGCTGAGCTTCAAATTTTAGCCGATAAAGTGTCTCTTTGATGTGCGCGTTAGCCCTATGCTAATTAATTTTTCACTTTTGAAGTTTGAAACACTCTGTTGGCTACACTGTAAAACATTGTTTTTACTGAAGCACTGACATTTGTAATAGATAAAGCAATTTTAGCAACAGCTGTTAAAGCTAAGCATTACGAACCGTATGAATATAAGTCTACGTCGATAACGTCTGGTTCATCGCTAACATGTTTCTTCGTTAACCCTACAAGAAACATGTTTCTGTTTAAAAAACACAATTGTATTATGTACAAATAACTATTATAGGCAACAAAATTTCATATCCAATAATGTTGGTAGCCTGTTGGTTGGGTCAGTTGATATCAGTTTGGCTTAGGGTCAGGGCCGGATTCAATAAAACTGTGGACCCCAGATCCACAGAATCACAACAAAAGGACACATAAAACGCTTTATTTGAAATATTCATGATAATGGAAACTCCAATAGGGACCACACATGTGAGAAAGTTGTGTATTTGCGTATATTAAAATGAGAAGTTTCGAATAATTTGTTCTGAGCTTTTTGCTCATTTTTACTATTAGACTTAACAAATAACAATGATTATAAAATATTGAATGTTTTTCTTCTGCATTTGTGGAGACCCCTCAAGTGTGGGGTCTCTGTTCGCCGAACATGTTGAACGCCTCTACTTAGGGTTAGTAAGATCAGGTTGGGACAGCATGTGGGAGCATTTCAACCAGTGGCGTAGTAAGGTTTTTGGGGCCCTTGTGCAGAGCTTCGCTAATGGGCCCCTTGAAACTAAAGACGCTGTGCAAAAACGCTTAGCGCTTTTGCGATATTTGCGATATACAAATATCATAAATCGCACCCCAATTAAAAAATAGTTAAATAATTACCGTAAATTTTAATTATTTTCTCCAGTTTATTTTTATAAAAGAAAACTTTATTTCTCCATGCTAGCATAAACAAATTGAACTAGAGATACTTAATTTTTTTTTAAATTGTTCCACCTGCTATGACTGCTAAAATATGAATTATCCACAGTTAAATTCTGTCAAACTGATAAAAATAATGAAATAATTTAACAAATTAGACAAGTGTTTAGTCTACAGTAGTCTAAAAAGAAGAATTCTAAAATTTCGAAAAGTTAAAACGTTCGTTTGCGCGCCTTCTCTTGCGCAAAAATATCTACCACTTTTGAAGTGTTAAGCATTCTGGTATGTTCATTTTCTATTGACAACATTGCCAAGTCGCTCAGCTGCTCTTCTGACATTGTACTTCGTAGATAGTTTTTGATTAGCTTCAATTTCGAAAATGATCATTCACGTGGCGCAATAGTCACAGGAAAAGTCAGCAGCAACATGTCAGCAGTGCAGACATTCCAGCTTCAGATTCAGCCATAAAACTATCGAGTCATTTGAGTGTGTAGTCAGTAACTGTGTACGCTGTTACTAACTTGCTGTACATGTAGATTTAGGATAAAAATGACTCTACTCGCTGCCAGGGACCCTTCTGACCGCTGACGGCCCCTTGTCCATTGCACAACCTGCACAACACAGTGCTACGCCACTGATTTCAACTCTTTATCACTAAGGGAATGATTCTCAACATTCTTCTGTAGGCAAACCGAGAACGGCGTTCCGGCACCTTTTTTCAGCTACTAAACAAACAAGTAAAACAGTGCTGTTTATTGGCAAGGTAAGACAATGCGGTACAATGTGGACAGGCTAGGATAAATGGAATACGTGTCATTGGCGATCATGAATTTAAGTAGCCTACATTATTCAGGGTCACTTCTTCAACACAGGAATTTTCCTTATTAATAATACTGATTAATTCCTTGTACATGTCTTTAAATGAAAAAAGTCTTGCACAATTTCACTTCGACTTTCGATGACGTCCGAGTACATGTCTGCCAAAGATTCTAATTTGGTTACATTATCGGCTTTCACTTTGCTAATATGCTTTGGATCTAAACAACTAAATTTGGACGACACCTTTGCAAAATGCTCAAATAATTTAGTAGTGCTATGTATGACACAATCTAGTGACACTATATTGGTTTCAACCATGATTTTCTTCTTGGAATCAGTCTAAATCAGATATTCCATCATCCAATGACATATCCTCGTGGAGTCGGCTCTTTCTTCTTCCGACCCCTGTGTTGCTTATAGTCAGCATAGTAATATCACAATTTTCAGCCAGCTCAGTTTGCTTCATTCTAAATCCGTTCAAACTCAGACTCAAATTCATTTCACATGTTTTTCATATCTTTTTCAAATAGTTGAAGCAAATGAGAAGCTGTTACCAGATCAATGCTACCTCTTTGTAAATATATGAATAGGCCTACACCAAAAACCTTCTCTGGCACGTTTTAAAAGAATATTGAAAGAACTAAGAATTCGAACGTATCAAGTGTTACAGAAATACCCTTTGCCTCAACCAACTGTTTAGTAGTGTAGTCTTTAATCTGACCATCCACGATTCTTTGCAGGGCAACTATTAGCTAGTGCTAGCAAATTCTGAAAGAGTGCTTCTCCTATGATTTCCTGGAAGCCCATCTGGTATACAAAATCTGTATAGACTGAACGCAAAAGATTCCATACGATTGCATTATTCTTCTTTTAATATTGAAAGATGAGGTAAACTGTCAGAATTCAGTTTCCAGATCACAGTATCGGCCGACTTGATTTTCAATTAGTTTAATGTTTTATTTCGTTATAAAAGCAGACGAATGAGACCGCTGAGACGATGCTAAGATAAATAAAGTATAATTTTATAAACTTCCGGTTGCAAACTTTTCTGTGTGAAACAATAACTAAATTAAACTCTGAAAAAGGCCCACATTTTGGAAAATGGTCTCAAATGGTCGCTCCCCTGCTCCCCCAGTTACGCCTCTGTGTATGTCACCAATGATTGTCGTGGCTTCAGTAGAAAAGAGATGTATAGGATGAAGAAAAGGTTTTTCGTGCTTGCTTCACGTGTTTGAAACTTATCTATTGTGCGCATTCTGCGAAGCAATTTGTTGCAATCGTGCCAAACATTAGTTTCAAGTATATATGTATATAGAGTGGCATTAAGCACGAAATGTACATACTGTTTAACTGAGGTAACCGGAAGTTACGACTAATTTTGAAGTTTGTGATGTTAATAAAGCACATGAAAAAATTCATAGACGTCATATTGAACGGTTCTGCATTTCCGCGTTAGATAGCCGTCTTGAAATGTCATTTAAATGCAAAAGAACGATGCATATTGCACTATCATTGCAATATTTCACAAATAGTAAACAATGGTTCTTATATTAGTGCAATTCTATTGTTGCCAAAACCTATTATAACGAACCAGTTCATCAACTTGATATAGAGTGATTTATGACTCCACATGGTAAACAACGTGCCCGTGACCTTGGTGTTGTCCTTGACAGCATGCTCATCTTTTCTGAACACATTTCTCATCTTACCCGTTCTTCCTATTTTCACCTGAGAAGGCTTAGAGCAATCCGGCGTTCTGTCTCCTCCTCAGTTTTTTTTACCACTATCATCCCCGCCTTTATCTGCTCCAGATTACCCTACTGCAATTCTCTTTTCTCTTTTGATTGGTCTTCCAAAAGTCCGTCTATCCCCTTCAGGTGTTTTAAGTGCTGTGGCCAGATTAATAGCCCGACTTCCTTGCTCATCTCATATTTCCTCTTTCATGTTCGATCATCTTCATTGGCTTCCCTTCCTGCTCGGATTCAGCTTATGGTTCTCACTTCAGTCCTTCAGACTTATACAGGCTTAACGCCCAAGTACCTGTGTGGCATCGTTCGTCTGTCAGTTTCAGCAACTTTGTCCAGTAAGATCGCTTAACCGCCATGATCTTCTTGTTCCACAAGTCAGAACTACTATAACCAAAACTCGAGCCTTCGCTTGCATTAGTTTTGCTTTTGGGAATCAACTATCTCCAGTGACACGTGCCTCTTTATTAGCTGGTGGCCTAAGTGCCTCGTTCCGCTGTCTTAAAACCACTTTCTATCCACAAAGTCTTTCGCACTAAGAGCGCCTCTGATTAGCGATAGGCGCTTTATAAATGTTCAGATACAATACAATACAATGCAACACCTGGTAAATATTGTGGTATGGTGAGGGTAAAGCACCTATTACACGTGTAATGTCAGTAATCCTGATTTAGAGGCGTGGTTTTGGTATAACCGTATAAATAAGTTTATATTGGTATACAAACTATACATAGTATGAAAGATCCTACAGTTGGTTAGGCCATGGTCAGTTCCAGATGACTCTGTACAGCATTCCCCAACCGCTGCTGAACTAAGTTGGTTAAACTACACTATTTAAAGGTACACCAGGATTTAGACACACAATGGTATGCTTAATGTTTTTAATGCTTGATATTGTAGAAAAAACCGTGGAATGGTTTAGACAAACCAATCAATACAAACTGTAAACCATGCCAGTTTGGAATTTACACCATCTAGTCGTGAACATGTCGAAGCTTTAGCAGAAATACTAACTGAATGAAAAAAGTATCTTATTATCAGTCATACTATAATAATAATAATAATAATAATAATAATAATAATAATAATAATAATAATAATAATAATAATAATAATAATAATAATAATAATAATAATAATAATAATAATAATAATAATAATAATAATAATAATAATAATAATAATAATAATAATAGTAATTGTTGGTGTGTCCTCGCCTCGGGTGGTCGTTGCTTTTTCACTACGAGTGTGTTCATTGATTTTAAAGTGTTTTACACAAGCTTCGCACGGAATTAGCAGATCTTAAGTTTGGTCCAAGCGACTACACCGCTCGACTTCGGTAGGTTCGGTCGACTTGTGTCTTTTGGGTGGTATTTTCGACATTTTTGCACGTTCAAACCAGATGGGCGATAATTCAGGATAGAGTCATGCCGAGACGGTCCAGCCAATCATAGGACGCCTCGGCTGAACCGTACACAGTGCACAAAGCCAGTGGTGTATGCAGCCGCTGCTTAGCCGTAAGACAGCTGCACCTGCGCGACGGAACTGTACACTAACACGGCCCACGGAACAGCCCGTGCCCGGGGTCACGGCAGCCGCCGCTGGAGGTGTCGCAGGCACAGGCACAGGTGCAGGCGCGTACGCAGGCGGACGCGCAGACAGTGACGGGAGAGGGTGGTTCAGTCCTGAGCGAAGACGGCCACATCAAGGAGGCAATTCAGCCTGGCCCTGGCGCCCAAGATGTGCATGCGAGCGTGGCGGCTGACGACGGGGGCAGAGGAGCCCTGCACCCGAACCAACATGGAGGCAGAGTGCTTAAGCACATCCCGAAGGGAGCCAGTGCAAAGGATCTGCTCCTTGCGGCGGTGGGAGCTAACATCGAGGAAGGTAACATCCGGGCAGCAACACGCATCCTATGCAGTCAGGACTACCCGGTCAGGGCGACTCAAGACTCCTTCGCCGCCATGCAGGATAAGCATCCCGCTGACCAATGGGCGGCTAACCTGTCTGATTTGCCGGGCCCGGCGCAGACCGCTCCGTACCAAGTTTCTGAGAGAGAGGTCGAGGATGCTGTACGTTCTTTCCCGGCGGGGGTCGTCAGAGGGTCCTGACGGTATGCGACCCCAGCACCTGCTGGACTTGATAAACAACAGCGAATCTTCAGTGTCTCTCCTTCAGGCGTTGACTGGCTTCATTAATGCGAATGCCCCCAGGAGATACGCGAGCTCCTCTTCGGGGGCACCCTCATCGCCCTCTCCAAAAAATCTGGAGGCCACAGACCGATAGTGATCGGATACGTCTGGCGAAGACTGGCGGCTAAATGTGCCAATAAATACGCCATAGGCAGACTGGGGTATTTCTTCGCCCCCCTCCAGGTCGGCATTGCAGCCCCGGGCGGCGGAGAGGCGGCTATTCATGCAGCCAGAAGTTACATCACAGAAATGCCCAGAGAAGAGATTTTTGTGAAGTTGGACTTCGCCAACGCTTTTAATACCTTACGAAGAGATGTCATGCTCTAATCAGTCCACGACACAATCCCTGAACTGTACGCATTTATCCACCAGGCCTACTCAGCAGACTCCATGCTACAGTTCGGACCCTTTGTGGTGCGGTCACAGTTGGGACCGCAGCAAGGAGACCCCCTTGGCCCCTTGCTGTTCTGCCTGCCGTTGCAAACGGTCCTCCGCTCGCTGCGTTCAAGGTTCAGGCTGGGTTATCTGGACGATCTCTCGCTGGGAGGCGTGATCGACGACGTACGATGGGACCTGATCGCGATCAAGGAACTGGAATCCGAGCTTGGCATTCATCTGAGCAGAGAGAAATGCGAATACTGTTCTGCGGAGGAGCTCACGGGTGCTGAATTTGAGGGCTTCCGGCGTGTGGACCGCAACTCGATGCTCCTTCTTGGGGCCCCGCTGTTCAGAGGAGATGCGCTGGACGAAGCGCTCAATAAACATTGCGACGCACTGGACCGGGCGGTACAAGATCTGGTGAGTCTCCAGGCTCAATCGGCAATGATTCTTCTGCGATCATGTTTTGGGTCTGCGAAGATGATATATCTATTACGGACAGCACAATGCTGGGGCCACCCCCTTCTGGAGAAATTAGATGACCAGATGCGGACTGGCCTGGAAAAGATCCTGAACATCCAGCTGAGCGACCTGCAGTGGAAAGAGGCCACTCTTCCGATCAGGGACGGCGGACTCGGGTTCAGACGGACATCGATGCTGGCATCTTCAGCTTATCTAGCGTCAGCTGCATCGACCAGGTCGCTCGTGGGTGCTGTCCTAGACGCGGGGGAATGGAACGACGCATTCAGGGAAGAAATCCTGGAATCTCGCAGTTCAACGCTGCCATGCGGAGAGGAGCAGGCCTTGACAAGCCAGAAGGTCTGGGACAGACCACTGATAGAGATCGACAAGACTGTGGTGTGGTCCTCCAGCAATGACCCTCTTAACCGGGCAAGATTAAACGCAGTGTCATCGCCGCATACGGCGGACTGGCTCTCGACCATTCCGGTGGTCTCATGCGGGTTAGGCCTCAACAATGAGGCCGTACGAGTGGCGGTTGGCCTTCGCTTAGGGCTGGACCTCTGTGCCCCACATCAATGCCAGTGCGGAGAGATCGCTGATCCGAGTGGGCACCACGGGTTGGTTTGTAGACGGTCAGTGGGAAGAGCTGCGCGTCATTTTGCAGTGAATGATGTCATCTGGAGAGCCCTTATGAAGGCTGAGGTTCCAAGCGCAAAAGAGCCGCCGGGTCTGTTTCGCACGGATGGCAAGAGGCCAGATGGGGCTACACTGGTGCCTTGGGCTAGGGGCAGGTACATCGCCTGGGATGCGACAGCCGTCCACACGTGCGCAGCCTCCTACATCCACCTGACGTCAGCAGCGCCCGGTGGGGCAGCAGAGCACGCAGCAGACCGGAAATGCACCAAATATTCGTCACTCCCGTAACGCACGAATTTATCCCGGTGGCCATCGAGTCGTTGGGTCCCATCAACCGCTCGGGTCGGCAGTTCTTGTTGGAGCTGGGACGCCGCATGGCGACCGTCTCAGGAGACCCTCTAGAGACCAGACACCTTTTTCAACGCTTATCGATATGCACGCAGCGATTCAACGCAGCAGCCTTCAGAGGCACGTTTACGCAAGTCACCGAGGACAAGGACACCTAACTCCAGTGTGGGAACGTATTAAGGGATAGTTTCTAAGAGCCTGAGGGATTCTTTTTACCTCGGGCGTTAAAAAAAAAAAAAAAAAAAAAAAAAATAATAATAATAATAATAATAATAATAATAATAATAATAATAATAATATCAGAAACCTTTAAGTTTTTTCCTGTTGACGAAACACGAAACGATGATTATTACGAGAAGCAGTAGAAATGATGCTCCACCGACAGCAGCTGCAACAGTGGTCCGATGAGACGCACCAGAATCCGAAGCAGACCCTACATAAGCGAAATTTCAAGTGGGTCATGAAAGGCAAAAGGTAATCCGAAGATAAAAATGCAAAAATCATTTTGCACGTCATTTTTACAAACAGATATTATTCAGTCTACACTAAACTGGCTGCATATAAGTAAAATTCCTGTAGAAGATTGTCACGTATTCAACAAGTACAAAAATTAAGGTTGTGCAATCCTAAGAATACACAGACATTTGAATGACTCATTTGAACACATTTGAACTCAGCAACGTTCAAACCAAGTAACGAGTGCGACTATTATAATTCTAATAAAGAAATTTTTTTTTGGAAAATAAGAAAACATTTAAAAAAAACTTTCTTTATCTGACCTTACACTAGGTTAATGTAGGCTTACGTTGTCTTGCCTCACCTTGCCTCACCTTAGATAATATTAGCTTACCATAGCTTACCTTACTTTACTTTACCTTTCCTTCTCTTATCTAAACTTCCCTAAACTTATAATTAATTTCTTTGCTCATTTCACTAGCATGGTTCAACGTCAAAGTTCTTAGGTTCAGCCGTCGACTTCCGTTGAACTAACCTGAAGCTTAATGTTAGCAGCGTTAAGAGAAATAACGTAAGAATCATAGAGCTTTTGACCGAGGTCAGTTTCCTCTTTTTTTGTCAAACCTTGACTATTATTGAGAG
This sequence comes from Allolobophora icterica, assembly GCA_963556255.1. NCBI lineage: Eukaryota > Metazoa > Annelida > Clitellata > Crassiclitellata > Lumbricidae > Allolobophora > Allolobophora icterica. Next base: position 23,436,201 of record OY744610.1, read on the forward strand.
AAGCCTCTGAAACTGCAGCAGGCTGATACTTAATTGGTAAATTAGTAAACGGTTGAAACAGGTTGAAACAGGTTGAAACATTTAAATATCTGAGATCGACCATAAATGCACAAGGTGGCTGCGAGCATGACATCAGGAACAGGATTAAGGTGGCTTGGCAGAAATGGAGAGAACTAACGGGAGTGTTGTGTGACGCAAAAATGCCAACTCAACTCAAGGGAAAGGTATACAAAACAATGGCAAGACCGGTGATGCTATATGGAGCAGAGGCCTGGGCGCTGACAAAAAGGGATGAAGGGTTACTGGAGAGAACAGAGATGAGAATGCTACGATGGATACTTGGGATCTCACTGAAGGACAGGAAAAGAAATGTGGACATCAGAAAGAAGCTCGGGGTGGCATGTATAACTGACAAAGTACGAGAGACCAGGCTGAGGTGGTATGGACATGTAATGAGAAAAGAGGATGATAGCTGTGTGAAAAGAATCATGAATGCAGAGGTATATGGACGCCGCAGTCGGGGCGACAGAGGAAGAGATGGGAAGACACGATACAACAAGACCTAAAACTCCTAAAACTGAAGAAAGAAGATGCTCAAGAAAGAAACAAGTGGAAGAGAAGGATCCGAGTGGCTGACCCCTCTCCAAAGAGGGATTAATTTGAGCCTGAAGGGAAAGAAGAAGAAGAAGTAAACGGTTGATAGGCTTTACCTTTATCACTGGCAATTGCAGTAATAGCAGTTCATTCCTGGAGGGTTCTTCGCCTCTAATTTAAATGTCACATTAAACATAGAACCACTTCCATCGGAATTATATAGACTAAAGATCTGGCCACTCGTAAGTCGTAGTTGCATTACCGTCAGCCAAGTATTTCTTACCTAAAGCTGCCTGCTATATATCTTTTCAAGTATACATGTATCTTCTGCCTCTCCTGTCTGTTACCTGTCTGTTAGTTCGCCTGTTAGTTCGCCTTCTGTCGGTCTCTTTGTAACGGTGTGTTTCATTGTATGTCGGTCCTATTGTCTCCCTCAATATTTTTCAGACAAGTGTTGAGCAAGTAAGTCGTGAAACATATATGCCATTCAGTTATTAAACATTTATGTTTTTCAGAGTTTTTTTTCTAAATTTCTCTCTTATTTCTCCATTTCTCTGTGTGTGTGTGTGTGTGTGTGTGTGCTCTCTCTTTCTCTCTTGTTCTCTCTTTCTTTCTTTCTCAAACTATTGACAAAGACATTGTTTCAGCGTGAAACGAAACACATTAACCTGGAAAAAGTATTTACCATTATTCAGGTGGAAAATGCGTTTCTTTTGAGTTCCCAGGGCATTTACAGCTATGCATTCGAAATTGAGTTCCTTGTCTGAATCCAACGCTTTATCAAGTATTAGAACCGGTCCCTCTACAGATCTGTTGGTCTCAATATTTCTCCATCTGTAGGTTGGGGCTGGATTACCATCCGCTGAACATTCGAGACGATCTTCGTAGCTAACGACGCTAAGGTTTCTCGGTCCATCTGAAACGAACTCATAGTATGAGAAGCAATGATCGCAATAGAGTGCCTAAGAAAGTGTCAAGATCGCGCTTAAACACAATCATCATTGTTGCCTTTCAGGTATAACCATCTGAGCCTTTTCTGAGGTTCGCAGTTACCAGATTTAAACCAGGCGCTCCGAACATGGTCTACTATCAGCTCCAGATGGAAATCTGTCGACTGGGCTCTTCGTGTCTGTGGACGAATTCCTGTGTTGATTCTTCTAGTTAACAATTCACACATTGATTAGCTTTATGTTCCTAATAACTTCGACACATTAACGTTGGAGTAGACAGCGCTCTAACGATGTACTTAAAAGTCAGTGTCCACATACATACATATTTAAGGATGTCATGGTTTCTTGTTCATTTAAGATAAATGCATCTAGCGACAAGAAGCTGTCCATAATTCCATGCTATCTTTGTTTAAATGACTCAAATGGAATGCCTAAGAAAGCTTGATTCCCAACTAGAGTCTTAAGCTACAATTCTACCTGAATCCCGGACTCATTTCAACTACTAAATTGGTACTGGTAGTTTTGTACTCGTTAACAGGATTGAGGAGGCTGGAGGCCTGCGTTTGTTTAAGTGATGCCTCGTCTGAATTCTACAACTAATTTTACAAATTCTGAGACTTGAAAATATACTTACACAGAACTGTTGCCGTATAATTCCACGTGTATTCGTATTCTGGAGCATTTTCCTCAGAATTATGCTGCAGTTGAAATGTAATCTTGCATATGAATGTAACGCCGTTTTCATCCGGGTGCAGTTGCCTGATGACTGAGGAGGTTGTGGTCAACGGTACTGTACGGTTGTCAGAAGTGCTTGTGTTTGCTGCAATTGCGTCATTTGTATTGCTGGCTTTGATCCAATTGAAGATGGGAATCATGTTTCCAGAATATATGACGCGACACAACATCCGCAGGTAACCGTTTTCCATTATTCCATCATCTGCACCGCTTGTGTTGGTGGAACACTCTGGATATGAATCTAATAAAAATGTGTTACTTACGCCAAGAGTTTAAATAAACTAGCATAGGCTACTGTTGACAAATTATAAAAACATATGCATGAATTTTTATAGGGCTTGACAGTTTGTACAAATCTAAGCAAAAAAGTGAAAATGGATACATAGTGACATCGTCGCCATGGAGTATACAAAGTAAATGTTTGAAGGTGTTTGAACAGACTACAGAAATCATAGGCGTAAGCACCAATTTCAAATGTGTATGTTTTCAATTTCTCCTGCTAAATCTTAGTTTACAGCAACAATATGGCATGCCAGCTGAATTTATTCTAGTATAACAGCAAACTTCATTACGCTGGCTTCATATTGCTGATTGAAAATTCTTCCTGTTGTTACAGTGCCTCGCAGACCTTTAAAGATACATATAATCTATATAGTTATATAAAATAAATATATACGCATACACGATATAGCCTACATACCAAGAACTGTGAAATATGCTACAGTTTTGTTGCCAATGGCGAATATGACACATTGGTATTTTCCTGCGTGATCCAAATCAACAGAGTCGATGATCAGATTATGTTGTCCGTTGATACTGTTATCAATCTTATACCTTGATTTGAATGGTCCACTTATATTAACACCGTTGTAAAAGTCTGTATGTTTTGACGCATTCCACGCAGTAAATCCCCAAATCACTTGCTTGTCCGGATGTGAAATGCATTTCAGTTCTACTCTGTCTCCGATTACTGCGACTGAACTTCTGGGAAAAGTCATCAACGACGCAACGCAAGAAGATTTTGACAGGACAACTGAAACACGACGAAACATTTTAATAAAGACAATTTACTCGTCAAGCATGAATACAACCAACTACCAACTGACAGCGCTATGTTTTCTTGTGTGTATATACACTGTATGCTTAGTAAACTAGATCGGTTGTCGTTCGCGTAAAGAAGTCATATACTAAACTTCAACACAATAAATAAGAAGTCACCAAATCATTTATTTTAAATTTAATTATATAAATCAATAATAAAATGCAAGCAATCTGTATACCTAAGTATGAAACAGCGTTTATTGCAATAAGTTATGCCCTAGAACAAACTCGTCAGTAAATTGTTAAAATTAATAGATTATGGACGCTGTGGCTCAGTAGATAAAACTTCTATGTTTTGGATCGCTTGCTATAAAGTGCTTTGCAGATTTGATTGTATCAGTTTATGGGTTTAGAACAGAACAAAAACAAATAAACTCATAAACACTAATGTATGTACATATTTGATGTCTCTTCTGCGTTTGACATTGTTGACCATGAGATCCTGCTTCAGCGACTGGAACTGTCCTATGGCCTCTCTGGTATTCCTCTTCTTTGGTTTAAATCATACCTCTCTGACCGCTCACAGTAAGTTGGTTGTCCTCGGTGAAACCAGGACTCAGTGGACAGAGGTTGAATTTGGTGTTCCCATGTCTCGATGCTCGGTCCCATCCTATACATCTTCTTCAACGCTGATATCCCGTCTCTATTTACTTAACACGGGGCAAATGGTCATCTTTATACAGACTTTTGTCAGGCTTTTGTACATGGTCCGTCAACTGACCAACTCTCCCTTGTCTGCTCCATTGACCATCTTGTCTCTGACCTTCACTACTGGATGTCAACTAACCGTCTCTGCCTAAACACTGCTAAGACTCAATTAATCTGGTTTGGTACTAGACAGCAGCTTGCTAAACTCAACTTTCCATTGCTGACTGAGAAATATCCTGCTTACACTTACTCTTCCACCGTCCGCGACTTGGGTGTCACACTTGACTCCTCCCTGACATTCACAGAGCATATCTCCAACATGACTCGCTCCTGGTTCTTTCAACTGAGGCGTCTCAGGGCCATCATACGCTCGGTCTCACCTTCTGTCTTTACCACCATAGTTCACGCATTTGTCTGCTCACGGTTGGACTACTGCAACTCGCTCCTCATGGGTCTCCCCAAGCAGCGTCTTTCCCTCCTTCAATCTATTCTGAATGCTTCTGCTAGGCTCATCGCACGACTCCCCCGGTTTGCCTATATCTCTACTTACATGCTTGATGTCGTTCACTGGCTCCCTATTGCTGCGCGCATCCGATATAAGATCCTCTTCCTTGTCTCTAAATCTCACCAGCCCCGAAATATATCTCGAACTATCTGCGATAACCGCTATCTGCATCTTCTTCTCGCTCATTGCGCTCTGTAAATCGGCTTGATCTTTTTGTTCACAGGGTTATAGGCTAACTGCCTTGGCCCAGCACCAGGCGTTCGCTATAGTGGGTCCCACGATCTGGAATGACCTTCCCCTGTGCTCAGGGCCAAACTAATGACTGGCTTTTCCTCATCGGTGTCGCGTTCCCTAAAGGCATTTATGTTTCCCCGGGGCTTCTGTGCTGTGAGCGCCTCTGAATAGTTATTCTGCGAGAAGCGCTTTATAAATTTCTAGATACAAACAAAAATACAATATTTGTACAGGTCATTTAAGAATCTCTTAGAACCTAATTGTAAAGAACCTCTTGGAAGCACTTCTCAGGATATCTCAAAATTAATATGTGCAGGCCTATAAAACAAATGTATCACAACTATCGAGAGCATAAAAAACAGAATAACGACAAGCTACGTGATGATTATTTATCGTTGAAATTCCTGGCTCTACAGTAATTAGTTTTAAACAAACAATACTCACACATTAACAATGCCTTTGCTAAGCATTCAACACTGACTAAATACATCCTGATTCCACAAAACTCCGGAAAAATAGCTTAAAGTGAAGACCTATCCTCTGCTTCACTTGCTGTCGATGTGTCTTCGTGTGGCCTGGGTTAAGCCGGATGTTGCGTGTCCCGTATGCACTATGAGTTGCATCACTACGCAGGCCTATTATAGACCTACTGACGGCCTACATGCCTTGCTGTGCTGAATTATGAAACAACCTGATAAATACTCATTTTAGGTTACAGTATAAATTATAGATCTCATGAATCCGTTTTCTTAATGAACTCTATTTAAAAAACATGCGTTGTAACAAAAGGGCCCAACATAGTCTAGTTGTTAGCGAGCTGGGTTAATCCGTCATTTACACTTTCTAGCGCACTCGGCTATGAAAGCTATATATATATATATATATATATATATATATATATATATATATATTGTTTATTATCTGCAAACAGGTTGGCACACCGCAACCTGCAACATCATCTGATAAAGAGATAAAGCAAATCACTGACTGAGTCAAACTAGGGTCGGTAATGATAGATCTGGACCAATATTAACTATTTTAACTGCATAGTTAGCAGAGTTGGGTTCAGTGTTGACAATCAGCAAATCTGTGTATCTACTGCAGCGTTTCCCAAACATTTTTGGCCAGGGAACCCTTCTCATCTTTATTTATTATGGCGGAACCCCAACCTGAACTAAACGTATTGAGGCATACGTAGCGCCTGAGAAGCGTATACTAATATAGGCTTACTAAGCACACACCCATATAAGCGGTTTATAAAAACAATTAATTTTCTCTTATATCAAGTGTTAAAGTTTACAATTTTTAAGACCAAGACTTATGGAGCAAAAATATTATGAAGTTTTAATATCTGTACAGTGATTTTGCTTTCTCTCGTGATAATTTTTTTATATTTGGTTTAATGCTATAGAAAACTGGATTCTTATGTTAGTTGCAGCACTTAGTCAATTTCTGTATTTGGTTTGCGTTGCAATATACTATGAGAATCCAGTTTCGCAAAAGTGCCTTGAGACAAATGGCAGAAGCACCCTAACTGCACATTTCGCGACAATGTGGTATTCTTTAATTAGCCTGATCCAGAAATTGATTCATGAAATTTCAGTGAAAGCCTGCTTAACATACGAGTCCGACGTTATCTCAATAAGAAATTCATAATCTTTATTACAAAAGTTAGCTGGTTTTCCGGCTACTTTGAATGAGTTTCGATTCCAATTAGGCCTAATATCACCCTTCATGGAAGGAAAGTATTTAACCAAGTTCGCTTCCAGGTCGTGAATATGATCTGCAATTTTTGACCGAATGTTTTGGTCGAGAACACAATCCATTTCAATTAGAAACTCATATAAGGTTGGAAAACAGTCCACATATAGTTTGAACATAAGCTCAGAACCCTAAAATTTCCTTCCTTGAACCAACGCTCCATATCGATTTTTATACGAGCAAATAAAAAAATTTACTGCTAGCCTAATACGGTTGTACGAATATCACACTCGGCTGTACTTTAAAAAACTTTTGCTTTAAATCATTTTCGGCTTCGTTTCGTCGAGGTAACGATAACAAAGATGGCTACGTACCTATTCAGACTTACATAGGGTTGCCAGGCGTCCGGCAAAAGGAGGACATGTCCTCCTTTTTGGCCTCGTGTCCTTCGTCCGGCAGGCAAAGCTAAAAACCTGGAAAATGTCCGGCTTTTTGTATGTTTGTTGTATTGGGCTATTGGCTATAATTTTGTGGCTGTTTTTAACAACTTTACACGCGCATGTTGTCCCTAAGTAACCCTAACCAAAATACTTACTTATTAATTTTTATTGTAACCCTATTTTCCAGACGTTTCTGGTCCATGATCTGAGTAATAATAAAATGTATCTATGTTCAAGGTTAATTAAATAACTACTTTGCAATATTATGATAAAAACCCTCAGTTGATTTTATACGCAGCTCTTCTTTGTGACTTCATTTCTTGCTTACTTAGCAGACCCTATGACTCCGGAGTGAAACATTCACTGCGTTCTCCTTTGTCCTCCTTTCCGGCTTTCTGTGTCCTCCTTTGGCTACCCATGTATCTGGCAACCCTAGACTTACAGCTCTAACCTACATACTTAGGTCCCTGCTACTGGATAGCTTAAGGGAAATACAAAAGAGACGACTGACGGCAGTTTTAAACTTTATAAAACTTTTGTGTATAAAACTTTTGTGTATTTAAAAAAACTGATTGGGATGTTTTATTCCAATGAAATTTCTCAGTGAAATTTCTTTTAAATTACAACTTTTCGCGGAACCCATGTGATCAGCCCGCGGAACCCTTGGGCTCTGCGGAACCCACTTTGGGAAACGCTGATCTACTGAATAGATCAGCCACAGTATTCATCGTGTGCCTCAAAATTGTAATTTTGTGGATTCCCAGGGTCTCTCTTTGTCTCTCTTTGTGCCGTCGGCTCTAGGAGCCCTAGCGATCGTCATGCCACACAGTCTCCGTTGCCGTCTTGCTACTTCTCCCAGTAGCCCTTGAGTCGCGCTTTGGCCTGGGAGTCCCACCTCAGCGCTCCGGCCTGGGAGTCCCTCCATCCGCGACCATCGGCGTGGTTTGGTGTGTGGCATGACGATTTTCTTGGCATGATTAACAGGGGTGGTTTGCCATTGCCTTCCCCTGGTTTTGCCTGCCGTGCCCGTTCGTTCCCCCTCCTAGGAAGAGTACTTCCTAGGAAGGGTACTAACGGTCCGCACCACGAGAAGGTGGGCACGGAGGACTTTGGTTCACCAGCCCAGGTCGGATCCGAGTCTACGCTCATCAGAGTCGTCGGTCAGGTCGCCTCCCTGCTTTACTCTGTACCAGAGTGACTGGTGAACCTTTGTGAACCCAGGGTCTCTAGCCACTATTAAATACTTAGGAAAGGCATTGTTAATTGTGGGTATTGTTTGTTTTTGTGTTATACGTAAAACACAAACGCAGTAAACCGTAAAGCTGGCGAAACCGCAGAATTAGATATCAAGATCACAAACACTAATAAGAAGGAGTAACGCAGTCAGAGTGGATCGCTACCTGGAGTTGCTGAGCCTTCACAAGATCCCAAGGCGTGAAACAAACCCTGCGCAGTGACGCTTGGAAAGACGCTCCATGATCAACTCCCACCAACGCTAAACAACTTACGCCCTTCGTTGAATCAAAGAACGAGGCTATTGTGTAAAATTAAGTATATAGAGGACCACAGAGGAGGTGGTCATATCCTTCATTCGGCCTTGATCATCGACCAAGCGTGTCACCGATAGACCACCATGCGCAAAGATTGCTATGGCAGAGGCAAAGTAGTACACTGCTTATCATACTACTTTCTAGTAGCACAATACGCAGATAGAATAGGGATAGATGAAGGAGGTCCTCGAACACTAGGCAGCTCAGCTAGTCTTCTTCTTATGTCTTCAGGAGTAGGGCTGAAAAAATGGAGTGAATCAGTGCTGGGGGCGGCATGGTTGAGTTTGAATCTAGAAGAGATTGCAATAAGAAGCGAAGATTTTGTCTGAGAAGAATGAACAGACGGTATCAGTGATAGAGGGGGAGATAAGGGTTTTGGAAGCGGAGAAACCTTGCGATGCAGAAGAGAATTGACAGCTCTCCAGAGTTGTCGGGTTGGAGGAGCTGGAATGGATGCGTGAAAAACAGTAATTTTTTGCAGCAACGCTGAGTTTGTGGTGTCTGTTGGTGGCTGATTTGAGGATAGTGATGGCTTTTGCTTTAGGTGTGGGGTCCTTTGTGCGCTTGTAGATGTGCTTAAGGCGCCTACAAAATGTGTTAAACACTTGGAGGTAGGAAGTAAACCAAGGGTTACAGACGTGTTTGTGTGTTGTGTGATGTGTTTCGTGATAAGTGACGCACGAGTGTCAAGGAAGTTGGATAGTGTGGAATATTAGCAAGAAAGGAGGTCATCAAGGGAAAAGAGAGTGTAAAGAACCAGCTAGGAGTCAAGAATGTCTTGGGCGAAGGTTTGACTGTCGATGGACCCGATGAGATGGAAATAATGAACCGAAGGAGGAGGTCGAAGGAAAGGCTCAATTTTGAGGTCAGCCGTGATGAGATAATGATCAGTAATTTAATATTAAGAACAGAGTGTGATAAGTTGGGAGATAAGAGTGAAGCGGCGGAGATGATGAAGAGGTCAAGGGTGTGTTTCTTGATCTGGGGTCAGAAAGTGGACATGTTGAGTGAGATTGACTGAGGAGAGGAGATGCAGAAAGTCAGATGCGAAAGGGTCAGCTTGAGCATTAAATCTTATGGTTCCTTAGTATGGAACACAATACCAAGGAATTCCGCCTGTTAAGAAATTTGCAGCTTTTAAAAGAAGATTACGTGCCTTCCTGCTTGCATCAACCTATTCAGATTGAGCCATTGATATGAGCATCTCATCGTACGTATTGAAGGGTTTAGTTAATCTTGTAGTTTAGATCGCTTAGCCACTTCTTTCTGTCTACATCAAGCGAATTTTAAAATGTGCCACTGATTTGTAATTTTGAGTTTAGTTAATTCGTGTTACTCTTTTTCTGGTTGGCTATCTTGGAAATTTATCTTTTAGAATATAAGGATACCCTAATTATGGATATCTTCCTTAGTCCCCGGCGCCGCCGCCACCCAACGCCATTCGCCGCCAAGCCCTCAAGTCGAAACCAGTCGTTAAGCTATCGACTGGTAGCGACTTGTTCACTTTATATTTTGCTTGTTGTTTATCGCGATTTTCAAGTTTCGATTTGACGAAGACATCAGCAGCCGGAGTATATGATATTCGTTCTCTGCTATTGCCTCAAAGAGGCACGCATCAGCAGTTTCGGCAAACTGGCTGGCAGTAAGATCGGGTACTGCTATAAATCCTCCTCTTTTCATTGGATTATCAAGCGCTCAATAAATTATTACTTTGTTCTTTGAACTAACATAACCATACCACGCTGGTGAGGCACATATTAGTTCTGTATACTCTGATTTCAACGAATTCAACCAGCAGTATGACTGCAGATGAAACCAGGAAAATTGATAATAATGTAGCGTGGCTACTTGATGAGGAGGTTGATGTGTGTAGTAGGAGAGCATGTTGTAAGGTAGTTGACGTTCGTGTCTGTAGTCGATCGGTTCGTGTCGTACTTCATCGGCGCGTCCCTAGGACCATCGGGCGGAGCATCTCCGCGCTCGCCGACCAGCTCGGCCCCAGGCCGATGGCCCGAAGAAAGTCAAACACAACGCTCAGCAGCAGTTCATACGTTTATTCACATGCTTGCATGCTTGTGTTTTTAAGACGACGATCTCAACTACTGCCTTACTATAACTCGTGACAACTCTGTCTACTCTCTCCTCTCTACGTACCGGTACATGTTAAGCTCGGTCTCTATTTATACTGTCGAGTCCGTCGGTCTGGTTTAATCGCTTACTCGCATAGCTGTGTCTGTTCATCCCTCTCTCTGTCTCTGTCCGTATTCGTCATTGTCCGTCTGCATATCTCTGTACACGTGGCATCTGGTCAGTTGGTCAGTAGGCTCGTACTTCAGACTAATCGGCGCCTTCGTGGTCTGGAATCTATGCGTGGGTTTGTCAGTCTGTGTGGTACCAATTAGCCGTGTCATTGAGTGCATGTCTTCCAATGATAATTTGGTGCCACAGAAGTTAACCACTACAATAATATTATGTTTGTAGAATTGGAAAAACTAGGTGGCCATTTGCGTTCCCGAGAGAAATCCGCGGCTTGGGCCCATTTTGGTGAACTATGCTACCCTAGGTGAGACATGAATAGGCCTACTACTGTAGGCAGAGACTTTAACGTTGCATGCTTTAGTTTCTTATCACATTAACTGTCATTTGTTACTGCTTCAATTAAATCGATTCTTATCTTCTATTTTAACGACAGAACACGTGACATTCATGTAAATTACTATTTTTAACCTCGTGTGCCTCTTAAACATAGCGACTGTTTTAGATATAGGCAATGCAACCTTGGGCCTAGTAGTATGCTTTATTCCTTTTAGGAACACTCAAATGCGTCACAAATTCACAATAACATTAATTTTCACAGTCATCGGTATGTCCCCTGTCAGCATGCCCACGCGGAGCTGAGTCCATATAGGACCCATATTCCTATTTTGAATCCGTATAAAGCCCATAATTATGGGTCTCATCTAGTGCCCACGAAAATGATTGCACAGCCAGTACAATATGCGTTAAAATGCATTAAACTGTTAGGTAACCAGATATGTCCAATAGACATTATCTCATTACCTGAGAAGTCGATAGCAAGTCGCTAAGTCAGTCGATAAATCTAAGCGACTTAGTCAGTCGATAAGCATGAGACTTAGTCAACTAAGTCGCTAAGTCAGTCGCTAACTCTCATCAAGTCAGTCGCTAACTCCTTAGCGCCTGACTCCGGGTACTAATCTTCCTCCCTTCTGGTCCTCCCTTTGTCGCCATTGTATTTTTCTTCGGTTTCACCTTTGATATTTTGCTATGAATTTGGTTGCAATAAAAATATTTGAATCGAATTGAATATTAAAGTCGCCGGTTAGTAAGAACTCGCTGGAAGTAGTGTGTGTGTGTGTGTGTGTGTGTGTGTGTGTGTGTGTGTGTGTGAGAGAGAGAGAGAGCGAGAGAGAGAGAGAGAGAGAGAGAGAGAGAGAGAGAGAGAGAGAGAGAGAGAGAGAGAGAGAGAGAGAGAGAGAGACAGAGAGACAGAGAGAGAGAGAGAGAGAGAGAGAGAGAGAGAGAGAGAGAGAGAGAGAGAGAGAGAGAGAGAGAGAGAGAGAGAGAGAGAGAGAGAGAGAGAGAGAGAGAGAGAGAGAGAGAGAGAGAGAGAGAGAGAGAGCTAAATTCAGCATTAAGGGGATGGTTTGAAGGAGTATGTATTGTCAGGTAAATAGCACTTCTGAGAATTTACGCATGAAAATCGACAATATAAATTTGCGATTGCAATTACAATTACTCGACGGAATTTGTTGATTAGCTTAAAAAAGTAGCTCGTGGGAATGGGTGTGACTGTTTGTGGAAGAGTTGAACATCCAATGATCTTTTGGGCGATGGCATCGCTAAATGAATGATTTGATTTATAAACGTATTAAACGTGAGTGTTAGTAGCATAGAGAACAGAATGTATGATTAGAATACGACAATAATATTTGCATACACTGTCTTTACAGGCCACCATTTACAGCTGAGTTTAATTGATTTCATTCTTTACTATCTTTTCTTGCGCGCTCAAGCTGTAATATAATAATGTGAGGCGAGAGATTTTTGTAAAATACTGGGATCACTGACAGATAGCGTTAGTCTGTACTTGCGAAACCTTTATTGGAAAAACTGTAAAGTCAAAATTGAATAAGTTCCTGGCCGCAATGCCAAACCATACAAAACAACTCACAAGAAAATAAGTGTTATACTAATGAAAATGGTCAGCTGAAAATATGTGCCGGTGTCCCGAGATATTCTATCCTCCCTAAAGCGTATCCCCCCGGATGGAATAAACCGGTTTAGAGTATCCGGTGGGATGAACCATTCTATCCCCCCTCGTCATACGCATCACGATAGCCTCGACGAAATTCCAGTCAAAATCACCAAAAACAAAGTAAATTGATTTCAGGTCGACGTACAAACTAAAGATACGCAAATCAAAAATTTTATGTGTGCAATAAATACAAACAGTACGACTGAATACACTTAGAAACCGCCAAAAATGCAAACTAAACCGAATACTCCATTTCGCTAAGGGGGATACGCATGTATGGGGGATACTCTATTTCGTGACACCGGCAAGAAATGTTATAATAATAATATAATATAAAGATATTAATGTATCTGAACATCAGCAATTTTAGGGTTCTTGAGCAGGCTCCTATAAAACACCCTGGGTAATGGGTATGTAGTTCGAGTCGTCCTTTGCGGGTAGCACATAATCATAGATTCTTGGGCGAAGATTCTAATTCCGCTTGATGGTTGTCGGAGAAAGTTCCGCAGAACATGAGAGGCATTCCATTCGCGGGCAGGTATCCCATTCAATGAGTACTCGTCAGAATCGAGCTTAGTTTTATCAAACTAAGTAGGATAGGAGGTCGCGTTACGACTGCAGCGACTTTCAAATCCAAACAACAAAAACTCGAAATTTTATTAATCAAATTTTTCACTAAAACAATGTCAAAGAAATATATAAAAAATTCAAAGAAATATAACTGTACACTGTGACATCAAAATGGAGTTTCTATTCTAGTCCTGGCCTAATTATCAATTAACTTCCATGAAGATGATGCCAAGCATCTATCAAAAATCACCTGATAAAGCCTTGACCCAAAATATTATGACACACAAGGTAGTTGCTTGAAATATTAGGAATAATTATATTTAACACTCTAAACTTGAAATTTTACGTATAAGCATATTTAAGACTTTAGGTTTCAAATTTTACGCACAAATAGGTAGGACTTTGAAATTTGCTTATCTATGTGTCGGCACTGAGGGACAACCATGTACATTCTGGTTTTCATCGTTGTGCAGTGTCATCTAATGCAATGCAATATGATTTGACAGAAATACAGCGCCTTCTGGGCATTGCAATTGTGATCGTCATTGGCACTTTCTTGGCCCCGATACCTACATGTAATATACAAACCCAACCGATGACCTACCAAACTCAAAAGCCGCAGAATGTCTATGTATCTTACGAAGGCACTCTTCCCAGCATTATATTTTCTCAAGAACAAAACGTTTACTTGCAGACGAATAGCAGGAAAAGTTTCTATTTACAGGCTGTAATATACAGGCGGAACAAAAATAACTGATTCCCCTCTTATACTTAGCAGTTAGTAACGTATTTGGATATTCTGGTCGGCGTTGCAATCACGGTATTGAATGACGATAGCCAAATGAAGAGTTTACAACATATGGTTACGTTCACCAAGTGACACTCACTGATTGTATAACCCAAACGTGACCTCCATTGAACACCGGCGCCGTAGAAGTTACTAATTACAATTACAACTACAGTATCATGTTAAAAAAATTAATAAACTTCACATTGCCGATCCTTCATTCAGATAACTTAGGCCTATACTGCCGACTAAGGGTATGTGTTAAATGCTTTCGCGAGGTACGTTATCAATGCCATTTAATTTAATTTAAGTTTATGGAGAAGATTCACTAGTTCTTGCGAAGATGCACTGATCTTAATGCTAACGCGTAATCTGTCCAGCGCAGTCCATCTTATCATTGCATGATGGAATAGGTTGCTTCCTTCTTTGTATCTTTTCTTTCAGGGGTTGAAAATAATTCATTTCGACCATCGTTTCGTGGCGTAACATCAGAAAGCGCTGTTGATGTGCTTCTTTGCAAAAGGCGCTATACGAATGTGTCATTACTATTATGGGATAGAAAATGAAAATGTATTACCATATAGTGATATAGGATGAAAACAATATTTCCAACGGCAAGGATGGCAACCAGACAGCTCAGAAGAATGACGACACTCGGCTGGGCGTGTATCTCTACTGTTTGTGTCACGTTGATATATTCAAATCCTTTAAACAATCAGTGGTACCGATAACACTTTAACATTTTCGATTGCTAACGTTATTATATAAAATAGTGTTACACGAACACGATGACATACAGCAGTATAAGACATATGGTCAGGGGCGTCAACACCATAGAAATCTCGGAGCAAATGCTCCATCCAAGAAATAGGAAGGAAGATCTGTCAGTGTGTGTGCCACTATTTTAGGGAGGAAGGAAGGGAGGGGGAGAATAGGGGGAAATGGGAAGTTGCTCAAATGACTTAGGGGGATAGACGGCCCTGCATATGGAACTCTCGCATGATAGCCAGATTTATTTCAAAGAAGAAACAGAATTTGAGCTTCAGAGAGAGGGAGATAGTTATATAGATAGATAGATGGAGAGATAAAAAAAGAGACACTCAGAGAGACAGAGAGACAGACAGATATAGAAAGACAGTGACAGAAACAGAAACAGACAGAGACAGAGAGATATAGACTGAGAGAGAGAGAGACAGACAGAGACAGGCAGAGACAGACATATAAAGACAGAGACAGACAGACAGAAACAAAAACAAATAAAGAGAGAGAGCCAGAGACAGATACAGAGACAGTGAGCATACGCACAGACAGGCAGACTAAGAGAGGCAGACAGAGAGACAGAGAGAGATGGAAAGTGAGACAGACGAGAGAGATTGAGAGTTTATTCCCATTCATTCACTTTCATTCAATATGACTTAACTAGATAACCCGTTATTTAAAATGTGTTATTCATAGTCAAATTGTCAAATAACAACAAGGCAACGGACTTAGTAAATGCACGCAATAGGGCTGGATAAGCTCTAAACGAGTGAGATGAGTATTGTTATGGTGAGGCAGGATCCAAGAGACATTCAACGGGGTTAGACGCCATAAAGTATTAAAAACCAAATCAGCCAACAAACAGTAACATTCGATTGGTTAAGATAATAAATATGCGTCACATAAAATAGTAGCTAAATGATACATCAATGAAACTAAAGGAAGCGAAAAATAAAATGAAGTATATGTAACTTAATGCAAACCAATATAAAAACATGCACATCATTTGCGAGGCTAACAGGCATACATGCAGAGGCAAGCCTATGCAATCCAGAAGTAAATGAACAGACTTACTGAGATGCACATAACTTATTGAAGTCAAGCACTCCATCCTGAAAGCTACCATTGAATCCATTTTGCACAATAAAACACGATGACACAGAAGTCTGTAGGTTAAACATAATGTATTGACTTCTGAAGCGCCGTTATAGAAGTGCATCAGGCATCAATTGATAGTCGCTTAAAGTTAACTACATTTGGAAAAACCCGGTCGCGATCTGGTGGATGAGGCAAATCAGAGGAAGCTTAGAGCGAGTCTTCAGTTTAGACCTGAACGCACTGAACTATGGCTTGGGTTTCCAAGGCTTCGCACCAGCCGCCGAAACCTTATGAGACAAACACCCTCTTTGAGCAAAGGCTCAGCAAATTTAAAGTCAAAGTTTCTGTTGATCGAGTGAAATATGTGTTGGTAGGAATGACTGACAAAGAAGCAGAGATGGTCAATTTAAAAATGAGCTCAAGTTATTCGATGCTACATGCACCTTGGAAAGGGATAGGCCTAATCTATCGTTTTAGCGTGTACGATTATTCCGAAACGATAGGCTAATAATTTATTCGCCCATTAGAGCCTATAGCTTATCGTTTCATCGTTCAAAATGAAAAAAAACAGACGTACCTTTACGAAATGAGTGTACCAGTTAGTTTTATAACGTGTCTCAAATGATAGCATCGCAAGATAAATTGTTATTAAGAATAGTTTTTTCACAACGCTCATTCGAAATGCTATTAAACTTAAGAAGGGAACTATCCAAAGACCTCCCATACCAGCTTTAGGATCTGACTGATTTATGTTTCTTCCTAATAAATTTTGTTGCTGGTTGTTTTATGCCTATTTTACAACCTTATATTCCGGTTTGTGCGAACTAAACATGTTAACGTTGAAATTATTTTGCGACGCTGAAAGGACATAGGCGTAGACTGTGGGGGGTCAGCCGGGGCACGTGCCCCACCAATAATTGAGGAGCCGGGGCAATTCCCCCCAAAAATCGAGAGGAGAATTTCGTCAAATATTAAAATATTATGTTTCAATACAGACAAATTTCTTCAGAAACAGAAAACAGAGACACAGAACTGAAATCCTATCAGAAATTCATAATGAAAACAAAGATTTATTTTTATCTTCAATATCTTCAATGTGAAACAAATTTACATGTAAACAAAACACCCATTTCATACGCATTAACGTAACACCGGAAGCCTTTGCTGACTGTCCAGACCAGAGGTGAAAAAAGCTTTTTCAGATTTTGCTTTAAACAACAACAAAAAGAAAACCACAAAAATTTTTTGTTTAAAAAAATAAATTTCTTATTTTGTAGAAGTTATTTTAATAGCATTGATTAAATGATTTTAAATTTTCGGAAATCGCAACTGAATTTACTGAGTTGGAGCTCTTGTTCATGCCATTTTTATGATCCGAAATCAGAAAAACTTAAAAACAACTAAAAACAACAAACACCATAAAACCAAAAAACCGAAAAAACAACAACAAAGAACGTTTCATCTTGAAAAAACTTTTTGCACCTCTGGTCCAGACCCCATGCCCCACCAATATTTTGCCCCACCAATATTTTGCCCCACCAATATTTTGGACAAGTTTACGCCAGTGTGAAAGGATATGCTATAATGGGCGAATAATCGGGAACGCTAAAACGATAGCTTACAAAAACGATCTGAAATCCTTTCCGTGATAACAAATATATGCAACAAGTCAAGATATTACCACAAATTGCTAATCTAAACTTTTATAAGAATTGCGTAATATGTACATTGTTTTAATGACGTCGTCATATAACATAAATACAAATTATTTACTGTACAATTAGCCTGGGCAAGTCGAATACCCTTATTCTGCAGATTTATTCAATCCTGAATGGAACGGAAATTTGTTCTGTCTTAATGGCCAATAAACAGGATTATCAACAATAGAAAAATCAAAGATGAGCATTTTAAATTATAAATTAAGGATTGACTGGCAGAAAATGGGCTGATGACAAATGAATATCCGCCACTTACCTAAGTGAAAGACCAGACAGTTATTCGGCCGTAAGTCTTTTGGCATCACGAAGTGAACTGGACAACCTATCGAAGGATCAGGAGATGCATGGCTATCCTGAAATATTTAAAGTCAGAACATGCAACAAAAAGAATACACTCCCTTCTTAATTATTAATACAACAAAGCAGCAAGAGAATTTACATTCTGCAGACTAAGTTCATCTGCTTCTTCAAGGCACAGGTCTCTTAACCTCCTAAAACAAACAATATTCAACACCATATTAAGAAATAACTGCAGTAGAAGTTGCATCTACATAGTATATAAATGATCCGCGATTATTTAAAATTTGAACATGCAACAAAAGAAGAAGAAACTTCTTAATTATTGATACAGCAAAGCAGCAAGAGAATTTACATTCTGCAGACTAAGTTCATCTGCTTCTTCAAGGCACAGGTCTCTTAACCTCCTAAAACAAACAATATTCAACACCATATTAAGAAATAACTGCAGTAGAAGTTGCATCTACATAGTATATAAATGATCCGCGATTATTTAAAATTTGAACATGCAACAAAAGAAGAAGAAACTTCTTAATTATTGATACAGCAAAGCAGCAAGAGAATTTACATTCTGCAGACTAAGTTCATCTGCTTCTTCAAGGCACAGGTCTCTTAACCTCCTAAAACAAACAATATTCAACACCATATTAAGAAATAACTGCAGTAGAAGTTGCATCTACATAGTATATAAATGATCCGCGATTATTTAAAATTTGAACATGCAACGAAAGAAGAAGAAACTTCTTAATTATTGATACAGCAAAGCAGCAAAAAAGAATGCAGATTCAGCTTAAAATCTAACTCTAACCAGAGGTATAAGGTGAAATCGTGTGATTGTATTCTGGAACATTTGTTGCACTTGTTTCACTAGGTTTCCCTGAATCGTCGAACGTTGTGATAACATTTATTTTAAATGCTGTGACGTCATTTGTCCAATTCAGTGGTAGAAATAGTGTGCTCGTCACTGATTCCATGTCAAAAGAAAACTGTGCATCTTCAATTATTTGGTCCTTTTGTTTTCTCCATTCCATGGTGGGAGCCCAATTGCCAGCAAAATTCGCAGAACAGGTTATCCTGACAAAGTCGTCTGTGATTTTGGATAAACACTCTGTATTTCTTTCTGTTAATACAAATACGCACCGTGGCCACAAGTTATCGTGTCAACTTGGTATCAAATTACACATATGAGTGTGTATCTATATGTGCTTTATTTAGCTCGAGGCACAATGAAATTTAATATAAAACCAAGAAAAATAAACTAAACGAAAGCTCAATCAATAAACTGGAAACCAAAGCTCCATATACATGAAATCTAATAGTGGGATAATTGCTTTTTACAGACAACCCAAGTCTATTAACGAAAGAATTCAACTCATCCACAACTATGCACCGGTGTAAGCAGCTTAGGTGTGATATTGCAAAAAGTTTGCACGATTTTAAACAATGTTAGCAGAGCCACATATATCATAGACATGAAATTCAAACTGACTGACAAGGCGAGTGCTCTAATCAATCGGCTACTGTGTGGAACATGGTAGTAGATTGGTTGGAAGGTCGCCTTATGACGCGGCGAGTATGGTTTTGAACATCCCCGAGACGATTGCGAGACCGTTAATATGTGTAGATTTTGCGCAAGTCCTTTACTCACAATTGTTCAGCGTCATCAACTGATGCTTGGTCATGGTACTGTATATTTTGATAAATGCGCAATCCATTAATATAGTTTCCCAGATCTGTGCTTCGATAAACGCTCTCACAGGCGCAAGAAATTGTCCCCACCCGCGAACATTTGGCACTAAGCCAGACAGACAGCTGGACGGACAGTCACACAGACAGACAAATTAACAGCGGTTATTAAGTCTGTCTATGCCTCCCTCCCTCCTCCCCACCTCCGTCCCTTCGTCCGTCCGTCCGTCCCTCCCTTCCACAATCCCTCCATACCTACCTCTCCCGTCATAGTGATGGGCAAATCCACTAGTGATGATGATGATGATGATGATGATGACGACGACGACGACGACGATGATGATGATGATGATGATGATGATGATGATGATAATGACTATACTTGTTATACAGACTGCTACCGACTCTCAATAATGAAACCGCACACATTACGATATACATTATTCCAGTATACAGTACACTGAGCTTTATCAGCTGAGTATGGGTACCGTACCCCTAATTGCAGTGTTTTTGTAATGTAAATGTCAAGTTATTCTGACCCCTTTTGCTCAAATTAGAATCTACAACGTCGGCAGAGTGAGTTTACTAGTAGGCCTACAATTGTACAAATGTCACTTCAAATGGATAAAATCATTTAGTTCGAATTTCGGAAAGACTAAATGATCCACTTGGTAGACACAAAATAATAGGAACATTTACAATATTATTGATTAATAATAACATAGATTACCAAAAACTATCAATTCAGCACTGGCTTCCATTGTTGATCCTTGTTCTACGCAAATGTAGCGCTTTGCTGCTCTTCTTGTAGTATTGATGTGCAAACTGCAGTGTCCTTTTCTTTGTCGAGAAATTGAAATATATTGCGAAGCACTCTCAGATAAATCCCATCCACCAAAAATATAATCACGATCAGATGATCCAGGACTATAGGCAACCCATGCGACACTTTCCTCCGTGTCTGAAGCACAGTCTAGGGTTACAATCTCGCCACTCATTGCAGCAACATTCTGGGGCTTCATAATTAGGTCACACTGAACATCTGTCACAAACATTTAATTTGTAAATATAAAATTAATTGATTCACACAGAGCTTCTTTTATACACGTTTACTATGATTGCTGCTAAATGCTATTAATTTTCTCTCTATCTGTTAATAAACATATTCGCTCAACTATTGGTAACAATGCATCATTTAAACGATCCTCTGCTTTGTTTTAATGTTTTATGTGCATTCTTGTTGTAAAATGCGGGCGTTTGCTTTGCAATAATAAGGACTACTCATATATTTTACTTAAACTCACATCAGCTTTTGCACATAGGTTTCATCACAGTTCCGTGTTAGTCATATGAGGTAATTTTTCATAGGCGCATGCTCGTTCTAAAATGACTAATGCCTCAATCAAACATTTGTCATCAGGATAATTTGAGACGAGGACACTGGTCATGTCAGGTAGTTGAAATATAGGCCTATGACAATACGTTACCAAGCTAGTTGACACTGGCTCAAAATGTAGAAGTGGCTTGTTTTGGTTTCGAATTGGCATACAGACCTACTGCAGTATGCGAGGGAATAAAGAACTGCATCGTTTCCTGTTTAAAGGGCTTAATAAGTATAAAGTGATTCCGAAAGCAGGGCAAAATAATGAATTCCGTTAAAACAGTGATGATTGGAATAACCTTCATTTGCTTGCAAATTGAAGATTCACACATAGCTTCTTGTTTTCAGGATAGGCCTATTGGATTAGTTGTTCCTCACAAATAGTGCTATAATCGTCCATGAAATAACTATAGATATACTTCTTGAAATGGTAATAAAGGTGAATAATTTGACACAAACTCACAGAGGAAACCATAGAGTGCACTGTAAAGTCAACAGTCACCAATCAAAAACTTAAAAGCTGCACATAGTATGTTACATATTGTGAAGTCCTGTGGTCATGTCAACGCAGGAAGCCGTCAGGACAGCAATGTAGCGTGACGGTCTCGTGTGCTAATCTATGGAAAGAAACAGCTGTTTTGGTCAATAAGGCAATTAAAAACACCACGTGGAAGCGTTGTTGTGCATGTGTACGCAAGTCAGAAGTCGGTCGTTTTCCTCGGCTGAAGAGCTTGTTTTGCGTTTTGGGCCATAAGCGTGGGTTGAAAACAATGTCAGAGGCGAAGTCATTTGTGCGGGACTGGGTTAAGAGGTCATTTTTAAAATTTAGGTTCATTTCTTGCATAAAACTCTTCCTATATAATGTTGAGGTATCGTGGTGAATGTATAGGTTGCTAGAAACAAGAAAATAACAGTAACACTTGGAAGTAAAATTTCAAAGGTATCGCTTGCCAAAGGTGGGAGAAAACTCACATTGGTATATAAGAGAATCGAAGTGCAACACGATAAGCATGAACAACACGTGACAAAGAGGTGATGTAATCTTTCTGAAGGACATTTTCTTTCTTAAAAACCTGAAAAGAAAACAAACCAAGGAGTTTAAGTATTTAAGCTGCATATTCCGTGCATGCGGGGACTATAGGCACTTGCTATGGAACTATGGAGCGCAATATTCCCAAATTATACTTTGATCAATCCAAATTCAGGACAACCCAAAGTTTTTAATTGCTCAAAGCAAATTATAATGTTTCTTCCGACTTTCAGTGTAAGTTTTAACATGATAATTATAAGAGAGATCTAGATTTAATACTGTTAGAGAGCTGTGACTGAAGTGCTAGGCCTAAGGTCACGAGTACAAAGACAGTCGGGCTACTCAGCTACCAGGGTTCCTACTAGAAGCAGTCGACGCAGTAATACGGATTTCCAACTATATTTGTCAATGCGCGTGAAGATGCACACCAGTCTGCGTGGGGACTAGAGGAATTTAGAATGATGTCTCAAATAGTGCTCGAGAATAAGCTGGTGATTTCGCTTACCTTTAGAGTAGCGCTTTAGAAATTTGGAGCTTACGATTACGATTACGATTCAATCATTCAAGCAACGAGAACGACATGGCATTAAGATTGAAATACCTTATAAGAACCAAAATAACACTAAATTGTGTGTGGTTGCTTGTATATGTGCGTGTTTGTGGTTGTACGCTTGTGTGCGTACATGCGTACTAACTTATAATCATGCACCATTCATGTTGGCATCCATTCATGCTTATATGCATTTGCAGGGGTTAAGCCTATAGGCAACATTGCTATCGCGTCCGGACTGGTCACTATAATCACCTAGCCTACTACTACTATCACTAATACTACAACAACTACGGCACTACAAAGGGTGGCTAATAATCAGAGGAATCAGAAACATTACCTCAGGTATAATTTTACATGACGTTCTGTCTCCATGTGCATTTGCCAACTCTCTCATAGACAGACTTAATAATGTCAATGTGGTGCATTCTTTTTCTTTTTCTTCAACTGACTGTCGTCGAACGGTTACAATTCATGAAATGCACGTTCAAATCAGTTGCGGAAATTCCCTCTGGTGTGTTACAGGATTATATAATTGTAACCAAGAGCGTAACTTTGGTCTAAAAAGTGGGGGGTACCAATTTCTTACATGAAGGAAGCAAGGCGTTGACTGCGATCTCTGGGAAGGCAAAATAATAAAATATTGATTGGCATTGTTCATAAAGTGGGGGGTACGGTACCATAGCAGAAAGAATGGGGTGGGGTACGATTACCCCTCGTTCCTCCGACAAATCACGCCTATGATTGTAACGCCTAATGAATGCAGCGACATTACTGAAAGGAAGAAAATTACGAGAGAACGAAAGAAGTCCCGAAGCTCTGTCCAAGCAGGATGCGCCAGTGTACGACTGTGAGTGTTGAGGGGATTTTCCAGAGAGTAATCTAAAAGAGGTCCGAGTCTGGTTTGGGGGGAGTGCAGATCAAGAGAGGAAGCAGAGCAGCTGTGAAGGCGGGTGTTATTTAGGGCGAGGAGAATTGGAAGGCAGAGGATCAAATGAGTCAGGGTAGGAGTAGGCCCTACTTGAAATGGTGAGACTTCAGTTTGGGGTGGAAAGCCCGGAGATAGATAGAGGAACATGAGGAGAAAGATGGAGGACGGGTTGGAATGATGATGGATAAACCAAGAATCTGCGGAATTCAAGGGAAAGATCGTTCCAGAGGCGTGGTGCTCTGTTGGATTTGACTGGGTTGGAGAACTTGGGATGAGTTGTGACCGGATATCGAGAAAGACTTAAATAGGAGGAGGATCGGGTGGAGCGGGTTGCCTGGATGGTGAAGAGACCGCAGAGGTACTTGGGCTGGATATATTGTAGGGAGTTATAGGTTAGTGATAGGACTTTGAAGTGGATTCACTCTGGGATTTTTAGCCAATGTAGAGATTTGACTTTTGGATAAGTTGCAGACGCTTGATTTTGGTGGATTCAAGATTGAGGAAGAGGGAATTGCTGTAATCAATGAACAATAGAGGTAACAATGGTAGAGACAGTTTTAAGGTCGATCTTGGGCCGGATGCGACGGTCACAAATGTGTCTGAAGCAGGAGCGCGAGAGGTTTGAGATGTGGTTAGAGAAGAAGAGGTGTGGGTCACAAGTAATGGACGGGTGGGGGGTCCGATGTGAAAGGTAAGAAGCGATGAGTTAGTCGATGGGTGTATGGAAGGGTTAGGCTTTTCTTGATATGATCAGGAAGACCTAGGATTATGAATTCTGTTTTGGAAAGGTTAAGGCAGAGGAGATTGGATGACATCCATTGCGAAATTAGGTTAATCACATTGAAATATTGCATCGACGGTAGAGGGCAGAAGATGTCATTTGAAATTCAAAATATTTGATGTGTTTCTTACTCTACCTAAGTTGCAACTTTTGCCCACTATTGGAATTCATTTATTTAAAAATCATTTTTTCACTCCACCCTAATGTAGGATGGTGTACGACAGGGTTATATAACTGGTAGCTCTTGAGGCAGAGTGGGCAGAGATCGAGATCCAGCACATTGATCACACGGTAACCAGCTTAGTCTGGACTCCTGTGTCATATATCAACCGGGACAACGGGATCCTAGTCTGTATCGTCATCGTCATTTTAAGAAACATCGACAACAACATCTTGTTATCTCTCCTCCTCCTCGTCCTCGTCCTCGTCCTCGTCCTCCACCTCCTCCTCCTCGTCCTCCACCTCCTCTCTCTCTCTCTCTCTCTCTCTCTCTCTCTCTCTCTCTCTCTCTCTCTCTCTCTCTCTCTCTCTCTCTCTCTCTCTCTCTCTCTCTCTCTCTCTGTCGATCCACATCCAGCGGGTCAATCAACCTCCAGCGGGCCGCTTCATTATATATATATATATGTATGTATGTATGTATGCAGGTGTGTATTCATGTATGTGTTTTTTGTGTATGTATGCATGTTGTACGCATGTTCATATGCATGTATGTATGTTTGTATGTATGTTTGTATGCAGGTATGTGTGTACGTTTGTAAGAACTTGTATGTATGCATGCATGTGTGCATTGCTGCTTCTGGCATGTAGTAATAAAATGGATGTGTTGATTAAAGTTACACATCGCCTCGATACTTTGGCTAAAATTCTCAACCTATAGAGAGTCTGTATTTGATTTGTTTGCTTGGTTTCTAGTTTTCATTCGGTATGACCTTTGACAATGATGATGATGAATATGAATATGATGACGATGACGATGACGATGACGACGACGATGACGACGACGACGACGACGATGACGGTGACGGTGACGATGACGATGATGATGATGATGATGATGATGATGATGATGATGATGATGATGATGATGATGATGATGATGATGATGATGATGATGATGATATCCGGATGGTCGTGAAACCTGGGATGATTTCTCGGAAACTCATTTAACTCCTAACAACGTTTTGTTCCTGAGGAATTATTTTTACCTCGGGTAATAATAATAATAATAATAATTAACTTACATAATAACCGTTGTACGTCTGTCTGTCTGTCAGTCTGTCCCGTAACAAACACTATTGTGACGTCACTATACTGCCGCCTTGGCGACGGTTGTCTTGACGACGGCTATAGGCCTATAATATGACGTTATTGTTATCACTGCAATAATAATTGTTTTTTATATACCGTGATTTTTCACGGGTTACAGCTAGTAGAAATAATAATTATGATAATAATAATAATACCACATCTCAAGGCACTTAGGCCTACAGAAGACCGCAGCACATGCAAATTCATTCAGAACATTTATGTATGAAAATGCAAAGATCAAGCAATGCTGGCGATTAACTAAGAGAGGCTAGAGCCAATGATGGACCAACTATGTGAGATCTCGTTGAAGTATGGAATGAAAATCAAAATCAAAAAGTCAAATGTTATGAGGGTAAGTAAAAAAAGAGGAAATGCAGTTAACATAAACACAGATGGAGAGGAAATAGAGCAAATCGGAAAATTCTGCTACCTGGGGAGTATGATCACAAATGATGCAAAATGCCATGTAGAGATAAAGGAAAAATAGAAGAAGAAGAAGAAGAAGAAGAAGAAGATGATGATGATGATGATGATGATGATGATGATGATGATGATGATGATGATGATGATGATGATGATGATGATGATGATGATGATGAAGAAGAAGAAGCAGAAGAAGAAGAAGAAGAAGAAGAAGAAGAAGAAGAAGAAGAAGAAGAAGAAGAAGAAGAAGAAGAAGAAGAAGAGGAAGAAGAGCGTTCCTTTAAGCTAGAGCTGACACAACCATGGGTATGAAGTGTTAGCGACTTCATTTTCTTGGCCTCGGCATATAGGAGCGGGTGGGCGGCCAGTCCTCTCCCTCGTCGTCTCATCTGCCCACTGACAGTGTACGGATCATAGCTGAGTTGGCTAGGGGGAGCAGATGGAAGAGAAATCTCGAACCAAATTTTTGCTCCGGCGGGGATTTGAACCCCAACCTCGCGATTGACAGTCCAGCCCGCTAACCACTACTGTACTGTCGAGCACCCCATAGCAATGGGAAAATATGCCTTCTCTAAGAGAACTGACTTAATTAAAGGGAAAACTAAATAGGAACTTGAAGAAAACAATGGTATTATCTATGGTGTGAAGTGTTGTACTATACGGATGGGAAACGTGGACAATGAGGGAAGAGGCCATAACAAGACTGGAGGCCTTCAAGATGTGGATATGACGCAGAATGGACAGAGTCAGCTGGATGGAACGTAAGACAAATGAAGAGATGCTACAAATGGTGGATGAAAGAAGATCCCTGATAGCAGTGTGAAAATTATACAAAAAAACACTGGAGGGGTTAAACTTTGATGAATTTGATTCATGTGGAGTTGAATATTTTATCTCTAGGTCTACTTAGCAAACTGAGGAAATTAAAATGCAATAGAAAACTTAAATTCCTTAAAGTGATGACATCACCAAATTCACTAGTATACAAACCACATGATCGCAAATCTCACAATAAACCAGAGCATTACTTATTAATAACCCACGAAGTGAATTGTGAAAAAAGCTAAAATATATGCATAATATGAAGAGCTGATATGAAAACCAGAAACAATAATTAGCACTTATCTTTATGGCAAACTGAGGGGGCTGGAATGAAGACTTAACTGTGGGTCCTGAGAAAGACTAGGGGTTGAACCCACAACCTCCCTGACAATTCTCCAGAGCCGTAGCAACAAAGAACGTGGCCCCCTCCGAACACACGTCCGGTCCGGGGCCCCTTACAATGCGGAAACTGGAATGCGGTAATATGCAACATACAGGGTTCATTATTATGTATACATAGGTCTACCCCTACAGTGTACATGTATTCCATTTCCATATCTAGTATCATAATGACCACGCCGTTCACGGTTATTTTTGGCCACTTTTAGGGGCCCCCTTCCTTGCGGGGCCCTCCGGTCGGAGGGTACGGAGAGCGGTCGCTACGCCTCTGCAATTCTCACACTACCTGATAGGAGCAATCAAAATTTGGCAGAGAAAATAGATGTGCCACATAATGAGGGAGGTTCTCTCCTAAGAAAAACTATAACCGAAGGAAGAATGGAAGGGAAAAGAACGAGAGGAAGACCTCGAGTGATGCTATTGAAATGGATGATGAAGGACGGTCACAAGAAGCTGAAAGAGAGGTCTAAACAACGCGACAAATAACGTCATTGTCTGATCCCATTGGATCTTGACCTGAAAGTGATTTCCCCCACCTACCGATAATGATTCGAGTGAGCGCCTGTGAATAATCTGGTTCCCGCGACTTCGCTGTTTTGAGCGCTGTAGGATATCGAAATTACGATTAGTAGACTACGAATACGATAACGAAGAAGTAGAATCGGAGGAACTTAAACTATACTTTCCATGATTAGACAAAAGGTTTTTCTATACCTAATCTGTAATTATTCTTCTTGCAACAATACAGCTTCAATAGGATGTACTAATAAGTTTGGGTAATTTTTATGCTGGGTTTTCCCAAAAGGCTTTTATTAGCATGGGCTCTCAAAGGCTTATAGTAGACAGCCAGGCGTCACCCGAATTCAAATTACGCCGAGCCGCCAGTTTGGTGTAACGTGATTCAAGAACGGCCCTGCAGTCTCGAGCAATAACGGGCCGCAAGGCGGTCTTTGAAATAGAAATAGGGCCTACCAGCTGGTCGCTAGGAGTTTTTGACCAAGAACCGAGTCTGCAGCAGACCGCAAGTCGGCCCTTCACAAGTCCAAAAATCTAAGCCAGATAACAAATTTTTAACTTTTAATAACGACTAACATGAAAAGAAGTTTACTTATTTATAATATATTAAATACACTTTGGTTGTTCCTAACGAGATGCATGCGACAGCGAACATGCATGCATTTAATTAACAAGTTTCTCATAATCCGGATTGATTGCGCTGGTTGCAATTCACAGTTTGAGTTCAAGTTTAGAATACTTATCTAAGACCTGTACTTGGATTTGTTTATCTTCATAGCTGAAAATCTTTGTTGACAGATATAAGTGGATGCGAATAAGACAAACATTTTTAAAGCAAAAGGTTGTAGATTTGGTGATTTTTCCTTCCTGAGCGAAGAAAAGAATTTTATCAGGTCTGATCCTTCAGCTGTTATATGAGAACAATGTCACGTAAGAGAGCAACGCCACGTGAGTAAAACGAAGAAAACTTCTCGCGGTCTGAATTTTTTTTTATTTTCTGAAGAATTGTGGGGGCCGGGTAAAAATTGTTGGCGGGCCGGATCCGGCCCGCGGGCCGTAGTTTGCCCACCTCTGAGTTATAACAAGAGTTAGAAGGTTGAACTCCATATCCCATGACAACTAAACACTGTTCTAAGCACTTCGCTCACATCGTTCCTGTTGCGCCCTAACACGTCTCCGCCCCTCCGTTATCTCATCCCTACA
The DNA here is from genome assembly GCA_963556255.1 of Allolobophora icterica. Classification (NCBI taxonomy): domain Eukaryota; kingdom Metazoa; phylum Annelida; class Clitellata; order Crassiclitellata; family Lumbricidae; genus Allolobophora; species Allolobophora icterica. Next base: position 23,465,194 of record OY744610.1, read on the forward strand.
AATTGAATCTTTCCATAGCAATAGCTCTCGGGAATAAACTCCCGCCAGAACTACGGACCCAACAAACTGCACCTGTTGCTATCTAACCACGGGCCTTTCAATCAAATCTGAAACAACCCTTTCACACAAATCCTATCCTTATTCCTTCTTTACATCTGACCTCTCTTGTTTATTTACATCCATTACCACTTGAAAGGCATTTTGCTTGATCGTGGTTTTGTGTTGCCAGGTCGGAAGGGGCTACGGTCAGTGTCTCTTAAAGAAGCGCTATAAAAATTATTAGTATAAATACATTAATTACATTTAAAACATATGGCATAAGGTCTTTAAGGTGGTTGGATTGTTGCGAAGAAGCAATCTAGTAGGCCTATCTATAAACACATTGTTTCTAGCTAGAGACGCTTGAGGCCTAAATGTTACGTAGGCCTACATTCAAAACTGTGTCTTTATTTTCTACCACTAATAAGAAACACAGCATTATTGAAATTATTGGATGAATAATTATAAAGCTCCAACTAAAAACTGGTAGTTTTAATGCAATTCATTTCTATATGGCTGCTTCTCGTGACATCAGTGGCGGCTGTATACTGTACAGGGGAGGGACAGATGGAATTGATTAAAACATGTCTACGAAGCACTATGTCTGACATTTGTTTAAGTAGCTTAGCAATGTTGTCAATTGAATCTGTTCATACAGAGTCGATTAATATGGATACCTTTGTGGACGAGTTTGACTCTAGGCATACAGTCGTAAACTTTTTCTTTATTGTGTATGTATTGTATAGGTCATGCTTTACTTATAAATAAAGTGACGTTGTTTACAAATCTGTTATGACTTCAGGTTTTTGATGTGAAGAATTCATGTAGCTGCAATACATACAGTATATCTTGTCAATGAGACTCGGTGTGGAGATATGTTGAGTAGGCTTACTGTCAGGTTCGGCGATGCCAGGCATCCAAATGGCCCTCCTGTCAGGTTTCTCCTCTGTTGGAAAAAATTAGATCCGCCTCTGAGTGACATCAACGGCAATGTTGGCTTAAGGCTTAAGCCAATGCGGCGTAGAGTGCTAGCCGCATACGTCATTGGCTCAGACATCCTGTATCTACAGTATCATAATATATTTGACATACATTATTTACCAGCGACATGGCTCATTATAATACTACCCGGATTTTAGCCTTCTCACGTGACATCAGTGGCGGCTGTTTATTCTGAGACAACTGATATGTTGCTTGACTATTCTTTGTTTTAAACTCGTGCCCAAAATTACAGGCACTTATTAATTTGTTGGAAGTTCTACCCGTTTCATATGCCGAGTGGAAAGAGTATTCAGTCAAATGAATCTCTATCACACTGGTGGAAGAAACAGGCTTCCGCTGAGCTCAGTGAAAGATCTGTGATGATTGACATCAACGGTCCGCCGTTTGCAGCATGGAATGTAGAAAAATATGTTATTCCTTGGCTTAAAGCTGGCAGGCATGGTGCTCGGACAAAACCACAGCACTACTGAAGAAAACAGAAGTTACAAAATATAGTTCAAAATTATTTTTGTAAACTAAAGTGTAAGAATTTTGTGAATTACGCCTATGTTTTGTGTTATCTAATTCTTGTTTGTTATGTAGGTAAATTTAAAGGAGAAACTAATATATTTTGAGTCGTCAGTTGTTTCATGTGCAACATATCAACAGCAATTAGTTTTTGACCTGCGTCCGGGTAATTTGGCAATCTGTTAAATCTTCGACCCCACCTCTATTTGACAACTAAAACACTATGCAGCTATGCGTACTTACCTCACGTTAAACTGTTACTGAACAATACGTTTATTTTGTTATGCTTATAACTTAATAATGTTACTGAACAATACGTTATTTTGTTATATTTATGACTTCATGATGTCACTGAATTACAGTTTGTTAGTACGCTACAGCAGGCCATTACTTGCTGTAAATGAACAATAAAAGTAGCTGCCTAGAAAAGCTGCATACAAGTATATCTTATATCAGTCTTTGTTGAAGTCGTTTGTATAAAGGTAAACCTAGTTGCCTATGAAGCCAAATTCTCGGTTATTTTCTCTCTGCATACCAGTCCTTGTTGTCTCCATGAAGTTGAATCTGTAAAGACCGGTCCCTTGTTTTTACTCGAGCATATCAGTTTGCTCCAATACAGACAAAAGTCGAATTTTTTTCGCTAGCTTATATTAAAATTGAAAAACAGTAATTGAGTTTTGGTCATAATGTACATAATTGTTTTAGTTCCTTCATCTTTGTATTAGAGCGGTATTCGTCGAGCGAACATTATCTCCGGGAGTGACAACCCATGCGTGCCCTCAACCCCAATAAACTATTAGTTTTGTAATATTCTTTGGTGTTGATCGCAGTAGCGTCTACCAATGCGGAAGGGGTTAGGAGAACGACCTCCTACGGTTGCCAGAAGGAGGGTTTTACTATGCACGATGCTGATGTATAAAAGTAATTTACAGTTCTGAGTGACTTCTGAGCCTGTTATAATTCGTCCACAATGGAAGGCGGTTGTTCTCCCATTCCAGGTGGAGGGGGGTTAGATATCACAGGTAGGCCTACTACTTGAGCGAAGTATTTCCGAACACGTGTAAATTTTGTAATGAAATATTCCCGATTTAACATGATTCGTGACTATTCTTTGCTTTTGTACTCATCTTTATTAACGTCATGTGCGATATTTTATTGTAGGCCAATATATGTATATAAGTAAGAGATATATGTGCGTTTTGGGTGAATATTTACAACTCCGCCACTGCCGTTTCCAGCTATTTCCAGTCCCAAGCCTGGATGAGGAGGGGCGACCTAAACCATCTCTGTTATGACACAGCGTTAACGCAGTAACTAACCATTTACACGATGAGGGATTGAGAGTATAACACCACCACCCATTCCGTAACCAGAGTAAATTCCATGAAGGTTTTGGGGGTAACAATCACAGACACCCTTAACTTTGAGACGCATATAGCCATATAGCCCTTATTTGTAGCAAGGCGAGACAATCAATGTATGCCCTGCGAATACTGACTGCCCATGGGATATTAAAGCCCTCGGCTTTACGATGTAGTGCGTGCGACCACGGTGGCTCGCTTGCTGTATGCATGCCCTGCTTGGTGGGGCTTTGCGAGCCAGACGGACAGAGGTAAGCTTCAGTCTGTTATAAAGAGATTGATTCGTCATAAGTACCTCCCCGGAGACAGTCAAACCTTTGAACAAATGTGCCTTAAAGCCGACAATCATCTGTTTACGACGGTTCTAGGAAAATATGCTAAAAAGTCCATGAGCTACTTCCAACTAAAAAACTTTTGGCATATTCTCTCCGGCCTCGTTCTCATGACCTAGTTTTACCATTAGCTGATAATAACATGAAAAAACTTTTATATGTAGAATGCTCTATTCATATTGACTTGATGACAGTTGTTTATATGTTGTATGTACACTGGAGTGCGTCTTGCAGCCGGTAAAAATAAAGAATATACTTACTTACTTACTTACTTACTTTGTATGTGTGCATGCATTAATTCGTGTACACGAACGCACACACAGTGCCAGTTTAAAACTGCCCTCATAAGAAAGAACCACGTAACTGAAAATTTGGCCGTTTTGAGTTAGATGGAGTTTCTGCACGTATTAGTGGTCTTACACTTTGGTAGGAAGTAAGAACCTCCTATCTTGATGCGATCATAGAGAATCAGTGTCTGTTAATCCCACGTATCTGCACACATCGTATCCAATACTAAGTAAGAACTACGCATCTCACATGCGTTGTTTAGAGCGTTTATTGCAGATTCGTGTCCACGTGCATGCGCAGTTACTAGGCTACTTCCCAACAATGTTTACGTTCAAGTTTACGAATCTGAGCGATAATTAATTATTTTTAAGACTGTAATTTTAATCTGTCTTGATGGTTTTCATCACTCATCACGCCATGATATTTTATTGAAAATTGAGCAACAATAAATATAGCAATTTCAAAGTTTCAAACATTTTTGAATGATAATTTTATCATGACTTTGTTTGTGACTAGGGCCTACGGATGATTGTTTTGGGTGCATAGCGAATTCCCGAAACCCTAATTCGCGAAACACAATGTCGTCGGATCTCCGAAATCTATTTTCCAAGTTACAACAAAGTTATTTGGGCAAATTTAACTTTTAGAGACATTTTCGAATATAGGCCTACAATTCGGGATATTGGCCGGCTAATCCATAGGCCTACTAGTTTTCAGGATTCGAGCGCTAGGCAGAATATTGTTTTCGGGAATTCGATCAATTTTGCATTTCCACATTTTATCTGGTTTCGGGGATTCGGGTAGACCCAGATTGTTTTGTAGGCTTACACGGTTTAGGTTTTTATGATTTAACTTGAAAGAGTCAGAAAGACGATATGATAAAATGTGTGGAGAGGATAAGTACAGAGGATGTGGGATGCGTCTGGCTGTTTTTATTCGATTACACATTGATTCATTTCATCCAACCATATCACACTATCGTCGGGAGCATGCCCAAACAGGCGTACTACCTATCAGATATTTCTATTACAGAAATGTATAATGACTTTACAGCGAAAAATTAAATCTGCTGTTATGATCTGTATCATAATGTGATGAAGCAGACGAACATTCATTGCAGCACAGACTCGCTAAAACCATACCAAGCAGATCTCTTCACTGTAGGCATGACCACTGACCATCGTCTTCACCTCTTCATTCTGTTCTTTAAGCACTTGTAGCTGGAAGAGGAGATGCTTGTGTCCATTTGCTATTTATCTTTATCACCCTAGACAATAGTAAGAGTGACAACTATCGAGCTATCACACTGAGTTCCAATCTGTCTAAACTCTTTGAAATGTGTTTGCTGGAGCTGTGTGGTACTTATGTGCTGACTTCAGGCATGCAGTTTGGTTTCATAAGGGGTTGAGCTGTTCTCATGGATTGCTTGTTGTAAGATCAGTAGTTGATTACTTTTCTAACCATGGCTCTAATGTAAACCTGTGTGCGTCAGACATGTCTAAAGCTTTTGATAAAGTCAATCACTATGCATTATTTAGCAAGTTAATGGATAGATCAGTCCCTCGTGAGTTTTTATGCATCCTCATAAGTTGGTATAGCATGGGTGCAGCATATGTCAGGATGGCACAACATGTTGTCTGACATGATCAATCTAGTCTGTGGAGTTAGGCAGGGTGGTGTCCTCTCACCAATACTTTTCGCTGTGTACGTGAATGATATTATAGCGAAACTGAGTAGGTCCAATCATGGGTGTCGGATTGGGGAGCTATTTTTGGGATGCATTATGTATTCTGACGACCTTATCTTGATGTCCGCATCTCTCTGTGACATGCAAGTAATGGTCGACATTTGTGTGGAAGAATTAGAGAGTACTGACATGAAATTAAATCTAACTAAATCTGAGGTGATGAGAATTGGCCCTTCTTTTCATACTGCATGTAAAATGATTATTGTAAATAACTAGTGCAAATTAACTATGTTGACAAACTTAGATACTTGGGTTGTTCTCTTGTTTCTGCCAAGTCATTAAAAGTCAGTTTGCATGAAATGAGAGTCAAGTTCTACAAATCTTTCAACTCTCTGTATAGTAAATCTTGCAAATTCACTGAGCCAGTATTACTGCATCTTATTAGTGCTTGTTGCAAGCCATTCTTGCTTTACGGAATGGAAGCTGTGAGCCTCAGTAACAGTGAACTGAACACACTAAACTACACCTGCAGCAATGCCATCTGTAAGATCTTCAAGGTCAGCCACTGCAGTGTCGAGGACATACTGCACTTCATGCAGGAATCTAGCATAAAGGACTCCTGGATGTTAAGATGAACAAGACTCTTTCGAAGAGGCCCAAATATAGGGAACACTGCGGTAAATTTTTATGTGTGATCTCCTATGCACCTAGTATAATTTGCATTAAGGAAATGTGGACTATGTAGTTGAATTAGTATAGTACGGGCAGGTCTGCTGTCCAGTGAATGCTGTATCGTTTGTTTTGTGCTACCATATTTGGTGAATAAAAGATTGGTATATATATATTGAACCAGTTCACAAAATAGGCCTACACCCCAACACAGAACTCCACAATCATCCTCAAATTGTTCAGATTCTTTCCTTTTAGATTATGCTTTGAGATCAAAATTCTCCTGAAACTCAGAGCTGTTGTGAGCCACCTGCTGTGGGACACAGTCACACGGGTCCTAACTCCAACAAAGCCAGATCCTTTGGCAGAACTCCATTCCTAATTGCAGTGACAATCCTGTCAAGCAAGATTATTTGATCTGTGCTCAAGTCTTTCATCACTTCATCGCTGAGCTGAGGGAGAGCAGGGCCAACACAGACTTTTGCAAAATCAGAATTGATGTCTAGCTCAGTTACAGAATCCAACATTTCCTTAAGGGACCTGACCATTTGTTGTTGCTTAGAATCTTGCCATTTAAAGTAGTCACTAGGTGCCTCGGTGGCAGTTCTCCTGTGTGCAGATCCAGAACAATCCACGCGAGTTGCCTTTGCAGCTTCTCCTCGACAGGATGCATTACTCGCCTACCCAACCAGTGGGTACATTACAGGAATCACCTTCAATAGCTTGAAGAGCCTTGTCTGCTCTTCTTTCTTTCAACCACTCAACTAGACTATCAGCAATTATTTCAGCACGTTTTTTCTTTCCAGTTGCTTGAGCAGGAACAAAATGCCACATAAATCTGCTTTCTGGTCCCATGCAAACTGTATATTGTTCTTCTTTCACCAAACCTGAATACATTTCGCCATTCCCTTTTGCTTTCAACATGACCGTGGTTAACTCCCCGAGACATTTGGTCCAAGGAAGAACCAACTCCCCTTTCAATTTGTCCTACGAGGAATGAACTCCACGTGTCATTTGGTCCTAGGAAGAATCAACTCCCATTCAGTTTATCCTAGGAAGAATAAACTCCCTGAGTCATTTGGTCCTAGGAAGAATCAACTCCCCTTTCAGTTTATCCTAGGAAGAATTAACTCCCCGAGTCATTTGGTCCTGGGAAGAATCAACTCCCCTTTCAATTTGTCCTACGAAGAATGAACTCCCGAGTCATTTGATCCTAGGAAGAATCAACTCCCCTTTCAATTTATCCTAGGAGGAATGAATTCCCCTTTCAGTTTACCCTATGAAGAATAAACCTCCGAGTCATTTGGTCCTAGGAAGAATCAACTCCCCATTCAGTTTATCCTAGGAAGAATAAACTCCCTGAGTCATTTGGTCCTAGGAAGAATCAACTCCCCTTTCAGTTTATCCTAGGAAGATTAAACTCCCCGAGTCATTTGGTCCTAGGAAGAATGAACTCCCCTTTCAGTTTATCCTAGGAAGAATAAACTCCACGAGTCATTTGGTCCTAGGAAGAATCAACTCCCCTTTCAATTTGTCCTAGGAGGAATGAACTCCCTGAGTCATTTGGTCCTAGGAAGAATCAACTCCCCTTTCAATTTGTCCTACGAAGAATGAACTCCACGAGTCATTTGGTCCTAGGAAGAATTAACTCCCCTTTCAGTTTATCCTAGGAAGAATAAACTCCCCGAGTCATTTGATCCTAGGAAGAATCAACTCCGCTTTCAATTTGTCCTACGAAGAATGAACTCCACGAGTCATTTGGTCCTGGGAAGAATCAACTCCCCTTTCAATTTGTCCTACGAAGAATGAACTCCCGAGTCATTTGATCCTAGGAAGAATCAACTCCCCTTTCAATTTATCCTAGGAGGAATGAATTCCCCTTTCAGTTTACCCTAGGAAGAATAAACCTCCGAGTCATTTGGTCCTAGGAAGAATCAACTCCCCTTTCAATTTGTCCTACGAAGAATGAACTCCACGAGTCATTTGGTCCTTGGAAGAATTAACTCCCCTTTCAGTTTATCCTAGGAAGAATAAACTCCCCGAGTCATTTGGTCCTAGGAAGAATCAACTCCCCTTTCAATTTGTCCTACGAAGAATGAACTCCACGAGTCATTTGGTCCTAGGAAGAATTAACTCCCCTTTCAGTTTATCCTAGGAAGAATAAACTCCCCGAGTCATTTGGTCCTAGGAAGAATCAACTCCCCTTTCAATTTGTCCTAGGAGGAATGAACACCACGAATCATTTGGTCCTAGGAAGAATTAACTCCCCATTCAGTGTATCCTAGGAAGAATAAACTCCCCGAGTCATTTGATCCCAGGAAGAATCAACTTCCCATTCAGTTTGTCCCAGGAAGAATCAACTCCCCTTTCAGTTTATCCTTGAAGAATGAACTCCCGAGTCATTTGATCCCATGAAGAATCAACTCCCCTTTCAATTTGTCCTAGGAGGAATGAACTCCCTGAGTCACTTGGTCCTAGGACGAATCAACTCCCCATTCAGTTTATCCTAGGAAGAATAAACTCCCTGAGTCATTTGGTCCTAGGAAGAATGAACTCCCCTTTCAATTTGTCCTACGAAGAATGAACTCCACGAGTCATTTGGTCCTAGGAAGAATTAACTCCCCTTTCAGTTTATCCTACGAAGAATAAACTCCGCGAGTCATTTGGTCCTAGGAAGAATCAACTCCCCTTTCAGTTTATCCTAGGAAGAATTAACTCCCCGAGTCATTTGGTCCTAGGAAGAATCAACTCCCCTTTCAATTTGTCCTACGAGGAATGAACTACACGAGTCATTTGGTCCTATGAAGGATGAACTCCCCATTCAGTGTATCCTAGGAAGAATAAACTCCCCGAGTCATTTGATCCCAGGAAGAATCAACTTCCCCATTCAGTTTGTCCCAGGAAGAATCAACTCCCCCATTCAGTTTGTCCTAGGATGAATTAACTTCACCAGTCATTTGGTGCGATCTCAAACGAAGACACTAGGGGAGTGTTTATTCGCAGGTGGAGTCTTTTTGTCCTTGTATCAATTAACTCCCGAGTCATTCTGTCCTAGGATATATACACCCGGGAGTGTTTTTAAACGGGGAGTCTATTCAGCCTCCTACACCGGTCCTATCTGGTTTTCCCATTCCCAATGGTCCTTTGACAGCTTTTACATCTCTTCTTTACCGGAAATGGACTTCAAGCTCTCGTTCTTTACTTGTTATTCGAATAGAATAGTTGTGTAACGCCAGGAGACTGATCATAGGGTCTTCCGAACTGACAACACGAACCCACGTTCAAACCAAATGCTTTTCAAGCACCAACGGTTGAAAACCATTTGGTTTGGACGTGGTTTCGTGATGTCAGTTCGGAAGAGCCTATGATCAATTTCCTGGCGTTAAACAAATCGTTTATTCGAATAACAACAATTACAATAACAACACATAACACACGACCTCTGCGATGGCATAACAAGTAAGATCAGTGTCGCATTCCTTCATTATCCAGGCTTGGAACTGGCTCTACTAGAGTGTGGGCTGTGGTGGAGTTTTTAAAAACAGAATATTTTTAAGCCAGTTATGAGCAGAAAAAGCTGATAAACACGGTAATAAGGTGAGAAGTTTCGTTTAGAATAGAGTTCAATTTTTTTATGGATTGAATTTGAAGGTGGGATACTTCAGATTCAGGAGCTGGAAGAAACGGTGTGAGAAAGAACATTAAGGCAGGGAAGTAGGATCAACAGAGGCACTGAAGCGATGTTTGAGGTAGAAGGTGAGGAGAAATGTGAGTCCATAATAACCTGCCGCGAAATGCGAAGGGCTGAGAAAAACGAGCAGGAGGCATAAGAAACTAAACTGAGATAACAAGGTCTGGGAATGGAGGGTAGTCTTAGGGCGAAGAAGACAGTTCATGACATTCCGATACATAGTCGTATTTTAGGAGCTGGATATGGAGGGATGAAGAGCAGTAGTTTTTCTTGGCTGAAGTAATTAGTTAATGCTATTTGATGGTGAAGATTTCAACGTAGAAATGCTGTTTCTTGAAAAGCTGTAGATTCAAATGAAAATGACGCGCTAGTGATTATATTTTAGCAGTCTGCAACAGTATCTGAATGCCTCAAGATAAAAGTGAGTGATTGGCTTTTTCTGTGATTGCTGTTGTAATAACGTGCTCATGAGCATTACTGAGGTTTGCTAAGTGTTGAGTTGTAGGAGATGAGAAGCTTAACAGGAGCAGGTTTGATTCGAGTTGTCAGAGTTGTGAGAGACTGAGAAGAATGGGAGGGCAAGAAAAAGCGATGTCCAAGACGACATTGAGTAATTAGATAGTGACCTGATAGGCCAACTATGGACGAGAGACCCAAATAGATTACTATAGATGGTAAAACAGAGGTAAAGAAGTGGTAAGGTAATCAAATTGCGTCGTTTATCATGTGAGCTGGAAACTCGATGTATCGAATGGTATTGTTTATGGAAAATTGTAGGTAAGGCAGAATGTGAATGTCGGTTACTGGTAAACAAGAGCAAGCTTGGTGTACCCTACACTTCACTATCATCGTCTTACTAAGATCGATTTCCATTGAAGCTCCGACAGGTTAGATTGGCAAACATATAAATGTTCATTGCCAATAAGGAATTGATTTACATTTTGTGGTACATTTTCTGTTTTGTAATACAACACGGGCAGAACACTTCACAAGCGTAATACGCTCTAACAATTTCGTGGCGAATGGTTTCGTCATTCCATTGTAGGGCTACAGTCAATAGACAAAAGGATCTGGAGATGGTCTCCAAAGAGTTATTACTGTATGGTGCACATACAACAACAACTACTACAACTACCACCACCACCACCACCATCACCACTACCACTGCTACTACTACTACTACTACTACTACTACTACTACTACTACTACTACTACTACTACTACTACTACTACTACTACTACTACTACTACTACTACTACTACTACTACTACTACTACTACTACTACTACTAATAATAATAATAATAATAATAATAATAATGATAATAATAATAATAATAATAATAATAATAATAATAATAATAATAATAATAATAATAATAATAATAATAATAATAATAATAATAATAATAATAATAATAATAATAATAATAATAATAATAATAATAATAGTAATGCATAAGGCATCAATCAATGGTCGCTACAAGTATCATAATCTGTGGAGAAGTCCGATCGAAAACCGATAGATCAGAGAAAGCAGAAGTCCAGCTATTGTGGATAAGCAAGTTTGAAAAGTTAAGGTTTGAGTTCAGCTCTGAATGTCATCAAATACATGCCTACATTAAAACACATGCCTACGTGGGGCCCTACTTAGGGGAGATCGGGGTTGGTTGCAACAGGGGTTGGTTGCAACACCCTCGCTAGCTAAGCGCTATATAATAGCAGCGCCAAATTAACTCGCCTCACATGTGCAGAATAGCATTTAGGTCAACATGACCTAATGTGCTAGTAGGTGATTGATAATGGCTGCATCAAATAATTAAAAGTTTTTTCTCGGCAATCAAAGTAAGTTTCCCGGCTTAGGTTTCTTTCGTAATGTAGCTGAATGTTGTGGATCAATTCAAGGTGGTTTGGTGTCATTATATGGACAAGGAATTGGGCTTCAAAATGCAAATAGCCATTTTATTTAAAAACAACGCTGTCGATAGAATTTTTCATAACAATGTCTATTCATTGCTTCGGGGTTGGTTGCAACATTTTCAATGGGGTTGGTTGCAACATGTTGCAACCAACCCCATGCATCTGTTTCAATAAACCGTACTTATATGCTCGTCGCAATTAGGGCACATTATATTCAAAAGTTATTTAGCAGGAGCCTAAAGCAGATTGATGCGTTGACATCCTCTGAAAGAGGGCAGTTGGTGACTTTGGAGTTAACAGTGAATGCATGTTGGAATTTTGTGCCTCCAATGTTTGTTTTCTCGCGACTTAACTTCAGAGAACATTTTATAAGATCGGCCGGCTGTATCGGAGTCGCACATCCCTCCGGGTGGATAACGTCATCTTTATGAGACATTTTTATCAAACATGTTAAACCAAGTTTAGATCATCCAGTCCTGTTGCTGATGGACAACCATAACCCTCACGTCAGCATCAATGCTATAGATCTCTGTAAACAGAACCATGTGGTGATACCGACGTTTCCTCCACACTGCTCTCACAAACTTCAGCCTCTGCTTGACCGCAATGTCTAAGGGCTCTCCAAGAAACATTTCGATATTTCTGGAGTAATTTGGATGAAAAATCATCCTGGGATTAACATGACAATTTATGATCTACCAAGAATTGTATCTCAAGGCCTCTCAAACGCCATAACGCCGTCAAATATTGTTGTCAATATTTGTCAATATTTTTTTACCGAGACAACAATTATTGCATGCACAAGGCCTCCAATTTTCTAGTGGGCTGTTTCGGGTTTCGGGTATCTGGCAGGGTTTCGGGTATCAGGAGTGAGGCCATAAAATTAACAGTTTACTATTTTGATTGACGAGTTTGATTACTTAGAATTTTGAACTTGTTAAGTTTATTACATTCTTTCATGTAGGCAGGCTTCAGTATGCAGCCTTTGTTTAATAATTAGACTACTTTCAATACTGTTGCAACCTTCCCCAGGGCTGTTGCAACCAACCCCGGTCCGGGGTTGGTTGCAACACTTTGAAGCCTTCTGTTCAAATAGCGATTGTGGGCACATGCTTTGTCACAGAGACCGTCACCATAGCTTGTTTTGGTGCCGAGATGTAAAGGATATACAAGGGCTAAACTGGTTTTTGGTTGCTCGAAGAATAAAAAAAATGTTACAACAAATATGAAATTTGTTGCAACCAACCCCGGTCTCCCCTACTGAGTTCTCTCTCTGTCTCTCTCCGTGTGTGTCTCTGTGTGTGTGTGTATCTCTGTCTGTCTGTCTGTCTGTCTCTGTCTGTCTCTGTCTGTCTCTGTCTCTCTGTCTCTGTCTGTCTGTGTGTTTGTCTGTCTGTCTGTCTCTGTCTCTGTCTCTGTCTGTCTGTCTGTCTGTCTGTCTCTCTCTCTGTTGCTCGTTGTTTAAAGTCTTTTCTGTTTCCGCGAGGCTCATATGCTGAGAGCGACTCTGAATAGCTCGCACTGTGAGAGGCCCTTTATTAATTCTCAGATACCATACCATGCCACACCATAAATATATACGTACATACATTATTTAGGCCTATTACCTAATGAGTTCTACAACGCATCTATCTACTTGCCCAAGGTCCGTGCGCAGCGGCTAGAGTGGGATTCGAACCTGCAACCCTCCGGTCACAAGGCGCCGAACTTACCACGGAGCCACCACGTTTAAATTTAAATTTAAGTTTAAATCTGAACGACATTAACAGCTGACATAACGAACAGAACTGGACAACGAATTCCAGAGCTCACAGGGTCCAGGTGTACAGTTGTGGACTATCGCGCCTTCTCGGTAGCCGCATGTACGCATCACAATCGAGATCAGTAACTTATGCCATCTAGTTGATATGACCATCGTCTTCAGAGGAGTTTTGTACTGTATGTCAGCGAAATATGGACAGTAGAGAAAATTGATATTGGAAATTTTAATAATAATAATAATAATAATAATAATAATAATAATAATAATAATAATAATAATAATAATAATAATAATAATAATAATAATAATAATAATAATAATAATAATAATAATAACAATAATAATAGTAATAATAATAATCTTCGTTTATTAAATTAAAACTGACAAGTACACAGTAAGATTACGTGAAATAGTAACAGGTGATAACCAGTATAACAGGAGTCGAATTTAACTGTATGGCATCCTGCAAGGCGCCCAGTTTTCCTACTGCTCATTTTAAAGTCGCCCCTAGGGAGTGTAGGGAGTGAAAAGGCTGAGTCAATCTTTATGGGGCTAGCGGGTATCGAACCCGCGTGCTTCTGATCTTCTTGCCAGCGTGTTACCATTCAACCATCTCACAGACCCAAAAATGATGTTGAGGCCAATGAGGCGAGAACAGAACCTTGAAGAAGCGCTGTTAGCTGCAACAGTATCTGTATGCAATTGTTTCTGGTCAGTAACAATAGAAGCTGAAGCTGCAAATGAAGTTTCAGTGGTGTGTGTAGAAAAGAACTTTAAGTGCTAAGCCATTTGCACGGAAATGTGGTTAGAATGTTCCTATATAATGTTGAGGAATGGTGATGAATGTTTAGATTGCTAGACACAAGAAAATGAAAGGCACGTTAAATGAACGCTTGGACATTAAAATTTCAAAGGTCACGCTAGCCAATGGTGGGAGACAAACTCACCCTGGTATAGGCCCTAATAGAGAATTGAAGTGCAAGACGATAATCATAAATGATACGTAACAGAGAGATGATATTATCCTTATAAAAAACATGTTCTTTCTTTAAAAACCTGGAAAAAAAACAAACCAAGGAGTTTAAGCTTAAGTTTAAGTTGCATATTCCTTGCTTGTGAGGAACATAGTGGTCTATCGGGGATTGCTGTTGAACTATATTTGGGACGCAAAACGCCCAAATAATGCGTAGCCCTATCAAAATTTTGAACCATTCACATTGTTTAAAGCTTAATACAAATTTTAATAGTCCTTTCGATTTCCAGCTTTATAACATAATTTAAAGAAAGATGGACTTGGAGACGAGAGTACGAACTAGGACAGAATTGCTAAAATTATGAGTACTAAGACAGTCGGGCACAACAACATAGCTACCAAGGCAGGGCATATTTTAACTGTATAACTAGTGGGACAAATGTCCCAGTAGTCTTAGGATTTGTCCCAGTAGTCAGAGCGATTTGTCCCAGGCAATGTATGTATAAAGTACAACTAGTGGGACAAATATTGCAAGAATGTAAAGATTTGTCCCAGTAGTATGATGAGAAAGGTATGACATTATTGGTGAATGACCCCTTGTTATTGGTTGGGAGACCCGAGAAAAGTTGAAAAAGAAGGTGATGACTAAAAAAAAAGGTCATCAACTTTTTTCGGAGATGAATTTTGAAATTTTTTTAGAAAAAGTCTAAAAGTTGTAAGTTTGTGAAGATTAATTTAGATTTTGTCCCAGTAGTAAAAATTCCTTAAAATATGCACTGTACCAAGGATCAACTAGAAAGAGTCGACACAGTTGGCCAAAAGTCTGTGTGCGAACTGCAGGAATTTTAGAATGAAGTCTCGAATATAGTTGTCATTCAAGCAACGAGAACGAACAGTAGTAAAACTGTTCGGATGCGCTGTGTGTGGTTTGGCTGTGTGTGAGGTTGTGTGTAGGTGTGTGTGTTTGTGTTTGTGTGCGCGCGCGCGCGTAAGCGTCAATTTCAGGAGCATGATTCCATATTTTTAAGCTATAGGCCTAATGTAGTGTGATAATTATAATATTATAGCCTAGCCTAGTTCGTAGCGATTCGCCAGGTGGCGATACCATCGAATTTTGGTCTTCTACTGAGAAGCAGATAAATATGATTATGTACATTCCATTTTGTGTGACCCGCCTGCTGGATCTCTCTCTCTCTCTCTCTCTCTCTCTCTCTCTCTCTCTCTCTCTCTCTCTCTCTCTCTCTCTCTCTCTCTCTCTCTCTCTCTCTCTCTCTCTTCGTTCCTATCTGTCAGTCTGCCTGCACGTGCACGTGCAAACTCCCCCACGCTCCCTAAGACTGTATATTCTCTGATAATTAACCACCTCCTGGCAAGGGAATTGCAATGACCAGTCCTGCAGTCTTGACGTGATCGGATTGCAGATTATAGCTAGCCTAACCCCTACTCATGCATGCCAGTATGCCTATGTTTGGATGTCAACATGTATATGGTGCATGCTTATAAGTAAGTATCGTATCTAAGAATTTATGAAGCGCCTCTCACATATTCAGAGGCACTCTTATCACGGCAACCTCGGGGAAACAGAAATGTCTTTAAGGAACTAGAGACCGATGAGGAAAAGCCAGACATTAGTTTGGAGGAAGGTAATTCCAGATCGAGGGACCCACAACAGCAAACGCCCGATGTTGATGTAGTGCAGTCCTAGTCCTAGGAACAAAGAGGTCAAGTCGAATTGCAGAACGTAACGAGCGAGACGAGGTTGCAGATGGAGGCTTACACAAATAATCAGATAGGTATTTCGGGGCAGCACCAATTTGCGATTTGGAGACGAGAGAGGATCTTAAACCGGATGCGTTCAGAAATGGGGAGCCAGTGCAAGAGTTCAAGCATCTAAGTAGAGATGTGTGCAAAACGGGGCAGTCGGGCTATGAGCATAGCTGACGCATTTAAGACTGATTGAAGGAGGAGACCCACGAGAAGCGTGTTGCAGTAGTACACGCGTGAGCAGACAAATGCATGGACTATGGTGGTAAAGACAGTGGTTGAGACCGAGCGACTGATGGCCCTGAGACTCCTCAGTTGAAAGAAGCAGGAGCGAGTCAGGCTCGAGATAGGCTCTGTGAAAGTGAATATCCTCAAGTGCGTGAACTAAATCACAGACGGTAAAGTAAGTATGCACGTAAGCATGGATTCTTGCATTTAGATAGTAGAAGTAGCAGCAACCTATCATGTCATATCATATTCGGAGATTTGTATAGCGCCGCTCACAGCTGCAATCATTCATTAGCGCCCTAGTGCGAAAGCCCAGAGAAAAGAAAAAGGTTTTAAGAACGGAAAGGGATGTAGGAAGAGATCCAGAAAGTATGGTTGCACGTAGAGGGGAAGGAGAGCATTCCACAGGGAGGGCCCTATGTTGGCAACAGATCTAGTTTGAGCCAAAGAGAACATGTCTGTTTCGAGAGCGGAGAGGTCGGTGAGAACTGCAGAGAGAGAGAGAAAGAGAGAGAGAGAGAGAGAGAGAGAGAGAGAGAGAGAGAGAGAGAGAGAGAGAGAGAGAGAGAGAGAGAGAGAGAGAAAGAGAGAGAGAGAGAGAGAGAGAGAGAGAGAGAGAGAGAGAGAGAGAGAGAGAGAGAGAGAGAGAGAGAGAGAGAGAGAGAGAGAGAGAGAGAGAGAGAGAGAGAGAGATAGATAGATAGATAGATAGATAGATAGAGAGAGGTGGGTGTGGTCCATGAGATATTTTGGACCAGTACCCTGCAGTTTGAACTCAAGGACCAGAACAAAAACTTTAAATTGAATGCGGGCCAAGAGAAAGAGCCAGTGGAATTGATTGTAAAGATAACTAATACATTTCCATAAAGCTGAGAGCACATTGTGCACGCATTTAGAAGAAATAATTTTATTTAGCGCAGAACTAATCGAGTCACATTTACCACAAGCTAATGTTGCGTGTGATGCACTTCACGAGGTGATTGATGGTTTAACACTCGTTGATATCCCACTACGGCAGCTGCCAAAACTGACACTAGGTGTCGCAGGCATTTTAACTTTAGATAGATTATTTTGGACGCGCTATTATCTGTCACTTCTACAGTCACCTATTAGAAAACTGGCCAACATACTCTGCTTTGATGCACTATGTTTAATTCAAAAGTAAATATGCTTCTCGAGTATTTACTAGCTCGCCTTACCCGTCTTACCCCCCATATTTATTTGGAAGGTCTATATTACCAGATGCAGACTTGTAACCAAGTAGACAAGTTGATTATAAATCTGCATCCGGTTTTAGGCTCTATTAGCCTGCCAAATCAACCAGCTTAATACAAGAGAGCATAATTGGCCTACATTTGATGTAGACCTCCCTTGCATGAGATCGGCCGTGATTCAGAGGCATCTGTTGCAAGTTAAGTCGTTGGCTGTGTGAGAATTGTAGAAAAAAGACTGGGGGTTAGACTTTGATTCATGTGGAGTTGAATATTTTATCCGTATTTTGCAAACTGATGTCAACGAAATTTGAAAGCAGCTCATTTCAACGCTAGCAGGTTTGCAAGTCAGACTCGAATAAAATTCAAGACCTTTTTGAGAAAATTCAAAAATGCAATAGAAAGTTCCATTACTTCCAAATTTCTTCTCTTTGTCAGAGGCTCAGAGTCATGTAATGCTAACTCACACTAGCTCAGCTGAGTGGGTTGGAACGACCCCTGGGATGTGCAATTGCGACTTAACTGTAGGGTCCTAAGAAAGACTAGGGTGTTGAAACCAAACCCTCGACAATTCTCACCCTGGTCATAGGTAGAGTAAAATTTAAAATCTAGTTCCTAGCATAATAAATTTGAGGAATTAGATAATTCTAGAGGTGGGTCCAGTTATTACAACGTCTGCTATATCAGCGCACCCCTACCTTTTCTGTGTGACAGGATTTACTTTTCAGTTTGAGAGACGGGCAGAAATTTTCCCATTACAGCAGGACTGGTGCCAAATCCGGATTCTAATTGCCGGTCAAAAAACCGCAAATGTTACCATCAACATTTCTAGTAAAGGCGAACAACAACTTCTATTTGACCTGTTTGCAATTCGTCGAGTAGGCTAACTATTTCTTTGGCAGTTTTCGTTTACAATAGTTAAATACATTTACTACTAGAATCTTTTTAATTTATAAGAAAAATATGGTTTTGAATGCGAGACAATCGTATTTTTGAAGATAGTTCGAAGCAAGACCCAATCCAGAAAACGTCTATCGTCTTTTTTGTCAAGTTTCTTGACTCACTTTGCGGACCGGCAACTGACCGGTCCCGCGAACCAGTACTTTGGGAAGCTTTGTTCGATATAATATAGACAGAGCTTTCTTTGTGTATCTTATAACAGAGGCGTGCAAATGGATTAATAGAGGCTTTTCAAAAATATTTGATTTAACTTAAAGCGACCATCGATTGATGTTTTTGGCATTATCATAGAGACGCTATCTGAAGTCATTAGATTATATAAGGTTAAAACAACAGTAAGTCGCTGGTAAAATCGCCACAGGCGCAATAGTTAGAGCAGGCAAAACATGTCACTCTCATAAAATACAGTCACACAGATGGCAATATTACTTCATAAATTACTGTGCTACACCACCAGCTTCAGCTTCTGTGTGTGAACTTGTTTCTAACTTGTTTCCCATATGCATGCATGCCGTTAACAAGAACACATACACTCCTACTGTACAAATGGTTTTATCACAGTTAAGCAATTTTCGTGTTTGACATGAAATGAAAAATGACCATAGGCGCATTACGTATTATCCAATTACCCGGGCCTTAGTCAAACATCTGTTGTCAGCCTAGTAATATGAAACGAGGATCCTGGTTGTGTCATATAGTTCACATTTGACAATACGTTACCATGCTGGTTGACGTTGACTTAAAATGTAGAAAGGACTTCTGTAGATTCGTGAGCTGGTATGGAGCCACACTGTGATATGCTGGGGAATAATGAGCTGCATTATTTCCTGTTTAATGGGGTTTCATCAAGTGATTCCGACATTTTACGTAACTGTGCAAATCAGTGAGTTCAATTTATCACGCTGATAACTGGACGAACCTTCATTTACTTGTAGATTATGATTCACACATAGCTTCTTCACTCATACCTTCGAGCGAGACCGCATAAATTTACCCTACCCGAAAAAGATAACAATTTTATACCTCGTATTCTCTACAAGAATGCTAACTGACTCTAATTAGCTGCTCATGAGAGTATACAACCCCTGGAGATAGTTCTAATTGCGTTGTGTCAGCCATGATGTTTCAATAAACGAGTATTCATTCATTCTTGTTTTTCAGGATATTGAATTAGTTGTCTCTCACAACATAGTGCTATAATTCGTCCATGAGATAACTATAGATATACTTCCTGAAATGGTAATAGAAATGAACGATATAGTACAGAGTCACCGAGGAGACCATACAGTGCATTGGAAAGAAAACAGTTAGCCACCAATTAAAAACTTAGAAGCTGCAGATGCATCCAAGTGTGTTAGCTATTATTGCGAAGTCCTGTGGATTATGTCAATGCAGGAAGCTGTCAGGACAAAATGCAGCATGGCGGTCTCTTGTGCTAATATTATAGAGAAACAGCCGTTGTGGTCAATGAGGCGAGAAAAGCGCCTTGTAGAAGGTTGTAATGCACGTGTTGGCAAGTCAGAAGTCTGTTGTTTTCATTGGCCCGTAGAGGCTGCTTTGCGCTTCGGGTTATAGGAACGGTTTAACATGGGATTGGTTTTATGATGTTTTGCTCTTGATCCCATGCCTGTTTTTTCTCGTTGCTTCAAGGTTTTGTGGTGTCTGGCTTCATTGGTCTGCGGTTATCATGCTCAAGTTGTAGATAGAATTATTAGTATTATGCGAAGGACTGAAATTTACTCTCGTTGTTACCAAAGTTGCGGTCCATCGTCCTTCGACGTTTAACTGCAACAGTGTCTGAGAGTGCACGTGTGCATGTTCTGTAGAAATAAAAGTCAAGTTGGTTTAGCATTGGAGCTTCATTGGAAAATGAAATTCCAGCGGAAGTGTGGCTCGAAAAGAACTTCAGATGCGAGGTCATTTGTACGGGACTGTGGTTAATATGTCATTTTTCAAATTTGGGCTAATTTTATTGCATAAATCTGTTCCTATAGAAAGTTAAGGAATCGTGGTGAATGTATACAGTTGGTAGACACAAGAAAATTAATGTCACATAAAAAGAAGGCTTGGAAACAACATTTCGAAGGTCACGCTAGCCAATGGTGGGAGTAAAACTCACCCTTGAATAGGCCCTAATAGAGAATGGAAGTGCAACACGATAATCATAAATGACACATGACAAAGAGGTGATATTATCTTTCTGAAGAACACTTTCTGTCTTTAAAATCTGAAAAGAAAAACCAACCAATGAGTTTATGCATTTAAGTTGCATGGTCCTTCCTTGTAAAGTAAATAAGTAAGTATATTCTTTAATAAACTAACTGCCAAACAACACTCTGGTGAACAACGTCTGGTAATGAAATCATCTAAAGCAAATAAACAAATATACATCCACAAATTCCACATATATATAGACATAGCATGAAACATGAAATATATTTCTATATAGTATACATGGAAGGACAAGCATGTGAGCATAGATGGACAAGCATGTGAGCATAGATACAAAAAAGGCTCGTGAGAGCCTTAATCTTTCCAACGGTTCTGTATGGTTGTGAGTCGTGGACAATGACAAAGAACATGGAGAAAAAGGTCAACGCATGTGAAATGTGGATATGGAGAAAGATGTTGAGAATATCATGGACAGAGAAAAGGACGAACGAATCAATACGAGTGGAGATTGGTGTCGAGAATGAAGAGTCATTAAAACAAAAGGCGACAAGATTGAAGCTAGGATTCTTTGGTCATGTTATGCGATCTGATGAGCTAGAAAAGGAAATGATGTTGGCTTGTGGTGAGGGGAAAAAAAGACGGGGTCGACCAAGGAAGAAATGGATGGATGAGATTCACGATGTAACTGGCATGAATTTGGAAGAACTAAGGGACCTGACTTCGAATAGGAAGCAATGGAAAATGTGTATCGTGACGATCGCTAGAGCTCCAGGAGTTGACAGCACAAGGTGACAAGGTGATAGCATACATATTAGGGTGGCGTGAAAATTTTTTTTATAAATAAATTCTAATAGTGGGCAAAAGATGCAACTTGGGTAGACAAAGTAACACATCAAATATTTTAAATTTCAAATGATATTTCCTGCCCTCTACCATTGATGCAATATTTCAACGTGGTTAACCTAATTTCACAGTAGATGTCATCCAATCTCCCTGCCTTGACCCTTCCAAAACAGAATTCATCATCCCCCAGACAGCATTGGAAATTGGCCCCAGTCGTTGCCCGAATGGGCATTTTGGGCATGACCTGGGCTTCGGCAACTTTTCCTCTGCCCTAACGATACCCTAATGCTCGTTTCGGCTGATTTTCCTATGCCCTAAAAATACCCTAATGCTCGTACAATAATTGTGTGTTGGCGACACGTACGACGTTGCTTCTGATTTGATTTCTGACTTGACTTCTGTTTTAATGTAATTCTGATTGACTTATTTCTGACTTAATTCTGACTTAATTCTGACATAATTCTGACATAATTTAAACGACTATCTGACTTGATTTATGACTTGACTTAATTCTGACTTAATTAATTCTGATTGACTTATTTCTGACTTAATTCCGACTTAATTGATTCTAACTTAAATGACTATAGCTATTAGGCCTACTTGACTTTTGCTTTGATTTGTGAATTGACTTCTGCTTTGACTTAATTCTGACTTAATTGTGACTTAATTATTTGTGATTGACTTATTTGCAACTTAATTCTGACTCAATTTATTCTAACTTAAATGACTATTACTGGACTTCTGACTTGATTTCTGACTTGACTTATTTCTGACTTAATTAATTCTGATTGACTTATTTCTGACTTAATGAATTCTGACATAAATGACTATTACTTGACTTCTGACTTGTTTTTTGACTTGGCATAATTCTGACTTAATTAGTTCTTATTTCTGACTTAATTCTGCCTTAATTACTTCTAAGTTAAATGAATATTACTTGACTTCTGACTTGACACTTCTGACTTAATTAATTCTTATTTCTGACTTAATTCTGACTTAATTAGTTGTAGCTTAGATGACTATTACCTGACTTCTGACTTGATCTCTGACTTGAATTCTTCCTTGACTTAATTCTGACTTAATTATTTCTGATTGAATTATTTCTGATTTGATTCTGACATTTAATTCTACCTTGAATGACCATTATTTAATTGGCTTCTAACTCGACATCGCTGACTTGACATATCTGACTTAAATTAATTTCTGACTTGAATTCTCACTTCAGTATTCTGATTAGAAATTAATTCTGACTGGACTTAATTCTGACTGGACGTCTGAATAGATTTCTGACTTAACTGACTTCTGACGTACGTTGACTTCTGACTTGCCTTGTGACTTAATTGCCTTGCGACGTGCATTCTAATTTAACTTAATTAAATTAAAGTAAACTTTCCTTTACTTAATTAAATTAAATTATTAATGAAGAATTGCAATGCTATAAATAATAGAAAATAAGTGAAGCGCTACAAAATAAATAGTTGAAAGCGGAAAAACAAACCGGAAGCTGAATATTTTGAATTTGACTTTCTGCAAAAGTTCGTGAAGTTAAAAGTTTCCTGAAATTGTCGAAGAATTTCATTTGGTTGTATTAATTTCTTTTGTTCAGATATATGCAAATATCATGAAATATTAATTATAGATTGTTTGATGATCTTTTTGTAGTCCTGTATATGTTTTTAACATAATTCCATTTCTGCGCCACTACACAACCACCATCGTCACCGATTACCACCGTAGCACCCTGCTGTCGCCTCGGGTTGACCTCCCAGGACTCTGGCCTGGCACGGGAACGGATAAGGCGGATATGGCTATTGCGGACTTGATTTGATATAGCACCGGCGATTAAGATGGTCTCCCTGACGTTGCTTTTGTGTGGCGCTGAGAAATTTCGGAGATCTACATTACATTTACATTTAAATGTGGATGATAAATTACAGGGATAGGTGTATATCGTACTTTGCTCATCCGGGTTTCCCTGAATATTTGTAGCTATATATAATTTCGTTTATTAGGTAGGTCAAGTTGATTCGTACATCTACTGCTGCAATAGTTGATAGTTTACGCGTTTTCTAATTTTTATAAGTTTCTAATCCGATTTAACTAGTAATTTGGAGTGTACCGTAGAGCGTGTTCGTTAAGCATAGGACTGGTATTTTAGGTTTCAGGGCAAATAAATACCAAATTTGTACATGAAGCATATTTAAAAAGCAATAAAACTGTATATACACTGACGGTATATACACCATTGGTGTGCATTTTATTTGTCTAACAGCAGTAACCACAATAATTAATACTACTATTGATTGGTGTGGACCATATGCGATTGTTTTAATTATTTTAAACTACAGGTATTGAATAGACGCAATGGCCAATGCATCTGGATCAAGAGGTGTGGCGTCGTACTGGATGATCCGTAGACACATACCAGCAGAGATCAGTTCAGAAGATAATCCAGCCATTGATGAAATAGTCGATGTTTTAGACGAATTACCAAATGTTGAAATGCTTGACCCTGGAACCTATGAGAACTATTTAAATGATAATGACGATAACTTGGAAAATCAAATTACTTCATCTGAGGAGTCAGACATCTTATCTGATGCTGAATCTTTTGAAACAGGTTTAGGAACAAATCTCAAAAAGAGGGAAAACAGAATTTCCCGATAGCCCATTGGCCACAATTTTTGATGTCCTTGACTGATGAGTGTGCACTGTACTACAGTTTAAAGAGTTAAAGTTGGAAAAAATTTTTCTTTCAGTTGCTGATGGTAGTAATTGCATTTTCAGGACAACTAAAGGACCATGCCTTATTAAAAATACATGTATCATGAAAGGGAAGGAAGGTGTTGTTCATTTAATTGTTGAAGTTTTTCATGTTGTTGATGACTTTTTACTTATCCAGTGCCATCATCTACAATACATGTGTACAATGTGTCACAGCCAAGTAGAAACCTGGCTCTAGTTCCAATTACAGATATTCGGCATAAGTGTGTTTGTTTACCATACACAAATTCTGCAATTGCTAGTTTTGTACTAATCCCTTTGTTGCATTCTAAGTGGAGCTGCAGATTCATTTTGATTAATCAATGAAAGATTTAATTGTGGTGAAGTTAATTACTGATTAGTCCTCAACATTTCTCAAGTTTTTTTGTTTCTTTGGTTGATTTAAACAGGGCTGTCCATAATGGAAATCCACAGTTAGGGGCTATGCAGTTGTGTCATTTACTTTTATTCTGTTGCACTTGAGTCATTATTTTTATTTTGTGGTACTAGTAATTTTTTAAGTATTATTGCACTATAGGGTCAATCTATGTGAAATCATCAAATATGTGAAACACTTGTAACCAACCCCTCCAAGATTTGGCTGATATTTGTTTATAATTATGTCATTTTGAAAGTTTCAGAAGCCTATCACCATGTATCTGCTTTGTACTATTGGCAGACGAATATGGAGGAGGGGGGATGAAGCACTCGCGACCGAACTTGGTGACATGTTCAGAGGCCAGTATCTCAGGAACAGATGCACATAGGCCTCTGAACATGTCACCAAGTTCAGACATGTCGGGTGTGCTTCATGCCACATCCGTCTGCCATACAATGCAGATACATGGTGATAGGCTTCTGAAAATTTCAATATGATGTATAAACATGTCAAACTACAAAATGGCAAAATTACAGCAAAACCTGAGATAGGTCAGTTGCAGGCCCTCGTGTATTATTATGTAATTTTTTTATATTACTGCATGTATTATTATGTATTTTTTTTTAAATTTTGTTATGTATTTTTTTATATTATATTGCCTGATAAAAACGACAAAAACTTTATCTCCCGTATGCTTTATAAAAACATTTATTAACAATTAACTAATTTAGCACTATACTGTTTTTCTGTTATATGTATGCATGATGTTATTCTAAAATCCATTAATCTGTTAAGTCTCTTTCACTAACTGTTTTCTGATCATTATCACTTGCAATTATTGTCTATGTAGCACTGTAGTCCCATCGCGTCTGTGTCGACGGGAATGTTTCAATAAACGAATATTTTATTTGATATTACTCCATGTATTATGATGTATATTTTAAATTTGTGTTCCTTAATATTATATGTATTTTTTTAAATTTAGGTCCCTTACGGAAAGGATGTAAGCACTCCAGTTAGGGGGATTAAAGGGGCCCATTTGGGCAAACCCAATTAGGGGACAGCTTGGTTATGCTAATTGGCCCCAGCCGGGCCCCCAATTCAGGGCCCTTTGGGGTTCCAAGTTTGGAGCCCCTTTGGGCACCTAATTTGGGGCCCGTTTGGGCAGGAGAATTGGTGCCCAAAAGGGGCCCAAATTTGGAACCCTAAAGGGCCCTGACTTGGGTGCCCGGCTGGGGCCAGTTAGCATAACCCAGCTGTCCCCTAATTGGATTTGCCAAACGGGCCCCTTTAATCCCCCTAAAATTTTGCTGTCTGGGTAGGCCTTCCTGATCATATCAAGAAAAGCCCTAACCCTCCACACACCAATCGACTAACTCTTCGTCTGTTACCTTCACGTCGGACACCCCCGCAATCTTGGTATTACTTTTGATCCACGCCTCTCCTTCTCTAACCACATCTCCAACCTCTCGCGCTCCTGCTTCATGCACATGCGTTACCTTCCCCGCAGCCGGCCCATGATCGACCTTAATCTGCCTCTGCCAATGCTACCTCCATTGTTCATTCAAAGCTTGATTACAGCAATTGTCTCTTCCTCAACCTTGAATCCACCCAAATCAAGCATCTGCAACTCACTAGCTCGGGCTGTCACTAGAACGCCCAAACATCTTCATATCACTCCCATCCTCAAATTCTTATTGGCTAAAAATCCCAGAGCGAATCCATTTCAAATTCCTATCACTAACCTACAACTCAATACAATATTCCAAGCCCAAGTACCTCCGCGATCTCTTCACCATCTAGGCAACCCGCTCCACCCGATCATCCTCCTATCTCAGTCTTTCTCGACCCCCGGTCACTACTCATCTCACGTTCTCCAACCGAGCCAAATCCAATAGAGCACCACGCCTCTGGTGCCTTGAATTCCCCCTTGAATTCTGCAGATTCTCGGTTCCTGCATCATCATTCCAACCCGACCTCCATCCTTCTCCTCATGTTCCTCTATCTATCCCCCGGCTTTTCACTCAAAACTGAATTCTCACCTTTTCACGTACTTCTACCCTGACTCATCTGATCCTCTGCCTTCCAATTCTTCTCGCCCTTAACGAAACCCTCCTTCACAGCTGCTCTGCCTCCTCTTTTGAGCTGGCCCCCATGGAAACCGAACTTGGACCTCTTTTCGACTACTCTCTGGGAAACTCCATCAACACTCACAGTCATACTGGCGCATCCCGCTTGAACAGAGCTACATGGACGTTTTTCCAAAGAATTTTATATGTAAATATTTTACCGCCGGTAGAGGGCAGAAGACGCAAAGCAAAATCAAAAATATTTTGAACATTATTTACACTAAAACGCTGGCAACTTTTCATCACTATTAGAAAACGTTTGCTTAAAAATTTTTTAATGCCATATTCACTCCACGCTAATACATTATGGCAAACGTCCATTTGGTCAGTAAGTGTAGAGCATACTGACTATAAGAGGTTTCCTCATTCTGTTGTCGGCTTGCGGTAAAGCCTGTCATGGGATCTAGGCCTTAAACAATAAACCCTCGGCTTAGCAGGTGGAAGCAGCCTATGTAGGACATGACCTGGATTATCAAGGACTGCCGAAAACAGGGCAAAATCAGCAAGGCGGCAGGGCTGTTCGATTGTTGGATTATTTCATGAGAGGTAATCCTGGCGCGTCAGATCCGTCAGAGACTGCAGCGTTCTGTTTTCTAATCTTTGTTGCTGGCCAGCGATATCTCCGCCATGCCGGTGCAGCGTATAACATTCGGGCCACCGTGGTCGCGCGCACCACATCGTGGAGTTTAGGGCCAGATAAACCATGAACATATAGTATGCGCAGGGCATATATAGATTGCCTTGCCCGACAAGGTATTTGGTCAATGTGCTGATCGAATTTCAGTGTGTCAGAGAGCGTAACTCACAGAACCTTCATGCTGTTTACTCTGGCCACGCCGAAACAACAGGTGGGTCAATCGCCCATGACCGGTCCCTCTGACGATCACCTCCTGTGTCTTTTTTTGGTTAATTTAAGGTTGCATGAAACAGCCCAATTAGCTTCATGGTACAATTCAGCTGTTACAGTGTCACTATTTGAGGCCGGAATTATTAAATTGCTGTCATCTGCGTATATTTTGGATCGTGTTTCCAGGATGGATCGTCCTGAGCTGAGAGATATATGTGATAAAGTTAATTGGACCAGTGCCAGAACCCTGAACAAGACTTGAATTATTTTATCCTAATAGTGTGTGATATTTTTCGGTTGAATTTGGTGGCATGGCTGCGGTCTTCTAGAAACGCAATGATCTGTGGATGCAGTCTGGTATGGGCATCTCCGGTATTTGCTACATCAGGTACGAATGCTGAAGCATGTCGAAAGCGCTAGTGAAGTCCAGAGCAATGAGGTGAACATAGTGATACCAATAGTTCTGTGAGGCTGGAGGTCAGTGATGTCAGGGTGGCCGTAGTGGAACCAGTTGGTCGAAAAGCAAACTGGTCTATAAAGTCCCGGTTTAATTTGAGTTCAAGCAAAACAGGACGGAAATATCGCCGAACTGTGTACTTTTCGAGCATACGACAAAGGGTGGGTGTCACATACATAAATAGGTCGATAGTCAGCCACCTCATTGGAATGTTTGACTTGGGGCACAGGCGTGATGATGCTAGTCTTCCACTGAGGTGGGGCATACGAGAAGTGAACAGCTATCGTTGGGGCGGCGTGAAACAGGAACCACGAGGGCTGTCCATCAGGCCCGGCAGCCGTTCGTCCCAATGTCCCCACTAGACTGCAGGTGGTTGCTGCATCAATCACCGGTTTGGTACTGTCCACAACCGTTGTCTTTTCTCGTGGGGTGGAGGGGGGGTAGGGCTCATAAATGGAGATTTTGCCAAAGTTGTGATCTAGTGATGTGGCTGACTCCAGACGTTGGCGATTGGGCCTCCCTCCGATCGTCCCCCAGCAACCGATTTACTTCTTACCACAGTTCACTCGATCCCCACTTGAGGCGCTCGAAGGATGTAGTGTTTTGAACGCATGATATCCTGTCAGAGAGGGCATCAGCGGATTCTTTCTGGTTCTTTTTGTGGAATTTGTTTCGTTTTCGAAGCAAGTATTTTACGACGGGTGTTATGATGGCAATGCTCCGGAGTGGGAAGTAGAGGTCGAAGACCGAGGTCACGAAAGTGTAGAAGGCCTCGATCGTAAATAATAATAATAATAATAATAATAATAATAATAATAATAATAATAATAATAATAATAATAATAATAATAATAATAATAATAATAATAATAATAATAATAATAATAATAATAATAATAATTTAATGGCCGTTCCAGATGATCTACTCCTTTTAATTAATATCTAAGTTCCCGAGGGTTCATATGTACCTTGGGGCAAAAATATAATAATAATAATATTAATAATAATAATATTAGTAATACTAATAATTTTTATACCACATCGCGACTCACTGGCCTAATTAAAGAAGACCGCAATAACTGTAAATTCGTTATGAGTTTTTGCATGTGTCTAATCAGAGCAACTCGAGCTTTAATTTCATAACTACAAATCGAGTTTATGTACATCTTACCTGAAACATCTAGCAACGATAAAATGATGTCTGTTAGTACCTAGGTTATCGCTGAAGCAGGACTTACATGACTTGAGACAACCGAAGTCCTGTATTTTTAACATTAGCGTCGACTAGAATAATTCCATCTATTCTGGTCTCTCTTCACTAAACCTCTCCAAGCTTCAGTCAATACTTAAAACTGTTTATTGGTGGTTTCCCTAGGTTTGTCCACATATCTGACTCTATCCATTGGCTTCCTGTGCCCCAGAGCATCCAGTTCAACAGTGTAACTCTGTTGCGCAACTGGATAATTTATAGCTTAATTTTTAACACAAAATATTAGTTACAAATTGAAAAATCTACAGCTTCGCCCCACACCCCAGCAAAGGTACTGCCTCTTTACTCCGCGGTAAGTTCCTCAAGCAGTTCCCTACTTTGTAGCTAGGGCAACTATAATGATGCTTGAGCGCAATTTATTCTAATTAGTCGGGCATAAGCATTAACATTGAAAACTTAGGCGAAAGATTAAGTAAGCACTGAGGTAATTCTTACGAAGAGTTTTCCAAAATTCGCATATAGCGTAGTTTATTGATGCCACGAGCGCGAAAGTCGGGTTCCTGCTTTGAGACGATATAAATATATTAATCTTGGGAATTCTGCTGATTGCCTATTATTTGCATCTAGTAAGAACAATCAAGATCACGTCTTTAGACCTCTTTACCACCAGTTCAAAAGACTGCATATGATTGCGTCCCTAGAATCGCCAGTACCGGTACTGTCTTTCAGTTAAAGACAATAGAGACTTTATTTTCTGAACACTATTCTAAACATTATCTACTTCTCAAAAACTCTAACTTTGTTCCATGCTGCGGCTTTAAAAACCATAAACGAATAGGCTATCATCATCATCTTCTCTATATTAAAATACTAATATTGTATGTGATATTTACGATTTTGTCGTTCTCAAAAGAACTACTTATAATGACTGTGCGCTAATATTTAAATGAACAAAACATTGAATGAATTGTAGTTCTCCTATGTTTGAACCCATCTAAACCGTATTTATAGGTCAGCTCTACCATCTTGACGGTCACGTGTGTTCATGTATAAATAGAAAGAAACGGCCAGTGGT
This sequence comes from Allolobophora icterica, assembly GCA_963556255.1. Lineage (NCBI taxonomy): Eukaryota > Metazoa > Annelida > Clitellata > Crassiclitellata > Lumbricidae > Allolobophora > Allolobophora icterica. The sequence goes on from OY744610.1 coordinate 23,495,464, forward strand.
TAATGAGCCAAAGAATTTATGTTCTGCAACGGACGGTTATATAACTTGCTCTGGCATTTCGACTGAAGACCTTGTCAATCTGACGTGTAGCATCAGAGCTGCTATTCAGGGCGGACGCAAGTTGAGCCCAGCGAAAAACAGAGGGAAAGTGTTTCTTTCAATTTTTATCACACTCTCTACAAGTTACAGACTCTTCGCTCATAGTTCTGTGAGGGGGTGGGTAAGGAGAGGGATTGAGCCCGGTTGTTTAGTGAGGATAGAAGCCACTGTGTAGCATTGAATTCCGAGGAAACTCGTCTCCCACGAAGGGATGGAAGGAACACAACAGCTTTCGTGAGAAAGTGCTTTTAGTTAGAGTCTAATACTGTCACAATTCGTAATCAAGGCGCTACCTGTCCATTGGTCATGACAGTGCAAGAGGGCAGCAAAAGCGACACCTGCACAACAAAATTCGACAACAATGGGAAACCACTTTGGACAACCGCAAAAAATATCCCTGACTACAATCGAAATTGGACGTCTTCAGTGTTCGCCAACTCTCAAGGTCAGTTTTGTCACATTCTGGAACTATCTTTGTTCTTTCGTTGCAAGAAGAATGTCGTCTTTGTTAAGAATTTAAACGATGCAATAAGAAGCAGTGCTTTGCAATTCAGTATAGAAAAATCCAGTATATTACAATGAAGGATAGTGCAATCAGAAGGGAATCTAGGCCTAGCGTCAATTGTATGCAGTCGAACGCTTTATTCTTTTACAACTCTTTTACATCTAGATTCGTTTATGTGAACAACTTAAACTTTGCTATCAAATGTCGAGTTACTTACATTCAAACATATTAGGCGATTGCTTGGCAAAATTATTTTTTTAAATGTAGGGCCTATACTTTAGCGCTTCTGAAAAAAGCTTAAGAGGTAATAAAGTAATATCAAGATAGTTTCGTACATGGGGCTACAAGCAACCTTTAGAGTAAAATCTCAAACGATGCTCCGAAGACAGACATAGGCCACAGCCTCTGGTTCGACTGCACAAAATTGGTAGCTGAATTTGTCTACATCGAAAAGGATTAAACAATATCAGAAGAGTAGGGAGTTAGAAAGATGGTCTCTGAGAGATAATTAAAGTTGTGACGAATAAAACCGATAATCAGTTCAACAAGAAAATTTTGTATTTAGTTTCTTCTTATGACTTAGGGCCTACATAATTTGTTGTCGTTAAAAATTCAACAGCACAGTTTTCAGGAAGGCCAGACCTCATATTATCATATTCATAAGCTCAGAAAAGTGTACAGCGCTACTTAAAAGGTAATTGCAGGGCAAGAGCTTATTTTTAAGTGCTGCCTGTTGTCAGGGAGGTTTTATTGGCACCATATTATCTTCTGTCATTGTCGGTAGTGGCAAAGAAATGGGAGAATCGAAATGGACCATTAGATTGTTCTGTATTGTAGACGAAATGACAGTAAATCTGTCATAACAAATCGTTCTAAATTAGATTTCTTTATTCTGTTTAATGCTCGAAGTGCGGAGTTAGTACTTGCAGTTGTGGTAGTAATTACAGTAGCTATAATGCTTGGTATCGTTTGCTGCATTTGCGGAAAATTAAAGTGATTGTGCCTATGCAGTTGGTAATTACTTAAGAACTACTCTGAATGGAGCAAATTCACTTTCAGTCTTTCAGTCATTCTCTGCTTATGAAGTATGCATAAGTATGTAAGTAAAACTCGTACATTCCATAGTAGAACACTACAGAGGCTTCTTTCGTGAAATTCTTATAATGCGCTGAATAAATACTAAGAAAGCCTAGGTCTGCATTTAAAAACCGTGAGATACGCAAATGGAGTAGTGGTGGCGCAACACCAGAACGAGTCAAGGCAAATGCCCTGGTAGAAAGCCTTTGCCCTGGTCGTTGACCTGTAAGAATTTTTTGCCCTGCCCAGAATTTGTTCGGGGCATAAATCGCCCTCTGCACTGGTTACTTGTATGACTGCCCCGGTTATGCCCTGGCTACAAAAAATGTCTGGCGCCGCCACTGAAGTGCAGCCAGCACAACCACAACAGGTCTCCATAACAACTTAACTGCTTCAATTAGCACATAAATAAACAAACCAGAATATTATCTTAATCCATTATAAATGCTTGTCCGCGTTGAACTTGCTTATTAGCCAGCTGTTACATACAGCTATAGATGGATCAGTTCTTCACCAACCAGGAAATCCGCTCCACCCGATCATCGTCCTATCTCAGTCTATCTAGACCCCCAGTCACTACTCATCTCAAGTTATCCAACACAGCACCACGCCTCTGGAATGATCTCCCCTCTGAATTCCGCAGTTTCTCCATTCCGCCATCATCATTGCAACCTGTCCTCCATCCTCCTCCTCATGCTCCTGTATCTATAACCCCTCGGGCTTTCCACTCAAAACTCAAGTCTCACCCTTTTCAAGTACTCCTACCCTGACTCATCTGATCCTCCGCTTTCCAATAATTCTCGCCCAAAACGGCACCCGACTTGACAGCTGCTCTGTCTCCTCTCTTGATCTGGTCCCCTGGAACCGGACTCGGACCTCCTTTGGAAAACCCCTCTGATTTTATTTGGCCTTCTGGAAACCGGACTTCGACCTCTTTTCGACTACTCTATGAAAACCCCCTCTGATTACTCTCTGGAAACACCCTCTAATTTGATGTAGCGCTCGTGAATAAGCTGGTGCCCTGCGCTTGGTCTTCGAGTGGCGCTTCAGAAGTGTGGAGATTACGATTACGATTACGAGTTCCAAAAGAGAACTCTATATATATATATTATATATATATATATATATTATATATATATATAATATATATCCGGGTTTATTCACAAGCTCACTGAAAAACCGCAGTAAATTATATTGAAACAGGACGGCACAATTATCAAGCGCTGTTAAGCGCCCGCTCATTTTACTGCTTCTTCCTAGTAAGTGAGTCGACCTAGAGGAGGGTTGCGGGTATCGAACCGCGTCTGTCAAGATCTCTACAACTCAGCGTCGCTTCGATCGGTTCAAAATGGTGACGTAGGGACGTCTAGTTAACAACATTTCCTCGTCTTTATCACTCAAAATATATATGCTAGACCCAATCCAGACTGAAAGAAATTGTTGTCGATGAGCTGCATCCTTTTCTGGTGAAGCTCTGCAAATCTGTCGCTGGTTGAGGGATGCCTGTCGAAAATTCAGAGGCTTGCTATCATACGACCATCAATCGAGAAGCGGGACGACATAAAAAAAACTAACACCCAATCCCTAGTCTTTTAACGCTCGTTTCTAACATTTTTGAGAAAGTCGTTTTCGGCAGTTGGTGCAGTTATTTGGAATCACGCAGCCTTAGAATAGAGCCAAAGAAAAGGTCTGGAAAGACACAGTTTTGTTTAGACTTATATGAGACGTCAAATTTGGGCAACATCTGTTATTAGTTATTAATATTTTGAATTATTTGTGACTTATTCTAGAAATTCCTGTTTGTAAAATATTGATAAACGGTTTTTCTAAGTAGTACTACTTATGTCAGAAATGCTTGACGATTTATTGGGACCTGTCTTCGCTTGTTTTGAGTAGTCAGGAAAGTTACACTTTCATTTCATTTCGTCGACAGCCTATACAACTAAATTCCGTTCTTTAATAAAGTATGAGACTATTTTTATTATTTTTCTACTTGATATCAACGTTTTAGGCCTAATTCCTTTCTTTTTCATCCTTATTTTTCGTACATGCACTTGGAAATGTTCTAAATCCTGAAGATATATTCTGAAGTGGTCGTTTTCTTAAACAAGTTAGCCATTAAGTATATTCTTGTCGCTTACAAAATCGTTGAATAGCGACAGTTATTCAACATTTAGCCTTGGTGTCGATAACTCTATTTCTTCGAGTTTCAATTCACACGTAGAAAAGACAGGGGCAACTGAAAATTGGCCATTGTGAAAACGCTATCCATAAAACATTTATATCAATTTATTTCACTTAAATGTGACGGATATCATATCTATGCACTGCCTAGAGCATTTTTGTATGTGTAGGCCTAATTAGAAATTTGAATAGCGCTGCTGCTAGACAAACAAATCAGAAGCACTCTCTCCTTTTACTCCAAGCTATGCTCAAGTTCATCGACCAAAAGTTCAAAAATAACGAAATAGTCAAGCATATTTAATTGTTTTATTTTAATTAATTACTACATTGAAATATAATTTAGACCGAGATTTATTTGTCACAGAGTTATTTGTTACAATAGACTTCGTACTTTACTACTGGTGTTCATAATAATAGCAATAATGCGTAACTGTATTGCTGGTTCTGCTCCGCTGTATTTCAGGGCCTTTTGTACTCCGGTTTCCAGTTTACCTGGTCGGGTCTTCCTCCAGTTGTCGGTCTGTGGCCACCTGATGGTGCCACGGCCTAGTCTCCGAATGTTGCTGTTGTGGGCCCCTCCAGCTGGAACCGCTTGCCTCAGGCTCTTAGGGTTGACCTCCTCACTCTCCCTCCTGCCCAGTTCCCTAAGTTCCTGTAAAACTTTCTTTTCGTGAGTGAAGACACTGACCCGGGTGGGAGCGCCTCTGACTTTGAGTGGCGCTATATAAGTTCTTGATTACAATTACAATTACAATGCATTACGCATCAATCGATGGTGAAATCATAGTAAGTGAAATCAAGTGAAATCATAGTAAGGAATAATCCATAATCCGTTGGAGTAGCTAATCGAAATCCCATGAATTAAGGAAACCTTAAATCAGTCTACGATGGGCAAGCAAACTGAATATGTAAGTCTTAAGTTTAGACCTTTACGACATTAAAGAGCTGACAAAACGAACAGAACTGGGTAACGAATTCCAGAGCTAACAGGAACCAGCTGTTGGACTATCGGGCCTTCTCGGTAGCCGTATTTACGCATGAATAAAACCCTACATAATAGAGGGCAATAACCTATGCCACCTAGTTGATATAACCATCGCCTTCAGCGTATAGCTTTGTATGTCTGCGAAATATGGACAGTAGAGAAAATTGATATTGAAAATATTGTTGGTGCTTGAATACACAGTTTTAAAATCTATCGTTCTCCCACATCGTCACCTACTTATTCAAACCCAGTCTTTCTTCATGAATTTGCCTCTCTCTTCTCATAGGTATATAGCAATTAGGCCAACATTATATATACAGTGCTTTTTTCTAGAAAAAAGGTTCCGAAACTAAACATTAGGTTCCGGAACTGAACAATTATGGAAGGACTAAAATCCCGAGAAAAACGGAATTGGGGGTTAGGAGGGGTCTCAATAAACACCGAAAACAGTTCACAACACTGAAATTAAATTAAAATAACTAAATTATTATTTCATTATTAAAATAAATAAATTATTTTTTAGTAGCTGAAATAAAGGTGCCGGAAGGCCGTTCCGCCGCGTTCCGGCTGAAAAAACACTGATTATATATATAAAATTATATATATATATACATACATACATTCATACATACATACATACATACATACATACATACATACATACATACATACATACATACATACATACATACATACATACATACATACATACATACATACATACATACATACATACATACATACATATACGTATACATCTTGACCGGGATTCTCCACGGATTATGATACTTGAAGCGACTGTTGATGGATGACTTATGCATTATATATACATGACTGGGTGGGTGAGTGTTGGTGTGGGTGTGTGTAGGTGTATAGGTGATCTATTGCAAAAACGTTCGACAAACTGTTTGATTTGAGCAGTCATTCATCAGACAATCTCCTTTATAGACCGTCTTCGTTGTCATGTTCTATGCTTGAAGACAATAGGCATTTGGTATCTGTGTTGTGTGGCGTTCTTTGTGCTTTAATGAGCCTGCCACTGGCGACGATCTTGTTTGACAGGGCACTTTTGAACTGATCTGTTAAAAAAACACTAATTGGAAGAAATCTGGGACTATTCACTTTGATACAACGCCACTATAGGTCGTACGCCTTTTCCCATATTATCTCAAATTTTTTTGTGTTTCTTCAAAATATTGGAGGGGGAAGCCGGGGAACAACTGTGTAGTGTGTCCTCCCACTGTTAAATCTGGGGTCTTGTCCCCTTCGAGCCCCCGGGATCGTAGCCCATGGAGGCTGCCTTCCAGTTGTGAACGCTAAATATGCCGTGGCATAAAGGCATAATAAGCAGTTCCATGCAACCTATCCTGACTTGTGTATACAGATAGTGGAATAACTGAGATGGGAAAAGGCGTGCGAACCATAGTGCGACCGTACGTTACCCCCCGGAATAACGTACGCGTACTGTACGTACGTTATCGAAAAAAATAACGTACGCGTACGGTAAAAATTTATCTGGTCATTCACAAAGAACCTCAATATAACTATGGTCTTATACGTTACGCGTACCGTACGCGTACGTCAAAATGATCAGTTTTACTCTACAGTATTAGTCTCTCCGTACGCAGGCATATTTATTTACGAATGGTACGGAAATTTAGTATTACCAATAAAATGACCATCCTATAAAGTGTGCCGTAAAATCTTAATATTCTCCACATTAGACAGAATATTACCAATTTGGATTTTAAAAGTTTGAAAGTAGAGATCATTGAACAGCCACAGATGACTGATGTAATGGTTAAAATTGGTTACGATCGTCAATCACCAACTATTATTGACTTTTGTTGTGCATAATGTTATGTATTTATTTTCGTCATGAATTGATGTGAACGTACGGTAACGTACGGCATAATAACGTACGCGAAATGTACGTACGTTATGGAAAAAAAATAACGTACATACAGTAGGCCTACGTACGGTCGCACCTTGGTGCGAACTATAGTGGCGTCCCAGATCTCTTTCAATTAGACTAACTTTTAATAGGAATTGGATTATGTCTACCCCGATCCGCATTGTGAGGTACTTTAATTGCTTTAAATAAAATATCGACATAAACATAAATATACATTATATTTATTTATATACATACATATCTAGGCCTTCATGATTTTTCATGAACATCTCTGTAGTGTCAGATTAATAAAGTAACTTAAATGCAATTACCTAAAAAAATGTGAATCCCAAAATCGATTGTTAAGCAGCTCTTGTTTTAGATAACTAAAAGCGCTATATTAATTGTATTGCTACATATTTAGATGGCATAGGATAATGGGTAAATATGTGTAATATAATTGTAATTGTAATTGTAATTGTAAGTGCTAACAAAACACCATTTCAAAGCCTCTTTAAGAAAGCTCATCAAAAGTGTTTTCGCCCTGACTATATATAGTATATATAGACCACGATGGATAGAATGGTCTTCAGCAGCTTGCAAAATAAAGCCATACAGAAAGGAGTAGAGGCTCCTGTTACAGATTGCATGGAAACCTTAACAGAACGTGGGACGGACCACGGCGAATGTGCGTTGTTATATTACTATATATTAGGGAAGTACGGGACGCAGGGCCAATCAGATTGTATTGTAGAGCGAAGAGCAACCAGGTAAGGAAAACACTGATATACAATTCATAATATGCAATTAATAGTTTTCCAAGGTAGGATGGAGCAAACCACTGCCAGGCAGTTACGCTACAGCGTATACGGATCTTTAAACGCATGCAGTGCGGTTTCGCACGAGCAACCACTGCAGCTCTTCCCTTATGTACAGTAAGTATATTTGAGGAAAGCTTTGGAGTCCGGCGGTCATTTAACCGATCTCCAGTGTTTATAACGGATTGTTGATTAATCGGAGAAATTGCCAGGCTCGTATAAGTGGCATAGGCCTAATTATATGAAAGCGTAATGCAGAGTAAATCACACAGAATAAATCACACAATTGTATGTATACAACATATATTTTGATGTCCAACTAACATTATCAGTGTATAAGAATGCACATGTCTTTATGATGCTTGGTTTGTCATACTGCGAAGCAAACTAGTTCGGTGCCATAGTAAATATAGGAAGCAGAAGCTCTTAATCGCGCTGTTTGCCACTCGCTTATCCTCGAGGTTCTCTCATTCCTGAAGATCACATGAGTAATTTATATAAAAGGCGCTAACCAATTTATGATACGATGCTATGCAAAACAAAGTATTATGATACGATACAACATCGTAATCCAATCTAGTACATAAGAAACTAAGAATGCATGCCTCAGAGTAAAAGCACACAATTACAAGTATGCAACATATAGGCCTACTGTACATGTATATTTTTATATCCAACTAACATTTTCAGTATAATTATGTGTTTACTTAATATGGTGACTGTCGTTCACATCTAACCAAGTTCATTCGTTCCTTTCTTCAACAGGATTCATACCATGCTAGTTTTGTAAATCAATCAATAAATTTGATATAGTGCCCCTTCAAGATACCTTCGTAGAGGCGCTCCAGGCCCAGCCGCGGCTGAAAAGAAGGGTTTTAGAGATGAGTAAAAGGCCGAGGAATTTATCCTTGGGAGCAAACGTAGATCCAATGGAAGGCCTTGATGGATGCCTTGTTTATGGTCCAGCGAAGTAGACGAGAGAATAAGTTCGCTGTATAGTTATATATACCTCTGCAATCTGATACCACATCTCTTCACTTATACGACAGATACACGATACAAGTTCAAGAATCCACAGGCTTTTATGTTGCTTGGTTTGTCGTACTGTGGAGCAATCTAGTTCTGTGCCCAAGTAACTATAGGAAGCAGAAGTTCTGCATCTTGCTATTAACCATTCGCTTATTTTCGAGTTTTGTGTCATCACTGAAGAGCAAATGAGTACTTTTTATATAAAAGGTGCTAAGTAATTTATGATACAATGCTATGCAATACCAAGTAATGTGATGCGATACAACAACGTTATCCATCCTAGATTGCATAAGGATGCATGCCTACGAGTAAAAGCACACAATTCCAAGTATACAAGATACATTTCGTTTTCCAACTAACATTATTTTTCAGTGTATAAGTGTCTACTTAACATTATGGTGACTGTCATTCAGATTTTCATCTGACCAAGTTCATCGGTTCCTTCCTTCGACAGGATTCTGACCCATGTTAGTTTTGTCATTGATGGAGGCCTAATTTTGGTCCAGCGAAGTAGATGAGAGAACAAGCTAGCTAGTTATGCCTCTGTGATCTGTGCATTGTTTGTCCTCTTTCAGTGTCGGTCTTCGTTCACTTGACAGAGGTTGCCTTCCTCTATGCCGCGATATAATTTCACGATCGCACAGGCTTTTCTGTTGCATGGTTTGTCATACTGTGCACCAATCTATGTCCGTATCCAAACTAATATAAGAGCAGACGTTCTGCAGCTCGCTGGTTAGCACACGCTTATTTTCGAGGTTCTCTCATTCCTGAAGAGCATCTGAGTATTTTCATAAAATAGGCGCTGACTAATTTATGATACAATGCTATGCAATACAAAGCAATAAAACAGTGCAGAATGTGCAAGAATGAATATCTGTATACATACTGTTAACTTTCTGTAAAAATAAATGTCAATTTATCACAAAATTCTTGACTAATGATTTTGTCAATTGCAGTTTTAGTATGAAAATCGAATAAATGTCCTTTTTAAAAGCATCCAATTTTGCATTACTATTTTATCGTTGAAAAGAACCGAAGCAGACCAAATACTCAATGGCCCTGTATTATATTGACGAAGCGATAGGACCAAGTTAAGTTCCAAAGCAAACGTTGTCAGGCTGACTGACAGACAGACGACAACAGTGCATGGCGTTTGGAGTTGAAGCGATGAGGAAGATAAGAATGAAACGACCTAGAGAGGATTTCTTGAAAAGCGCTGTTACTCATTTAAAGTAAAAGGATGGAGAAATTGCGTGAAGACAGATGGACATTTCACAACTCTTCTACAAAACCAGGTTACTGGTGTCATCAGAGAAAAACAAAGCTTTGTAAAGAGATATACATATACATGTAGATAGAGTATGAACGAAAGGGAGGAGAGAATAGAAAATAAGAGTCATTCACACATAGTCTTAGTATGTGTGAATGAGTCAGACAGGAACATACAAAAACACAGACAGACAGATAAACGGCATTGTAAGGATCTTGGATTAACAATCTATTTAAATAATAGACTTATTCTATCTTTTAAGTATACACTGCTACTATTTTGGCAGAAGTGGCGGTTGCGGGACTTTTCCACTGTGATCAATGGATGCGTAGATCTCCACTTGACTGAAGGCCGGTGGTTTAGGTACCTCTGCTTTACGGGCAGGTGGCTTCACCCCACTCAGCTCGGCATACACCGTTCCATCGGCCCCGATGACATTCTATAGAATATGCATACAAACAGTGGCTGTGAGCAAATGTGTATTTACACGTTTTTCTGAAGCAAAGTGTAAGGTCTCCTCCTTGTAAATGTAAATGTACACGTTTATTTCCATAGCAACCGTAGGCCTCGAAGAAATTTATCGGGTGAGATCCTTCACTACTTCCGCCCGGTTGAATGTGTAACACACAATTTGAGGACATCGTATACGGAACATGCTACTCTGATATAAAAGGAAATCACGAATAATATTATTTATCGACATATCGAGATCCCGAATTATATTGCTCTGTATTAACTTCAGGAATTACATCATATTGACGCACCTGAATTTGACGTACCTGAATTCCAGAGCGATGTCTGAGGTACAGAAAAGGCGCTCTATAAATAATCTAGGCATATATATATATATATATATATATATATATATATATATAATATATATATATATATATATATATATATATATACTCTCATACCAGACCGATAAGCCAGACATATATATATATATATATATATATATATATATATATATATATATATATATATATATATATATATATATATATATATATATATATATATGGCTACAGCATACATACGTGTAAATCAACACATACATAGATATCAAATCTAAGCAGTAGAATCAAATAATAAAATGTATAGCTTAAGCTACTTTCTCAATTTTTATGACATCACCACTATAAAAATGCAAGATCAATATGCTAAAAACCTGTGAACGTACATGCAACAATAATAATCAAATCTTATAAGATGCAGTAAAAGTAACTAGAGTCTACTATAGCCAGAACGTGTGCTCAAAATTTTTTGCGCGATTTCCGTGGAATATGGCGATGTCTGGATAAACCGGGTTCACAACTGAGTCTGGCTTATCGGTCTCGTATGGGTATATATATATATATATATATATATATATATATATATATATATATATATATATATATATATATATATATATATATATATATATATATATCAGCTTTGCAAGAGGATGTTGGAAGTCATCCTGCATATCTTCATCCCATGGGTTTGAACTTTGAAGTGTATACGCCTAAGTCAGTTGCTACGTATTTGTAATTATAATCTCTACTAGTGACTTCAATAATGTCGGTGTCTAATGAACAAGGCATCAACCAATGGCGCACCAAAACCAAGTTTTTATCAAGTCAATCAGACGATCAGACCGATAAGACAAAGCTGCAGCCTATAGTGGCTAAGCAATTTTAAAAAGTCTTAAGCACACACTACAACGAAGAACTCTGCATTTACACTTAAAAGAGATCTATTTCCATAGCGACGAACGGTTGAGTCGTACAAGCGCCAGCTAAATTTCGAACTACACACAGCCTGGAGACGAGCATAGAATAGAAACTACTGGAAAAGATTCTGTGGAGATGGCCAGGCTCCAGAAAAGTTAATAGGTGATGATGATGACGGTGACGATGGTGATAGAAATGATGATAAAAATGATGATGATGATGATAATGGTATCTAAAATGAGAAGCAGAAGTAATAATGGTTATCTAATTTGCAACTTATTTGATATTGATGATCGGTGCTGCTGATTTTAAACTCAATTCAAATTTATCGCGCTCGAAATCTGGTGAGATTTTGTCTCGTTGCTCACTTATAGGACGGAACATTCCAGATCGAGAGTAAACTCTGCGAAACAGAGTCACAATCGGTAAGCTTATGCGTTTCGGCATCCTGTGACGCGGAAGCACTCCGGCTATTTAATTGAAGCCACATGTCTGAGAGTTGGCCGAGTTGCTTTCTAAACGCTTGTTTACTAATACAAAAACCAGTGTTGGGTATGAGTTAACTCATATGAGTTTAAACTCACGAGTTAACTCACTTGCTGTGATTTATGAGTTTGAGTTAACTCACCTTAAAGAGTGTGAGTTATGAGTTTGAGTTAACTCATATTTTCGGTGAGTTTGAGTTGTAACTGTCAATTATTTCAAACTCAACTCACTCTTCGGCACTCGGCACATATTATGTTGAAACAAGCCTTTTTTTTATATCGTCGGCTTTCCATACTGGTGAGTGGTGACGGCAGGGAGGGTCGTAAACACTGCTAGCGGACAGTATTTAAGCACTGCCTATTTTGTATATTGTGAACAGTTAAGAACAACATGGCTGAAGTACCGTGTATTCTTGATGGAAAATATTTTTCTGTTACAAGTAGGCGTGATGGAAAAATTGTTGCTTGATTAGAACGTGCTAGTATGAAACGTATGAGTTTATGAGTTAACTCATTTAGCAACTGAGTTTGAGTTAACTCATTTCACTTAGGATGAGCTGAGTTTGAGTTTAAACTCATTTTGAGGTGCGTGAGTTGAGTTTTGATTTAACTCATTTCTTGTGTGAGTTTACCCAACACTGACAAAAACTATGCTGTCTACATACAGAGTTTATCATTTTAACAGCGTCTGTGAATAATCTCGTTTTCATGATAAGTTTTATATGGCTTTGAAAAATGTGGTTTATTATACGAAATGAACTGGCCCGGTTAGCTACGCTGGTTACAGCCTAAACCTAGACGACTCCGAGCGTGAGGATGCCAGTTCGCCTCCGGATGGCTTTGTCAGAGATTTTAACCTCAGGCTAGCACATTCTGTACACAGGACCTTAAATGGCGTGGCACCCATTCAAACAGGCAGCGGTAGTAAAGGATCTTACCCGATCAAATCAATGAAAATGAGCAGGGTCGCGACCAAACGGTCGTTATAGAAAATCGTGTAACCTATGTTTAGGGCCATTTCAAATAAGCAATGTATTCCGGTTTCGCACGAGATGGTTGTCATTCGTTTTTGGGTTTGACCTTCAGTTGGCTATTTTGGAATAAATATATCGCTAGATATAGGGCCTACGAATGATGATCCACCAGCGATTCGCTAAAAGCGCTTTAATTTGTTGCAACACGGATTCCTGCCCTGCCTGCATGCCCACATGCAGGCAGGGCAGATGACAGAACAATTCAACTTTGATATGCATGTAAACAATATAATCATCAAAGCCAGGCAGTCGATGTACGCCCTACGCATCCTAAAAGCACACGGATTATCGGGCCAATCACTGAATGATGTGGTAAGTGCAACCACAGTTTCACGGATGTTGTATGCGGCACCGGCGTGGTGGGGATACGTGGGAGAAATGGGACGTACACGTCTTCAGGCAACAATGCGACGATTGGTCCGGTCTCGATATTTACCGGAATCCTATCTTACTTTCGAGCAACTCTGCCAGAAAGCTGATTGTAACCTTTTCTCAGCCATCTTAACTAACCCAGCACATGTTCTGCATCAGTTATTACCTCCAGAGAAAGTTGTTGTATACTCACTACGCCCCAGGGCACACAATAGAATTATACCTAATGCTGACTCTTTAGCTCGCAAAACCTTTGTCATTCGAATGTTATATGCTTAAATTAATATTATGAACTATGTACACCAAAATGCGGTTAGCAGTTGGTTTTGAATAAAGGATATACAGGATATAAAGGATATACTTACTTACTTACTTACATGTAGTCCACGTGGGACCTGTAGACCCTATTCGCATATTGTATTCTCATAAAGCTTACTATGGATCTGCAGATTGTTTTAGCTAGGGATTCGGTATGCGCCTTCTATAAACACTTGAAAACTATTATTTTACGTCGGGGTTAGGTTGGGAACGCCACTGAGTAGTTATCGTGAAGACTCAAGAGGCGCTAGAAAAATGCTCTGAATGAATGCATGAATTAATTAACGAAAAGGCTCAAATGAGGTCCAAAAAGTGATCATGGTCTAGCAGAGTGTTTAAGACTGACTTCTGTACACTGTTGTTGTTTCTATAGCAGAAACTGTAGGCCTATGTCTGACCTTTTTCTCCCGATTCGGATTCTGAGGAGGTCGTGAATTGTTGCCGATGTTACTTCCGCCTTTTGATGGACCTGAAAGATTGAGAATTAGTCTAAACACTTAAAAACTATTGACAAATCTTCCTGTTTACTTGAGAAACTCAGCCAAACTTATCACCATTCTACTTCTTCTCCTGTTCTATTTGGGACAAGTTTGTTAGATTCGAACGCTGTTAAAAAGTCTAACACCACAATCGTATTGGCCTATGCCGTTAATTTGCCTTACAGTAAATGTTCCTGGTGTTATTATTGTTGTTATTATTATTGTTATTATTACTGTCATCATCATCATCATCATCATCATCATCATCATCATCATCATCATCATCATCATCATCATCATCATCATCATCATCATCATCATCATCATCATCATCATCATCATCATCTTCTTCTTCTTCTTCTTCTTCTTCTTCTTCTTCATCGTTGCATGATAATGCGTTGTACATTAAGTCAAAGTCATTTTCTTCTCTTTACAGATGCCCAGCCTACGTCTTGCAGTGATTCGCTTTAAAATGGTGGCAAACATACAGGTCAACGTTGGAACGAGAACGCCACTGTGGCCAACTGGCGATTATCTAGACCTAACATCAACGTTTGCATTCACTTTTCCAGCGGTAATGGTGTCGCGTAAAGACCTTTGACCCCAGTGGAACGGATACCATATCCGTTGTCGTTGGTAGCTAGTTATCTTCATTTTAACATTTAGGATTCGTCATCATGAAAACGTCTCGTCACCGCTAGCATTAGGATGCAAACCATCTCCTCCATGTAACCATATACCATTCAATGGGTTCAAATCAATATCTCCATGATTTTTGACTTTATGTCAGCTCTGTTGTCTCTGACCAAATACATCCTGCTTGGGCAGGGTTCAGCATCACAACATCCTTGTCCTCCTTAAGCCCCTATATTACACACCACATTAGATTTAGTCATAAGCTTCAGCTTCATCTATGCGTGGATAATTAATTCTTATCTACAGCGCTCGGGAATAGGTTGGTGCCCTGCGCTTCGCCTTCTTTTTTTACTTCCCGATACAAGTTCTCTATTACTACACCATCCTGCAGATTGTGCTGCTTAGTTCTACTTCCACTTGATATCTGTGAACAACCTTTCTGATACGACGCAGCGCTGGTAAATAAGCTTGTGTCATGCGTTTAGCTTTAGAGTAGCGCTTCACCAATTTCGAGAATACGATTACGAATTTATTTGTAAATGCTTCTCTGCATTTCTTACGAAGGATTATCCTCACAACAGCGTCTTCTTCCTCGTTTTGGATGCAAACTTTAGGCAATTTAAAACGGACGAGTCTTAAGTTTAGACCTGAATTACATGTATATAAATATACATAAATATATGTATGTGCGCAAGCCATTATTACTGGTCTGAATTGCACATTATTAGGTACCCGCATGTGTCATTAGGTCTAACCGATATCAGATGAATTCCAGTTATACTGAAACTAGGCCCTATACTGTTTATTAATGATGTCGAGCATCCATGAGAAGCCTACTTTTGATGCGGGCTCTGTGAGTTCGTATTACCGGTTTATCTGTATCACTGAGCGTACTCACAACTGTCTCTGTGTCTGTATGCGCTTGTCTACCTTTATGTTTTGCCTGTCTTTCTCACTATCACGAGAAAAAATAGACATCTGTGTTCGTGCATAATTGACAAACAAATATTGTTAGAGCCTACAGTGCATGGCAATGAATTGCAGTGTTAGTTACACAAACTGAGTAATTGACTGAGAGCGGCGATTAGGATACCATTAATGTTCACTTTGTTTATAGTATCTACATAAATTTCAGGCGGGTTGTAATTTCTGGTTCTCTTTCTTCTCTTGTCCCGGTAGTAAAGCAAACGCAACTATAACATTGACATAAGCAAACGCTTTTTCCCAGCAGCTAATTATGATTAACATGGTCTATAAACAGATAAAGGACTTTACTACAGATAGGCTTGAGTTTCGACTACGAGGGGAGATAGGATACCAACATGCGGACTGATAAGGGTATTTTCAAAGCAGCTGACTATGATAAGTTACAGTGTTAGACGTCACAACACCCACATGATTTGAAACCGGGCGTAGCTTAGATGAAAGACAGAAGCAGTCACCTCGTCAATGCAGTATATAGTAGGCCTATAGTGTACGTCAATAAAGTCCTCCGTAAAAATATCCTACTTTAGACCTATCTTGTTCGCGGACCGCGGTTGTCATGCGCCATCGGTTGTTGCTCTGCGCATACCGGCGCTATAGAAATTGTTAAGTAATAATAATAATAATAATAATAATAATAATAATAATAATAATAATAATAATAATAATAATAGTAATAATAGTAAAAAAAATAATAATAAATAATAATAATATAAATAATAATAATATAAATAATAATGATAATAATAGTAGTAGTAGTAGTAGTAGTAGTAGTAGTAGTAGTAGTAGTAATAATAATAGTAATAAAAATAATAATAATAATATTAGGAATAGTAGTAGTAGTAGTAGTAGTAGTAGTAGTAGCAGCAGTAGTAGTAGTAGTAGTAGTAGTAGTAGTAGTAGTAGTAGTAGTAGTAGTAGTAGTAGTAGTAGTAGTAGTAATAATAATAATAATAATAATAATAATAATAATAATAATAATAATAATAATAATAATAATAATAATAATAATAATAATAATAATAATAATAATAATAATAATAATAATAATAATAATAATAATAATAATAATAATAATAATAATTGTAATTTTTGACTTCTATCGCGCCTGTGCATAATGCACAAATCAAATCAAATTTCGTTTATTAGGAATACTCCTCTCCTCTCTCTGTATTTGAGTTTTCCTTCGCCCCTAAGTCCTTTAGGCCAGAGGTTCTTAACGGGTGTATCGCGACACATACAAATCGACCGGCAGTGTGTCGCATAAACATGATATGTCGTTGGTGTGTCGCGAAAAATTGTTGTGTCGCGAATTCTCACAACCTACGTCCGTCATTCTTGAACTACACTTACTTACTTAAAGTTTAGCGGACGCTACCTTGTTACCTTGTGCTGTCAGCTCGTGGAGCTCTAGCGATCGTCCTGGTGAACACACTCCATTGCTTCCTATTCGATGACAAGTCCCTTAATTCCGCCAAATTCATGCCAGTTACATCTTGTATCTCATCCATCCATCTCCTCCTTGGGCGACCCCGTCTTCTCCTCCCCTAAGCGGACGTAGGCTGTGAGAATTCGTAGCACTGTATTAATCTATTCTATTATATCGCAATCTGGGGCGGCCATGATATTTACCTTATACAGTGTAGGCCCCTACACCAGTGCCGTTTTAAGGCCTAGGCACGCGAGGTCCGGGCCTAGGGCCCCGCGCAGCGGGGGCCCCGCGGCGGCTCAGAAACAAAATAACAATATTATAAGTTCTGTTCTAACAAGTAGCAATTCTGCAAAGTAAAGTAAGAACAATAACACATTTTTATTATTTTTTAAAACAAACGTCTGTGGTCTGCATTTTTAGTTAAATACAATTATTGGTAATAAATCTGAGCGCTATAGAAATAAATCAATAATTTTAACGCATGGCGACGATGGCGCACAACTTTCTGTACGCTATTGGCTATTATGTTTGTTTTCATTTGTCTGCTTTTTCACAACGCTATTCAAGGAATTTCTTATGTCTTGGTAAGTTAATATTAATTTTTAATATTAAATCTCTCTGTGCTATAATCTAGTCGTTTTATAAATTGTTTTAAACTTTAAATTATAAAAAGGGCAAAAAGCGTATCAAATTTCGCACAGTTAATAGGATAAATAGAATGATGTTGGCGTGTCGGCGCTCGGTACTGAGTCGGTAGTGACAGTGGCGTAACAACCATATAACGAGGGTGGACAAAGCTAGAATAAAAGGAATAAACGAATTAGCTGTCTACGTTCCGTGTGCGGGCCATTTCCTTAATTTAGTTGGCGTGAAGGCTGTTGAATGTTGCACGCAAGTCGTAGCCTATTTCGACTTTCTTCAAAAACTATATGCCTTCTTCGTGGCATCAACGCATCGTTGGCATGTTCTGGAGACATGTTTAGGACATGAACACAAAGTTGTGAAACGCTTTTCAGATACGCGATGGTCCGCTCATGCTGATGCTGTGAAGGCTCTTTGTCATGGGGACAAAGAAGTTCAAGCAGCTCTTGATGAGATTGCACAGGACAAAGACCAACCTAGAGACGTTTCCCATGAAGCGGCTGCTCTAAGCAAAAAGATGGATAAGTTGGAAATTGCATTCCTCACCATTCTCTGGAATGATATTCTTGGACGCTTCAACGAAACAAGCAAGACTTTACAAAAGGCAGACATTGATTTATCAGTTGCTGATTCAGTCACTGAGGCTTTATGTTGATGCACTAAGAGACAATAATTATTTTGAAGAATATGAACGCAGAGCCAAAACACAAACTCACAACGCAGAGTACTACGACAGCCAGAGACGAATTCCTAAAAGAAATAGGCGAATTGCATTTCTGGAAGGTCCTACAAATGACACTGTTATGGACGCGAAGACAAAATTTAGAATTCAGACGTACTTGCCAATCATCGACTCATTGATCACTGAACTAAACAGACGTGGAGAAGCTTATGAAGAAATCAGCAGCAGATTTACATTCTTAATCAAACTGGTACACTTGAATGCTGAACAAATAGCAGAATACAGTGTAAAGCTTGCAAAGTTCTATCCTCAAGATCTTGACCAACACGAACTAATTTCAGAATGTGAACACCTCAAATGCTATAGGCCTATGTCAGTTGCAAAAACAACAGTGCCATCTATGTCAACAATCTATGCCATGATAAAGAATGACAATCTGGAATCAACGTTTCCAAACGTTGAAATTGCAATAAGAATGTTTCTGTCAATGATGGTGACAAACTGTACGGGTGAACGTTCTTTCTCAAAAAATTAAATTAATCAAGAACGAGCTTCGCAGCCGTATGATGCAAGAACGATTGAGCATGAGCATAGAATCAGATGTGTTGGAGTCTTTGAATTTCGATGATATTATAAAAGACTTTGCTCAGAGCAAAACACGAAAGCGATGTTTGTAAGAAACTGTCGTTACAAAGTCACAATCCATGTATAGCAAACATGTACTCATTATAATCACACTTTCAGTTTGTATAACAAATAAACAATGGAAACTGTAAAGTATGTTAAACTAAACTTTTATTCACTTGTAGTACAAAGATTGATGTGTTAGCTGTGTTATTATGAGTTTAGTAACAGTATACTATATTAATAAATTTTAAAAAATGACACATATGCATAATGCACATATAATGCACTAATGCAATACTCTGTATCTGAGACTGAGATATTGAGACGGAAATCGGATTACGTTTAAGGTTATTTAGGGTTTGTGCGGGTTGTGCCTAGGGCCCCCAAACTCCTTAAAACGGCTCTGCCCTACACGTAGGCGATCGCGCCGATGTAAACTTTTACCTATTACTGTAACATTCGAAATGGATAAATTTTTCAGAATAAAACGAACATTTAGCGAATCTACAACTGATGACGTCAGATTTTGGTGGCAATGAGACGGATTCTAGCACCAAAGTAGTGAATACGAAAACGATGCTGCTGCCACTGCAAATTTTAGAAAACCAACAAAGGAAAGCATGAAAAAGAAGAAATCTAGAATGAAGCAATCCCGAAGAACTCAGCTTTGGGCTTAGACGTACAAAGAACATTACAAAACACTGTCGAGCAAAGCTATCAAAGAGGTGGTTTCATTTCATAGTTCCTACTTATCTGAGCAAAGTTTTTCACAGACATCAACATAAAGAACCAAAAACGGAACAAACTGGTCGGATGTGGCCTCTCAGCCTGCTTAAGTATTGCACTTCCAAAAACTGTAGATCCTCGCTTTAAAATGATCCAGAAAAAACTCAGGAACAACAATCCCATTAACTGTTTAAGTTAAGTTAACGTAGAAACTACAAGAGATTAAATTAACTAGGCCTATTACCAAATTAAATATAATTACCAAAACTAGATGCGAACTTCCGCATTAACATAACATAACATAACAAGGGTTTTAAGTGGTTCAGAAGTCTGTGTTAGAACCACTGCAAATTTACCTCGAACGCTTAATAGCCCAATTTTCCTAGCTTCTTCCTAAACGCTGTTATAGTGTCCACTGAGACAGTACTATCGTCCAAACCATTCCACAGGTCTACAACTCTTGCACTAAAGAATTTCTGCCCTAATGTTCCCTTCGGCCTCTTAAATAATTTATACCTGTGTCCCCGAGTTGCCTTGTTCGGTGCTAATTCAAAGAACCTCTCCCACTGCAGTGCTTCCTTTCCAGTTATAATCTTATAAGCTTCAATCAGATCTCCTCTGCTCCTCCTTTTCTCCAATGTTGCTAGTCCACACCTTTTCAACCTTTCTTCTTTAGCTCAGATCCTTGTAGCCCCAAATCATTTTCGTAGCTCTTCTTTGTACTTTCTCCAGTTTTTCCATGTCCTGTTTCAGGTATGGATTCCATACCTGGATGCAGTATTCCAACTGTGGCCTAACCAGTGATTTGTACAACCTTATTATTATGTCTTTGTCTCTGGTGACTATTGTCCTTTTTATCATACCTAAAGTTGAATTAGCCTTTTTTGCAGCTTCAGCACATTGCCTTGAAGGTTTTTCACTCTTGTGCATAATCACTCCCAAGTCCCTTTCTTCATCACTTACTTTCAACACCGTGCCCCCCATTTCATATGAAAACTCGTTGTTTCTCCTCCCCATATGCATCACTGAGCACTTTTCCAAATTGAATTAGGAATACTCCTCTCCTTTCTCTGTATTTGAGTTATCCTTCGCCCCGTTAGTCCTTTTGGCGAAAGCGTCTTTTTTGACCATTGAACTTGACATGTTAGGCCTATATGCTGGTTTACGTGTTGTTTGCTGGTTTTTACTGTGTGCATTTTGGAAACTCAACCTCTTTGGCCAGGACTACATACAGGCAAGAGTAGGTAATCAACTATGCATGGTAAACATTTTGTCAGTACCTGCATCGCTCATTGAGTGTTGAATACGACCCGACGTTGATTACTCAATTATCTTGTGAGCACTTCTTGACTTCACCTTGTGCTGTCAGCTCGTGGAGCTCTAGCGATCGTCCTGCTGAACACTCTCCATTATCTCCTATTCGATGACAAGTCCCTTAATTCCGCCAAATTCATGCCAGTTACATCTTGTATCTCATCCATCCATCTCCTCCTTGGGCGACCCCGTCTTCTCCTCCCCTCACCGCACGCCAGCATCATTTCCTTCTCCAAACCATCAGATCGCATAACATGTCCAAAGAACCTTAGCTTCATTCTTGTCGCAGTTTGTTTTAACGACTCTTCATTCTCAACTCCAATCTCCTCTCGTATTGATTCGTTCGTTCTTTTCTCAGTCCAAGATATTCTCAGCATCTTCCTCCATATCCACATTTCACAAGCGTTAACCTTATTTTCCATGTTCTTTGTCATTGTCCACGTCTCGCAACCGTACAGTACCGTAGGAAAGATTAGTGCTCTCACGAGCCTTTTTTTTGTTCTATGCTCACATGTTTGTCTTTCCATATCTTTTCCAGTCCGGTCATTGCAGCTTTCCCTATAGCAATCCTTCGTTTTATTTCTTATCACACTTTCCCTCCTTTCCAACCAGTGATCCTAGGAATGTGAAGCTTTCTACCACCTCTATTTCCTCTCCGTCTATCTCAAAACTATCCCAATCTGCTGTTGTCATGACCTTTGTCTTCTTTATGTTGAAGTATAAACCAGCTTTTTCGCTTTCTCTCCTGACCCTTCTTATCAGTTCTGCCAGATCCTCTTTTCTTTTTGCCATTAATGTTGTGTCATCTGCGTATCTAAGGTTATTCAGTGTCTTTCCAGCGATTTTTACTCCCTCAATTGCCCCCTCCAGTTCTGCCTTTCTCATTATTCTTTCAGCATATAGGTTAAACAGGAATGGAGACAAGATGCATCCCTGCCTCACCCCTTTCTTGATTCTGAAGTTGTCAGTGTCTCCGTATTCTGTTCTTATCACCGCTATCTGGTCTTCATATAAACCCTTTAGTAACATTATCAGGTGTTTCGGAATTCCCATTTCAAGTAGGGTTTTCCACATTAAATCATGGTTAATGCAGTCGAATGCCTTGCTATAGTCTTGACTTACATAACATTATAACGGCCTTATTATAATTTATTAACTTGTTAATAAATAAATTGAAGTTGTTTACTGGCTTGTCCTGACCCTCATCATTGACCTTTGTGTGAGCATTTTGTGTTTACTATGACGTTTCTATTTTGATCAGGAAACTGGTCAATTTATTATACTGTGAGCATTTTGCGAGTATGTTCAACATATTTTAGAAATGGCTTTGATGTCACATTGAGTTGGATGTACAAGTTAACATCAATGCTTTGTTATGAACAGTGTACATAGCAACCTGTTATGGATTATCTCACATTGTTTCACATTACCTAAGAAACACAATTCCAACTTACTACAAAAGTTCCCACTATTAATCTTACGTAATTAACCTAACCAGTGCTTTCTCTAATTGGGAATTTGATATAACTAGATTGTCTTTCTGTAAGTACAGTGCAAATAACATCAGATGGTCTGATTGTGACTTAGTTGAACTGACGTGGTCATTGTACTAGTTGCTGTTGTTTTCTTAATGCCACACACCATGTTTTAACTGCTCCTATCTAATTCGAATGATGGACGTATTATTCCAAATGCAGCTCAGCATAATTTGCACTAATGAACTTTATTCAAGCTCAAGCTCCCTTATTGCCTTTGTGTTTAGTCTGTTGTTTTGTGGGATAACCCCACCCTTTATTTGAGACTCATGTGTCTCTTTTAGTTAAGAATTTGATAGTTAAGAATCGTTCAACTGACAATATTTTGCGTTTGTTGTGTGGGTCGCAGCGCTGTCACACGGACGCTGAGAAGGCACTTCCCTCCCAAATGCAGAGTGATACTTGGATATGCAATAAATATTATTTGACCCAATTGCCATTTGCCAACCCGGGTGACCCTGACTGTCTATTTCTTATGCTATTGATTCTCATAGCAAGTTCCGGGGCTCTCTGGATGGCCTACCCAGGTTCGAGGTGTTCTCCGAAACCCAGTCTAATAGACCCCTATTCAATAATTATGACCTAGATCCTGACGACAATTAATTCACCATCAAACCAGAGGACCACGGTTACAGATCACCTTCTCAAGTTATACCCATATTAAATACCTACAGTTTTTCATTGATACACATCAATTGCAGGAGCCTACTCAATAAGTTAGATGACTTAAGACTTGTAGTTGAAGAAATGTAACCCTCAATTCTTGCCTTAACGGAAACATGGCTTCCTGATGAACTAACAGAGATGGGTGTTGTTCCAGGTTACACCTTCACTCATAAGTCCAGACCCACTGGACATGGTGGTGTTGTAGGTGTTTTCATAAAAAAAACGGCATCCAATTTAACCTTTTGCCAAATTCCTCAGAATTTCCCTCAAATCACACCTCATATTTGTTAACCTACCAAACGATAGAGGTAAGCAATTACTCGTCGATGTAATTTACAGAGCCCCTGGCCAATCCCTTCTTGCTTTCAATTCAGAATTCGACCAGGTTCTAACTAAGATCACCCAGTCAAAAGATGTTACAATAGCTGGTGATTTTAATATTGATCTACTGAAATACTCTAATCATGCTGCAACTGGTAATTATGTTGATATGTTATCCTCACATCACATCCTGCCCGTCATTAGCAGACCTACTAGAATAACTTCCAGTAGCCACTCCCTAATTGATAACATCCTAACTAACATCTGGCCCAAAACCATGCATTCCTCTATACTAGTGCTTAATATCTCTGATCATCTCCCTCTATTGGCATGGGTTGACCTAAATTCTCCCCTAATCCGTGGGAACGCCCCTATCATGAAACGAATTATCAACAGTAATACCATTATGCAATTTCATCAAAATCTCAGTCTGTCGTGGTCTACGCGGGTGCATGCATCAAGGGAAGAAAACCGACGCGTCAACAAGCTTGTTTACAACGCACGGAAAATTCTGCAGCAAGCTGTCAACATTAATTCGGTGCATGCAACAAGGATATACGTGTTCAGTAGGACTTTCCAGGGAAAAGTACAGTGACGTCACAGAACGTTCTGGAATCCGGGAGAACTCTATATAAGATAGACCTGATGTACATTAAGGGCCTTTTGACGAAGATTTGTAAACGTTGAACATTGCTCGTATAACGTTCAATCGAGACCAGCCAACCTGTGTGCTGTCTACGATTGTGATATTTGATAGACGAGTTGACTTACTCTACACTTAATCGACTTTATTTTTAAATAAAGATCTTTTAATAGTTCCTTCGTTGGTTCGTCGTTGCGATCGAAGGAGTCGACCGCGACACAGTCAATCGGATTTTAGACTAGGCTTGGAATCTCAAAATGACCTTGTTAGAAGCAAATCATGTAACAATTTGCTAATCGGTGTTTCTAGACTAATTCGACCCTGCTGAAAACGAAAATCGCGGGTAGCAAGCTGGATTTTTGGCGGTTGCATGAGAAAACAAAATGGCGGCTAAAATGGCGGCCCGTATCTTCATCAGGCTTTAAGCAAAGTTATGTATATCATGAAAACATGATTTTAGCGTCCAAATTAACATTTTTGGGGTCAAAAATGCGATGGAACTAAAGACACATATGTAGCACTGCCAGAAAACAAGATGGCGGACAAAATTGAGGCCAATATCTTCAAATGGCTATAACTAAAGCCATGTATGTGATGGAAACATGATTTTAGAGTCCAAATTAACATTTTCGGGGTCAAGGAATGCGATAGAACTAAAGACATATATGTAGCACTGTCAGAAAATAAAAAGTAGCGTGTCCAGTCAGCATTTCTGTAACAGAGGCATCATGTTTTATTATTGATGGACAAGCAATGGTGCAAGCAATAGGGAAGCTTCCGAGAGCGAAGACATTTGGTGACCTGGTAGATACGGTGTCTACACAATACACATGTGAAGAAACTTTCGATTGGCTACAAAAGGATCGATATTTTCTTCGATCGATACTGGGCACTATCAGTAAACAGTGGAATTAGACAGAAACAGTGTAAGACATCATGCAGCGACTTATCACAGCATATAAACCGATCGTCCCATGGATCTTGCAACAACACTGTGTCATGAACTTCTCACAAAACCAGTGGCATTGGTGGGTGCTGAAGGTAAACTGAGAACGGGTGACAAGGCCTCACTGTTGCAGCTGCTCACTGAAAGAGTAGCATGTCCAGTCGGTATTTCTCTAACAGAGGCATCACTTTTAATTATTGATGGACAAGCAATGGTACAAGCAATAGGAAACCTCCGAGAGCAAAGACCTTTGGTGACCTGGCAGATACAATGGTTACAAATGTGAATGTCGATATTGTCTTCGATTGATACTGGGCATCGTCAGTAAAAAGTGGCACAAGGCAAAAACAGTGTCAGACATTACGACCAACCCGTCACTTTATACAGTGCGGCATTGTTGGCGGAAAATTGGCAGAATTTTCTTGCCGTGCCTGAAAACAAGGCTGATCTAGCCACATTCCTATCCATTCAGCTCTCAAGAGCCACATATGGCGAGGTTTCGTTGAAAAACATAAGGCATCATCTACTGCCGGTTCTGATGTGTCTACCTTTGCAGTAACACACGAAGAAGCTGAGACCAGAATATTATTATGCATGCTTCTCAGACAAACCTAAAGACCTTGTTCATTTTTTTGCAATAGATACCGGCGTGATTCTGCTGTTGCTGCATCACTATCAACGCAGTAAATGTGATGAGGTGTGGGTGATGGCAGGAACATCAGCAAAGCGGAAGTTCATACCAATTCACACAATTGCTCTAATCGTCCATGCAATTAACAGTAACACCTGGGCAAAATTGCATCAGAGGGTTTTTAAACGGTTTCCTGCTCAAGAACCATTGCTGAATAGCATATCTAAAATCCCCCAAAATCGGACCACGGGAACACCCCCAATATGGCCAAATCCAATATGGCTGCCATCGACCATATTGGAAAATTTCTTGTTTTGTTTGTTAGCGTATATGCACGTGTCTGTTGTTATTCTTATTGTGGAGAACCTGTAGTACTCGAGAGAGAAAGAAACTGAACTATACTTGTGGCTACTGTCGAGGATTCTATGCCAATCTACATGTACTTGTTGGGAAGATTGAGCCTAGTCTAGATCTCACCCAATGGCGTCAGAAGTCTACTCTTGCCACACATGTTGTGGTAGATTTCATGTCTAAGATGCGGCAGGTGCCAGTAACACAATTTACTAATCTTGGTGTGGTCATCGACACCATCATAACCTCGGCTTTATCCCTCTGCCAAAATGTGAAATTCGTCCATCAGGTACTTGCCTCCTACATTGAGATGTCTCAGCTGTTGAAGCGACGTTGCTACAGCAGCTGGAATATGTGTTTACATTTCTGTAGATCTTAGACATTAAATCTACCACAACGTGTGTGGCAAGAGTAGACTCCTGACGCCACTGGGTGAGGTCCTGTCTAGGCTCAATCTCCCCAGCAAGGAGTGACTTGTTGGAGTGAGCTGGAAGATCACCATCGAACAGTGGAGATGCTGAGAGCAAACTGTGTGTGAGTATCTTCCTGAGGTCCGTGCCGCGCTCCTTAGCAATGTCCATGTTGCTATATGCGCCTCTGCCATCTCCTTGGATGACAGGTCGTTCTTCTCCCTCTCCATTGTTGATGGTGTTTTCTGAGGATGAAGTCGTGCTAATTTTCTTGGTCTTCTCAACTAATCTCTCCTGCCTGTGTGAGCGGTAGGCATGCTGACCATTCTTAATAAAGTTAAGCAGGCTGGTAGCCACCTTTCGGTCAACATCCACCTTTGTGAGCAGGTTGTGCTGTTGGCACATTGACTGTCACCAAGTATGGATTCTCCCGCTCTAGCAAAAAGTCTAACAGCTTAAATACGTTATGGTTAAATGCGAAACGGTGAGTGGTGCTCAATGCATACGTCTAATTGGAGTTTAGTTTTAGGTTGCAGTTTGCTGCCCATTTTGCTGTGTTTTCTAGCTCTGTTTCTACAGTATCTCTGTTGGATGCAGGTATGTTGAGGTAGCTATCATCTGCGTAATTAAGTAATCTATTTCTAGGGAAAACTGGTTTAAGTTTTGACCAAGTAAACACTTTTTCAGACTAGCCGCCATTTTGTCTGTCATTTTGTTTTATAGCCAATTGAAGATATTTTCCGCCATTTTGTTTTCTGGCAGTGCTACATATGTGTCTTTAGTTCCATCGCATTCCTTGACCCCGAAAATGCTAACTTAGACTCTAAAATCATGTTTCCATCACATACATGACTTTACTCATAGCCACTTGAAGATATTGGCCGTCATTTTGTCCGCCATTTTGTTTTACGGCAGTGCTACATATGTGTCTTTAGTTCCATCGGATTCCTTGACCCGAAAATGCTAACTTAAACTCTAAAATCATGTGTCCATCACATACATTGCCTTACTTATAGCCATTTGAAGCTATTGGTCGCCACTTTGTCCGCCATCTCGTTTTCTGGCAGTGCTACATATGTGTCTTTAGTTCCATCGCATTTTTGACCCCGAAAATGTTAATTTGGACTTTAAAATCATGTTTTCATCACATACATAACTTTACTTATAGCCATTTGAAGATACGGGCCGCCATTTTGGCCGCCATTTTGTTTTCTCATGCAACCGCCAAAAATTCAGCTTGCTACCCGCGATTTTCGTTTTCAGCAGGGTTGAATTAGTCTAGAAACACCGATTAGCAAATTGTTACATGATTTGCTTCTAACAGTAATTTTGTAGAGCCTTTTAAAATTCCAAGCCTAGACTATTTCACCATTGCACTTCAACAACGCAATGCGCCTGACTCTAACGCAGCCTGTGAATCCTTCCTCACCAAGTATAAGCAGGTATATAATTCAGCATTTCCCATGGGTAATGTCACCACAAGAAAGTACATTTCCCCTAGCAATCCCTGGATGACTCTTGGCTTATTAATCTCCTGCAAAAAGAAAAACAAACTTTATAAGAAATATATGAAAACTCCTAGTGAAATCAATAAAGCCAAATTTATCTAATATAGGAACTCCTTTAAGAGGGTTATGAACAAAGCCAAAACGGGACTACTATGCTACCCAATTTGCTAGATACAATCTCTTCTTCTTCTTCTTCTTCTTCTTTCTTCTCTTCCATCAGTTTCCCGACGATGAGGCTCTTATGAAGTTCCTCCATAGTGTTCTGTCTCTGACAGTTTCGCGCACCATGGTTAAATCCGTGCCTTTGCTCTGCAAGTCTTCCTTGACATTGTCCAATGTCCATCCACTTTTTTCGTGGTCTCCCTCTACTTCTCTCTCCCTCGATCCACCCATGTAGGGCTGCGACTGGTAATCTGCTGTTGTCCATCCTTTCTACATGGCCAAACCATTTGAGTCTTCTTTTTTGTATCTTTTCTACTACCGTTATCTCTGCGCCCAACTCCTTCCTTGTTGTTATATTTCTGATTCTTTCCCTTCTACTTCTGCCCCTTATTCTCCTCAGCCAGCTCATCTCTGTTACCAATAGTCTTCTTTCATCTTCTCTCTTCAAGCACCAACACTCTGATCCATATAGCAACACTGGTTCCACCAAGGCATGGTATAGTCTCATCTTGGTTCTGATGGAGATGTTTTTTGCCTTCCACATTTTGTTCAATCCTCCGAATGCCGCGCAGGCCAATCCACATCTTCTTTTGATATCTTCTGTGCAATTGCCATCTTCCGTTATCGCTCCTCCTAGGTATACGAATTTCGTGACTTGTTCTAATGTTGTTTCTCCTATCTTTATATTTATCTCCTCGTGCTGTTTTCCAATTGTCATGGTTTTTGTTTTTTCTACGTTTATTTTAAGTCCCAGTCTCTTGCTGCTGCTGTCTACTCGATCTGTAAGCTCCTGTAGATTCTTGCTTGTGTTGGCTATTAAATCGACATCATCAGCAAATCGTAGATTGTCTGTTATTCGTCCGTTGATGCTTATGCCTACTTCCTCTCGTCCCTTTGCAAGTCTCATCACCATCTCCAGTAGCAGGTTAAATAGATCTGATGACATTCCACATCCCTGTCTCACTCCTACCTTGATTTTAAACCATTGTGTCAGTTCACCGTCTACTCGTACTGCACTTACAGACTTGCTGTACAGGTTTTCTATTAACAGTACGAGCTCTTCCGGTATTCCACAGTGTCTCATTGATCTCCACAATCCCTCTTGCCACACACTGTCAAATTCCTGTTTGTAGTCTATGAAATTATTGTACAGTGTTTTATTCCGCTCTATATGTTTTTCTGAGAGTTGCCTGATTACAAATATCTGGTCCATTGTGCCTCGTCCCTTCCGAAAACCCGCCTGCTCTTCACTCATTGCCTCTTCTACGTATCTTTTTATACGTTGTTGTAAGATTTTGGTGTACACCTTCCCTGCTATACTTGTTAGACTTATAGCTCGATAGTTGCTACATTCTTTTCTATCTCCCTTTTTGTGTAATGGTACTATTACTGCTTTACCCCAGTCCTTGGGGCACTCTTTGCTTTCATAGATTTTGTTACACAGTTTGTGCATCATCTCTATTGTGCTCTGCTCTCCAGCTTGCATCATCTCTGCTGTTATGTTGTCTTCTCCCGGTGCTTTCTTGTGTTTTAGGTTCCTGATGGCTGATTTCACTTCACTTTCTAGTATGTTTGCCATCTGTTCGTGTTCGTTACCTATTGGCAGCTCTTCTAATACTGTCCTGTCTACCTGATTTCCGCTGTTGTACATTTCTTCATAATGTTGTTTCCATCTTTGCTTGATCTCTTCTTTGCCCTCTAGTGTTTTTCCTTCTTTGTTTTTTACTAGTGTTAGCTTTGTGATGTTTGATCCACATATTTCTTTTGCCATTGGAAATAGTTTCCCTGTGTCTGCTATTCTTGTGTTGTTTTCCAGTTCTTGACATTTCTCCTCTATCCACATCTCTTTGCATTTTCTGGCCTTCTTTTTTTTATCTCTTTCGTGATTTCTTTGTACTTTTTCTTGTCGTTCTCATTGTGTGATTTTGTCTTCCTCAGTTCTTTTCTGGTATCACTTAGATCTAGGACCTCTTTACTTATCCATGGTTTGTTCCTCTTTCATGATCTTAATTTCAATCATGATCTTAAAAAGCCTGGCAAATTATTAAATCCCTCATCAGTGATAGAACCCAAGATGCCAACATTGAAGAGATTGTTGTTGATAATCAATCTATAACGGATAACTCTATAATTATAGCTGATAAATTCAACTCCTACTTCTCCTCTATTGCCAAAAATCTCTCGAGTAAGATATCTCCCTCTGCTAGACAATTTCCTGACTACTTGGACCCTCCAATTCCTAATTCCTTCGCGCTCTACCCCACCTCTCCCGAGGAAATTATTCACCTGAGTCAGGTTATCAAACTGTCACATAGTACGGGAACTGATTGCTTAGACCCAACGATTGTAGGACCCTCTGTTCAGCTTATAGCCGAGCCGCTTGCCACCATAATCAATTGCTCTCTGAGAACTGGCACTGTTCCTTTAAGTATGAAATCGTCTATTATATCTCCCACCTTTAAACAAGGAAATAGAAGCAACATAACTAACTACAAACCAATCGCAATACTGCCCTACTTCTCGCAACTACTAGAAAAATTTGCTTATTCAAGATTATTTAACTTTGTAGAAAAAATGAATCTCCTATCTTCTCCACAGCATGGCTTCAGAAGTGGTCATTCTACTATTATGTCTCTTCTTGATAAACATAACCAACTCATAAAAGCCATTGATACTAACAAAATTTCCTTTGGAGTATTTCTCGATCTAAGTAAAGCTTTGATACAGTAGACCATGGAATCTTACTTTAAAAATTAGATAACTTTGGAATCCGGGGAACGCCTCTCTCCTGGTTCAGAAGCTATTTGTCCTACCGTCATCAACAAGTTAAATGTAATCAAGAGATATCCAGCACTAAACCTATATCCTATGGCGTCCCCCAGGGGTCCATCCTAGGTCCTCTCCTCTGTTCCTTATTTACTTTAATGACCTTTCTAAAGCTCATCGCTTCTCCACGTCGTACTGTTTGCTGACGATATCGTAATCGTAATCGTAATCTCCGGATTTCTACAGCGCCCAAAAAAGGATGTCGCGTAAACCAGCTTATTCACAGGCGCTTAGCCAAATCAAGATCGATGGGAAGGGGGGTCGAATCGGTTCCAGGTCAAGATCCAAAAGAGTCAGTCCAGTAAGGCGGCTAAGGTGGGTGGTGTTTAGGGTTTAAACGGCGAGGGAGATAGGAGAGGAGGAGGAATCGGAATAGGATTTGTGAAAGAGCAGTGCTTTCAGTTTTGAGTGAAAGACCTGTGGAGATATAGCAAGTGGTGAAGTTTTGGTGAGTTCGTAGGATGGATCTGAAATTTCTCGCAGTACTGGTGGGAGTGTGTTCCAGAGGGGTGGGACAGCTATGGCTATGGAGCGATTGGCAAATTTCAGTGATGAGGTGGCGGAAGGGCGGAGCAGTGTTAAGGCAGAAGAGGAGTGGGTTGAGCGGAGTGGTTGGACCGTGAACAGCTCTCGGAGATAGGAAGGCTGGGAGGATTGGAGTGTATTGTAGGTGAGTGATATGACTTTATATTCTATTCTTTCGGGTATTTTAAGCCAGTGGAGAGATTTGAGGACAGGAGTGATGTGGTGGTGCTTGGGGGTTTTAGTGACAGCACGAGCGAGGGCATTTTGAATGGCTTGGAGGCGGTTTATTGGGTGATGTCGATGTTTAAGAAGAGTGCATTGCAGTAATCTAACTTTGCGTGGACTATAGAAGTAGCTATTGCGGATGCATTTTTGAAGTCTAGCATTGGGCGAATTCTGCGAAGGTCACGGATGTGCATGAAACAAGAGCGGGAGAGATGGGTGATATGGTCGGAGAAGCTGGGGTGCTGGTCAAAAATGACGCCTAAGTTGCGGACAGGAGAGCTTGCAGTGAATGTGTTGGTGGAGGTAGAGTCGAGGTTGAGGGTAATAGATGGATCTGGGATTTTCTTGAGTTGATCGCGCAGGCTTATGAGAATGAATTCCGTTTTAGCTGGGTTTAAACACAAGAGATTTGATGACATCCATGAAGAGATTTTGGTAACTACATGGAGAAGATGATCTTTGGAGTGGGAGAAGCTGCGTGGAGAGAAAGAGATGACTAGCTGTGCGTCATCAGCATAAAGGTGATGATCAACTGAGGATGCTTTAATGAGTGAGCTGAGAGGAGTAGTGTAGAGGATGAACAGAGGGGCCCAAGAACAGAACCTTGCGGGACACCACAGATGAGAGGGCATGATTCGGATGAGGTTTCCGTTGTTACAGAGAACGTGCTCCCGGGGAAGAGAGGTATGACTCAATCCAGAGGAGAGCAGTGTCAGTAAAACCGAACCAGGCTGACAGTCTTTGGAGTAAGATGTTGTGGTCAATGGTATCAAAGGCTGCAGAAATATCAAAAAGGCAGAGACAGGAGACCTGTTGATGAGAAATATCAAGAAGGCAGAGACAGGAGACCTGTTGATGAGAGACGGCGGAAACGAGTTTATTATAGAGGGAAGTGAGTATGGTTCAGTAGAGTGGCGTTTGGTAAAACCGGACTGGTGTGGGTTGAGAAGTGAGTTGGAAGTTAGGTACTCATTGATTCGAGATAGGACTATGCGTTCAGTTAGCTTAGAGATGAAAGACAGGTTGGAAACAGGTCGGTAGTTGGGAAGGATTTGTTTATCCAATGACGGTTTCTTGAGGAGTGGCGTGACTAAAGAGTGTTTGAAAAGGAGGGGGAAATTGCCAGTAGATAAGGAGAGGTTGATGATTTTGGTGATGATGGGTACAAGGATAGATGCACAGTCTTTCAGTAAGGAGGTAGGTATAGGATCGAGTTCGCACTGCTTGTTTGGAAGAGATTGTAACATATGGGATTCTTCAGCCTCTGATGCTGGTTGGAAGGCAGAAATTGATGATCGAAGAGGGGAATCATGAGTAGAGGAAGGAGCGTCTGGAGGTGATTCGATGGTGGTTTTGACAGAAGTGACCGGAGAGAGAGACGGAGGGTAGAAATTTTACCTGAGAAGAAACAGCAGAATGATTCAGCTATTGAAGAAGATGGAATAGAGTTTGGGAGTGGACTGGAGGAGTTCCGATGAAGTAGGTTGTTTATGGTTTTCCAGAGAAGCGGATCGAGAATGAACTAATGAGGAGTAAAACCTCTTTTTGGCTGTAGCCAGTAGGTTGCGGTATTTATTTGTGGCAGCTTTTAGGACGGAGAGCATTTGAGGATCACGGGTTCGTTTGTGAGTGCGTTCAAGGCGTGGACGGAAAGATTTGAAGGCCTGGAGGTAGGAATTATACCAAGGGTTGTTAGAGTGAGAGCCGGATTTGGTAATGACAGGAGCGTGTTTGTCTAGGAGCGAAGAGAGAGTGGTGTTGTTGGAAGACAGCAGGTCGTCGAGAGAGGATGAAGGATTTAGAACGAGTTCTGAAGAGGAAAGATCTTGCCTGAAGGCTTCAATGTTAATGAAGCTGATGCGGCGGAAAGAGTGAGAGACGGGATCGGGACGTGGAGTAGGTTGTGTGTTGAGGCGTGTGAAAATAGGGTAATGATCGGAAGGTGTATCAAATGAGAAAGAGATATCTTGCGATAACTTAGAGAAAGACGATGTGATGATGAGGTCAAGTGTGTGGTTATGACAGTGGGTAGGGAAGTTGACGTGTTGAACCACGTTAGTTGATTCGGAGGCAAATGAGTCAGAAGGATTGTCGACATGTATGTTGAAATCCCCTGTGATCAAGAATTCATGAGGGGTTGTGGCAGCATTGGAGAGGAGGGTGGTAAATTCTTTTAAGAAGACAGATGTAGGACTTGAGTAAGAGGAAGAGGAAGGAGGGCGGTATACATTGAAGATGGTTAGGATTGTATTAGGAAGTTTTAGAGTGATTGAGGCGCATTCGAAGGATTGAAAACAGTAACCTGGTGAGTTTAGGACGGTAGAGGGTTCTCGAGTCATAAAAGCGGTGCCTCCACCTGTGGTGTTCTTAACGGTTGTTGATTTAGAAGAGAGAGGTGTACTGTATAGATGGTAACCGGATGGAATGCAATCTTGGTGTTGGACATGAGTTGTATTTCAGTTAAACCAGGTTTCCGTTAATGCAAATAGGTCTGGAGGGTCAGAGGAACGGGCCAAGTCCTTTATTTCTTCAGAGTGTGTGGGGTGAAGGAGTGAACGGATGTTCAGGGTGCACAGCAGAAATTTGTTTTTGTTGGTGTTCTGAGATGGCGGAGGTGGAGGAGGTGATGGAGACGGAGGAGGACGAGGAGGACGAGGAGGAGGACGAGGAGGGGTTGCACAACCAGCAGGAGCGGCAGCAGCAGAAGTTGCAGCAGAAGATGGCGGAGGCGGAAGAGGAGGTGAGGGAGGAGCAGCAGCAGCAGTAACAGCAGCAGAAGAAGCGGAATGTACATTAATTGGACCCGGATTCACATGAATGTCCCCAGATAGTAATATTAAAATGGTGAAGAAGCGATAGTGGATGCGGTGTTGGAATGGTCTTTTATGATCAACTGTTAGGAAATAGGCTAGCGGAAAGTAGGACAAATGGCCATTTTGAATGGTTGCTGTGATTAAATGGGCAAATGGGCGGGGATTTGATGGCTGGCTGTGAATGGGATATGGGTCATGCGCGGGTTTGAGGGGTGGAATTGGATGTGGTTGGCGGTCAAACAACGCAGGATGAAGGAAAGAAAGATGATTGACATGTACATGTTTGGCGGTTGAGAATGAAGGTGATGGTGGATGAATCCGATATGGCTGCTGGCTTGGATGGAAAATGAACAAAGGATTGGGCGAAAAGGATTGGGCGAATATTGGGCGAAAAACTAGCAGGATTTTGACGAAAAATATTGGAACGAACTCACAGCGTGAAGAAGAGTAGTCCAGAAAGAAGATGACTTTGGCATGTCAGAGAAGACGCCGAGATTTAGGAACGATTATAAGAGCTCCGCACTGTGCGACCACTGGCTCCCGCTGACTCTGATGCTGTGTATTCCTCTCTGGGTCCTCTCCCCGGCAAATTGAACGACCATCAACATTGAATTAAACTTTATTTCTGAGTGGCTTAAAGCTAATAAATTATCCCTTAACATAAATAAGTCCAACTATATTATATTCTCTTCAAGCCACAAACTAATTCCCCAGCTCAGTGAACGAATTTTTATTGACAACTTATCAATACCCCAAGTTTCCTCTGTTAAATTTCTGGGTATTCCCATTGGTCAAATGGTCTGTCCATATTGCTCACATTGCAAATAAAATTTCTAAAACCGTTGGGATCATCACGTGCATTTCCTCACTCATCCCCTAAAAAATCCTGTTAAATCTTTACTATTTACTTGTATACCCTTACCTCTCTTATGGCAATTTAGTCTGGGCAGCAAACTACAAGTCAAACTTACAACGTCTTACAAAAGCGAATTATAGGAGTCATTACTAGATCCCCAAGAAATTCCCATACCTTCCAATTATTCCAGTTCATGGGCTTATTGACCATTGCCAGTATAACATCTTATCAAATCTGCGATTTCATGCACCGCTATACCTTCAATTCACTACCCAATGCATTTATTAACTTTTTCATAAGTACCTCGGATATTCATCCCTACTCTACTAGGAATAAACCCAACACTTACCAGATTGAATTTGCACGTACTAACATACGGAAATTCTCAATGACCAATCTAGGACCAAAACTATGGAATAGTCTCCCCTCTGAATTACGACACATTCCAAGTTACTATGTTTTTTAAAAAGCCTTCGTTCACACCTACTGACTAGTGACAGCCTGCTGCGACCCCCCTCCCATCTGATTTATTTTACTTTGTTTTTTGCCACTTGCTATTCCGTTAACCAGTTGCCCACCTTTTGCAAATTCGTTGTTTCTAAATATGTCTACTCAAAGGCTCATGTGTACATGGCCGTCGTCGAGTTTTGTTAAGTAAATGGAGGGCCCTTCCTAGCGGGACCCTGGTCCTTTTAGGGCTTCCTATTGACCACTGACAGCATGATATAGCCTTCTAAAACCATTAAAATCTTAATGTTTCAAACCTTTTCATCATCATAGTGGCAACTCAAATTATATTTTCTTGTATATTGTCACGTTTGCTTTGTGGATCAATAAAAAAATTGATTGATTGATTGATATAGTCACGGCCGTTTTCAATTAATCGATCATATCCCAGAAGTGAACCGATTACCGTCTCAGTTAGGTATTGAAATAAATGCTTCTGACAGAAAAGGCAGTTTTGGAATTTGAAGACGAACGTTATAAAGAAGGACTTGATCATTGATGATGATATCAGAATAAAAAAGTTCATTTTGGACTAAATTTAATTCCATTGACCTATTTATCTCTTCAACTGTTGCTAGAACCTTGGCATTAATGTAGACTACACGTGTCTGTAGCAGCGTGTCAGTGAATTTTATTCTGCTGATTAAGTTTTATATCGACCTTCGAATATATTAGTATGCTTTTATTTTATGCTATTTATCTCTTCAACTGTTGCTAGAACCTTGGCATTAATGTAGACTACACGTGTCTGTAGCAGCGTGTCAGTGAATTTTATTCTGCTGATTAAGTTTTATATCGACCTTCGAATATATTAGTATGCTTTTATTTTAAAAACTTTGTAAATGTTTTAGATGAAAACATGAATTTAGCAATTTTTTCTCCAGATAATATTGCTGAGTAGCACAAGAGGAAAACTGAGATATAACGTGTCTATATTTTTGGAATGATTTAAAGCAGGGGTGGGCAACATACGGCCCGCGGGCCGGATCCGGCCCCCGGGGACTTTTCAACCGGCCCTTGACATGTCTTTAATATTAGCATTGTATCTGGCACTTTTATCCGGCCCTATGAATTTCTGGATCTCTGTACGTAGGGCGACATTAAAACATCTGTTTCTTATTTATTAAGAATCCGGCCTCTATAGTCTCGTCAACTAGTTCACTACTCAGGCCTAATTACTTTCTGCATGAAGCAATACCACGGAGTGGGTAGGTTCGAAACTTTGGAAGCCATCTTCACTTACATTTCATGCCCTGGAAATGGTTGCACTGTTTCCAAGCACCTATATTTGTGAACACTGACAGTTCTTCTCAAAGATGTAACTAACATATTATGCAGAAGCAGATGCAGACTATCAAATTCCAATGAAATTTGAATTGCCACTTCGAACATTAAAGCAGCCATACTGGATATATTGTTTCGTGAGAAGAAGTGTCAGATTTCACATTAATCATTAAATATAGCACACCAAGCATATGGATGCATTGTACACTAACAGTTTCATGTATTTTTTAAACTGAAGAAACTTATAACATATATAATAGGCCCTATTTTATTGTAGTGTAGGACTGTAGGTAATTAGGATAATTAATTATGTTTTCATCATAAAAATTATCTTCATTTAGTTTAACATAAATTTAACCGTAACGGTTATATCGCAATAGTTATAGTTTGAAAAAATTAATATTGTCTTATTTTCTTTGGCAAATGAATCTGCAAAAATTAGCCCGCGATTGGCATGCGGCCCCCGAGCTGCCCTTAAAATCTTATGGCGGCCCTCTGTTAAAAGAAGTTGCCCATGCCTGATTTAAAGTGTTTACTTCCTGTGAAATTCACCACCAACAACGCAGCTGCCAATGTTCGCCCACAGCGCCTTTTAACTTAAGTAGCCTATCTCCCAAAACACATAAATTTGTGAATAGGTAAAGTGCGTGCATCAAACATGTCTAGCGGGTCGCATACAGCTGAAATGTATGTCATTTAGTGTACATTTATGTATGTAGCCCTTGTAGCAATGTAGCCTACGTGTGTAGTCCTTTCCTCACATGAACTCACTGTTGACTACACGTCAACATGCTGTGTACATGTTCGAATGGCGACATTATGGAGCTATTTTTAAATCATGTAACACAATTTGCTCTACATTAGAATACAGTTGTGTAAGATTAGTTTAAATCCAAGCTTTAATGATCGTCACGTGAATGGTTTCAACTTTGAAATGGCATTATTGCGTGCAATTGGTTACATAACCAATTCTCACGACATTTTTATTACTGCGTGGAATAATCGTCCATGTAAATAATAGTACTTTTTAGCACATGCTCAGTTTCATTTGCAGACTAACAATCGTTACATGTCGCTTGTTATAGACATTTCTCACGTTTGGCTAATAATGTTTACTAAATAGAGTGTAATTCAAATGTAGATAAAGACGCACAATTGCATCAGACCGACAACTGTTTACATTAATGGCTGCATTGATTACATTAGATCGCACTGTATTACAACACTTACTCACCTGCTAACTTACTTACTCATTAGCTCACCCACTCTCTCATTCACTCCCTAACCAACCTACCAACTCGCCCACTAACTCACACCCACCATTCACTCACTGCACCTACCAGTTTACTCACTAACTCACTCACTAAGTCACCTAACAACTCATTCATTCATGTATACGCGTGTATACAGCGTGTACTCACCTCTAGAGACCGTATAGGCCTACTCACCACATAAAATATTTATATTTATTTATATAAAAATACTATAGCTTATACTCACAAAATACTGTAGCGTATACTCACCTCTAATTTGTTTTGGAAAACTAACCGATAGAGTGTAATCATCTCTAATTTTACCACTGCAGCCCTGCTCGCTCATCCACCAACTCACTCACTCAATAATGAGGACCATTGTGACATGAAACACACATGTAGTTTTCTTTAGTTCGATACAGTCTGAGAACATAGACCGCATCAGTGCTACTCCTGTTAGAATTTAAGACCAAATTTTCTCGGTTACTGTAAAAAAGGACTACTAGTGCATTTATTCGAGATCTATCTCCTGCTTTATAGCATACGAACCCTTGGGCTTCATAACTTCGGCGTAAACTGCATTATCAGCAATCGTATGACCATCAGATCCTATAGAAAGAAAGAAAACCAAGAGTTTGTTCGATATCTAGACAATTTACACAACACTTTGTAGTATTTAACAAAAAGCACTGCCTAGGTGCTAACCATATTTGAGCTTCGGGGTGTATATTAAGGTGGAGTGAACAAATTAAATTAACATTTCAGAATCGGCAGGGTGTGCAAAAGTTGTCTACTGTGCCCAGTAGCCTGCATGTAAAATAATACTGGATTTGGTTAAATTCTTGAGGTGCCCCAAGGCCACCCAAAAAACACGAATTGCCGAAATTGCTTGGAATTTTTTATACTTGAAATGTGATGTTTTTTCACTATTGCAATTTTATTTTGGCGATGTCTTTTGTAAATATATTGCAGACTGAAAGGCAGACTGCAAAAATGTCAGCCAAACAGCCAAAAACTATAAAAACTATAAAAACTAGTAGCTATCCAGTACTTGGTATTCCTTCAGAATTGTCTCAAACAGTGCTTCCGACATGTGCTGACATGATGAAGTTCTTCCTAATTGTTCTTGATGACCTGAAGCGAGATTAAACAGTATTTGTTTCACCTCTAGCAGATGCAAACAACTCCGAGTGTTGTGACAAGGGAATGTGATAGATACGATGTTTCTGATCGAAGAGCTGCTAGACTAGGCCTAGTGCATGAAGATGAGAGATCGCAGGTCTACGACAGGAGTAAAATTCGTAGAGAATGAGAGTCAGAAAATATTTACAAGCAAGTGAGACAAAACTTAGACTAACATTGCTCTGAACTCAAAGCACCTTTTCTAGGCATGTGTACCGTATTTCTTAAAATTAACTGCTACGCTATACGAAATCAGCTGAAATTCAAACAGTTACGCAGAACGATATTAGTCCAAATCATTACAATCCAATGCAAGCAAACGCAGCAAATCCAATCCAATTCAATTCAAGCCAGTCCAAATCTGCATGATTCAATCCAACCCAGTCCAAATCTGCATGATTCAATCCAACCCAGTCCAAATCTGCATGATTCAATTCAATCCAGCAGAAGGAGTCCAATCCAATTCAACCCTGGCAACGCTGTCCAAATATCATGTGCAATTCAATCCAAACATGTTGAGTGCATCCTATCCAGTGCAACGTCACAGAGCCTCTTTCACATACAGGACATTGGTGTACTTCGCAGTCGTTTCTTTGCGCTTAAGATTACCAAGAAAGATGCAGGTGATAATAATAATGAAGATGAAGAAAGTGGTGATGATGACGATCATGTTGCTGCTCCTTGTAACAATGACAATAATGACAATGAAGAGGAGGAGCTTAGGAGGTGAGGAGGAGGAAGAGGATGATTACGAATCATGAAGTATAAATTATTGTTATTAATATTATTTCTTCATTTATCAAGCTACTCTATCTAACGACTAAGTTCAAGGTCCTTACACAATAACCGGCTCAAAGGCGGCTCCAGTTCGTTCTTTCCGCGTTACAAGACAAGCGTTCTTACCAATCGACTAGCATACCTCACATTATCTGGGTACAATTAAAGCCAAAATTATTACAATTGAAACTAAAAGCTCGTCTTACTTCCTGGTAAACGGTCTCCTTCCGGGACGTAATTCGCTGACCTTTTAGAACTGAATGCGATGTCATCTGTAATAAGATCGTGACTATGTTTGTATGTCAAATGCTTCAACCGTTATTATGCTGGCTTTTTGCTAGAGTTACATACATGAGTGTCCAAAGGAATTTTTTGGGAAGGGGGAATGACGGTTTTGCATAGAAAAAATTTGCATAGAACAAAATTCAAAATAGATAATGATCAAAAACTTTACCTAAATAATGAAGTGTTTTTTCGCATTGCAAATAAATAACTGTTGTATATAGAGGACTGTTGTATTGTATTGTATTGTATTGTATTGCACATGGACATTTATAAAGCGCCCCTCGCGGTATAGACCATTTAGAGGCGCTCCCAGTGCGCGAGACCCCGAGAGAAAAAGCAGGATTTAAGGTGAGAAAAAGAAGAAGCAACGCTACCAGAGATGATGGTGGCGCGGACAGAAGGAGGAAGTCGGTTCCAAAGTTAGGGACCTATGCAGGCAAAGGATCTGGATTGAGCCATAGTAGTCCTGACACGAGGAACTAAGAGGTCAAGACGATCAAAAGATCGGAGAGGACGCAGTGAAGCAGCAGAATGAGGCCGTTGAATTAGAACACGCAAGTACTGGGGAGCAAGACCCAGTTGTAATAATCCGGTTGTAATAATCATAATATTCAAAAGAGTTCATTATGTTTAAATATTTGCAAAATCCGGGGGAAGGCCCTTGCACTCCCCTTCCGGACGCCCATATTTGCATATCCAGCTGGTTATATATTCTTCAAAACCTGAGGTGTAGAATTAAATGCATGCTGGACTGTAGCATTACTGATAATTATTTAGGCAGTGGATAACTAGTCATTATGTTAGTAACAGAACTTCGATTTCTTCGCCCACAATCCACCAAGAATAGACAATTTAATTAGAATATCCGCACTTATCAAGTTATGAGGAGGCACCGCTTTTCCGGTGTTGCTAAATGCAAAATTTCCTGGGCCTAATGGTGTATTACTGGAACTTAGTGGGATAACTAGAGGTTAATGGTATTTTGTCTGATACTTTAGCCTAGGGGCAATATCATTATAGCATTTATGCTGGTGGCATGCGAATGGTTTCAAAAACTTGGAGTTCGCATACTGGGTGTTTAAATTTGTGCTGAAATCTTACACTATTGAAACGTTGTAGCAGACGGTGGCTAATGGCCACTTGTTCCATTGTGATAAACTGAAATAAAAGGTACTTTTGCCTTATTAGCCATTAGTTAATTATAGAGAAAAATGGTCAAATAAAGATGAACAACCACAAGATAAAAACGCTACTAATTGACCAGTATGAAAGCAAAAATTACTAGACGGTATGCTGGTACTAATGGATGTTTCAAAGAAACAGAGTGTTTGAAATAGATAGAAAATTAACGCTCACCGTATGAACTCAGATCCGCGTTTAATGCAACATCGGGTCGAGCGTTTATATCATCTGAAAATAGACACACTCAGTGACTCACATTGGCAGCATCCTTTAGACCTTCATAAAAGACGCTGTACAAATGCTTTGATACAAACTAACCAAACCGATTCATCTTCTTCCAACAGACTCATAACTTAAGTCACATTCATAGGCGTAGCTTTTTATTGTTACTTTTAAAAGTGGTGGTGATTGCCATCGCCACTTTTTGGCCCTGTGCTGACTTGCAGCGTTATTTTGGTTTGAAGCAAGTTCAATTAACGACTATTAAGGAGGATATGTTCCTTCATGCTTAACTATCGCAATGCAGATAGGTGCCTTCACGTTAGCTGGCTTACTTATTTTTTGTTTCACGAATTGGTTACGTCATTCGTCTTGTTGCAGCTGAAACCGGGGGAGGGGAATAGTCACCACCACTTTGTGGGCAAAGTTACGCTCCTCGGCCACATCCGATGCGTGCAACGTTTAACTTTAAATAGGTTATACAATTGCTTGCTTATCAATGCAGGTCTTAATTTGATAGCAAATGCTACAGGTTCTAT
Source organism: Allolobophora icterica (assembly GCA_963556255.1). Lineage (NCBI taxonomy): Eukaryota > Metazoa > Annelida > Clitellata > Crassiclitellata > Lumbricidae > Allolobophora > Allolobophora icterica. The sequence goes on from OY744610.1 coordinate 23,538,420, forward strand.
TTACAGATTTATAATTGCAAAATTACAGTTACAAACAGTTAGATTTAACACATTTCCTAGGGACTAAAAGAAGTTTTAAGGGTTGCTAGCATAATTTTCATACATTATTGATTTAACCTCAACGAAAAGTGTAGTCCTAAGAAATATTTTCCTATTGGACATATTATACACGATCAGGGCCTGGGACAGGGGAGCCACCGGGGCCATTTGGCCCCAGACCTCACTTGATAAAGGGCCTCGGAATTACGAAGTTATTTATTGAAATGCGGAATTACGGAATTAAGGGGTTATTCATTTAAATGTAGCGCTATACAAATTCTAATTATTTCGTGACGAAATCGTTGACGTTATATAATTTCAAACTGTAAACAAATTTTTCGTAAATCTGTTATTAGTTGTAAAATTGAAAAGTTGTCAACACTCAACAGTCTAAACCAGGGGTGGGCAAACTTTTTGCACATGGGGCCACATTAAACGCCAAAAAATTCGGAGGGCCGGATAACAAATTTTTAACTTTTAACACGAAAAGAAGTTTACTATATATAGTATATTAAATACACTTTGGCTGTTACTAGTGAGATGTATGCGACTGTGAACATGCATGCACTTAGTTAACAAGTTTCCCATAATCCGGAGTGATTGCGCTGGTTGCAACTCACAGTTAGAGTTCAAGTTTAGATCACTTAACTGAGACCTGCACCTGGATTTGTTTATTTTCATAGTTGAAAATCTTTGTCAACAGGTGTAAGTATAAAGTATATGCGAATAACGCAAACATTTTTAAAGCAAAAGTTTGTAGATTTGAGAATTTCTCCTTCCTGAGCGAAGAAAAGAATGTTATCAAGCCTGGTCTTTGAGCTGTTCTTTGAGAACAATGTCACGCTGTGGGTTGGTTAACTCCAGCTGAAGTTCCATAGGAGCTAATTGTCAATGTCAAATGTGAACGGTATTGTAGGCCTAAGCACAGTAAATTCAGTGTCAATTGATATAAAATCCACAAATCGTCTGGAGAACTCTTCTATCAAACTTGAAAGCTGAAGGCTATATTTCCCGTAGTTTTGTTCTTTCATCTGCTTTGAAAGCAACATTAGCTTTACTTGAACGGATTTCACTTTTGCACATAGGCCTACAGATCACGTGCAAAGACCTCTTCAGGAAAGTGGGGAAGATCGGCAGAGTTAATGCATAGAGTAATTAATAAAGACAAGACCGGAATAGTAAGCAAGAGAGCAGCGCCACTTGAGTAAAACGAAGAAACTTCTCGCGGTCTGCATTTTAAAAAAATTTCTATAATCCGATTCGCTATGGATAGTGTAGCCTAAACTATAGGCCCCTACTATATATATTAGGGTGGAGCGAAAATGGTAAAAAAAAATTTAAGCAATCGTTTTCTAATAGTGATGGAAAGTTGCCAGCATATTAGAGTAAATAGTGCTCAAAATATTGTTGATTTTGCTTTTCGTCTTCTGCCCTGTACCGGCGGTAAAATGTTTACCATATCAAATTCATTGAAAACGTCAACGTAATGCATTATTTTTTCTTTTTCTTGAACTGACTGTCGTTCAACGGTTACAATTCGTGAAATACACGTTCAAATCAGTAGCGGAAATCGCATCTGGTATGCTACAGGGTTATGGAATTGTAACCAGTAGGCGTAACTTTGGTCTATAAATTGGGGTGGGGTAACAATTTCTTACATACACGAAGCAAGGCGCTGACTGCGATCTCTGGGAAGGCACAATAGTAAAATATTGATTGGCATTGTTCAAAAATGTGGGGTGTACGGTACCCCAATCCAAAATGTGTGTGGGGGGAGGGTACGGGCACCTCTCGTACCACCCACAAACTACGCCTATGATTGTAACGCCTAATGAATGCAGCGACGTTACTGAAAGGAAGAAAATTAGGAGAGAACGAAAGAAGTACCGAAGCTCTGTTCAAACAGGATGCGCTAGTATACGACTGTACTCGTAAGTGTTGAAGGGTTTTCCAGAGAGTAGTCCAAAAGAGGTCCGAATCCGGTTTCCCGGGGGGGGGCGGAGGAGACAGATCAAGAGAGGAGGCAGTGCAGCTGTGAAGGAGGTTGTCGTTTAGGGCGAGAAGAATTGGAATACAAAGGATCAGATGAGTCTGGGTAGGAGTACTTGAAGAAGTGAGACCAGTTTGGAGTGGAAAGCCCGGAGATAGAGGAACATGAGGACATGGATGGAGGACGGGTTTGGAGTGGAATGATAATTGAGGAACCGAGAATCAGCAGAATTCAAGGGGGAGATAGTTCCAGAGGCGTGGTGCTCTGTTGGATATGGCTCGGTTGGAGAACTTGAGGTGTTTGGTGATAGGGGATCGTGAAAGACTGAGATAGGAGGAGAATTGGATGGAGCTGGTTGCCTGGATGGTGAAGAGATCACGGAGGTACTTGTGAATATTGTATTGAGTTCTAAGTTAGTGATAGGACTTTGAAGTGCATTCGCTAGTTTAGCCAGTGGAGTGATTTGAGATTGAGAGTAATATGATGATGTTTGGGCGTTCTAGTGACAGCTCTGGCTAGTGAGTTTTGGATAAGATGCAGACGCTTGATTTGGGTGGATTTAAGGTTGAGGAAGAGGGAATTGCTGTAATCAAGCTTTCAATGAACAACAGAGGTAACTATGGTAGAGGCAGTTTTAAGGTCGATCTTAAGCCAGATGCGACGAAGGTCACGAATGTGCATGACGCAGGAGCGCGAGAGGCTGGAGATGTGGTTAGTGAAGGAGAGATGTGGATCACGAGTATTACCGATTGCGGACGGGGAAGTCCGAGTTGAAGGCTAAGAAACGATGAGTTTGTTGATAGGTGTATCGAAGGGGTTAGGACTTTTCTTGATATGATCAGGAAGGCCTGGGATGAGTTCTGTTTTGGAAGGGTTAAGGCAGAAGAAACTGGACGACAACCACTGTGAGACTATAGGCTAAACACGTTGATATATTGCATCGACGGTAGAGGGCAGAATATATCATTTGAAATTTATAATATTTGGTGTGTTTCTTTCTCTACCCAAGTTGCATCTTTTGTGCACTATAAGAATTCATTTACTAAAAAAAAATTTTCACTCCACCCTAATATATATTCTTACTTTCTTATTCTCTTAGAGCAGTGGCTTAGCCAGGATTTGGAGTTTGGGGGCAGTGTAGAAAATGAATCGAGTGGTGGACGAATTCGAGCGGAACGAGGCCGACGAGTGCACGATTAGGGGGTTTGTTTTTAACTTCTTAAATTGATATTTAATCTACATTAAAATATTTTTAACAATATCAGTCAATTTGACAAAATTGACAACATGGTCAATTTTATTGAAAAAATAGCAAATATTCCCCCTAACTATTAGTCTATTATATTATATATCAATATTATTTTAATTTAATCTCTTACAGAAAGATGAAGAGATCATTCGAAAGTGGACATGAGAAACGAAAGAAATTGGCTCGACAAAAGGAAGCTGCTTTAGCAAGCCAAAAAATTTCAAATTTCTTTGCACATCCTGATAATAGTAATAGGCTCAGCCAGACTCAAGGTCTTCGAGAAATAAATTCATCACAATCAGAAAGTACCCTCCAAGAGACTTTAACGAATGTAGCAAACGTGACAGAGAGTGGAGTTTTGAACCAAGAAAATGTAATTGTACAGCATTTAACAATGGACAATGAATCAGATAATTTAAAAGACATATCACCTGAGCTCGTCGAAGAAATGATTTTTCTCAAAGAAATATACAAAATTAATTTCAAGCTTCCTCTTTCACCAAAAAATCTACTACAAGAAATAGTGACTCAAAATCTGGTCGATCTGTTTCCAAATGTGTTTATTTCCTGAGCTCGTCGAAGAAATGATTTTTCTCAAAGAAATATACAAAATTAATTTCAAGCTTCCTCTTTCACCAAAAAATCTACTACAAGAAATAGTGACTCAAAATCTGGTCGATCTGTTTCCAAATGTGTTTATTTCCTTGAGAATTTTTATGACGTTACCTTATCTTATCTTATCTTATCTTATCTTATATAATTATTTATAAAGCGCCTCTCACAGCATAGACTATTCAGAGGCGCTCCCAGCGTGTCAGCCCCGAGGGAAAAGAAAGGTCTTTAGGCAGCGGAGAGAAGAAGGCGAGATCCCAAGAAAAATCTTGCTACGGAGAGAGGGGGGCAGGTCATTCCAAAGGGAAGGGCCAAGGATGGCAAACGCACGATGCTGAGCCATCGAAGTCCTTGCGCGAGGGACAAGCAGATCAAGGCGGTCAGCAGACCGAAGAGGACGGGAAGACAGAGCAGATAGAGGTTTGCGCATTAGGTCACAGAGGTATTTAGGAGCTTTTTCCAGTTGAGTCCTAGAGACCAGGAGAAGAACCTTGTATTGGATGCGGGAAGCAACAGGAAGCCAGTGAAGTACATCAGTCATAAAGGTAGTTATGTGAGAGAAGCGAGGAAAACGGGCAATGAGCCTGGCAGCCGCATTCAGAACAGACTGCAGAGATGAAAGGCGCGCTTTAGGGAGCCCAGCAAACAATGAATTGCAATAGTCAATGCGGCAGCAAATGAAGGCATGGACCATAGTAGTAAACACTGAAGGAGAAACTGATCTTCTTACAGCCCTCAAACGCCTCAGATGATAGAAACAGGAACGTGTCAGGTGGGAGAGGTGTTCAGAAAACGAGAGGGTACTATCAAAGGTGACACCCAAATCCCGAACACTGGATGAAAATGAAAAAGCAGGGTATATTGACGACAGAAGTGGGATATCAAGTTTAGAAAGTTGCTGTTTAGTGCCAAACCAGATCAGTTGGGTCTTAGAAGAGTTAAGGTTAAGTCGATTTGATGACATCCAAGAGTGGAGATCATGTGACAGGGAATCAATGGATCCAACAAGGGAGATCTGCTGAGAGGATGGGCCTTGGACAAAGATCTGAACATCATCTGCATAAAGGTGACCAGAGGTAAAGTGTTTAGTAAATATAGAAGGAATGTCAGCTGTGTAGAGTAAGTACAGAATGGGGCCAAGGACAGAACCCTGTGGGACACCATACTCAACTCTAACCCAGGCAGTTCTGGAGTCACCAAGGACAATCCTCTGAGTACGGTCAGAGAGGTAAGATTTGAACCAAAGAAGAGGGAGACCACTGAGACCACAAGATAGTTCAAGACGTTGAAGTAGGATTTCATGGTCAACCATGTCGAAGGCCGAGGAAACATCAAAGAGTGCTAGAAGCGTCAAATGAGACCTGTCAATGGCAGTATAAATGTCCGAGAGAAGGGACAGGAGGGCAGTTTCCGTAGAATGGTGACCTCTAAACCCTGATTGACTAGAAGGGAGGAGTCCAGACTGTTCAAGATAGGGCAGAAGTTGAAGCGAGACAAGTCTCTCAAGAGTTTTAGAAAGAAAAGAAAGGTTAGAAATAGGACGATAGTTAGAACATACTTGTGAGTCAAGATTAGGTTTTTTGAGGGTAGGGAAGACAATAGCTTGCTTCTGAGATGGAGGGAGATGGCCCTCTGCTAGAGACCTATTGAACAAATATATCAAAAATGGGACAACATCATCCAAAACATTAGTAAGAATAAACGGAGGAAGCGGGTCCAGTTCACAAGATTTCTGATTTGAAGAGCTGAGAACACGTCGAAGATCAGGGATGGGACGAAAGTCACCAAACTTGAAGTCCGTGTACCTATAGGCTATCTGCTGCAGATGCCGAGAGATCATTCAGTAACCAGAAAGGAACTAAGAACTAAATCCGTTCCGCGATGGGTCAGCAGCGTCTTAATGGATTGGCTATGTTAAGCATTAATTCTGATATCGCTAGAACTTTAAATTATCAAAGCATTATCGAAAACTTTGTAGCTTTGAAGATGCGAAGGATGATTTGAACCTTTTTGTTGAGTTTTTAAAAGATATTTTATAAATTAATCCTGTTTATTAAATTTAAAAATAAAAAAAATTATATCACAAAATTTATTATTTTTAATTGAAAAAGGCCTTGAAAATTAGTTGTGGCCCTGTACACGATCACTCAGATTTCAAGTTGGATATTTGCAACATGGCAACTTCAAAACTCAGCAGCTATAATTCAGAATAAACGGAACATTATTTTTTCAAAATATGATTCTAAATAATCTTTTCTCAAAAGTTATCAATGAAATTGTTGTTTAATCAAACCTTTCAGTCTCTTTCTGTGAACAACACACGAGACAATAATAGCTATAATCAGAAGAAATAGGAGAGAACATCCAATCGCAAGAGCTGTAATGGGGAAATCCGTGACACCAGAATCTTTAGCATTATCTACAAAAACAATGCATTCAGTTAACCGTGAAAAGTGAAGAGAGAACGCCGAAAACAGACGCTAAAGTGGCATTATATTATTACACATTCCAATGTAATGTAATGTAAGCGTAAACGATACTGACATGAAACTGACGTAGCGCCACTTGTCCCACCGGAATCTTTAGCATTATCTACAAAAACAATGCATTCAGTTAACCGTGACAAGTGAAGAGAGAACGCCGAAAACAGACGCTAAAGTGGCATTATATTATTACACATTCCAATGTAATGTAATGTAAGCGTAAACGATACTGACATGAAACTGACGTAGCGCCACTTGTCCCACCAGAATCTTTAGCAGGATCTACAAAAACAATGCATTGAGTTTTCCCATGAAACGCAGAAAACTGATGCTCGAGTCATGTTGCATTATTGCACATTCCAAATGTAAGGTCAAAGGAGAACATAAACGAAATTGATATAGAGCCACTGCCAGAAACATTTCAGCATCGCTCCCTGACAGATATAACTGATATATTAAATCTTTTGCACGAACACTCCATTTCTTTAGCCACAATTTAGTCCATAATTTATACAGGATACAGGTATTCTATCTATACCTGTAAGTTCGTCTGTCTGTCTGTTGCTGTGACTATGGGCCCTTTGTATACATGCAGGCATGCTAATATGAGACCCACACAGGACCTATATTTTCCATGTGAGACTCATATATACGAGTCTAATTAAATATAACTGTTGGTCTGTTTATCCGCCTGTTAGGTCTCCGACAAGAGTCACACAAGTAGCGTTGAGAAACAAAGTTTGTAAAATAGAAGGGTCAAATTTTTCAACCTTTTATTGTGTAATTTTTGCTCTTGACGGCAAATCTATTTGTAGCTGTGCATTGGAAAGTGTGTTCGTTGTCGTTGGTGCGATTCAATACATAAACATATCCATCTGTGGATCTGTTTGTGTCAACTTCAGTCCATCTGTACGTTGGAGTTGGATTGCCATCAGCTGAACATTCAAGACGATCTTCATATTCAACGATGCTGAGGTTTCTCGGTCCATCTGATCAATACAATTCAAGATTGCATAATTTTTACATGCATTTGTTATCAATGTTTGATGGTAATCAAAATCGCGGGCATCAGAGTTTAATACACAGGTACTGAATGTACAGATTCACAAAAACGGCTTGGTTTTGGTACGTGCAGCCATGTCTTATGCATTTAACACTGGCTTGCTAGAATTTAATAATAATAATAATAATGATGACGATGATGATGATGATGATGATGATGATGATGATGATGATGATGATGATGATGATGATGATGATGATGATGATGATAATAATAATGATAATAATAATAATAATAATAATAATAATAACAAGAGGTAAGTAAACGAGTAATTAAATAATAAAAAAAATAATAATAATAATAATAATAATAATAATAATAATATTAATAATAATAATAATAATAATAGAAACGCAACAATATGCACTTCAACAATTAAGCTCATTTCGTGTCATATAGGTTCACCTTGTGCTGTCAGCTCGTGGAGCTCTAGCGATCGTCCTGCTGAACACTCTCCATTATTTCCTATTCGATGACAAGTCCCTTAATTCCGCCAAATTCATACCAGTTACATCTTGTATCTCATCCATCCATCTCCTCCTTGGGCGACCCCGTCCTCTCCTCCCCTCACCACACGCCAGCATCATTTCCTTCTCCAGACCATCAGATCGCATAACATGTCCAAAGAACCTTAGCTTCATTCTTGTCGCAGTTTGTTTTAACGACTCTTCATTCTCAACTCCAATCTCCTAAATAGGTTTATGTTTGTTTACCTTATTTACCTTTGCCATGTTTGTTTGCGTCAAATAGGTTACTGCGATTTAAATAAAACATTAAAAGCCAAAACAGTTACAGAATTCAGACTCGTTGCTAGAATGAGACTAATTGTAACAAATACAATAAGTTTATAAGTAAATAAACGAGTAATTAAACAGAAACTTACATAAGAATAGTTTCTTTAAATAAAAAAGCAAAGAAACAAGAGTAGAATTTCGGTTCCGTTATGTATTAACCGATGAGCACAAAAAGGACGGTTACAAGGTTTCTTACTTTTCTGTTCCATTACTGTCACAGCCGTCGATATGACAATGGCAAGTACAGAGGACTTAAGGAAATCGAGAACGTTTATAAATCACCGCATCATCCTTTCATAGATGGCACATGAGTAAGCTTAGTAATGTGATTCGGAATGCTTAAAATGTGCCCAATTTTGAGAGTAATGTAGGCCTAATCATGTAATTTGTGCTTGCATTTCAGATCAAAAAGAAATTTCGACCCTCGAGATTAATATTTTTATTGGAATATTGTAGCGGCATCTTCGCGCTCACTTATTAACCTTTGCCATGTTTGTTTGCGTATGTGTATATACAAAAGCGACCATTTGGCATAACTAGTAGACTGCTTACGGAAAAGAGCGAACAAATCTACATCTATACATGCAGTTTAACATCAGTTACACCGGAAACGGGTTTCCCGGCAATTGCTTTGGTTATATTTGCGGCACAAACAGGTTTGGAACGTAAAAGTTTATTTTATATGCCATATGTGACAAACTATGCGCTGTTAACGATAAGAAAGTTCGACAAATGCGGCGAATTATTAACATACTAAACAAGCTGGCATCAGATTAGTGTAATAATATAATTATGCAATCAAGGCCGCGAATGCTCTCCTGCATTTGGACCGACATGTCCTCGAATTTAAGCACGCCTATCAGAGTAGTGGATATTAGGCAGCTGACAGCAGGATCGCTCAGGATATATAGGGCAGCTGACAGCAGGATCGCTCAGGATATATAGGGCAGCTGACAGCAGGATCGCTCAGGACACAGAGCAGCTGACAGCCCAACCACGAAAACCCATAGCCAGGTATGTGATCAGTAATTATGAATTATGATTATGAATTATGAAAGACTTAATTTTCACCACACACACACACACACACACACAAACCATCAATGCGAACACACACACACACACAAACAAACATCATTGCAAACACACACACACACACACACACACACACACACAACAAACCAAATACACACACACACACACACACGCAAACAAACATCAATGCAAATACACACACACACAAACATCAAACCAAATATACACACACATCAAACCAAGCACACACACACATACACACACGCTTTGAACTCTGCCTTACTCATTCAAAATCTGTTATCAGAAATGGACTCTGCACTTTAGACACATCTTGCATTCCACAGAAGGGCTCTAAGAGGTGTTTATCCAAAAAGACAATGGAACTATACCCATGTTTGGCCACGCACACAACTCATAGGTCATGTTGAAGCAATCATTCCAATTAGCATGCTAGCATATTCAGTTGGATTGAGAGTTTACATATAAAACTTAGGAATTCCAAGTTGTATGAGGGATTTCTACAGTAAAATGTCGACTTTTAGCGTGTGATGATGCACGATGTGTAAGCTTTCAAGCTAAAATGACAACGGATATGTTACAAAGATGTGCAAGACATTGCAAACAGGCATCTCTTGACGTCTAAGGACTGCTGGCAAGAGAGAGTTTATGTAGCAAAATTGCAAGTTTTGAGAATGCAGAGACGCATATGAGGAGAGAAACGTATGTCTTTTAGGGTGTGAGGAGAGCTAGTATGAAGGTTTGCACAGTAAAATGTGAGCTTTTGAGTTGCATGAGTGCTTGTGATGGTGATTTCTATACTAAAATTACAACTTCTTCGTTTCAAGATTCGCAAACTAACCTCTCTTATGTTGTAAAGTCAGCTGGAGAGAGAGTTTATGTAGCAAAATTACAAGTTTTGAGAATGCAGAGACGCATATGAGGAGAGAAACGTATGTCTTTTAGGGTGTGAGGAGAGCTAGTATGAAGGTTTGCACAGTAAAATGTGAGCTTTTGAGTTGCATGAGGGCTTGTGATGGTGATTTCTATACTAAAATTACAACTTCTTCGTTTCAAGATTCGCAAACTAACCTCTCTTATGTTGTAAAGTCAGCTGGAGCGAGAGCTTTTGCAACAAACTTACAATTTTGAGGTTGTAGCGACACATGTGAGGTGAGAAAATTAGGTCTTTTAGGGTGTGAGGAGAGCTAGCATGAAGGTTTGCACAGTAAAATGTGAACTTCTGAGTTGCATGAGTGCCTGCTATGCCCATTTCTATACTAAAATTAAGACTTGTAAGTTTTCAAAGACATGTGGAGTTGGAAACTTATGAATTTTAGATTGCATGGGACGATGAACTGTATGGTTCAATTACAACTCTTAGTATCAAACGCATGCACTTTTTCAACTTACACGTTACCATTTTAGTGTAGAACCAAACATTCGCGTGTCTTTCAACCCTAGAAAGTTGGACTTCTACTCTGAAAGCATGCGCTTCAACCGTCTTCCCAAATAAAAATTCGTAAGCGTCCTACTAAAACTCTCATTCCACATGTCCTTGAAACCTTAAAAGTCTTAAGTTTAACGTCCAAATCTTCATTGTGCACATCTCAGTAAACTAAGTTTTTCAAATTTTTACTGCACAGGTTGGTATTTCATACATGTTCAGAGTCGAGAATTCAGAATTTAGTGTATCAGATTCAAACTGTGCGACGTTTGATACTAAGAGTTGTAATTGAACCATACAGTTCATCGTCCCATGCAATCTAAAATTCATAAGTTTCCAACTCCACATGTCTTTGAAAACTTACAAGTCTTAATTTTAGTATAGAAATGGGCATAGCAGGCACTCATGCAACTCAGAAGTTCACATTTTACTGTGCAAACCTTCATGCTAGCTCTCCTCACACCCTAAAAGACCTAATTTTCTCACCTCACATGTGTCGCTACAACCTCAAAATTGTAAGTTTGTTGCAAAAGCTCTCGCTCCAGCTGACTTTACAACATAAGAGAGGTTAGTTTGCGAATCTTGAAACGAAGAAGTTGTAATTTTAGTATAGAAATCACCATCACAAGCACTCATGCAACTCAAAAGCTCACATTTTACTGTGCAAACCTTCATACTAGCTCTCCTCACACCCTAAAAGACATACGTTTCTCTCCTCATATGCGTCTCTGCATTCTCAAAACTTGTAATTTTGCTACATAAACTCTCTCTTGCCAGCAGTCCTTAGACGTCAAGAGATGCCTGTTTGCAATGTCTTGCACATCTTTGTAACATATCCGTTGTCATTTTAGCTTGAAAGCTTACACATCGTGCATCATCACACGCTAAAAGTCGACATTTTACTGTAGAAATCCCTCATACAACTTGGAATTCCTAAGTTTTTATGTAAACTCTCAATCCAACTGAATATGCTAGCATGCTAATTGGAATGATTGCTTCAACATGATCTATGAGTTGTGTGCGTGGCCAAACATGGGTATAGTTCCATTGTCTTTTTGGATAAACACCTCTTAGAGCCCTTCTGTGGAATGCAAGATGTGTCTAAAGTGCAGAGTCCATTTCTGATAACAGATTTTGAATGAGTAAGGCAGAGTTCAAAGCGTGTGTGTATGTGTGTGTATGCTTGGTTTGATGTGTGTGTGTATTTGGTTTGATGTTTGTGTGTGTGTGTGTGTTTGCATTGATGTTTGTTTGTTTGTGTGTGTGTGTGTGTATTTGGTTTGTTGTGTGTGTGTGTATTTGCAATGATGTTTGTTTGTGTGTGTGTGTGCGTGTGTGTGTGCGTGCGTGTGTGTGTGTGTGTGTGTGTGTGTGTGTGTGTGTGTGTGTGGTGAAAATGAAGTCTTTCATAATTCATAATCATAATTCATAATTCATAATTACTGATCACATACCTGGCTATGGGTTTTCGGGGTTGGGCTGTCAGCTGCCCTCTATCCTGAGCGATCCTGCTGTCAGCTGCCCTCTATCCTGAGCGATCCTGCTGTCAGCTGCCCTCTATCCTGAGCGATCCTGCTGTCAGCTGCCTAATATCCACTACTAATCAGTTTCCTTTAGAAGCCATAACTGACTAATGCCTTACTAGCAACGAGTAACTTGTCCTATTGAACTGCCGCAGCCTTCACCCTGCAGTAGTGGTCTAGGTGAAGAGGGACTCAAAACTCCCCTACATGGTATGTTACGCGGAACATTATCCACATCATTATTCACGTTTTTCTGAATAAATAACAGACGCAACACTGGCTTCCTGTCGCCGAGCGAATTTTATTTGAGATCATTTCACTGCCACTCCCGAAGAGTGTGGAAAATCCTCACTCTTCGGGACTTCCCCGGCATACATGAGGGAGTTCGATGTTCTACTAGCAGGTCGCGCTTACACAGTTCAACGAGAGCCCGGCGTGCCTTCTCGTGTATTGAACCATCTTGTTGGAACTGTCTTCCATCGCATTAACGCGTTTTTATTAGGTACCGATACATAAATGAGCTATATTAAGTATAAATCGTCTTGATACACACACACACACACACACATATATATATATATATACATATACATACATACATACATACATACATACATACATACATACATACATACATACATACATACATACATACATACATACATACATACATACATACATACATACATACATACATTGTCATAATTTTATACGGTCGATCTAAACGTCTGACTGGTTTATTTCCTGCGTCAACCACACTTCTATAACCGACTATCAATATCATTGTCAATCTCAGTCATATATAAACCGATGATTTAAGCAATGCATGTGCATACAATATATTTGCATGACGTCTTGCAAGAGTCTCTTAAAGACGCCAGAACATGGCAATGAAACTGAAGTTCCTGTTCGCTAGAACACTTAGAACATGTCTGAAGCCGGCTTTGTGTCGGTCGGTCGGTGCTCTCCGAATTCGACGGAATGTGATCGGTTTTCAATCATGATTGTGTTCTGCATGTACTGCATTACAATCTCTGTTATATAATTATTGGACGCATTCCCGCCAGAATATGCATCAATTTTCAACCGTGTGTGGTATTGTTGAGTTCATCTTTACAATGGCTGTGTGAGACTGCCAGTGGGGACCGTCTCCTGCCATACAAGCATTATCATGCAGACAAATTTGTCTTGTCGGAAGTTTAACATCAGTTAGTCTAGCTAAAATTGCTTTGTGAGGTAACGAAATGCGCAAAAAAATCACATAATTTGAAAACTTTTTTTACTGAAGCAACGCAGATTGTATATTACAGTAAACTTAGTTACCTAAAACGGTTAACTGTATATCATTCCACAGTGTCTTTTGTATAGCTGCAGTGCATCTGTATCTTCCAGCGTGCGCCAAGTCAACGGAATCGATGATGAGATTATGTTGTCCACTGATCCTCTTATCAATCTTGTATCTCGATGTAAACGAAGGAAGTATATCAAAGCCATGATAAATGGTATTGTTGTTTGACGAATTAAATGCAGTGTACGTCCACGTTGGCGAATCGCCTCCAGTTACACAGTTCATTTCTACTCCATCACCGATTACTACGACCGAACTTCTCGGAACAGTTCCAATGCTTGATGAGACAACTGAAACGTGAATAAATATTTTGTAAAAACTACCTATATTAACTACGAATCAAATGCTTACAGCGTGGGAATCGTTAGGCCAGCTGTACTGAAGGACAGTTTCTTGCTTGACCATAATCCTTCCTCTGAAGTAGCCCAGGTCATTTCGAAGTTTTCAGACTTCATAGCATGAATTGAACTTAATCGTGGTAAAGACTTTGTAACAGGTCAATTATTCAGACTTCACTTGTCGAAACCCTCTTGGTCTGCCCTATGATAGGGCTTTGAGGAACAATGGGAGGGAGGCATCAACTAGTGAAGTACTAAGACTCATGACTTCCTCTTGAGTGGAAGATGGGATTGTGTGACGCCATGGCAGTGTGGCGCTTCTTCAGCCAACGAATTTTCAGATCAGTCGGATGGGGCGAATCTGAAGGTCTTTGGTTGGCAAACTGTAGTTAAACAGAACTGTGCTTGTCAACGGGCATTTTGTAAGCCTATCTGTTTCAACCTATAGCCTTTCTTTTACTTCTGCTGTGTTTAGCCCAATGATTAGACCGTTTGCCATACGGTGAGGCGGTCACCTTATATGCACCTTGAGCTCTTCCTTCACCCATGCACAGGTTTTGACGCAACCGATGCTCAGCCGTGTGGTCGTTTGTGCACTTCTGAAGCGTGGAAGGAGAGCAATATCAAATGTAGTTGTACTGCATGTATTGTATTGTATTACGGACTTAATACTGCGTCACTCTTCAGAAATTTCTTATATATGATTCGACTTGAGACCACTTCCAGTCTAATAAATCGAAAACCAATTGATTAACCACATACGAATTAGTTATTTGAAACTTAGTCTATTGTAATAATGTTCCCGTGTGAAATCGCAAAAAACTGTAAACACTCACCAATGAGAAATACATTTGTCAAGCATAAAATGCAGACAAATTGCATTTTTAACTATTTCTTATGTAGGCCCCTATAGAAAACTGTTAATAAACAGAAATCATTATCACTTTATTTGAAATCTAGTTGTACGCAACGCACAGCATTTCCAAAAGCGTCTGCTGGCCACTCGTTGCTTGGCTCATGCAGTGTTTATCCGGATGTTGCTGTTACTGAGAGTAGAGCCAAAATATCGACGACATTAGCCCACGACTGGCTTGGAAGCTACCGAATTGCTTAACATAGGACTGTCAGTCGGCCATTAGTGCCAGTTTCAAGTGATCGGCCTAATTGAATTGGCGTAAAGTCTGTTTAGTACCGGAACAAGTCTCCCATACTAGTGATTCTGTTCCACTTCTTGCACTCATATAAAACACTGACACAGGCCTAATCAAGAAAACCAGTCACTTCGTAAACGCCCGATATTGGCTTGACACCTACACGGGGGTTAACCATATGGATTTCGTTCGAGGTATGGACCTCACTGACCTCCACTACGTGACCTGACTCCATTTTCTTTAAACGGTAACCACTTTGGTTTTGCACGATCTTTGTCTCGACTCCGTATGTCCATATTCGGAATGTGACATTTTAACGTGGATAATCTAATGAGTTGTTTGAAATCGTAATGATCTCAAATAGTCCTATGCAAAGGGCGTCGTCACCTCTAGTGAAACGTAGAGTAGGCTCTCATAGCTTCGTCTTCAGCTGTTGAACCGGCAATGGACAAAATCGAAGGTCCTGCAATGGTCACGGGGACAGTGCATCAAAAGACTTGCGGTTTAGTTCGCTTTTCAGACTTCTAGGTCATTTTGGTATCGGTGTCAATTCAGAGTCAGAAGGAGGTCGAAAGCATGTTTAATCTCCTGAAAATATGCTTAATATGTTGAATAGTGATTAGACTGAGAGTTAAGGACTGAGTTAAAGTTTTGTGATTGGCCAGAGTCCCGCCGTTGAAACAAATCTTTTGCTGAACAGGAAGCCAATGCAAAGATTTAAGCACGGGGTTATAATTATGTTCATATAGTTTGACATAGTATAGCTATTGCTCTAGCCAGAGAGCTTTTAATTTTTTCGAGTTACCGCGTGTTTGACTTAGTGATAACAAGAAGTGAGTTGCAGTAGGCCTAATCAATTCCACTTGAGAGCAATGTATTTACCATTGATTTTTCTGAAGACATTGTGACAAAACGCCTAATTCTGCATAGGCCTAATAGTATGTCATTGCTGTACATCAGTGTTGGGTATGAGTTAACTCATATGAGTTTAAACTCACGAGTTAACTCACTTGCTGTGATAAATGAGTTTGAGTTAACTCACCTTAAAGAGTGTGAATTATGAGTTTGAGTTAACTCATATTTTCTGTGAGTTTGAGTTGTAACTGTCAATTATTTAAACTCAACTCACTCTTCGGCACTCGGCACATATTAAGTTGAAACAAGCCTTTTTTATATCGTCGGCTTTCCATATTGGTGAGTGGTGACGGCAGGGAGGACCGTAAACACTGCTAGCGGACAGTGTTCAAGCACTGCATATTTTGTATATTGTGAACAGTTAAGAACAACATGGCTGAAGTACCGTGTATTCTTTATGGAAAATATTTTTCTGTTACAAGTAGGCGTCATGGGAAAATTGTTGCTCGATTAGAACGTGCTAGTATGAAACGTGTGAGTTTATGAGTTAACTCATTTAACAACTGAGTTTGAGTTAACTCATTTCACTTAGGATGAGTTGAATTTGAGTTTAAACTCATTTTGAGGTGCATGAGTTGAGTTTTGATTCAACTCATTTCTTGTGTGAGTTTACCCAACACTGCTGTACATGTAAGATGCCCTATAAATACCATTTACATGGTCAGTAAGTAGAATCAAAACAATGCCCAAGTTACGAGCAGTATTAGACAACTCAGCAAATGAGTAATTCATTCTGGAAGTTTCTATAGCGCCTCTTCATGAGACCTACTCAGAGGCGCTCCCAGTCCAGCCACGGCTAAAGAGAGAGGACCCGAGGAGTCCGAAAAAGATGATGAGTTATTCCGGTGAAGCATCGTAAGGCGATCCAAATAGACGGGCCATCAATCGAGAAGGCTTGGCGTTGTCTGACTACGGAGCGGACCCGAGGGACCAAGAGCTCTCCCATAGTCGCAGAGAGCAAGCTCTGCCAGGGGCTGTCAGAAATCGGCAGAGCCGTTTAAAACAGTTTGGGGCCCTAGGCACAATCCGCACAAAGTCCACAAACCTACTAACCTTAATTAAACGTAACCCGATTTCCGCCTCAATCTCTCAGTCTCAGATATAGAGTATTGCATGTGTATATGAGTCATTTTGTTTACTAACAAAGCAATCATTGTACCACAAGTGTAAAATAAAAGTTTAGTTTGACATACGCTACAGTTTCCGTTGTTGATTCGTTATACAAACTGAAAGTGAGATTGTAATGAGTAATTGTTTGCTGTACACGGATTGACAAGATTGTGACTTTGTCACGGCATTTTCTAACAAACATCGCTTTCTTCTTTTGCTCTGAGCAAAGTCTCTCATAATATCATCGAAATTCACTCAAGCACGTCTCATTCTATGCTCATAACAGACAGGCAGTTCAATCGTTCTTGCATCATACAGCCGCGAAGCTCGTTCTTGACTAATTTAAGTTTTGAGAAAGAACATTCACCCGTACAGTTTTCCAGTATCATTGACAGAAACATTCTTATTGCAATTTCAACTTTTGCAAACGTTGATTCCAGATTGTCATTCTTTATCATGGATTATTATTGACATAAATGGTACTGATGTTTTTGCAAATGACATTGACAATATTAATAGTATCTTCAGTGTTCACATTCTGAAATTAGTTCGTGTTGGTCACGATTTTGAGGATAGAACTTTGCAAGCTTTTCACTGTATTCTGTTATTTGTTCATCATTCAAATGGACCCGTTTGATTAAGAATGTAAATCTGCTGCTGATTTTTTCATGAGCTTCTCCACTTCTGTGTAGTTCAGTGATCAATGAGTCGATGATTGGCAAGTAGGTCGGAATTCTAAATGTTGTGCTGGCATCCATAACAGTTTCATTTGCAGAAAATGCAGGACTTTCCAGAAATGTAATTCGCATATTTCTGTTAGTCACTCGTCTCTGGGTTACCTTTTCCCATCATTTCCGTATCTCTTCAAATGTTCACTGAAAAATGGGTCGAATTTGCTAATTAATTACAAGCTTCCCAAATAATTTCCATTGTGCTGTGAACCTAGAATCTAAAAGACAAGCTCTTGGACGCCGAAAACTTCACTACAGCCACCACCCGCTTCAGAACATCACGCCAAATCGCCAATATTGCTGTTTCACTTTTTATTTCTTCATTAATTGTGTAGCCAATCACTTTAGAAGAATTAATTGTGTAGCCAATCACTTTAGAAGACCCTCACCATTTTCATGTTCGCTGAGAAGTGTCAGTGCATTTTTCTAATAAGTCGAGCAGCAGAACGAAGAACCCGGTCAAGTCGCCCTATTAGAATCTTGGAATGACCGACAAGGACCGAGCATCAGTGGTCGAATTTCCCAGTGGCTAAGGCATGGTGTGTTGCGGAAACAAAAACGAACCAAGCAAGGACTCCTACAAAAGACAACGTCATCAAAGCATTAAATAGTTACCGCGCAAAAACACTGGATGAGTCCGTGGACTAAGGCAAGTCCTAGACCAATTTAATGCAGGAACAGTTAACCCAAATCAGTGTTGGAGATGATGCAAATGAGTAGGCCTATGTAATTTATTTGCCAAATTCGTTGAAGTAATTCCGGGCCGTTTTAAGGTCGTCCTAGGCCCTAGGCACTCTTGCATTCGTAGGCCCCAACTCAACTCCCAACTCTGCATTAAAGTGGCTTTAATGCAAAGGTAATTAAATTTAAATTTGCTATAATTCCCAATTTTCCTTTTTCCATTTTCCTGGTCAATCATTCAATATCTCATTTTCAGATTCTCAAACTTTCGTTGGCCCTTGAAAGTTTCGTAGGCCGTAGGTACAGTGGAACTAAACCATCATTACGCTACGATATCAACAGATAGCCAATACGAGCCTCCTCTCTGCAGGTAGACGGTGCAACCAGATCAGCAATTCACGAATGAACAAAGAATTTTCCATCAGCTGGACCACCTCCACCACACAGCGGAAGGAGCTGATGGCTTACCAGCGTGGTAATCGCTGTTGAGCTCCCACGTTCCAGAACAATGGAAGATTGCCACCATCATTCCCATCGCCAAGATAGATCGGCCAACGACTCCATCTGACTACCGGCCGATCTCTATCCTGCCGGTTTTATCGCGAATGGTCGAGAGAGAAATAGTTCATTCCTTCTTGTACCCGGAATTTTTAAAGCCTCCGTTGGATACGCAGATGGCGGATCAGTATGCCTTCTGCCCTACGGGTTCTACGAGGGCAGCGATAACATCCATCCTGCATCACACAACCAAACTGCTTAAGACCAACAGTTATGTCACCATCATTTCCTTGGATTTTTCCAAGGCCTTCGATTCCGTCCGGCACTCCACACTCGCCAGCAAACTCTCCCATCTGGATATACCCGACCATATATACAATTGGATGGTTCATTTCCTATCTGAACGTCAACATGCCACCAAGTTTGCGGACTGCGTTTCAACTCTGCGGACAATCAACGCTAGTGTGGTGCAGGGCTCGGGCGTTGGTGCCGCGTTCTACTCGGCCGGAGTCTCCGACGTTCCTCCTATTCATTCTAACAACATTATGGCCAAGTACGCTGACGACACTTACCTGCGGGTCGGCGAAAAAATGAGGAGTACGGTCGGAGAGGAACTTGCTCAGATAGCGACATGGGCTGAAAGAAATAATCTGCGGTTAAACACGTGCAAGTCGCGCGAGATTTTGGTGGCAAGACGAGGAATCTCCGAAGCCCCGGCTTCGATTTGCGGAGTGGAGAGGGTGGCCTCATTGCGTATCCTCGGTGTCACAATCCAGGACAGCCTTCGGACCACCCTTCATGTCACTGAGCTACTTAAATCGTGCTCTAGATCTCTATACGCATTGAGAATTTTGAGATCTCATGGTCTGCCACCAGCGGCGCTTCATGAGGTCACTAGAGCCACCTCTGTGGCCCGGTTCACATATGCTGCGCCTGCTTGGTGGAGCTACACCTCGAGTGAGGAAAGGACCAGTCTAGACCGTATGCTGCGCCGCATGCAAAGACAGGGTTTCCTAGCGGAGTCGACTCAGAGCTTTGCGGAGATGGCAGCGAGAGCCGACGATGGTCTACTGCGCGCCGTTGTGCGCAATGAACATCACGTTCTTCGAGGTCTGTTTCCTCCGGTCGCTAAGAGGAGCCATAATCTTCGTCCTCGCCCTCACCAGTTCGTACTTCCTAACAGGGATGATAGAAATTTCATTCCCAGATCCTTATTCGCTAGTTTCCACAAACATGGCCACAGCTAACTAATGTTGACATGTTTCTATGTTGACTAATGTTAGGATGTTAATTAATATTATATAACTAATATTACATCATTCAACTAACATTACATTACTGCTTTAGCTATCCATGTTATTTTTTCGCTATGATTCCCGTGTTAATGTTCCTGGGTGCGGTGTGCCATCCAGTTTTTTCAATAAACGAATATATATATATATATATATATATATATATATATATATATATATATATATATATATATATATATATAGCTGCCTCACTCACTACTTTAACATAACGCTCCTCTGCCTATGAGTGGCATGGGAATCTAGGAAAGTCGAACTTTTGTGCTGGGTGCGTCGCTACAATTTACATCATTTCTTAATAATAATAATAATGATATTTATTCTTTAATTAAGCGCCTGCAAACGCACTGCGCTGTACATGTACATGTTATGCGATAAATCTTAACTACTAACAGAACAGACAGCCTCAAAACACGGCGCAAATTGCAGCCTACAAAGCATGTCCGCCTATGGGACTCGATCCTTGTACCCCTTGCACTCTACGCCAGATGTTATCCAATGCGCTCATCAGACACCTTCAATGTTAGTGGTGTTCTGCTACGCCATATTCTGATATTCGCCAGTCAACGAGTTCAGTTTCATCAGAAGCATCAAACTTTAGCAAAGGAACAACGAATTTCGAATTTCAGACCGTAAAGTTTTCCTAGCTTTCAGGATTGACGCATTCCCAGCGTTCAAATTTTCTGAAGGTCATGCGTTAACATGGAGCATCGTGCTTTCTCTGGACCAATTATTGGTAATGGTTTATTAACGTTTAAACAGATACCATCAGTGATCTTTGATAACACTGAATCGGATTTGCCACCTGCAACTCTAGTTGACCTATTAGTGACCGGCAGTATTTGTCGGACATTAGTAACGCGGTTGTTAGAGGCCAATGCTCGTTGAATTAATCTAAAACAAGACCATGGAACATTGAATCACTTGCGATGGTTTACAGCTGCGAATAAAATATTGCAATTGTACATTGGCAGTTGCAAACCATCAGTAGAGCTTCAAATGTTGGCGATGTATGTATTGAAAGCACATGCTCCGATGTGGTTAACAATTTTGCAAGGCTGGTCTAGTCGTGGGTGATATTATGTCCGACGTAAGTCGAACCTGGTTCCTTCACCAACGATAATAAGTGTCCCTCAGTAACAACTCGTCTATAGTACTTATTTCCTTCCTTGACATTCTGTAGTATAGAGTTTTGTCTTTTCGACCATCAGAAATAAACCGAGTAAATCACCTGCGTTGTTCAAGTCTTCCAGCTCGTTACACTAATTTCATCATTTACGTCTAACTTTATGTTAGTCAATAACATTAATTTTGACAAATCAACATCACATATAACATTAAAATCTTGCAGCACACTGGTGTTATCTCGGCAGCTGCTCTGTCTGAAACATCATAACGATCACAGATTTAAGCTAATGTTGGTAGTCTACTACAAAAGTCTCTTGACTATAACGTTTGATGCATCACAAGTTGATTATTACTAAATTCAACAATGTAAAATTTAGCTTAATCACCTGGTTGATTACAAGTGTTTGACCTGCTGGTATCGAAATTAGATTCAGAATTGTCTACTGAGTCATCATTAACATCCACGACCTTCTCACCACACAATGACTTAATATATTTCAACTCGACTAACTTGCATAGCTTTTCTTTACTGCTTGTTAACAAGCTTATTTGCTGTAAGTTTGTCGACATTACTGATACACATCAACCTTACTGTTCTCTGATCAGTCAGAAACTCCTGCTCATCTTAAGGAACTCGAATGATTGTCACCTACCTACAAAAAGATCCACAGAACTCCTTAAAGCTATACATAAATTAGTTTACCCTACAACAAATTACGTTAAATGCACTGCTCCGAAGCCTTCAAATCATGAACACTTTAGGGTCGTTGGGGCACCTCAAGAACTTATCCAAAAAATTCTAAAATTTGCATGCTAACTAAGTAGTATTAAAGGCACCTATCGGCAACTATTAGAATATTCTTTTCAAAATGTTTTTTTCGATGCACCCTAGTGCCCAATGTGATTCTCGTCAACGTTAACGATAACGAAAATGTACGTTAGCGAACAAAAAATGATTTCGTTAACGAAAACTAAAACTGTAACTTAAAAATAGCGTTACCTATAACTATAACTATAACGAAAATAACACTAACGAAAATTCATCGCTATTTTCGTTAATGAAATAAAAAAAAGTGCAATATCGATAAACAAGTGAACGTGAAAATGCGCTACAACAAGCTAAGTTCGTCTCGGATTTTGGATTTGTAAATTAACCCAGTATACTAGTAGTGGTTCATTCGTCGATATTTATAGATATCGATGGGCTATGGATGTAATTATTGTGTAAACATTTCTATAGCCAGGGCCTACGTATGGGGGATGGAAGGAGACTGCTTATAAATTTGTTCCGGGGTTCCCCCCTTAATGAAATGGATGTTGCTGTTCGATCGACGATTGTAGGACATTATCCCTCTGGACATAATCAGTGATGGGCACTTAACTATTTTTTAGTAAAAAAAAAGTAAAATTATTTTCCAACTAAAAAAATAGTTTCACTAAAGTTGGCAACTGATTTTGGAAATCAGTTAACTGAAACTAAAAAAAAATAGTTAAACTTTTTCCAACTTTTTTAACTATAACGAAAATAACACTAACGAAAATTCATCGCTATTTTCGTTAATGAAATAAAAAGTGCAATATCGATAAACAAGAGAACGTGAAAATGCGCTACAACAACCTAAGTTCATCTCGGATTTTGGATTTGTGAATTAACCCAGTATACTATTAGTGGTTTATTCATCGATATTTATAGATATCGATGGGCTATGGATGTAATTAATGTGTAAACGTTTCTATAGCCAGGGCCTGCTACGTAAAGGGGGAAGGAAGCAGACTGCTTCCAATTTGTGGCGGGGGGAAGTTCCCCCTAATGAAATGGATGTTGCTGTTCGATCGACGATTGTAGGACATTATCCCCCTGGACATAATCAGTGATGGGCACTAAACTATTTTTTTAGTTAAACTAAAACTATTTTCCAACTAAAATAATAGTTTGACTAAAGTTGGCAACTGATTTTGGAAATCAGTTAACTAAACTAAAAAAAAGTAGTTAAACTTTTTTCCAAGTTTTTACGACAAACATTATCACAATAAAAGACGTTAAGTGAACTGTAATAATGCATGGTGTCAATGACAATTTCACCTTCAAACTATGCAATGTGTACCTTTCTGGCATGTAGTTACATGTGTCCAGTAAGTAGTGTATGAATTTGTAAACACAGGCTATTAATGCTAAAACCATGCAGTGTTAAAATGTGTTTTTGCTCAATATTCACTGTGGAAAAATAGTTACATATTGCTGATTTTTTAGTTAAACTTTTTAGTTAGCAATTAAATTTTTTTAGTTAAACTATGGTTTGTCTCTGTATGCGCTTTCTAGTATTCTTACTCTCTTCTCTGGGTATCCATAATGTCTCATTACTCTCCACAAACCCTTTCTCCATACACTGTCGAAGGCCTTTCTGAAGTCTATGTAGCAGACGTATAACTCCTTTCCGAATTCATCGTATTTCTCTGCCAGTTGTCTCAAGGTGAATATCTGATCGATTGTGCTTCTGTTGGTCCTGAACCCAGCTTGCGCTTCTGACAGTATCTCCTCTGTTCTCTTCTTTATTCTCTGCAGTATGATCGTTGAGAAAACCTTGCTGCTGTGACAGAGAAGGCTTATCCCTCTGTAGTTTGAGCACTCCATCCTGTCCTTTTTCTTGTGTATAGGGACTATGATGGATCTCTTCCATTCCGCTGGTAGCTCCTCTCTCTCCCACACCGCCTGGCAAAGTCTATGTATGATCTTTATTCCCGTTCCCTCCATTCCCGCCTGGATTTCCTCTACTGTGATGTTGTCTAGTCCCGGAGCCTTCCTGTGCTTCAGTTTGTTGATAGCAGCCTCGACCTCGTCTATCTCCACGGTGGGTATACTTTCCATATTTTCCGCTACCACGACATTTTCCAGGTAGTTATCATCCGTCATATTTGGATCGTTGTATAGCCTGTCGAAGTAGTCCTTCCATCTTTCCTTGACCTCTTCAGGATCGGTCAGTACTTTGCCAGCGTCGTCTTTTATTGATTTCACCCTGGGGGCATGCGTTTGCGTGATTCTCCTTATACCCTCGTATACTGCTCTTGTCTGGTTGTTGCCTCTGCTGTTCTCAACGTCGCTGCATATTCCTCCTATGAACCTTTCTTTGTCATCTCTGGCACTCTTTTTAACCATGCGGCACATGTAGTTGTGTTGCTTTGCCATCGTCGGGCCTTCTTTCCTCTTGCTTTTGTATGTTCTTCTCTCGTCCATAAGCTTGATCGTTTCCTCCGATAGCCACTCTGCACAACTCCGGCCTTCCCTGAATCCCAGTATCTCCTTTGATGTCTCTTGTATTATGTGTTTGTCCATTCTTCCTCCACCCCCTTGACTTCCTCCTTTATGACCTCTTCCCATCTTTGGTTAATCCTGGCTTGATATTCTGCTTTTACCTTCCCATCCTTCAACTTGTCGGTGTTGATCCTTTTACTCCTAATTACCGTCTTGTTCATCTTCAGCTTAAATCGTATGTTTGCCATTACCAGTTGGTGGTCCGATCCTACATCCGCACTCGGAAATGATCTGCTGCTCCTCACGCTACCCATCAGTCTGCTGTTGACAATGATGTAGTCGATGAGGTTGTGTGTATGCCCTCCGGGTGCCTCCCACGTCCACTTCCTGTTCATCTTTGTCTGCTTGAATCTTGTATTTGTTATCTTCAAGTTGTTTGCATAGCAAAAATCCAGCAGTCTCTCTCCCCTCTCGTTTCGTTCTCCAATGCCATACTTCCCCATGACTTCCTTTGTTTCCTCATCTCCTGTTCCAACCTTTGCATTGAAGTCCCCCATGATAACGATCTGATCACTCCTTGGGATTCTGCTAACCTCCTCCTGTAAGTCGCTGTAGAATGTGTCGATGCTAGTCTCATCAGCGTCCGCCGTTGGCGCATATATCTGGCATATCGTCGCCGCCCCTGTCGCGGTCCTGAACCTGGCAGAAAATATCCTGTCATTCACCGGTCTATAGCTCATCATCGCTCGCTGTGCTACTCCAGACATGATCAAACCCACTCCCGACCTGCGTCCCTCCTTTAGTGCGGTGAGAGTAGACGGAGATCTTTCAGACTGGTTCAGGACAATTGTAGGAGTACTGCAGGGATGTGTATTATCTCCTCTGCTATTCAACATATTCCTGGAACTGATAATGGCCATGGCGCTGGATGGGACAGAGGAAGGAGCGACGATCGGGGGGGGGGAATTGATAAGAGATCTACGATTTGCAGATGACATTACACTCCTGGCGGAGCAAGCAAAGGGGTTACAAGAATCCCTGACGAGAGTAGCACTGGTGAGCAGAGAAATGGGTATGAACATCAATGTGCAAAAAACAGAAAGTCAGTTCCTTGGAAGGGGGGACACCCAGTTTCAACTTGAGGTGGATGGACAAAATCTGGAGCAAAAGGAGGGATTTGTATACTTGGGAGGATATATCAACGCGAAGGGCGATTCTGAGAAGGATGTGGAACGAAGAATTGGGTTGGCAAGAGGAATACTACAGGCACTACACAAGGTGTGGAGTGCGAGGGAAATCAGCAGGACCACCAAAGTACAGGTGCATGAGGCACTTGTGCTAAACGTGTTATTGTATAACTCGGAGACATGGACATTGAAGGAGGTGCAGAAAAGACGGCTGAGGGTGTTCGAAATGATATGTTTACGAAGGATAGTGGGAGTCACCAGAAGAGACAGGATAAGAAATACGGAGATACACAACAGATTGAATATACAGCAGGACATCGTGGCCAGAATAAGGATCAGGAGACTGCGCTATTTCGGCCATATATCAAGAATGCGAAATGAAAGATACCCGAACATAGCACTACACGGATACGTACACGGAGAGCGGAGGAGGGGAAGACCAAGGTTGCGATGGATTGATGGGATTCGAGAGGACTGCAAGGAGATGGGCCTATCCGTGCAGGAGGCTACACAGAGAGCAAGTAGATGTCTAAGGTCTTTTTTGGGGCAGCACCGTAATTACGTTTAAAACCAGTTTTGACTGGCCTACAACACCCAGTTTTTCTGGTCCCCACCACTCCATTATCTCACCGAATTAAGAGGATGCCGATCTATACCATCTAGGCTTCCAGAGGGTCCTGAAACCCACGGACAATTATAGCAGACCGATTTATCTGAGCTTCCAGAGGGTCCTGTAGCCCACGGACGCTTATAGCAGATCGATATTCAGGGCCTATAGAGAGTCCGTGGGACCTACGAACGCTTATAGCAGATGGGTTTTACTTTTTAAATAATAAACGAATAATTATATCATCACACTGATGTGTGCTTCCCTCTGCGAACTCTGAGATTGTGCCGCTCTAAAAATAATATCTCTATGGTGGTGAGAGGCCGTTGAAACAAGTTGAAACCAGACTCTGAGACTGCCACGTCGACGAATGCAAATGGTTGTCGATGATGAGCGTGCTGCATTCGCTTTAAGACTACGATTTGCGCTCATAACTACGAATTTGTTGATCAAACCAGGATCAAGATATTTTGTGGCGATTATATATAGTTGTGAGACTTGTTTTTCAAGCGTCTGTCAAGCTGAAATGGATTTTCATTTACCGCTTATCATTACATTATATACGCAGTTTACCTAATTCTCGAGGTAAGTCTTTTCATTTATTTCTTACTCATCACCAAACGGCTGGTGTCAGGACTCGTAATAATAGTGATTGAGGTCATTTGTTGTAAGATGAATGGATGGATTAATGAACGGATGGATAGATCGATGAATGAACGAATGGATGAATGAATGGCTCGTTCGATGAATGGATGGATGAATGAACGGATGAATGAACGGATGAATGGATGAATGGCTAGCTCGATGAATGGATGGTTGGATAGACGAATTGATGAATGAACGGATGAATGAACGAATGGATGGATGAATGGCCGGTTCGATGAATGGATGGATGAATGAACGAATGAATGAACAAATGAATGGATGAATGGCTGGCCGCAGGGATGAATGATGAATGGATGGTCGAATCGATGGATCGATGAATGATGAATGGATAGACGGAGGGATGAATGGAGCTGTTAATGGGAAGGATTGATGGGAGGACGAATGGACGGATGGATGAATGGCTGGAAGAATGAATGGATGGACAGACAGATGAATGATGAATGGACGGGTGGATCGATGAATGGATGGTTGAATGAATGAACCGATGAATTGACGGATGGATGGATCCCTGACTGAAATTCTAATGTTATTTTCGTTTTTTTCTTTTTTCAGATACTATGATGTGTGTTTTTTGATTAATCTTGATTCAATCAGCAGTTTTGGTCTGCATCAGCCGCCTTCTCTATACACACAGATCGGCTGCATTTAGCTGTTGGCTGATGAGTTTCAAGCCGGCGTACGAGTCTAGCGCCTGGCGCATACGTTTAAAACTGTGTACAGCTAAAGCTGTAAACAGAATGATGTTTTCCCATCGTCTTGTCGTTTTTACATTGCTTACAATAAGTTGGACTACTTTGAAGGCGTGACATAGAACTGTGACTGAAACCGCTTTTTCAGATTTTCGCGAATCTCGTCACAGCGAAGTACTGAACTGTAGGCCTTAGACTTTGTGATTGTGTTAATAAATATTGTTTTGTCTTGTTTTGTAAGGTAACATCTATAGCGCCAGAGTGGCATAACGCCGCAACTTCTATAGTGGTAACCAGCTTATTCATAGGCGGTTGGCAAAACATAAGGCCCATTGACCCACTCCTCGCAATTGATGGGAGTTCAATCATAATCATAATCAGGGCTGTAGTCGAGGGTACACGCGGGTATACAGCGTATACTCGCCTCTAGAGACCGTATACCCACCTCGCAAAATATTTTTTATTTATTTATATTAAAATACTGTAGTGTATACTCAAAAATACTGTGGTGTATACTCGCCTCTAATTTGTTTCGGAAAACTAACCGGTAGCGTGTACTCGCCTCTAATGTTGCCACTACAGCCCTGATCGTAATCTATCTCGAAATTTCTACGCCGTCCAAAAACATAGGTGTGGGCAGCCAGTTTGTTCACAGGTGCTTAGTCAAATCAAAATAGATGGTGTTTTTAAATGGCCAGGAAGGTAAGGGGAAGAGGAGGACTCGAACAACAGTGTGTTAAGTTTTTGAGGTATAGCCTTAGAAAGAGGAACAGGTGACCGTAAATCACAATTGTAATCGTAATCTCGAGACTTCTACAGCGCCCAAAAGCGAAGTCGTAGTATTAACTAGCTTATTCATAGGCGCTTAGTGAAATCGATCAGACAGACGCTTAAGGCATAATCATAATCATACTTTGGAGATTTCCATAGTGTGAAGAAAAAGAATCGAAATCAAGGAATCCTTTTGGAAGAGAACAGGTTTATGGGACCAACAAACGCTTATAGCTTAGAAGTCCTCAAGTGTGACCATTTTCACAGGTGTGACTGATAATATGGTCACAACGGTCACACTAAACTAGGAGCCTCTTCCTGCAGAAGCATCTTAAGTCGTTCAGCACGAGAGGCACCATTAATCATTGCACCACCGAGGCGTGACGCTCGTATATTATAAGTCATGCGTTTCTCTAATTGGGTGTTTCTTTTTTCGCTTTCAACCGCACTGCCTATGGCGGCGGCGAATAGCTCACAGCATCCGTGTATAGAACTGGAAAATAAATTTCACCTCGGGCAGTAAGATTCAAGCGGCAAGATTCGCAAAGACCAAAACCTAAATATTTAAGTGGGAGCTTTAAATTTTTCTTTTACTGTTCGCCCAATTAGAGATTTGATGATGTTAGGAATATCAATAGTATGTACAAGAATATGATGCCGTTCGGACTAAATAAATGCGCTTGGCTTAAAATCGGCCAGACAGAAATCTGTGGCCGAAGCTGTATTTACGACTATTGTAAGACACATAGGGCCAAGCTGCGTACTGGAACAAAATTACCACGCGAGTGTCGTAAATGTAGTGTTGGGACCCATTCTGAAGTTCGCTTATGTAGAGCTTGTGGCGCTCATGCGGTCGCGCAAAACTTGATTAATATTGAGAAGCGTGCCAGAAAGAAGTTCGCATCAGTTTTGGTTGAATTAATGACGGCCGTGCGCCTATTTAAACAAACGCATGACTTATAGTATACGCTGAAGCATATAGCCTATGTATTACTTAAAAGCGTGCCAGAAAGAAGTTCGCATCAGTTTTGATTGAATTAATGACGACCGAACGCCCATTTGAACAAACGTGTGACTTATAATATGCGCATTAGCATAGTGATTACTTAACACTGAAAACGCGCCAGATAGACCTAAACATCAGTTCTGGTGAGTGAATGACAGCTCAACACCCATTTGAACAAATACGTGACTTATAACATACGCATAAGTTGAAACTATGGACAGTTACGTAGACGAACTGTTGGCTGAGTTAATACAACCGAAGACTGAAGTTCTTAGGGCAATACTGCGCAATATTCTTGATGAACCTATTCCTGAAGGAGTCAGACGGCGCTTGTTGAAGCCTTTGTTTCCAAGACCAATTCCTCCTCTGCGTAAGCACAGAGGGGCGAAACGTAAGGCCCTTCTGGCAGAATTTGACCCCCTTTTAATTCAAAAGGATAGAGGTGAACCACCACTCTTTCTAGTGCATAAAGAGCTCGCCAATCAGCATCTGAGAGACTTCCGCGCAGAATTACCTTTTAACCACAGGTTGGAAGGAGATGCGTTGGCTTTCTTGAGTGCAATGGAGCACAACATTGAGTCGCAGCTAAACGAAGAGCTCTTGAAAAATGGCGGTTTAAAATACTCGCAAGTGTTGACTGTTGATTTGGGAAAGCTGGCTCCGACCGTTGATAGCGTGTATGATGGCAACGCGCCCCCCGGCACCATTACCAACACGGCCTACTTTCGAAGCAAAGCAGTGCCAATTACCAATGCGGGTCAAATCCAAGTGGCTGTGCAGAAGGCCAAGGCCGAAGTACTAAAACTTCTCGAAGAGTACACCAATGAGGGGTCGGGGTGGAGGGTGAAGCGGGTCATAGCGCTAGACCTCGGTGTTGCAAAATATCAACCATTTCGAGCCAGGAGCTACTTTCCCACACCAAAGTATATACCCCCTCGTACGGTTATTAATGTAAAGAATAGAGACAACCGATGCTTCGAGTGGGCCATATTAAGTGCCATGTATCCAGTAGGTCATGGACAAAATCCGGATCGCCCAACTAAGTATCAGGCCCACCTCGGTGAACTTAATTTCGAAAATATTGGTTTTCCAGTAAAGGTAACGGATATAAAGAAATTTGAGCGTCAAAACCCAACTATTAGCGTCTCAGTCTTTGGGTGGGATAAAGGCCCATATCCGATTCACATTTCAAGCATGCCGACTATCCACAATATTGACCTTCTACTATTGGCCGACGGCGCAAATGAAAATTTTCATTATGTCTGGATTAAGGACCTTGCCCGCATGCTTAATAAAAATAGTAAAAAAACATTGCGAAAACATCCTTGTCGCCGCTGTCTGCACGTCTTCTCCACAGAACTCTTTTTGCGCGAGCACATCATAGATTGTCAGGGCATCGGCAGGAAGCCTCAGCGAATTGAGATGCCAAAAGAGGATGAAAATATCCTCAAATTCAAGAACCATCACAAACAGATGCGCACTCCGTATATAATATATGCCGACTTCGAGGCGCTGAACGTACCAATCGAAGGTGCAGCCATGAACCCCAACGAGAGCAACACCAGACAGATAGCTGAGCAGAAACCATGCAGCTTCTGTTATATAGTGGTTCGATGCGACGGCCGCACCAAGAAGCCGGTGCTATATCGTGGAGAGAACGCCGTGCAGCAATTCCTACAACGAATACAAGGCGAGCTAGCCTCTATCAAACAAAGGCTGGCCACCCCAGCTAAAATGGTTATGTCAGCAGTTGATCGCCAATCCTTGCGCGAGGCTATCGAATGTCATATCTGTGGAGAAGCGCTCGAAGCGGATAGAGTTCGCGACCACTGCCACATCACCGGTAAATACCGAGGTGCCGCTCATAACGCCTGCAACCTCAAACTTAGAATATATCCAGATAAGTGTAAGGTACCAGTGGTCTTCCACAATCTGCGAGGTTACGACAGCCATCTCATCATGCAAGCGATCGGAGGCTGTGAGGCTGCACAGGATGAAAAAACTGAAATTAACTGTATTCCAAACAATATGGAGAAATACATGACATTTAACATTGGACAACTACAGTTCATTGATAGTCTCCAGTTTCTAAACAGCTCGTTGGATAAATTATCAGGAAACCTGTCCCTCCACGATCTGAAAGTCACAACTGCGTATATAAACGAAAACTTTGTTCATAACGAACGGCTAAAATTAGATCTGTTGAGACGAAAGGGCGTTTATTGTTACGAATACATCCACGATTACCACTGCTTCGAAGAAGACCGACTTCCACCCAAAGAAGCGTTCTACAGCAGGCTCTCCCGAGATAACATTTCTGATGAGGATTATCAACACGCCCAACGAGTATGGAACGAATTTGATTGTAAAACTCTGGGCGACTATCACGACTTATATCTACGAACCGATGTACTTCTACTGGCGGATGTATTCGAGACCTTCAGATCCACATCGATGAAGCACTACAGTCTGGACCCGGCGAACTACTTTAGCCTACCAGGAATGGCCTGGGACGCTTTGCTGAAAAAGACGAAGATCGAACTCGAACTTTTCACCGATATAGATATGCATTTGTTCGTCGAGAAAGGTCTCAGAGGTGGAATCTCGATGGTATCTAAGCGCTTCGCAAAAGCCAACAACCCACAATGCCCAGATCACGATACCACGAAGCCAGAAAACTGGATCATGTATCTCGATGCTAATAACCTCTACGGCTGGGCGATGCAACAGCCATTGCCAGTTGGAGCATTCAGCTGGGAAAGTCCAACTCTCGACGAAGTGTTGGAAACTCCAGACGACGCGCCTCAAGGCTTCCTACTTGAAGTAGATCTCGAGTACCCGGAGCACCTCCACGAATCACATAGCGACTATCCCTTAGCACCGGAGACCCTGACAGTCCAAGAGGGGTGGTTGAGTGACTACCAGAATGTGCTTATGAACGAGTTGGGAGGCAAGTTCACAAAGCATGTGAAGTTAGTACCAAGCCTACGACCTAAGGAGCGGTATGTGGTCCATTATAGAAATCTCAAACTCTACCACTCGTTGGGCCTACGAGTTTCTAAGATCCATCGTGCCATTAAATTCAGGCAGGAGGCGTGGATGGCTCCATACATCGAGATGAATACGAAATTGAGGGCGAAGGCAACGTCGGAATTTGAAAAAGACTTCTTCAAACTGGCTAATAATGCGGTTTTCGGAAAAACCATGGAAATCTTAGAAAAAGAATTAGGGTCAACCTTGTACCGACCTCAAAAGTTGACAAACTTCGTAAACTAATTGCTGACCCGGCCTACATATCACACAAAATCTTCAACGACCAACTCGCCGCGATTCACAGTTTGAAGAGCAAACTCAAGTTAAACAGACCTGTATATGTCGGCCAGGCTGTCCTCGACCTCAGCAAGCATCTGATGTACGACTTCAGGTACAACGATGTGAAAAATGAGTACGGTGAAAAAGCCCAGTTGCTATATACAGACACAGATAGCCTCTTATTTCAGGTGGAGACTCCGAACGCCTATGCCGATATGTGGAATAAAAAACACCTATACGACCTCTCCGAGTTTCCTAGAGACAGCCCATACTACGACGTCGAGAACAAGAAAGTCGTGGGCAAGTTCAAGGATGAATGTAACGGAGTGGCCATCGCTGAATTCGTAGGATTGCGTCCGAAGATGTACTCGATCTTAAAATCGGGCGGTTCAGAGATCAGGAAAGCAAAAGGCGTTCAGAGAGCAGTTGTGAAGAAGGATCTGCACCACGAGCTATACAAGGAATGCCTGTTTGAACGAGAAGAGATGCGGCACACACAAGTCGTGATTCGAAGCCATGACCACCAGATCGGAGTGTACGAGCAGAATAAGATCAGCCTCTCTCCATTAGACACAAAAAAGTGGATAGAGGCCGATGGGATAACAACGCTGGCATACGGGCACTACAAAATCAACGGTTGAGTATTCTATCGGGGGGCAACTCAGTGCCCATAGGCACCAGAAGCAGCTCCTCACGTACAAACCCGCGGCCAGGCCCATCAACTAGATGGTATAAAGCCGGTTTACCAGCCTGCCGAACAACATCCAAAATAGCGTGGATGGTGAGCGACCAGTTAGGATCGGTGGCGCGTTTTCTGCCGCCCTCGAGCTCGCCGGGAGCGTACAAATATCGCACAAGAACGTCGTGCCCGAGAACAGGCTCATCCATTCCCCACAAACGAGTTTTCATTTGTGAATGAGAGGGCTTCTGTGTCACTTTAGCAGCTTTCATCGCTTCAACCGGCTTCATGTCGAGCAAGCGCGTCGGCTCATCGTTTAGTGCAGCCACAACTTCGGGCAACCGGCGAACCCATTCCACTGACCGTTCGGATGAACCCCTTGCAGCCAGGATCAATTCCTGAGCGTATTCGGCACCGAAAAGTCGCTCGGCCAGTGTTCGGTTGAAACGTTCAACGATTCCCTGTTGACGATGGTTACCGGCCTTTCCCCGTCTTACAAGAACATCGTGTTTCGTCAGCAACGGTGTAAAAGCACCCATAAATTCGCGACCAGGGTCGACCTGAAAAAGGCGAGGCCAAGTTAGTGGGCCCCGCTTGTAGATCCGGCTTAAAGCGGCGGCGACTTCGGTCGCACTTTTATCGATCAACGGTTCAGCTTCTTTGTATCGTGAGGCAACATCAACAACAGTGAGAGCGTATTTATAAGTCTTTCGACCTACTTTATCGTGAGGTAAAAACAAGAGATCGGCTTGGTGTACGGCGTTTGGTCGATTTTCCTCGAACTTTGGACGCGGTATGCGGCGTGGAATGGGTAAATAAATCTGCCACACCGCTTGTTTCTTCAACCAATCACGAGCCTCGGCCTCGGAAACTTTGGCGGCTGAGGCTAGTTTCTTCACCGCAGCCTTACCTCGCCAGTAACCTCTAGGACTGTAATAGACGGCTGAAAGGTGCTTAGACATTTCAGTTAAACTATATATAACAAACAGGGAAACACATACCCAAATGATTTTCATTTGCGTTTTCGCTGGCCCTTCGTTCCGACACCCATCCCCAGCCTGGACTTTGCTGACATAATGGCCGATACAAGCCGGGCATCTTTCTTCTCATAATCCGGAGTTTCATCGGTGAGTGCGATCTTAGACGCGGCTGCAGCGAGGATGTCATCTGCGTGGTTACGCCCCGGAGTATCTTTATGAACTGCGTAAGCGACGTCGTGGTGGAGGCACGCACGGTCGAGCTGATTAACACCGTGATAGCGCTGTGACAGCCGTTTATCGAGTTTTGTGAATGGTCCACAGTAAGAGTACTTTCCTGTATTCTGGAAAGAACCTCCCGGATTATCTTCCGAAGACATACCGGATGGAAGGCTCATATGCATTTCTGGTAGAGGTAGAGCGTTGAGGGCCCTATTCAGTAGAGAACCACCAGTCTTTCGCGCTTTCGAAGGCAAAATTTGGCTCTTCTTTGCACCGCAGACGGCACAGGTTCCCTTCTTGGCTGGCCGACCGTTTCGTAACTCGACGATTGTTTCATTTGAAGTCTCAGTATGTTTCTTACATCGTAGGCAATACATTGTTTTGGTTGAATACAATCACAACTCGTTGTCTCTATATGGAAATAACAAATTTTGATCTCGAAGCCGACGATGGGAAAAAACACCACCATTGGTTGTTGCCATCCAGTATACGGTGTATCATCTGTGGGCCTAGCGGTTGTG
Organism: Allolobophora icterica; assembly: GCA_963556255.1. Classification (NCBI taxonomy): domain Eukaryota; kingdom Metazoa; phylum Annelida; class Clitellata; order Crassiclitellata; family Lumbricidae; genus Allolobophora; species Allolobophora icterica. Next base: position 23,573,749 of record OY744610.1, read on the forward strand.
GGAAAACAAACCTACTGCTTAACCTTCTGTTGAAAAAGGGGTACCTGCGTTTTGATCGGCTATACCTCTACTCAAAGTCTCTGGGACAGGAAAAATATCAATTTCTTCGGGACTGGATAACAGAACTCGAAAAAGTTGCCGGGAAGGAAGTTGCGTCTTTTCACTCTTGCTCAGATGAAATAGTTCCAGTTGAATCATTAAATAAGAATGCCAGAAGCCTTCTAGTTTTCGATGACGTCATGCTTGAAAAACAGTCGCCCATCGAAAGGTATTTCACCATGGGTCGACACGGTGGCGCGGACTGCTTCTACTTAACTCAAAATTACTTCCGCATTCCCAAGCAAGCGATCCGTGACATTGCTAATCTTATCGTCCGCTTCAACCAAGACAGCAAAAATTTGCGAACCATTCACGATACGTTCGTGGGCGGCGACATGTCTTTCGATGAGTTCCGTTCATTTTTCAGCGAGTGTGCTGCCCAGCCATATGGATTCGCAGTCATAGATTTGACGTCTAAAGTGTACGACGGAAAATATCGTTGCGGGTTCGATCGCTTCTATAAGCCCAAGGCAAGTATTTAAAGACATGATATAGGCAACATATAGTCGACATACAACCACGATGTGGACAAAAGTTTCGTCTAAACAGGAGCGAGACGCGTTGACTCAGGACTATTTAGCTCGCAGAAATCGATTGAGACAGCGTTTCGTGGATGAGAAGCTCGGTGAAGCCAACCTTCAGTACGATGCGACAAAGCTTTTCAAACCAATCGCCACAGCCACGGCTGAATCCCAGGCGGCTACGTCTAAGGAGTTGCAGAAAGTTACCAGCGCTTTACAGGATTTGCCGGCCCAGATTTCAGAGTCTGCTAACTACAACCCGATAGCAGCTTTGTTCGGTGATTCCGTGGGAGCAGTTGCTCCAACGGCTGCTCCAGCCCTTCCAGCGCTTCCAGCATCCCGAATTCCCCCCGCATTGTTAGTCGATCCAAACAAGTATCTCAACGTCGCGGCAATCACACGGCATGGGTTTAAACCTCCGAGCGAGCTCGATTTGGCCGACAAGGCAGGTGCTGAAAAGATAATCGGTGAGGTAAATCACTATAATCGCCACACCCTGGGCAAAGAGAAAATGAAAGCCAATAAGCAAGGAGACGAAGAAAAGGTAGATGCGGTGACTGCAGATATCGAAGCCCTAAGGGAATATAAAAAGCGAATTCATACACTGCTAGCGGGCCACAGCCTCATCAAAAAGGGAAAGGGTTTCAGTGTCCCAGCCGTTCCTCTGAAATTACAAGGTAACGCCTTGGGTGAGCTCTCCGTCGACCCCGTCGCGTTGTCTGCTGGTAGACTGAGAGTGTTTAAAGGTGGCAACCTCGTGCTCGAAGCTCCTGCTGATGAATCGTTGTTCAGCCTGTTAACGAAACGATTCGTTAAGACTAAGCAATACTCTCCTCAAGCAATCGAGACTTTTAAAAAGCTCGTACAGATGTCTGGTCTGCCTATTCATGGCCGGAAAAGTAAAAAGTTCCAGCTGATTCGTGGCGGCGCGGTGCAATTTTATAACGATCCAAACGCCCTGGTAGAGAGGTTGCAGCTTTTGGTGGCCTCTAAGGCCGCGGGAAACACTGGTCTCGGCAACGAAATCTCCGCCATTCTTGACGAGTTACTGCGTTCCGGTGCGATCTCCAAAGAGCTGGCACTCGAATTGAATAGAAACATGGTCATAAAATAAAGTACACAAGATGGAACGCTCAGAGAAACTACTCGAAGAAATTCGAGACCTTTTGCAGCCTAAGGAAAATTTTAGTATAGTTGTCTCCTCAGATACTACAGGGTGGACCACGGCTTTCTCACCGCCGCTGTACCTAGATCCAAAAAGACGCTTTGAGCTTGCTTTGGTCAATCTTGAAACTTATAATTCGATTCCGAACATTGACAGCTCAAATAACAAGTTCGTCTACAGCGCCACCAATGGTGCGACGTGGAAGACGATCATTTTGCCCGACGGAAGCTACGAGATCGCACAGATTAACGATGAAATCGGTCGGCAGTTAGAAAAGCAAATTCCACCGCAGACAGGTGTTTCTCAACTCGGCTTTAATTCTCCTATTACTATAGGAGCTAACGCATCTACCCTACGCGCCTTCGTAAAGATAACGAATGCCCTTTATATAGTAAATATGGCTCAATCTACCATCAGGCAAATGCTCGGTTTTAACCCTCAGAGGCTTGGTATTGGTTATAAAGAGGGAGAAAATCCAGTCGATATTCTCCGGGTGGACACAATCCTGGTAAATTGTGACATTATCTCTGGATCGTATCGAAATGGTAGCCAGCTGCCAGTAATCTTCTGTTTTTTCCCAGATGTGTCGCCCGGCTACAAGGTGATCGAGTCTCCGAAAAATCTGGTGTACCTACCAGTTGCACCGGCTGGTAACGTACAGGGCATTCGAGTGTGGCTGACAGACCAGAATGGTGAACAATTAAACCTCCGCGGTGAGACAGTAACTATAAGGTTTCACATCCGCAGTGCGTAGATTTTCACACTTAAATATTCTCATGTTTGTTCTTGGAATTAAAAAGCGGCGTCGTGTCGTGGGTGGTGGACTTTTCGACTGGATACCCAAAATCGCGGGCTTCATTGGCCGTGCAGGCTCCTTTATTTCGGCGAATAGAGGCGCAATCACGAACGTTGCCAAGGTGGTTGGTAATGTCGCGAATGCTGGGGCCACAACAGCATCTGCCGTCAGGCAAATTGTTGATGCCGTGAAAGCGAGACGCGCTGCGGCGGCGGAAACGCAAATGAAAAATTCATCTGCCGCGCCCGTTGTTCCCGCACCTTTGGAGAAGGCGCTCAGCGACAAGAGCATCGAATACTTAAAACAACTGGCTGTGAGTCCGCCACCCGTTGTTCCGACAATGGCTGACATAAACAGCCGCATTGCTGGATCCGGTTTCAAGACTATAAAGCCGAGTCGTGGTGGTAGGGGTCTGTTTCTCGCAAAATGAAAAAAAAATTCCCGACTAATTCACACAACGCAAAAAATCTTTAACCCACCACATATGAAATTCATTTGTAACATGATTAATAATTGAAGCTTGAACTTTTTTAACTATAATAATGGCGGCATTTGACGTGCCGAGTGAAATGTTGGACATCGCTTCGGCGGTACCCGATGATAATAGCATCGAATCGTTTGAATACCGCGAGTATGAGTCGCAAAACCCCGCGGCTATCAACAATGGCCAGGCCATACAGATAGACATCCAGAACCAAGACATTTTCACACAGCCTTCCAAGAGCTACCTTCTTGTGGAGGGCAGGCTTACGTCAACTGATGCGGCTTACATCGCAGACTCGTTGGTGTCATTCATCAACAACGCCATCCCGTACATGTTTTCTCAGATTCGATACCTGGCTAACAACACCGAGATAGAGAATGTCATGTCGCCTGGGCAAGCCACGACGATGAAAGGCATGCTGGTATACGGCGATGATTTTTCCAAAGGTGAAGGTTTAAACATGTGTTGGCAGAAGGACACGAGTGCGACGGCGGCGGCTGCGAATATCGGCTTTGAGGCCCGTCGACTGATGATCGTTGGTAAGCCAGACCCTATTGGCACATTTTCATTCATCGTTCCCTTAAGACATCTATTCGGCTTTTGCGATGATTACCACAAAGTCGTATACGGGATTAAACACTCCTTACTGCTGAGCCGGCAGGGGGATGCAGACGCGATCTTCAAGGAAGCCGCAGCGACCAATGGCCAGATCACGCTGACTAAACTCTCCTGGTTCATGCCGCATATAATACCCGCTCTGGAGTATAAAAGCATGCTTATGAAGCAGATTGAAGCCAAGGTTAAGGTACCTGTAGCATTCCGCGCCATGCAATGCGACAACATTGCGGTGCCACGAGCGACGACTTTTTCCTGGCGTTTGAGCGTTAAGTCGGGCACGGAAAAGCCACGCTGGATTCTTGTTGCTTTTCAGACTGAAAGAATGCACATCAAGGCCAGAATCCGGCACTGTTTGACCATGCACAGGTTCGCAACATATTCGCTTTGCTCAACACCGATCGTTACCCGGTGGTTGACATGAATCTCGACTTCACCAAGAGGACAACCTCTCGCGCTTACAAGGCCCTACGTGACTTCAAGGAAGAATATTGCGGTATAGACGCGCGTGAATCGTCATGCCAACTGACACCAATCGAATTTGTAGATTTGTTTCCGATCTTCGTTCTGGACGTGCGCAGGCAATCTGAACGACTTAAAACCTCTGTACAGGACATACAAATCAAGGTGGACTTTAACGCCGTGGTACCAAATAATACGACAGCATATGCCGTCTTGATCAGCGACCGACTCCTGAATTTTGAATCGGATGGCAGCAAATTCAACGTCGTTTACTAGAAATCGGTTTTTTCACATTTAGATACAAGGCCCTCTTTTAGATATATTTTTTCCAAAAATGAAAACTGAATACGTTGCGTTCGGCCTTTCGCTGACCGAAGGGCAAAAGCAAACATTGGCTAAAGCTGCGCGCGATGGCACTGGTGCCACGAATCGACTCACTCATGACCAGCTTCGTGGAGACGATAAGCTCGCGCTTACGAAGGTTCAAGCCGCACGAATCGCAAAGAAGATTACCTCAGGCGTTGGCATGGAGCTGAGATTCACCAAAACACAACTGAAAAAGATGACAAAATCGGGCGGATTTCTTCCACTACTGGCTCTCCTCCCGCTGCTTTTTGGTGGGTTATCCGCGGCGGGTGGCATTGCCGCTGGGGTGACAGAGGCCGTGCACAACAAACAGGCCAACGACGCCGCACTGGCGGAGGCGGAGCGTCACAATCGCGCACTCGAGGCGCGGGGGACCGGTTTATATCTCGGGCGCCAGACTTATGGTGGTTGCTGTTCAATGTGTAAAGGATCCGGTCTCTACTACATCGGGCAAAAAAACTAAAACCTCTTAGCAACTTTGATATAGAGAAAGTTGCCAGGGCGCTGCCACATTTCCGCGGTGTTTTCATGCGAGATGGTCTGCCCGCCGTGGCTAATGAGAAGGAGTGTGGAGTTGTTAATTTAGATTCCGGTTCTGGTGATGGTACTCACTGGGTCGCCTATTGGATAGATGGACCTACAGCAGTCTATTTTGACAGTTATGGGTTGGATCCACCTCTCGAAATTTCTCGATATTTAAACCGTTCCATAAGAACACAGACATTTCAGCTACAGGGGCCCGATGATGTGGTGTGTGGCCATCTCTGTCTTCTCGTGCTAAGAGAGCTCGCTGCCGGAAAGAATTTTGAAGACATTGTGCTTGACCTATGTTAGACTTCCGTCACCCTTTTTTGTATAAAAAATGCCGGTTGATAAATTTGGAAGAGACGGTGGAGGTGGGTTTGGAGGGGGGCAGATAAGCGCCGCTGGGCTCGTCCACAAGGCTGGTGACACCATGCTTGGGATTCTGTCGGCTGGAGGTTTTCGGCTGACAAACGTGGGGACTCCTACGATGGACACTGACGCCGCGACAAAGGCCTATGCAGACATCGTAGATCAGGACAACTTACAAATCACCGGTGGAACGATGTCTGGCGTTCTAAAAATGGGCGGTCATAAATTGACTGGTTTGCCCACGGACACTCCGGGATCTGACAGCGAAGACGAGGGTTGGGACGAATTGGTGGGGGAGTCCGACGCTGCGAGTTGGAAACAAATAACGGAGTACGCGAAAGAGCGGGCGCAACAAGCTGAGTTGTATGCAGACGGCTTAAGCTCTGAGGTAACTGGCCTCGTTAAACGTTATGCAGACGATAAGGACGCTCTGCTGGACACTGCCGTCAGGCTGTACGCGGACCAGAAGGCGGCCGCGGCCGAGAGCCATGCAGACCAGAATCTTATCGATGCCAAGCAGTATACGGACGAGAAGAACGAGGTGCTGAGAGACTCCGTTAGGCAGTATGCGGACGAAAAGGACGTTATTGTAAAAAGTTACGTCAACGAGCAAGATGTTATCGTTAAGAACGCGTGTGTGCTAAAATCTGGTAGTGTAATGACTGGAAGTTTAGTTATGGGTGGCCACCGAGTGACTGGACTTCCAATAGGGATTCCAGGATCCGATAACGATGCTGTGAGTTTGAAACAAGTGGCACACCTGATCAACAATGCCACTACAAATAAAGAAACGACTCCCGAGGAACCGTTCCACATAACCAATAAGAGTTACGTTGATTTCCAAGATGCTGCAGTCAGGACATATGCAGATCAAAAGGCGGCCGCCGCCAGGGAGTACGCGGACCAGAAAGCTGAAGCTGCTAAAACTTACGCCAACGCGCAAGATGTCATCGTCAGGAGCGCTTGCGTGCTTAAAGTTGGCGACGCAATGACTGGAAATTTAGCTATGGGCGGTAAGAGAGTGACTGGGCTTTACACTGGGGCCTCAACATCTAATAGCGACGCGGCGAGCATCGGGCAGGTGACGAGGATCGTAACCGGCAAAATGACAAAGTTAAATAAAATACCGACGGAGCCTTTGAACGTGGTGAATAAACAATATGTCGATACTCAGGCTGCAGTTATTAAAAGGTATACAGACAGTAAAGATATAGCTATAAGACAGTACGTGAACAACATCAAGTTTCTTAACCATACAGGTCACATTCCACCCCTGACGCAAACCATTTCCGAAACGGGTTTTTATACCACATCCAGCGCATCTCTTTCCGATTACCCGGCTCATATGGCATTCAACTCGAGTGTCGAAGGTGAGTGGAGGGCCACGCCCGATGCGGCTGATATTATTGGGACTTGGTTACAGATTGAATGCCCGGTCCCAGTGCGGATATGGAAAGTCAGCCTGTCTGAGAGGATTAATCGTCGTAGTATCCCGCGTATTTCGTCCTGGAAGGTCGGTGGGTGTGTATCCAAAACGAGTGATGGAATAGGAAAGGTCCTCGTATTTACAGACCTCCTCACCTCCCACACCGCTTTGACTTACATTGCGAAGGAGTTTGCAATCGACTCTGACACCGCATACAAATACTACAGGCTGACGGTCCTTGGTACACAACCAAATCTAACTACTCTTGGAATATCCCACTTTCAGATTTACACATATTTTAAAGTTGGAGACACATAAGACTTAATAATGGCCGACTCACACTACAAGATTCGTGGTTATCTCCGACAAAAAGGAGAAACAAAAATGCACAAGTACAACCTCGATGATTTGGTTGGCCTTACCAACTGGGGATATAGTATCCCTAAGCCCACCGCAGATATGTTAGACGCGGTTCCCCAAATTCACATCGATTTCGTGTCGGATGATTACCACAGCCGCGATATTTACACAGCGACCAAAACTGTTAACACGAGTTCGTGGCAAACGCTTCCATTAACCGCGGCACGCTATCCCTGTATTACGTTGCAAACTAACAATGAGACGGTCTCTTTAGACCGCGGATTCTGGAGGCTTACAATGTTTGGTGTTAGTACCGGTGATGCGTCAGTTCGCATTATTACAGCCGCGGGTAGCATCGATCGTACAGTTGACATTCAAAGTGGACAATTTGACGCATCTAGGGCAATATTCATTCCAGGACAAACGAGTTTTCGAATTGAAGGAAAAAAGAGAGGCGTTTTAAGTACTTCAACTATTGAGTTAAACGTAACGTTACTGATAGAGCAACTATAAAAAACTATGTCTTTGTACCCAACGCTTATGGAGTCAACAATTTCGTCAGACACGACGTCGCAAACATTTCGTCTGCAGAAGATTGGCGAAATAGAAGCCTTCCTGAGGTCCGAGGCGATAAGTCGCGGACAACTGTGCAAAAAGTATAAGAGGGTTGTAGATGTGGCTAATGGGGCCTCGGCCGGCCTTGCTCTGGTTAGTCTTGGAACTGGGGTGGGTGGGGCAGCTATGTTAGCCACTGGTATTGGTTTTATTCCTGGTATTGTTCTAGAGAGTTTAGCCATAGCGACGAGTTTTCTGGATATTATTGGAAATGTTGTAAGTAGAAGTTTTGTTGCTAAAGCTTCAAAACACGACGAAATTTGTATTTCGGCGGAGAGTAAGCTAAACACTGTTCATGACCACATTTCTAAGGCGTTGGAGGACACGGCTATTAGCGATGAAGAGTATAAGCTTATTCTGGGAGAGGAGGAGAAATATAGAACGATGAAACGTGATATACAAAGCAAGAATGGAAAAAAAGAGTTGCCGAGTCAAAGCAAAGACCAGATGGTGGCAGAACTAATAAAGAAACTGACCAGCACTGGGTCTTGCCCGCGAACCTCAAAATAAAAGTTTTCATCGTAGGTGGTTGGAGTAGTGAGTCTGTAATTCCTAGCGCACCACCGCCGTACGATTAGTGGGCTATAATTTTTACTGGCACACTCCAATGGTTTGGGCCGGCCTCGTGGGAGGGTCTCGGCCGGCAGCAAACGACACTTTTGCGGTTTGATGTGTTAAGGCAATTCACGATCCTTTTTTTGGTTTTGGCCGAATTGGCTTAGAGACGGTCTTTATATCAAAGGACTTCTATTGAGCCTGATTTCAAAGACTCACTTAACACCACGATTCAAAAGACTTCTAAGCCATGATAGCCATAGGCACTGCTTGGAAACCAATATTTGATAAGGGTCTGAGGGCCCTGTCCCGAAGCCGCTCAGTGTGACACTGTGACACTTGTGACCATATTATCAGTCACAACTATGAAAATGGTCACACTAGGCGTTCGTGGGCCCTCAGGAGGCCCTGGAAGTCGGCCTGCTATAATTGTCCGTGGGTTTCAGGACCCTCTGGAAGCCTAGATGGTATAGATCGGCATCCTCTTAATTCGGTGAGATAATGGAGTGGTGGGGACCAGAAAAACTGGGTGTTGTAGGCCAGTCAAAACTGGTTTTAAACGTAATTACGGTGCTGCCCCAAAAAAGACCTTAGACATCTACTGAGCACAAGACAGGAAGAAGTGGAGACTCACCATAAATGAGCGGCTATTGCGTGCTGGGGCATCGCCAAAGCCATAAAGAAAAAAAACTATGGTTTAAACTAAACTATTTTTTTAGTTAAACTTCTTCCTTAACTAATTTTTTTTAAGTTAAACTAAAAGTTAGCAACTCTTTAGTTAATTATTGCCCATCACTGGACATAATCCCCCGTACATTATTCCCCCGGACAGAATCCCCGGGTAGGACATTATCCCCCCCAGGCTAGGATATAATCACCTATATTTAGGCATCTATGTCATGATGCGTGGTGACGGCGAAAAGGACTAATCACCTCAAGTCCTCAACCTCAGCCGGATTATATTTTCAATTTGTTTAATATTTACAGTTTCTTTAATTCTAACAATCAGCCTAATGGCACAAACCAATGGAAAAGTTCAATAGACTATAGTGGTCTAGAGTTTGTCTCTAAAGCTGTAAAAATATAAAGGCGAATGTTATGTCCAAGTCCATGCGGCGTTTCTTCGATGGATTTCCTTCCATCGCGCCGATCTTGGCACATCTGCAGCAAACGGGCCTGTAGCTCCTTGGCGCTGCGCATGACCCGCTTTTTGGCAGCTGACCTCGCGAATCCTCACATTTACAAGCTTTAAGTTAAGAACTAGGCGACATTAACAAGTCTTAACTTTATACCTAAGTGACAAATGAGACTAACAAGTCTTAATTTTACACCTGAATGACACTAACAAGTCTTTAGTCTACACATTTACGACATTAACAACCAGACACTAGGAAAAACAGGGCAATTAAGGTTTATCAATTAAATGTAGAAATAGGCTAATTGCACAGAGGGTAGATTTTGTTCGGGGGATTATGTCCTATTGAAAATGGGAGGGGAGAATTTTGTTCGGGAATAATGTCCGGGGGATTATGTCCGGGAGGGGGAACATGTCCGTATACCTCGATTGACAGTAGGCCTACTGAGTAAACTGCAGTCTTGTTGTCCTCGAGACCAAGGTCTTGGTCTCGAGTGCACTCGAGTTCGTTTTTAAAAGTCTTGGTCTTGGTCTTGGTCTTGAGACCAAAGGTCTTGGTCTTGGTCTTGAGGTTCAAGGTCTTGGTCTTGGTCTTGGTCTTGAGGTTCAAGGTCTTGGTCTTGGTTTTGCAAGACCAAGACTTTTGTCAATATGAACAGTCATTAATTTTAACAAACGGCAAGAATTTTAAAAATTTATCCAATAATTACTCATACAGTAATTGCTTTAGTATTTACACAGTGTGAATGAGGCTTCACTGTTGTTTTGGACAATTATTTTGACTTCCGGTTATTTACCATGGACTGATTTCGAAACAGACTCACGATTAATTTGTACATTTACATCCGGTTCTTGAAAAGCTGCTTTGTGTGCTAGCGATTTCAACACTTGTACACCGTGTTTTTTTCACATGGCAGAATTTTTATGAGGCCCCACAGGTCACGTCTTGGTCAGAAAATTATGAGCAAATTGGTTTTATAAAATTCGACAGGCATTTGGAATAACATTTCGCATGAAGGACTTTCGTAAATACGAATTCGGAATTCTCTGCAGTCTCCATTTAGAGTTGTTTTGCTTCAATAAAAGAAAAAACTCATGTTTTCATTAAAATAATACATACTCCGACTGGACAATTTTTAGTAAGGAATAGAAGTCTGGATACGACTGTGATTTTTTTGGGTCTTGGTCTCGGTCTTGGTCTTGAGGTTCAAGGTCTTGGTCTTGGTCTTGGTCTTGAGGTTCAAGGTCTTGGTCTTGGTCTTGGTCTTGAGGTTCAAGGTCTTGGTCTTGGTCTTGGTCTTGAGGTTCAAGGTCTTGGTCTTGGTCTTGGTCTTGAGGTTTAAGGTCTTGACAACAAGACTGGTAAACTGTCGCAATGTATCGACTGTCGACTGTAATCGAGTCTCTATACTGTAAAGTTAACGTATAATGGAATTTATGGTATTATGTCATATTGAATTTGTTGTTAATATTTGTCTACAAGTTCGTAATAAGTTTATATAAATTTTCTGTTCTGTCAGAAAACGTTATTACTTTTTCTTCTTGAAACATTACCGGAAGTGAGATCTATAGGCCCTAAATTGAAGAAAAGCGTTCATAATCCTGTTGAATAAAAAATCTATTGCCGTGTAGTGCAGTGAAAATGGGATTATCAGGTCTTGAAATGTTGCTGCAAAATAATTGTCGGCTGGATAATACTGTAAAACGCAGGGATGGAGCCTGTTACCGCTGCATTACACCAGAAATATGCATTCATAATGCAATCCTTAAAATCGCAATATATTTGCTGAACAGTGTCCCTTATTTTGGAATTTTTGGACCATATTTACTACAGCCTGTTCCTTGAAATTTTAACAGTGCACTGGGAGCCCTGCAGAAATCAACTCAACAGTTTAGTTGAACTAAAATGTTTAGTTTTCCAAAACCAATTTTATTTCTCAAAAAGTGCTCTAAAACTCACGGCAATGTAGAAATCCAAAATTCTGGGGAGGACCCACGGACCCCCCACTTCGATGAGAGGGATGGGAAGAGAGGGAGGGAGGGAATGGTACAGGAGGGGAAAAGGGAGATGGGAGGGGGATAAGGGGTGGGGATGGAAGACGAGGGATATAGGAGAGGGTAGGAGGTGGGGGAGGGAAGAGGAGGGGATAGGGGTAGGGAAGGGAGGGGAAGAGGGGGTTTAGGGAAGGGAGGGAGGGGACGGGAAGGGGAGCAAGGGAAGGGGGTAGGGAAAGGAGTTTACCATAAGGGGGATTGCTTCCAGTTTACAGGGGGGATAGTAGGCCCTGGCTATAGCTATTGGGACTCAAGTTGACTAGCGCAAATTCGCTAATTAGTAGTCATAATATCATTAATCTTGTAGTCAATCTGTCTCTAAAGATACAGAGCGGCCGCAGGTGTGGGAATGTTCTCTGGAGTCATTTCAAGAAGACCCTGCAAATCAGTCAAAAGCGTGTGTAGGCTTAGTCGGTTATAATTATTATTATTATTTTTTTTATCGCCCGAGGTAAAAAGAATTCCTCAGGCTCTTAGATACTATCATCGTGCAGGAGTTAGTGGTCCTCGTCCCAGGGCAGTTCTTAACTTCTTATTATTATTAAGGACGATTTATATAGCGCTCCTTCAAGACAGGCTACTCAGGAACGCTTCCAGTCCATCCACGGTAAGAAAAGAGCTGTCTTTAAATTAGCATAAAAAGTAGAAGAGTGACCCTTGTTATATCAACAAAATGGGGCAAGGGATTTGAAAATTCTTGACAAGGGGAGGGGTGTTCAAGACAAATTGACGTCAACAATTATTTAATCAAAAAGCAACCATAGATTCGGAAAGTCATTCAGAGTGTCGTAACTACGTTTTACAACATTCCGAGATAAACTAAGAAAACGAAAATTTTAGTTGAAAAATTTGCATTAATCAGTTCTATCTTAAACAATACAATAAAAATTATTTCTAGCAAAATGCTTAACAATGACGATCCTTTTGAAGATGCATTAAAGCATGCATTGTATTGTTGACACATAACGTGATAATTAGGTTAAATTTGTCAAAATTTGACAAGATGCACCATTTTGGCAAGAGAATATAAAAATGACGAATGACACCGTAATTTCTGTGTAATTTGCCCCCAAACCACAGCCAACAAATATCTGAAGCAAAATTTTAGTCATACTGCACATTCAAAGAAATCAAAAAATCTTTAAATAGTCGAAAACAATCATTTTTATGAAAGATACAACCTTCTGGTATAAAATTGCTTATCCTCGGGCTTTGATATGACATTGCCAAACAAGTCAACTTACCCAGAAAAGAGCAGTTTCATTCACATCAAACTAACACTAATACAACATTAAACAATATTACTACCCGGTAGTTAACAAGCACAGCGTGAAACAGTCAGTCAGTATCGTTACATAATTATAATGTAATGTAATGCACATATTAGGTGGTGAAGTTATAATATTCATTCACTTTAGTCAGCCTGCAGGTCCTCCTCCATGGATTCAGTGAAGTATGGCTGTGGTAAGCAGTATTTGACCGTGCTAACAGAAAATAGCATTGTAATGGATTCAGTTTATCGTTTCACCAGCCCAAAAAAAGATGTTTGTACAAAGCGTGAAAAATTAAAGAGAACCAATATTGCAGAAAAAAATTGAAATACAGTCAAAATTCTCAAAGCATGTAAAGAAAAGGGTCCTGACAAAGGAAAGGCATTCACTGAGATGATGGTAGTAAACTGATCGACAAGAGTGACACTTGATTGAAGTTCTGATGATCACATGGTGGAAGGAAACTGATCGGCAAGAGTGACACTTGATTGAAGTTCTGATGATCATATGGTGGAAGGAAAGTGATCGGCAAGAGTTACACTTTATGAGTTCTTCTGATGAGAAAGGAGTACGAAACTGATCGACAAGTCTAGAGTGACATTTGATTGTAGTTCTTCTCACGAGATAGGGGTAGGAAACTGATCAGCAAGAGTGATACCTGGTTGCAGTTCTTCTGATGAGATAAGAGTAGGAAACTGATCAACAAGAGTGGCATTTGCTTGTAGTTCTTCTGATGAGATAGGGGTAGGAAACTGATCAACAAGAGTGGCATTTGATTGTAGTTCTTCTGATGAGATAGGGGTAGGAAACTGGTTGACAAAAGTGACACTTGATTGTAGTTCTTCTGATGAGATCGGGGTAGGAAAGTGATTGACAAGAGTGACACTTGACTGTAGTTCTTCTGATGAGATATGGGTAGGAAACTGATTGACAAGAGTGACACGATTGTAGTTCTTCTTATGAGGTAGGAGTAGGAAACTGATTGACAAGAGTGACACTTTACTGTAGTTCTGCTGATGAGATAGGGGTAGGAAACCCCTCGCTTTATGAGTGATCTATTTCATTTTTGTTTATATTTAATCAAACGCGATATTTACTTGGTGTTAAGTTATCCTGTTTATTGTTCCCAGATCAATTGAGAAAATGTGCTGCATAATGTGCATATGCTCTTTGCGAATATCCTGTGTTATTTCGAAAATCTAATATTTCGAGTTTCTTTTTGATGGAAAGAATTTTTCCTTTCGATTCTTAATATTAAAGGGCGAGAAACTTGTTTTGATTGTGATTTTCTATGTTAAAAGGAATATTATAAAAAAAAGTTATCATGTTCATGTTCAAATTAGAATGTTCATAATAAAAATCAAAATAAATACACGTTTAAAAGAAAACGACATTGTATTTTGGAATGGAAAAATCCATTTAATATCTGTGACAGACAGTTATTTCACATGTACTGTAACGATTAAGTAGGCTATCAAGTTCAAATCTGAATAACAACATTTTGTATTGGCGACAATTTCAGCTATTTTCGTAATCAGCAGGGTCACATTGGTCTAGAACACATTGTTTCCAAAACTGAACATGACTTGCCGCTGACACTGCTTTTTGATGGATTTCACGTATTTTGTTATGGAAAATCTTGTTTTTGATCTTGCATTCTGGACTTCCGGTTAAAAATTCAGCTTGGCAACAGCTATTTTCGTAATCAGCAGGGTCGAATTAGTCCAAAACACATTGTTTCCAAAATGAACATGCGTTGCCGCTTACATTGCTTTTTGGCGGACTTTTCTGCTCAGCGCGCCTAGTCTACGTTCTGAGTTATTGATAAAAGTAGTTTATGACAGGAATGTAAGCGCCGAACTTACCACTGAGCCACCACGCCCCACTATATATATATTGTCATCACTTCAGAACCAATGCGTGTATAGTATTTACCTAACTGATAAAAAATAAATAATTGCTAATCGTAAAACTGAAAGTCTATTTCTTGGATGCACAGTTACTGTAGTTAGGCTATGTCAGACAAGCTCCGAAAACTTCAACTTCATTGAGCTACCTCTAAATATTGCTCAAATCAGCTCATATTTGGCCAGATTTATTTTAGTGTGTATTAGAACAAGATAATAAGTGGAAACAATCACATTTTAAAATGTTATCATGGGATCCAAGATTGATATCTAAAAGCGTTTAGAAAATGGACACGTCGGGCGCAAATTATGCTAATATGGCGGAATTTGAGAGTCTTGGGGGACCCCTAAATATTTTTTAAATGTCATAAAATTTTACAGATGTTATTATGGGACCATAAAGAAACGTTTCAGAGGGACTGCATATAAAAATTTTAAAAAATATTTTTGGGACACCCATTGGAAAGCACTTTAATAGTAGAATCTACAAGTATGTAACTTTATTGGATGTTATTTGTATGGTTTCACGATCAAATAGTACAAAAATTAAACAAAACTTAAGATTTTGGACTTTTGCAATATCAGTTATTACCACAAATAGTTAGGAGCAATCATCAGTACAAATCTTTTATATTGCAACAAGCCCTGGTTTCAGCTCCTCCATACCTTCACCTGCTTATTCTTCATCATTGATTACACCTTCACCTGCTTAATTCTTCATTTCTACAATCTACATTCTACATATTTACATGATTGCACTTAGAAAGGTCAACAACTTCAACAACTTCAACAACTTCCAGAAGAAACTGTTTCTGTTCTTCGTTATTGTTGAACATACTGTTACATACTGTATACATACTGTTACATACTGTATACATACTGTATAAGACCAACACAACGTCCAGCACTCTCATTCACACATGCCAAGTTATTAACAAACTCACAAACGATCTTATATGATTGGCTTTCGAGCAACTCTGCAACTGGAATATCGAGAAAACTGCCGTCGATGGCGGTAGCTCGGAAGAAACTTTGAGAAATAGATAATTCCGTTATTGTGCGGGGAAGAGACTGAACCACGTGCAATCCTTGATCATCTTTCATTGATTGAGGTAAGCGGTGCTTTCTCTTCAGAAGACAGATGCTGAGAGAAGAGAGAGGGGTTCACTAGCTCTTGGCTTAGGTACCAAGAATGTCGTATCATCTTTAGTCCTGTGTCTTCAGAGCAGCAGCATCAAGCATCAGCAGCGACTCGACATGAGAACCACGAGTGGATGTAGATGTTGACTACAAATCTGTTGAAACGTTAGATGCCCTGTAATTCACAGGCCATCAACTAGATAATAGATTTGTTTTCATCAAAAAGGCTTGGGTTTATGGTGGAACAAGTCGGACCATTTATCTCTAAATCAGTTGAAGAACAGAATGTCAGGCCCAGTTGATGGACAAACTTTATCAAGGCACAATACGAATGCAATAGACAACAGGACTTCAAACATTTCATGTTGACAAGCCATCCCCAGCAGATTATGACCGATGGCTGTCTCTAGAAGAGTGCAGGTTCCATTAACTTTGCCGGTGTTTGAGGCTGTTGTGTCAAAGTACATGCTGATAGCAAATCGCGCTGCCATGACTTCAAAAGGTCCAGAACTGCTATCACTGCTGCTTGTCCTAGCTCAGAGGCCAACTTTGGCACACCCAGAAGTATTAGTACTTCCATCAACTAGAGAAGAAATCAGGACTGGCATTCTGTCCACTTTGTCCACGTCTACTGCAGTGGTGTCATAGATAGCAGCTTGCCTCCCAGTGCACGGCAGATTTACAGGCTTGAAAGTCAACCTTGGTTTGCTCGGCAGCTTCACTACGAAAATGCTTTGTTGACGGTGAATGCTACCTTAGAAAGCACTGCTGAAGATGTTGAGCAGCCTATTTCGTTGACTTAGAGAAGCTAGGTTCGTCATGAATAATATTATTGGGAAATTTATGTAAAACTATTGCAAAATACAACGGAAGCCAAGAAATCTCAATTTTGCATGTTTTCTGTCTTCTTCATACTTGAAACTTTATTCACATATACAATAAGGTTATATTATGTTGACATTGTTTTTATGTTGTACCATTTAAGAGCTTTCTAATTGTACTAATCTTGTTATTATAGGATCAAAGTCTGATCCTATGGCAATTTTCAAACTCACAGACATCATACGTACGTTAGGACAAACTACCCTAATTCTGAGTGCCTTTGGGGACCCCTAAATATTTTTTAAATGTCATAAAATTTTGCAGGTGTTCTTATGGGACCATAAAGAAAATTTTTAGAGGGACTACGTCATAAGTTTCAAAAAACTTTTTTTCCTTGTTTGTCTTGGGACACCTAATATACATATATATATATATGTAATATATATATATATATATATATATATATATATATATATATATATATATATATATATAGAGAGAGAGAGAGAGAGAGAGAGAGAGAGAGAGAGAGAGAGAGAGAGAGAGAGAGAGAGAGAGAGAGAGAGAGAGAGAGAGAGAGAGAGAGAGAGAGAGAGAGAGGGACAGACAGACAGACAGACAGACAGACAGACAGACAGAGACAGACAGACAGAGGCAGAGACAGAGACAGAGATAGAGAGTCACAGAGACAGACAGTTTCGTAATAAAGACAACATACGGATGTCCAGACAAATACTCTAATTTACTTAGAATAATTCAAATCAACTAAGGACAGAAACAACCAAGGCCAGAGCGCTTTTCAATATTTGTATCCGCAAGAAAATTTCATTCACAACAGATCATGAGGAAATCATGGTCGCAACAATCTAGCAGATACACATTTATTATTATTATTATATTATTATCATTATCATCATCATCATCATCATCATCATCATCATCATCATCATCATCATCATCATCATCATCATCATCATCATCATCATCATCATTATTATTATTATTATTATTATTATTATTATTATTATTATTATTAAAGCAGTTTTATATAGCGCCCCTTCAGGATTGCCTACTCAGGAGCACTACCAACCCAACCACGGTCGAACAACGCAGTTTTGAGGACAGTAAGAAGCAGGCGAAAATGACCAATCGGTATTTGTCGGAGCGTGGTAGGGAGTCCATTCCAGGTCATGGGGGCAGCCACAGAGAAGGCACGGCGCTGCCGTATGGCTGTCTGCGCGCGGGGAACAATATGTTCAGCTTGCGCAGCTGGGCGGAGAGAGCAACGGCACTGCGAGCATGAGGCGGGACAACAGAGCTCCCACAAGTATGGAGGGGCCAAGCCTTCAAAGCACCGCCAGACCAAGGCAGGGATTCGGTAAGTGATACGCTGTGGGTAGAGGAGCCAGTGGAGGACATCCCTCATATACGCAGACACTCTGCCAATCTTGGGGAAGCGGCCTACAAGCACAGTTCTTTAGTAAGACATTAATTGTAATTGTAATTGTAATTGAACATTTATATAGCGCCACTCATATCAGCGGCGCTCTCGACCCACATCACTGCCAAAACTGGCAAAAAGAAAGGTTTTCAAGCGTCTACGGAACTGAAGAGGAGAGCCGACAAAGTAAGTGTATCCTCGCAACCTTCTCCAAAAATATGCTGACGACTCTTATCTCTTAGTACCTTCGTCAAATAGTGCAACAATACCTACAGAAATGGACCACATAACCCGCTGGGCTACCAGGTGTAATCTGAAATTAAATATTAAGAAGTCTTCAGAAATGCTAATACGAAAGCCGAGAACGGTTTTATATATTGACGCAACAACAGCCGAGGTGCAGGGGCTCCCTAGGGTCATCGGTATGACAATTTTGGGTGTTATCTTCACAAAAAAACTTAAATTTAAAACCCACATATGTGCCCGTGCTCGTCAATCCACCTTTGCATTCCGAACCCTATCGGCCTATGGTCTGATAGGGCCAAGTATGTATGATGTAGTCAAAGCCACGGTGCTGTCAAGGTTGCTCTATGCCCCCCCCCCCTGGTGTGGTGGGGCTTCACAACCAAGAGAGAGCGTGAGAGGCTCGAAGCCATCCTTAGGCGCCTGATAAGAAGTGGTTACCTCCCCCGATAACTCTCTGTCTATCCAGCAACTGTGTAGCTTGGCCGACAACCGCCTTTTCTCGGCAGTTCTGTGTAATGAAGGGCATGTCCTGCACAGTCTGCTTCCGCCTGTGAAGGTTACCGGATATTCACTCCGACGCCGAGCCCATGACCGAGCCATTCCTTCGGCTGACAGTCTTATGAGGAAAACATTCTTAACTAGGATGCTGTAATCAACTTCATGAATAACTCTCGTTGTTTAACTCTATTTATATAGGTTTAGCCACTGTACGCCAGCTTTGCAGGGCTCAGTATGTGTGAATGTTTTTATGTTTTTATATGTTTATGTACACCAAAGTGCGGTTCGCAATTGGATTCATAAAGAATATTCTATTCTAAATATTCTATTTTGAATTTTTTCCAAAAACAAATGGATGCATGTATACATGAATGAATGCAGGTATGTATTCAGGTGTGTATATGCGACAGTGGGTAATGCCTGGCTATCTGTGCCACGGGGTTATGCCTGATTTATTTCAGAATACAGATAAGGGTATCAAATGTCTATAAAATTTAAAAGAAATATCAATCAGTGCAATAAAAGAAGTCAATCTTGTTTAACTAGCTATTCTGAGTAAAACGGTGTTAATGTAAAGGCCAATGAATGAATTTTAAAGTTTAATTCTGAAAGTCAGCATTTCTGCCAGCGTATGATTTGAACTGACTCTTTTGGAATGACTCAGTTTCAGACAACATGTACAACTTTAAACTTCAAATAAAATAAACTGGCTTTTGGAAGTGTTGCTGCGTTGCTGCTGTAACTAAATAAAGCATGAATTTACCTCTACGTATATATTGACACAAAATCTGGGACAACACAAATTGACACGATTTCGCGTCAAGCTTGTTTCTATATAAGCTTATCTAAGCAGTTATATTGTTTACAAGAAATCCGCATAATATAAGCAATTACATTCTTTACAGGTAATCTACTTTTAAAAATAAGACCTTTCCTATTTGTCTTGGATTTTTATAAGCTTATAATTATACGCAATATTCTTCATAGCAGCGGTTTTCAAACTTAATTTTTGTTGTACCACAAGGTAAACAATCGATTATTGGCGTATCACCAGCAAAATTAAGATATAAAACAACAGGCGATCGCGGAGACACCTTGCAATTAGCGCAGGATCGTAGGCAGACAATTAAGTTTAAAATTAATATAGGCCTATAGCTGTTAGGAACGTAATCAAATTTTAGAAAAAGGAAAAATAAAATAACTATTAGAAAGTGCTATTGTGAGCGGTGAGCTTGTTTCGACAAGCACAGATTTACAATATCTGGTTTAGTATTTGTCAATTTCAAACGCAAATCTGGTTCGAGTTCAAGCTTTGTTCTGTATTGAAATTTTTTTCACGTACCACTTAGCAACATCTGGCGTACCACAAGCCGTTTGAAAACCGCTGCTTTACAGCAATACTACTGCTTTAAAAATTGGATTTGTCCCTTTTAGACTTGGATTTATGGAAGTCTACATAAACAGTGATATTTTTACAATAAATCTACCTAGTGCTTCAGAACAAGTTCTTTCCCTTATTAGGATTGGATTTATAGAAGCTTCTATAAGCAATGATATATTTTGCAGCAGTACTACCGGTTTCAATATAGGACATGTCCCTCATCAGGCTTGGATTTAAAGAAGAAACAAATAAATCAAACGTCACAGCAGTACAACGTGCATACGCAATGCTGTATAAAGCATAGTGTCAAACGCATATACTGAATATGTTCGTACACGCCTTTTATGAATGCAGATTTACAATATTCAAGATGACGACAAGTTCGGAATCACAAAGAAAATGCTCACCAAAGTAACACTATAAAATGGAGAAGGTCAGATGTCGAATGAACTAGTCACCAAAAGAAAATTATGCAACGGTTCTTAATAATGTTATATAGGCCTAGGCCTACCAGTAAGTCTAATATGCCAAGGCCACATCTGAAATCATTCACAGATTTCCATTTCTTAAAACCAACAAACTTTCTATAAACAAAATTCCAACATGCATTCAGTTCATCTTCCTGTCTCAACATGCATTTAACTAGAGCCGAGTCGTAAGCTAATATTGGTAAGCAGTAAAGACAGACGAATCAACTCGTTACGATCTTTGGCATGTGCTTAGATGCAATTACAAGAGGAGGAGAAAGACCGTCTTACCCGTTCCATGCTAAAACTAAGCCATTTACCATGGCTAATCATTACCCAGGTATTTTATTTATTGCATTATTTTATGGAATCGAGGCGTCTCCCTGAGTCATGGGAGTAGTTGCGAGTTTAGAAAGGTTTACCTACAGCAATGATTTAAGACTTGGAAGACTTGAAGTTCAGAGAAAAAGCATTAGATACAAACATTAGGGCGGTCCACAAAAATCATGTTACAGATTTCAGTTGTCCACAAGGCTAGTTTTGTCCTTTATCATGATTATAACAATCATGCAAAATTTTAATGAAAACAAATAACATTTAGAGGTCAAACCATTTCACACTTTTTATGTTATCTCAACAAAAATAGATAAATTGTTCCACAATGGTTAAGCTATGACATGAGCGCTGTCTTGGATGGAGTTGGGAAATTCCTGCGATAGTTTGCAACCAGTTGAAGAATAAACTGTTTCTGTTCCTCGACAAGAAGACATTTGACGACTTCCATGACGTGATGACGGCATGCAATTCATGCCATTTCAGTTCCCAGATCGTTTTCTATTCTAACGCATGCGTCTCTATGAAACAGTGTGTTGCTGGCTGTTGTGCAAATACGAGGCCTTTCATCTGTGAACTCAGATTCCATTTCTCAATTACTTCAACACAGGCCCTGGCCTGAGACTCACCAGTACCTCTTTCAATTTTTGGAATTGCCAAAAGTATTTCCTGACCATTTCCAGTGACAATAACAGCTGTGAGGTCCACACTTTCCTTTGATCCATCAATGTCGGGCAACACTTTGCCGTCCCACTGCAGTAGTTACGCTCCTGCCAGTGAACACTCTTTTTCTTCCAATGCAGCTGTCTCTTGTCTTCCTCTTATTCTAGATCGCCTGATTGAACCTCGAGATTATGTGATTTCTGAAATGTCATGGCCAAGCACCTGTGCAACAGCTCCAGCTACAAACACAGCACCACGGTCTGGAAGGCCAACACGATCCAAAGCACCAACAGCTTCAGAGGACTGGAAGATGTTCTTCGATCTCTTTTTTATGATGAAGCAGCAGTAGCAGCTGTTGATGTAGAAATTGTAGACATACATGACTGAAGCGGGTTAGACTCATCATCTCCTTTTGACTCCTGACTATATGTCAACGCAGAAAGTTCACTTTCTGTTTCACTAACGCCATTTGTCTTGCGTGCTATTATATTTCTCTTTACCCTTTTTCTCCTTTTTCTCTCGTTGTCTCTTCCTGATTTCTTTTGCTCTGTCTTCAAGTCTACTCCACTCATGCTGCTGAAAAACACGTATGCTCTTTACATTCGAAGGAATTCCCGAACTTCTTCCTGCTGGTATTTCCCGTCAAAACGTTCTTTGTGGCAATATCAAACAATTCTTGAAGATCACTTTTGAACATGACTTCTTTCATCCTGTCACTTTCTCGCTGTCGTGTTCTGTGAACCTTCAGAGCCAGGTACTTCTGATACAGCTGTGACAGTTTCGGACATACGAGTCAACCCGCTCTGTTGGTATTCTGGCTCGCATCCAAATAGAAATAACTGCGTCACAGGCCATTTTGTAAAACTTTCCAAGAGGGTTCTTTCTTCAGTGATATGATGAAACTGAAGTAGTTGAAGTACATCCAGGCAACGTGGCAATCTTGCTGTAGATAACTGAGAGATTGGCTCTCCCAATAGACAGTGCTCTGGGTCGGATTTCAAACTAGATGAGGCCATATTAGTCTAATAACGCCTGTAAACATGACTAAAAGACACATTAGCTCAGAAGTAAAATGTTGAGAATGGGTTGACCTCTAAATGTTGCACAATCAGGCTAAAATTTAACAGGCAAACTATCTACCCCTAGTGGACAAAAAGAAGCCTTGTGGAGAAAAATTCCACAAACTTAAAATTTTCTGTATGGTTTCTGAACCACCCTAATGCATATATTGCATAGGTCAAGAAAATTAGGCTATAACAATGTCGTCCGCGTCGAGCAGGAAGCCTATAAATAGTGAGTTGATGTGCCATCCTATACAAGTTTACGCAGTAGCACAACAAACAAATTTATGAATATGTTTAGGAGGTAGGGCGATAGGACATTCCACTGTCTCGCATCAGATGTCAATGAGAAGCAGTGTGAAAGCAACTGCCCCAGCGCACTTTAACCCGCGGTTTGCTATAGCAGTTTTCTAAGATAGATAGTGTAGCTGCTATAGAAATCCTTCTTAAAGCAAATGAAGAATTAGCCTCAATCATGTTCTTTAGGGCGGATGAAATGAGTCTATTAATGGCGAAATGAGTTGGTAAGAAGAATACTGGGTAGAATCAGACGAGACAGCATTTGCAATGAGGTGATCCGGAAATAGTTGTGTGAGGTAGACAAGATAAGAAAAAGAAGACTGACTTGGTTTGGACACGTGACAAAGATGGACAACAAAAGACTACCGGCCTGAGCACACTATAATTACGTGGAGTAAACAAGGTGGCGGGAAAGACAAACAAAAACAAGGATGGACAATATGAAAGAAGTTCTAACTGCGTAATCGTAAACTGAAAATTTCTAAAGCGCTACTCGAAAGCAGGTTATTCACGGCTGCTGCGTCGTATCAGAGGTGTTGTCCAGAGATCGATGTCAAGTAGAGGTCTGAGTCCAGTTGCCAGAAAGAGCAGAAAGAAGAGAGGGTGTAGCGCAAGGAATGAATATTATAACCGCCCTTGACACAATCAGAGACATAATGAAATGGAGAAATCTAGTTCAAACCTCATCTTCGGCACACACCTGAGGGAAGACAGGAAAAAGGTGTTCTTTAATCACAGCTCCAGGGAACACAACTGCATGTTGCACTCGAAAACGTGATACAAAATTAGGATACATAATTCGCAAAATACAAAAGTGCAACTATCATTTCAGCCTACAAACCATAAACCTAGTCTAGTAGCATTTTAACCACACGAGTTCCTGTTAGCCAGAGGCGTCTATCCCCCGAAGTCATTGGAGTACCTTCCAATCCCCCTTTTCTTCCCATCTACCCCTTCCTTCCCCCAATGAATGATGGCACACACACTGACAGATCATATTCCCCTATTTCTCCAAGGTTTCTATGGTGTAGACTGTAGATGCCCCTGCTGTTAGCAGATCTTAAGTTTAAGTGCTAGTTTAGTTTCTTGTGCCGATTAAACACTACATACTAGGCTATGTATGATGAAAGTATGAAAGTCTAAAAAGAGCAAACCAGAAAAATGCAAAAGTTAAACCTGAAATCAGGCAGAATATTTGGCTCTCTCAAAGTGCAGACATCTCCGCATTGTAGATTATGAAGCGGCAGTTACACAAATGTACAAGAGTAACAAACACTTTCTATTCAACAAGAAAGCCAGCCAACAAAACCTTAATTGAAAAAAATGCATGCTTCACGAACCCAAGAACCATTTTATATCTACTTTCACCACAATCTTAAACTCTCAGTGTTGCATTTCACTTACAAGAATTACTCCAATATGATCCATGTAACACACCACGGTATCGATGAGGAAAAGACAGATTTTTATTACATCTTCAACAGATTGCAGTCTTAAGTATTAAATACTAAATAGCAAGATACATTCGCTGTTCTTGAAGAATACTTTGTTTGTGACTGAATGCATGTGCAGGTAAGTTTTGACCATGGGAGAGTAGACAATAACCTGAAATAAGAACACATTTAGTATTTGTAAATCATAATTGCAAACTTTATATGAAACCTGTTTAAAGTAAACGCCTTACATGCAGTCAGTCAGTGATTGTAAAATAAAATTATAAATCTTCGAAATTTCTCAGCGACACACGAAAGCCGCGACAGGGAGACCAGTTTATCATCGGCGTTCTATCAAATCAAGTCCGCAATAGCCAGACTGCCTTGTCCGTTCCGGTGCAAGGTCAGAATCCGGGTAGGTCAATCCGGGGAGACAGCATGGTGCTACGGTTGTAGTGGTGGTCGTGTGGTGGTTCAGGACTAGAATCAGGATAGGAAAGCTTGAAGAGTTCGGTTTTCAGTCCTGAGTGGAAAACAGCGGATGAGAGTGCAAGCGAAGGAGAGGTGAAATTAACAGGCAAAATAGTAGGATGAGCAAACTGGCGGAGATCTGTTGAGAGTTCAGCATAGACTAAGCAGTAAGCATAGACTATGGAGTAGCACAGACTAAGGAGTTGTTGCAGAATTTCAGACAGGAGAATGAAGGTCGAGACAGAGATAGAAATGAGGTCTTGCTGGGTCGCTTAAGGCGCCGAGGATTCTCTTCTTCCTCTTCTCCCAGCGCTAAGAAATGGCAAGGCATCAAGAGGAGCGTCTATTTCGTGCTGTTTGCATGAACCAGAACCACGTTTTACGTGGTCTTTTTCCAGCATTACGCTCAGATAACTGCGACCTTAGACCTCGTCCTCAAGGGTTCACGCTTCCAGATAAAGATGACCGTAATTTCATTGCCAGGGCCATGTTTAGAAATGCATATTAAATTCAAGTCCAATAAGTCCCTTATGCCCTCTGCTCGCTCACGTTTTGTCAAAATGCATTCTCTCTCGAACAGCTTAGACGATGATTATAATTATTTCTCTCATCATTTGTCACATGTTGCGTCTATTATTAAGGAGCCTTTATATAGCGCACCTTCAAGGTGATCTACTCAGGAGCGCTCCTAGTCCAACCACGGTTTAAGAGAGTAGTTTTCAAGTTTGCAAGAAAGAAGGTAGAGTGAGTCATATGGACCAGGCGGAGTGCAACAGGAGGGCCATTCCAGGTTGCGTGGCCAGCGTCCGAAAATGGACGGCGCAGTATAATGGCTGTCCGCGTGCGGGGGGACCAAGAGCTCGGCCTAGTCAGCCGAGCGAAGAGCAGATCGCCGCATGACCACCGATGTAGGGCGACGCCTAACCAGCGCAGAGACCCTATAGGCGATCCGCAGCGGGAAAGTGAGCCAGTGCAGAACATCCCGCATATAAAGAGGAACCTCGCCAAATCTGGGGATGCGACCAATGAGACGTACGGCTGCACGCAAAACCCATTGTCTATGACAACATTTTATGTTGAATAAACGAGTATTATTTTGTATTGTATTGACGATGAGCCAGTAGACCTGGGCGGTTGGATGGTGAATAGCTGGCGAATGTAAGAGGGTTGAGATGTTTGAATGGCGTTGTAGGTAAGAGTTACAATTTTTAAATGGATGCGCTGAAGGACTTTTAGCCACTGAAGTGATTTCAGAACAGGGTTTATGTGGTGGTGTTTAGGAGATTTGGTGACTGCGCCGGCGAGAGCATTCTGGACTGTTTGCAGGCGTTTTATTTGAGAAGGGTCGATGTTGTAGAAAAGGGATTTACAGTAATCAAGTTCGGAATGGACAACTGAGGTGGCTAATGCATAGGCGGTCTTTGTAGGCCTAATCAAGTATTGGGCGCAGTCGATGGATGTAACGATTGTGCATGTATACCAGGTGCGAGATAGCTGGGTGATGTGGTCTCCTAGGGGTGAGGTATTAGGTTTTTATCGAAGATGATTCCTAGATTGCGAACAGGAGAAGAGTAAGGTACGGGAAAGTGAGATCTGTTTGAGAAATTGCGGAAGGATAGGCTAGTTTGCCTAATTGCTCGCGGAGGCAAATGTTGAGAAATTCTGTTTTTTTAATGGTTTAGAAATAACAGGTTGGCGGTCATCCAGGCTGATATCTGGGTGATGGTGTTACGTAAATGATTCGATGCATCTGGACGGGAATGAGAGGAGAAAGATATGAACAATTGCTTATCGTCAACATGGAGATGATCATCGACAGAGGATGACGAAATGAGTTTGCTGAGTGGAAAGTGTAAAGAATGAACAGCAGAGGACCGAGAACAGAACCTTGAGGAACACCCTCAGGTGAGGATGTGCGGGTTAGAGGAATAACCAGCGGCATTAGCGGTGAAAGAACGTGAGGAAAGGTACGATTTGATCCACGATAGGTCAGTACAACAAATTCCTAATGCAAAGTTAAGGCGTTTAATTAGGATAGCATGGTCTAGTGTATCGAAGGAGGCAGAGATGTCCAAAGACACAGACAAGAGACTTGTTGACGACCTATTGTCATGACAAGTTTGCTGTGGCGCGAGGAGAGGACTGTTTCAGCGGTATGATGTTTGGTGTAGGGAGATTGATTTGGGTTTAGGAGATTATTCGAGGTAGGATGGCCGTTGAGACGAGAGAGGACAACCGTTCGGAGAGTTTAAATGGGAAAGAGAGATTTAAAATTGGACGGTAGTTGGACAGGAGTCCTTGTCTAGGGATGGTTTTTAGAAAAGGTTTAACGACTAGTTTTTGAAAAGCATACGAAAAGTACCGGTCGATAGAGACAGGTTTATGATTTTGGTTATAGTATCGGAACGAGAAGGTTGCACAGTCTTTGAGCAAGGTGGTTGGGATTGGGTCAAGTTCGCATTATTTGTTTTGCGAGGCTCGAATGAGGGTAGTGATTTATGCTTCAGTAGCAGGGTTAAACAGGTTAACAGATGCAGTAGGTGGCAAAGTTGTTTCGCAGTGGTCGCCTGGGGCAGTGGTCGGCTTGTGTAGAGGTTGATTTTGATAACACAGTATGTAGTGAGAGAGGGAGGGAGGACACTTTGTCCGTGAAGAATGATGTAAAGGAGTCGGCAATGAATGCATGTGCCATAGAGTTTTGAAGGAGGTGAGAGGATCCACGGTGAAGATGATTATTGCTCGTTTTGCTTACTTCCTCCCAGCTCCCAGCTCCCTTAGTATCTGAGCAACTATTCACTAGTTTTATACTGATGACGCTCACAGTTTTATTTCACCGGCATGACTTGTAACTTTTCTATTCAGATATTATCCCACATATTTAGTTATGTTTAGTAATGGATTACAGCTAACAAACTGCTACTATGTATGTCCTAGACAGCATTTTAACTTTCCAATCAGTTTGACACTTGAACACCTTGCATCCTGATGGGCCAGTAATTGAATGCCCAGAAAATAAACGACTTTAGGAGCACCAAGTTTTGTTGCGTCATTCTAAGATGCCTGGTTTGAGCTGGCTTATTCTCCGTAGACTGCCTTTGGAATTGACAGGATTACCATTCTGGTTTGGAGCGTCCTCAAATGATTCCAAGTGGATTATTAAAATGGGCTATACACGTTTTAAGATAAGATTATATTAGATACCTTCAAACTGCTTCTGTTGCTTCTCTTTCATTCTACAAACACAAACAGGCCAATGCTGATAATTTAAACGTCAAACTTTGATTTGTTTATACAAGCGATCTCCCTTGTAGTCTCGAAAAGGCAACCCATTAGAAAGTAATTAAATATTGTTATACAGAAAGTCGTTATAGTAGTGTGGAAAGAAGTCTAGTTGAAACACCTTACCTGCCACTTTGAGGTCTTGTGTAAGATAATAAAACAATATTAAAAATAAATGCAGTTGCCTTTCGAAGCACTTTCTCCCTTCCAGAACTTGACGAGTCTTAGCCAACCCAGACATTAACAGATCTATGGAGCTATCTATGTAATTATATCTTGAAAGTTTAGTAACAGATGAGCGCAAATGCCGAGCTGAGCCGAGGTTGAGAGAAAAAATGGCAATGGGAGAGGAAGCATTCTGGACGAGTGGCGAGCTTTTGAGACGAAGACTGAATCTCGATCTAAAGAAACAATGGTCGAAAACCTTACATGGAACGGACACTGTATGGATCGGAGACATGGTCCATTATAAAGGTGGACACGGAGAAGCTGTAGGCATTTCAAATGTGACTATGGAGAAAACTGGCTAAGATCAGCTGGAGAGATTATAAAACAAACGAGGTGTTGCAACTGGTGAAAGATTAAAGGTCAATAGTCAGCACATTAAAGAGGAGACAAGAAAACTGCATTGGCCGCACACTGTGTGGAACTTCGCTCCTGAAGAGACTGCCTGAAAAAAGAATTGAAGGAAAGGAAACCCAGGGAGACAAGAAATACGATGTTGGACTGGGTGATGGATAAAATAAACAGACAAGTGTATAAACAAATTAAGAAAAAAACGCTAAAAATAGAGAAGAATGCAGGCCCAGCCCTAAGGCAAGGCGAACCAAGCCGCCGCCTTGGGCCCCGCGCTCTCCGGGGCCCGCGCTGCTGGCTATTATTTTATTATACTCTGATGAGATTGAACGCTGACAACGCCTACGTCAGTTGGCAATAATACTGTGTCGCGGTCGACTCCTTCGATCGCAACGACGAACCAACGAAGGAACTATTAAAAGATCTTTATTTAAAAATAAAGTCGATTAAGTGTAGAGTAAGTCTATCAAATATCACAATCGTAGACAGCACACAGGTTGGCTGGTCTCGATTGAACGTTATACGATCAATGTTTCAACGTTTACAAATCTTCGTCAAAAGGCCCTTAATGTACAGCAGGTCTATCTTATATAGAGTTCTCCCGGATTCCAGAACGTTCTGTGACGTCACTGTACTTTTCCCTGGAAAGTCCTACTGAACACGTATATCCTTGTTGCATGCACCGAATTAATGTTGACAGCTTGCTGCAGAATTTTCCGTGCGTTGTAAACAAGCTTGTTGACGCGTCGGTTTTCTTCCCTTGATGCATGCACCCGCGTAGACCACGACATTCCCTCCGCCCTCAGATGATGACACGTCTTCAGCACCATCCCGAACGGGTCATCACGATCAAGCCGGGCCTCCAGACTCCATCTCGACACAGCATATACAAACAAAACAAAACACACCAGTTAGTCAATTTATCCACACAATTTGCGGGCTCGATCCTTGTGTGTCGGGCCATTTCCCCCCTTCACCATCCGAGTCACAACCGAGAGAGGAAATCAGCCACCGTGTTTTGACGTCCAGGACGATATCGAAAGTCCACGTTAAACTCTTGCAATGCTAACGCCCAACGAGTCAGTTTCGCACTCTTAGGGCTTGCATCTGTGAGATAAGACAAAGGATTATGATCTGAATAAATGATTATCTTTGATAAGAATATCCATGACTTGAATCGTTTAAGTGCCCAAATTACTGCGAAAGCCTCTCTCTCAATTGTAGACCAATGCATCTGTGTATCCGCAAGCTCAAGGCCAGCAAAAGCAATTGGCCCTTCCCGACCCCCCTCGGTCCACCGAAACAAGCAACACCCGACCGCGGTGGCACTTGCGTCAACACTTAAACCAAATTCCTTAGTGAAATCAATGGTATGCAACTGTGTAGCTTTACTGAGATCATCCTTTAACTTATCTAGTGCTTCTTGATGCTTTTGCTCCCAAGGCACCTTCGTAGGTATGTTATCTCGTGTCAAATCAGTTATTACCCGTGCTTTTTCAGCTAAAGCAGGTATAAAATTTCGAAAGTAACTGAAAAAACCCATAACCTTTCTAACGTCTTTCTTTGTTGTTGGAGGATGGATATCATTGATCGTAGCGATCTTACCTGGATCAGGTTCAATACAACCTGACCCTACTATATGGCCAACAAACTTTATTTTGTTTTGTGCAAAATTACATTTTCTTAAATTCAAAGTGAGTCCTGCTTCCTCAATAGTTTGCAAGAATTTCTCTAGATGTTCTAAATGGTCATTCCAATTCATTGAAACCACTGCCATATCATCGACGAATGGTTCGGTAAAACTTCGCACTGGATGTAAAACTTGGGTCATAGCACGAATAAAGGTATTGCTAGCGGACTTGAGTCCAAACGGCATTCTTGTGAACTCAAAAAGTCCTGCATCACATACGAATGCCGTAAGCCATCGATGTTCTTTCCGAACTGGAATTTGCCAATACCCCGATTTCGCGTCGAAAACACTAATAAACTTTGCCCGTCCCACCTTTTGTAAGACGTCAGCAATGTCTGGGGTCGGGTAACAATCACCTAGAGAATATTTGTTAACATGGCGATAATCAATTGCCAATCGAACGCCATTTTGACCTTTGGGTCCCTTTAAAACGCAAACTACCGGACTGGCCATTTCACTTTTCGATGGTCGAATGATGTCTAATGCCAACATTTCTTCTATCTGGCGTTGTACTTCAGGTTTAAGTAGCTCAGGTACTTTATATGCCCTTAAACGCTTAGGAGTGAAATCATGAGTTATCTTAATTTCATGTTCTAATACTGGACAATACCCAGGTTTATCCACAAATACTGCCATGTGCCGATCCAAAACTTCAAAAAGTTGCTTCTGTTCCTCTTGCGAAAGATGCGCTATAATCAGAGGATCAATTCGCTTACTCGGGCTTATTTGTTCACGTTCTTCCTGATCTACAACCTCTACTATACCAAATTCTTCATCTTGATCAACAATAACTGAACAGCTATTGATCATCGCTTGTTCGAGTCGTTCATGGTATCGCTTGATCTTATTTGCGTGTAAATGTCTTTGTTTTCCCTCTATTTCTACTATATAAGAATATGGGGATTTAACCTGGACTACTGTAGCAGGTCCTTGCCATCGACTATAAAATTTAGAACTACCAAAATCTGGTGCTAATACTGCTACTTTATCTCCAACTTCGTATTTTCTGTCAGTACTACGCAAGTTATAATAATCTGCATACCGCTTTGTTTCTATATCACTATAGTAATCTGCATAAACTTTCGCGAATTCGAGGTTTTCCTTCAGTGATTGGAGATACTCTTCGGGTGATTTACCTAAGTTAAGAGGTACTTTTCGTTCGCCAGCCCACGATTCCTTCAACACACTAAGTGGACCCCGAGGAAGAGTTCCATAAACCATAGTGAATGGCGAAATATGAGTCGTGCCTGAAGGTTTTTCTCTAAGGCTCCACAGAACAAACGGTAACAATTGGTGCCATCCACGAGGATCAGATTGAGCAAGCTTAAAGATCATGGTTTTCAAGCTTTGGTTGCATCTTTCAACCAATCCAGCTGCCTCAGGATGTCCAGGGGTATTAAATCTGGGACTACAACCCATTCGCCGCAAGAATTCTTTCGTCAAACGACTGGTAAAGTTGGTACCACAATCAGAACTGATGATCCTTGGAATAGAAAAAGTTGTAAAAACTTGCAACAGCGCTTCACAAACTCCCTTTGCATTCCGCGATCTAAGAGGATACGCCATCGGCCAACGAGAAAATTTGTCCACCAGAACCAGAGCATAATTGTACTGGGGTTTCGATTTGTTGGATTCTCCAGTCACTACCATAGGGCCAATACAATCCATATTTAGATGGTTAAAACAGAGTTCATCCGCCCTCGGAATAGGAGTGATCGGGACTCGATCTGCCACTTTAACTGGAGTTCTTAGTTGACAAATTTGACAAGACGCACAATATTCGCGAATCCTCTCATCCATTCTTGGAAACCAAAAGTTTAATTTGATCCTGGCTCTCGTTGCCTTAAAAGCCATGTGCCCAGCACATGGGGCATCGTGTGCTACTCGCAAGACAACCTCGATTCTATCTTCCGGTAAACATAATTGATTAACCTTATGTCCCATAATTTCCCCTTTGTGGTACAGGAGGTTATTATCTATAAAGAAATTATTTTTATTCTGTCTCGCTTGTTGCCAGCAAGATATAAGATTGTGACAATTCTGTTGCTCACGCAATAAAGTATCATTATTCGCTACTCCCTCATCAGACTTGAACTCTGTTGACTCAACATCAAGAAAATTATCTGAATCATCAACTAGTTGCTCCTGAGAATATTCATTCACTTCTGACGGCAAGGATTCGTTGCTGTTACTTTTCTCGATGTTAACTTCTAAGTTATCTTCTTCTGCCCCTTTATTTATTTGTACACATCGATCTACGCCAGCTACCATCACTACATATTGCGAACTATCCCTTAATAGGTCCACAACATGGGGTGTCAAAATAACCCGTTCATTTAGTTCAGGGACTACAGCGAACATGACGCACAAAGATGGCGCAATGTTCGTCGTTCCTTCCATTGAATTTGC
Source organism: Allolobophora icterica (assembly GCA_963556255.1). Classification (NCBI taxonomy): domain Eukaryota; kingdom Metazoa; phylum Annelida; class Clitellata; order Crassiclitellata; family Lumbricidae; genus Allolobophora; species Allolobophora icterica. The sequence continues at coordinate 23,606,685 of OY744610.1, forward strand.
TAATTTCATTTGTAGGTATACTACATCTGCCTTACATCCTTCTCCCTGAAAACCAATTATATTAATCCGTTTAATCACGGGTAAGTTTAGTGACTCAATTAATTTCAAATCAATACAACAAATTTCTGCTCCTGAATCAGATAATGCTGGCTGAGAAGGGAGATCTTCAATCTGTACATTGATATACGACCTCTCGTGTAATCCATCAATACTATTCTCGTATACCCTTACAGCAGTTTCCAACCCTATTGGTTTAGAATTATCCAATAAATTCCCTTGCTTTACTTGTTCAGGTATCTCATGCAACACGTTGACCTTCTCAACAAATGAGTCGATCACTTCTTCAGTTGGGTTCCCAAATATACAAGTACTCACCTTTTTAGAACTTGGTTTGGTCTGGCACTCCCTTGCCCTATGACCCTTCTGATGACATAGGAAACAGAGACCCTTTACCTTGGCCTCCTCCTGAGACACCCTCGCACCTATCTTGGCTTCACCCCTTATTTCCGGTTTGGGAGACTTGGGTTGAGCTGTCTGGTTATTGACTTGAACATGTGGTTGACCTTTCGTCCAATTGTTATACTTCGGTGTCGGATGACTACGGCATACTAAGTCATTCCCACCATCATGCGACGCTACATAAATGTCAGCCGCATTAGCTATGTCTTCACAGCTCAACCACTCCTCTTTTTCTTGGGCCAAGATATAATCTAAACAAGCCTTCGACAAGGACTCCTTAAGCCGATCCGCAACCAATAAACTTACAAGTTTATCAAACTCATCAGTTATCTTTCTACTTTTCAAATAATACATAAGAGCCACACGCAATTTGGATGAATAGATCGTAAATGATTCGTCCGATGCTTTGTGCAACGACCAAAATCGGGCTCTAAGATTTGAAGGGCTTATCTTAAACTCCCTTAGCAAAAACTCCTTCAGGAATTTGTAGTCATGGAGCTGTGCCTCAGTAAGGCGCATGGTTAATGCCTTAGCTCTTTCACTTAAAATGGCTAGCAATAATTTTGCTCTAACATCTTCATCCACCTCATACACATTAAACAAACCATCCAAGTGATCAAAGAAACCTGGAATTTCTATAGGGTCGGAAGGAAATTTCCAAAGAATATTCTTAAGGGCATCACTATAACGCTTAGTACGACTTGCTAAAGAATCTCTAACATTTCGTTCTTCCTGCTTTTCCTTCCTCTCCCTTTCTTCTTTCTCTTTCCGTTCCTTCTTTTCTCTTTCTTCTTTCTCTTTCCGTTCCTTCTTTTCTTCCTCTCTCCTCTTTTCCTCCCTTTCTTCCTTCTCCTTCCGTTCCTCCCTCTCTCTTTCTTCCTTCTCCTTCCGTTCCTCCCTTTCTCTTTCTTCCTTCTCCTTCCGTTCCTCCCTTTCTCTTTCTTCCTTCTCCTTCCGTTCCTCCCTTTCTCTTTCTTCCTTCTCCCTTTGTTCTTTCTTTTGTTCTTCATATTTACGGATTTCGAACTCCAGACGGCGCTTCTGCAGCTCGTAATCCACTCCTGTTGGAGATATTGGACTACCCTTAAATTCCTCTTCCTCTTTTCCAATCTCCATGGCCCATTCTTCCATTAATTGATTTCGATCCCATGACATAACATCATCTTCGTCCCTTCCTGCCTTCATAAGATACACCCTAAGGCGCTCAGACGACATTTTGCGAATATTCGCTTGCATCTCTGTTGTCAACGCTTCCATTTTTACAAACAGTCAGTCAACAACAATCAACAAAAAAAACAGACACCACGCGGCAAACCCGCCACACAAAAGGAAAATTCCACAACCCAAAGTGCAACTATGCAGCATCCAAAGAAGTACACTCGCCAAGCACGCAAAAACCATACAAGCTCACGCAAGTCCGGCCTCGATCACAACAATGGATCAAATTTCAAAGAAATAATCAGCAGATATTGAAAGAGAAATAATGGCTGCCTCCCACTCGGCTGCAACTCCACTCTCTTTTCTCCTTCTCAGCCACGACAACACCTAGGATCTTACCCGTATGTTGACTGCTGTCTTCTGCTGTCTCAGCCGAACGACGCACTTCGTCCGTCCGACTGTCGTATGCCGATTCACCCGTCTCCCACGGTAGAAAGGCGTCTCGATCCGCTCGCTGTCTGGAACAGACCGTCTCTTGATCTTCCGGGTTGACTCCTTCCTCCGCCGGCTCGCGTCTTCTTCACCGGATCCAACACCGATGATCCCACTTCTGACACCAATAATGTCGCGGTCGACTCCTTCGATCGCAACGACGAACCAACGAAGGAACTATTAAAAGATCTTTATTTAAAAATAAAGTCGATTAAGTGTAGAGTAAGTCAACTCGTCTATCAAATATCACAATCGTAGACAGCACACAGGTTGGCTGGTCTCGATTGAACGTTATACGATCAATGTTTCAACGTTTACAAATCTTCGTCAAAAGGCCCTTAATGTACAGCAGGTCTATCTTATATAGAGTTCTCCCGGATTCCAGAACGTTCTGTGACGTCACTGTACTTTTCCCTGGAAAGTCCTACTGAACACGTATATCCTTGTTGCATGCACCGAATTAATGTTGACAGCTTGCTGCAGAATTTTCCGTGCGTTGTAAACAAGCTTGTTGACGCGTCGGTTTTCTTCCCTTGATGCATGCACCCGCGTAGACCACGACATACTGGAAGTCAACATCCGCGTGAATGTGATAGGGTGATATAGGAAAATCTTAATTGTCTCAATTGCTTTTTAGTACGACATGTTGTTCCACTTTAATTATATCAGAAAAGAATCACAAAACGTGAAAGTCGATCTAGCAACTGCCATTAACAGCATGGAACATACTTGCAAAAGATTGAAATCTTACAGATTGAAGCGGCAGTGGTAACTGCAAAAAATTTTTCCACAGACTTAGAAGTGGGACCAGTTTTCAAAGACGAGAGTGCGCAAAAGAAAAAAAACTATTTATATATGAAGTGACGATGAAGGATTTTCAGATTCAGAAGAAATTTTTCGCATAAAATGCATCTTGAGTCGTTTGGATTTTTTTTATAAATTTCACGAGAAACAAAAATAACTGACCTACTGAGTTCCAGTATGAATCTGGAGAAAAAACTTACAGCAGACGAAACTATGGATTCTGATGGTTTCGTGCTTGCTGAGGAGCGGCCATGTTTGAGTTCTTCTATATTTCTTGGAGCGACCTACAACGATCCTGCTAAGATTTTACAATTTCTAACAATAAACAAGCGATATAGTTGCACATTGCACTTCGAATACTTCTGACTGTCTCTGTCACTGTAGCTTATGGAGAAAGAGGCTTTTCTAAGCTAAAACTGATCAAGAACGGCTCAGCAACTTGCTCATTTTCTCAATTGAGAATGATGTTGCTAACGATCTGGACAATAGTGGAATCATTGTAGATTTTGCATCCATCGAAGCTCGCAAGATTTGCTTGTGAAAAGAAACCCTTAAGAAGACAGAACCTACGATAGTGTCTATTGTAACTAACAAACTTTCAGTTAGAAGGATGCCAAAATACTTTAATTATTAACATTCTTTTTAAGCTGTCAGATATTCAAATAATTATACCTTTCATAGTAAAATGCTAGAATTAAGAGCCTGGTTTGCATTTTGTCAAATTTTTTATTCATTAGCCCATTTAATTTCGAATTTGCATTATTTTAATGCATATTGTATTGCCAATACGGTTAACCGTATTGACAGAAAATCAACGGTTCACCGCATTGACAGAAAATCAACTCCACAGTGCCATTTGTGGCTTGGAGCCCCACCCATCGCTTGCTATCTTGCTACCCCGCACATCCTACAGCCGGGTCTGGAAGAAGGACATAGTTTTTGAAGCGGCCTCCGCCCGGTTGTTAATTGATCCCGCCTCTGTTCTACTCCTGGAATCCCCCAATTAAGTCGCTGCCTTGATTACTTTCTACGTTAGCTGGCTGTTCTCTGCCATCAAGGAAGGGTCAGGATGACGGCTTCCTGAAAAGAGAAGAACACCAAATTTCTATCTCGGGGTTCGACTCTGCCTCTTCCGTGATCGCCGGGTGGGCAACGTCTAGACGATGGAGTTTTCTCAGAACAGGGTTCGTTCCTTTACTGAGATAGCTTTCTTAGCTCCGGGCTTGGTCTTCACTACTATTTGACATCTGATGACTCTAAAACTATCGCCATTGTTATGAGACACCACATGTTCCATGAGATCCTGGGCCAAGGAACTCCTATGATAAGTCCTCGCGTCGTGCTGCAATAAACATCTGTGTAATTGGCGACGCGTCTTTCCGTTATCACATGTCCCTCGCTGCATTACCGGCGTGTAGGACTTTCAGCCTGCAACAACGGAGACGGCTCCCTTCCCAGTTAACACAACATTTTATCTTCACGTTATCTGGAATCAGTCTGATTCACGACCTGGCAACAGGGTGGGCTTGTAGGCCTACCCTGAATTCAGTATCCCAAGAGTCAGTCTCGGAGTCGCATAGCGGACGTTACCGTCGTGTCCTTTCCTGGGAGCTTACAAACTCGTGCGCTTCGTTTTCAAGTATTAACACTCGATTCCGTTAACGGCACGAAATGTAGCAAATATCACTAACGTTACCGGTACTTGCTAGTAGTTCTTTGAGTTGAGATTTGCTGGTGCTTTCCCGAGTTGAGATTTGCAGGTAGCAACTCGAGTTTAGATATTTCGGGTAATTTTACACCCGTATTTAGCTTAGATTTGCGGGCAAGTTTTGTCGTAAGCTTATTTCAATTTGCGGGTAAATTCCAGGGCGTAACTGTGACCTTCTTTAAGCAGCCAATATGATTAGACTAATATATGCATGTTCTGACATCTGCGGTAGTAACTGAGACCTGGTTTATGTAGCCAATAGACTCAAATCTACATGATGGAGGGGGAGACGGGCGGATCTTTTCGATCCTCTCATTGCATCCTCGACTCGCTGAGAGTGCACCGATCAGTGTATGCATCTTACCAGAGATGTGACAGACTGATTTCTTGGACAGCACCGGCGGGGAAACCCTTCATAGCGTTCCCCGTGTTTAACAAAGACTTGTAATTTCTTCGTATTTCACGATCGATGTTCCCCGAACTTTGCTCAGCCCTTTTAAACTCCCATGCATATACGGGATTCAGACCGTCTCGCGATCTAACAGCCAGTCCAGCATTTCAGAGTGATTGTATTGGCTGTAATTCAGGATCGGACTGAATAGTTTTTTCTGAACGCCCTCTTGAACGTACACACATACACACACACCCACACACACCCACACACACACACACACACGCACACACACACACACACACACACACACACACATATATATAATAATATAATAATATATATATATATCTTTTTCTGACAACTCTCCCGAACCGGGTTTTGATTTTTTCACCAAATGCTCGCCCATTATACGAATATGCTCTATATATTACTAACCAAAACGACACTAAAGCACCGTATCGTATACGAAAAGTACACACGCGTGGCTACTCTATGTTAAAGGAAATGCACTGCGAGGAAGCCTTTGTTCAAGCTATTTCTCGCTGTCTGCATCCTACTGTTTAGCACAGAAGAACCATTCTGGCCTCAGTACTATTTATCAGTTTTGAGCGAAATTACACAGCTAATATTAGTGTAAACGGCACCAATGTTTTCACCAATCATTATTGAACAGGCAGGCGTTTAATTAATAAAATAAACGTTGAAGTGTCAAAATAACTTAAAAATTAACCTAACCTCGGCTTTCTATATAACCTAAGTAAGCTTATTATTATTATTATGAATGAAACCTGCATTCGAGCCGTGTGGCATGTCCGTCATAGTTTTATTCCTGGACCTACCTAAGGGCAGAACACTGAAGAAGAATCACCGGGCAGGGGTTAACGTCTTGACATGTTTCACAAGGTTCCGGTCCACTATTCCGGGGGTCCGCTATTCCGGGGGTCCGCTATTCCGGGGATCCGCCGGAATATACATACATACAAGATACATACATGCATACACACATACATACATGCATACAAACATGCACACATACATACAAACATGCATACATACATCCATGCATGCATGCATGTATGAATGTATGCGTGTATGTATGTATACATACAAACATGTATGTATGCATGTATGTATATATACATACATGTATGTATGCATGTATGTACATAAGTATACATGTATGTAAGCATGTATGTATGTATGTATGAATGTTTGTATGCATGTATGTATGTATATATGCATGCATGTATGTTGTATGTATGTATACTCCGGCCGATCCCCGGAATAGCGGACCCCCGGAATAGCGGACCCCCGGAATAGTGGGCCGGTACCGTTTCACAAAAAGTACATGGGCGCCAGATACAATTATATTTTTAGAATCGTTCCAGCAATGTTATGTGACCTTTAGGGAAAATACCTGTTCTTTCATTTTGTCGTATTTCCTTTCTTTTCTCCTAGAAATTCAAAAATTAGTAATTATGCGCACATCAGCTTCTCATTTATAATTTATCGCCTTAGTCTAGGGCTTAAACAACATTGCTCACGGGAGACATAACATATCCATGATATTATCTGATAATGTAGATGCCAACGTTCAATGTGCAACGACAATAATCACTAACTCATATCCATAGATATCTTATGACCATTAAATTACCTTACAGTACACTTGACATTAGGAATGCAATTACCACAACAGCGTGTAGCTCCAAAATTGACCCGATTACTTCTTGGTTTTGATATGCCATCAATTGATGCATTAGATATCAGCGTGTCAGAAGTTGCTAATTTCAATTAGGCCTACTCCGCAGGCTTAAATTAACAGTCATTGGATCAGTAAGCCATATGAAGTAGAAAACTCTATTTCACACATACAAAACTAGCAAAAACTAAATTTAAAATGTAGCCAATTCTAGTAACGAATCTAACACTGGATGATCATGCGTTTTAAGATGGATTTCTATCATTGGAATCCGTCGTATCAGCCGGAGGTCATTTGTGGTGACTCTTCTAGTTAACAGAACACTGTTCGCTTATTGAATAACTTTTGTTCTTAATAACTGTAACAACACTTAGGTTGGTGTATATGTAGAAACGCTTTGTGAAGTACTTAAAGAGCGTTGTAGTAAGTGTCTACATACACATATACTATTCATATATACATGCATATAAAGGAATAAAGGAATTTGCTCAGAAATCAAGGTTAATAAACGTTTGTCAAGTTATTCGCACTATTCTGTCCACATTAGCGGTGTGTTCCTGTGTTTATTTCTCCTTTGGCAGAAGCGTAAACGTGCCAAAATTGTAATAACTGAAAATTAGTTATAGCCGGTTCGCATAGCAGGTAAGCTCATGACGAAGACCTGGAGCCTACCTAACAGACTCTCTAAAGAATTTAGCAGTTTAATTTAGAAATGCTTCATTATTCCCATTTTGGAACAACAGGATATGAGCTCATCATGTGTGATATCAAAATAAACATTGGTAATCGTATTGGATATCTGCTTGCGTCAAATTCTTCAGAGTTAGCAGTTGTATCGGTTTTCCACTTGCAAGCCTGCGGATAAGATGACAACCGATTTTCACACACAAAAACTGTAGATTGTGTAAAGTGTGGCTAGTACCTGTCTTAAAATAATGGCCACTACCAATTTTATTCCAAGAGATAAATACGTCATCCTCTACCTTTCTAATAAACTTAATTTTTAAAATAAGGAATGACCAACGTGTCGCATAAAGCAGTCTCACCTGACTATGGCGCAGCAGAACCTTCCCGTCTTTACGCACCTGAAGTCAACACTAACCAGAATTACTGATATATCAAAACACAACTTGCAAACCCCAGTATTCCTTATGATACTTGCAATTCAAGCATTTCCGAGGTTATGCAGTTATTTCTCGCTTCTTATCTCATGATGCTGCAGCAACCCTTATCCGTGCCTTTGTCACCAGTCGACTTGACCACTGCTGCTCGATCCCTGTGGGCCTGCCTCTTGTTCTGACTGCTCGTCTTGATCGGGTTCTTCGATCTGCCGCGCGTCTCATTGGCCGCCTTCCTAAACGCTCCTCTGTCTCAGTCTATATGCATGACACATTGCACTGGCTCCCCATCTCGCAACATATCAACTATGGAATAGCTGCGTTTATCTGGCGATGCCATCTTGGCTGTGCCTCGATTTACTTACGTGAGCTCTGCTGTCCTGTCTCATGTTGCTGGCAGCCGAGCACTTCGTTCTTCTTCTGCAGGTGAGCTCTTGGTTCCTCGTGATACCACCACAACTAGGCAGCGTCGCGCTTTCTCAGTGATCGGCCCCTCCATCTTTAATTGTCCTCCATTGAAGATAATTATGCCTGTTGCCTAGGAATAGTTCACTTATGTTTTACAAGTTACTGATGTCCAGTTTATACTGACGTGGGTGGGCTGGGAGCGCTACTGAGTAGGCACCTTCAGGGGGCGTTATATTAAGTTTTCAAAATGAATGAATGAATGCATACTAAAAGAACTAAAGTGCCCATGCTCTATTATAGTGGTTCTTTAGGTTGGTAGACATTTCCTTTTCATTGGCCCTTGAGCCGGCACTAGACAAATTCCAAGGCCCTTGACATCGCAGAACTTGCCGTTTATTTTTCAGGTTTCGCAGGTTTTAAATTATACTGATTGGTTACAGAGGCACATGTCCACAAACAACTTGCCCACCGTCGTTGCAAGAAGATGAACCCACAACCGCAAAATTATCGACCTAGCGTTCTACTGGTAGACCAACGTATCGCACAAAGCATATTCATTTTACAATAACCAGTGCTCATTCCTTGTAGCCTGTCGTAAAGTCTCTTAACTAGCTCTGTCTAGCGCGTTTGATTTAGAATGCAGTTTTGCTGGTTATCAACCATCGATTGATACATGAAATAAACCAGAACATAAACATAATGTATATCCAAATGTTAAAAGTATATAAGAAAAATTTTCATGTCATGTAAAATCTTAAAAGGTTTGTACATATATACTAGCCTCATTTCCTTTCTAAAAAGGAACAGCATCACAGCGATCACAGCGATCTCGACCAGAAGAAAACATAATGCGCTTGCATTAATAATCTTAATCTCCTGAAGGCTGGCAGGATTAGCCTCTGAAGGTCTAAAGACTTTGACAAACAACCACAATAGCAGCTCTCAATTAGTCACTTCTACCAAGGTGTTGACGTACACGTATGCATAATAATAATTAATAAATTCATTATGATATTATTACTGTGTAGGCTCCTTGAGCAGTTCAAACTTGATCAGCGCCATCGATTGTTGCTTTGTCATTAGATAGCAAAATAATAATAATAATAATAATAAATAATAATAATAATAATAATAATAATAATAATATTTATATTTAACTGATCTTACTCTTGCTGGACCGATGGATAAAGTGGAATATCAGCTTGACAGAGAAACAAGCGCCCATGTATGGTCTGCAACTGAATCAATAGTCAGGTTGCAGAGTCCTCAGACCCAGAAAAAATTGGCAACAAGCTGATTTTTGATTTTTCGTAAAGGGTTTTATATATAGCTTCAATTAAATCATCCCCAGCGAAAATCCATCCACGCAATATTTTTTAATGAACATCTTTATTACGTCCAGTAGGCAGTATAGTTTAGGCTTGGAATTATAAAAGGTTATAGAAATGACTGTTACAAGCATATCATGTAACAATTTGCAAATAGGTGTTTCTAGACTAATTTGACCCTGCTGAAAACGAAAATCGTGATTAGCAAGCTGGATTTGTAGCGGTTGCATGAAAAAACAAAATGGCGGCCAAAATGGTGGCCAATATCTTCATATGGCTATAAGTGAAGTCACGTATGTGATAGAAACATGATTTTAAAGTCTAAATTAACATTTTCGGGGTCCAGAAATGCGATGAAACTAAAGACACATATGTAGCACTGCAAGAAAACAAAATGGCGGACAAAATGGCGGCCAATATCTTCAAATGGCTATAAGTTAAGTCATGTATATGATGCAAACATGATTTTAGAGTCTAAATTAACATTTTCGGGGTCAAGGAATGCGATGGAACTAAAGACACATATGTATCACTGCAAGAAAACAAAATGGTGGACAAAATGGCGACCAGTCTGCAGTAGTGTTTTTCTTGGTCCAAGAACACCAAGGAAATAAAATTCTATATGTAGCATTGACGTTATTGCATTTTAACCGTCATTATTTACATGGAATTTTTAATAGCCTGTGATTGCAGTTTAACCATTTTATACATTATATATGCAATATTCGTGTTTCATGATTTGACTTATATAGACTAGAGTTATTTCAAGCATTCCTGCAAACAAAGCAATTTCACATAAGTGTACATGTCAAGATGTTGGCTTGGCTGTCAGTGTATAGCTGAAGCATGGCTCCATCTCAGAAGACCTTTTCCATAAACAGAATACTCGAATCAATGACAACACGGTTGGCATTGATTTTGATTTTTTCATTAGTAAGGCTAATGTCCACACTTGGTCAGCTTTTTGCATGACAACATCTGTGAAAGCATGATTATCCATGTTCATCATAATCTTACTGCCAACTTCATCAGCAGTATCACATGTTATGGCATCAGTATCAGATGCAACTAATCCTAATGAAATACTGCCAAGACAATAGTCAGATACATCAAATGGCAGATTCTTGCAAAATATCCAAGTATTTTGTTTAAATCTGTGAAATCACGAGACAAACGTGATTTACCTAGTTCAGAGAGTGACATAGCATCACTTGTGATGTCAAAGCCAGTAAAATGACTGAGGGCAGCATGAACACTGGTACATTTATGTAAGGTGCAAACCCATAACTGTCACACACTTTCACTCATCCCTCTGCTATGTGTCAAACCACTGGGCCTCTTGATTGCTTTCATCATAACTTGTGCTATTAGAAAATCTGTTGACAAGGCTCCCCATAAACGGTCAGATCGGAGTAAACTGTGGTACCCATTACGGAGGTTTTCATGTAACCATGCATGAGTATGTGGCAGTTCGAGCATATGTTGGAGATAGAGCCAAGCACACTAATCTTGGCATACTGATTGTGCCCTGTCACTGCAAAGAGATTTAGCATCGTTGAGATACCAACCAGATGCATATCCCAAACTCCTGATCTTTCAGCTCTAAGAACTGTTTCTAGAATGTCAACAAAAGACTCAACATACTTCATATATTGCAACCATAATTTGGCAGTTCTGGACACAGTGGTCAACATGGTTTTATGAGCTGAAAGCACACTGTCCAACTTTCTTAAACATTCAGAGACATCTAGACTTTGTAAATCTAACTCTTTGCTGATGACACTGTCATAAAGTGCTCTCAAATCAGTTACATCTGTATTATTTATAGAGCCAGGAATGTCATTATTTACTGAGGTATCTAGTACATACCTCGTAAGCAAAATACTTAGTGCTAAATCAATCAAAAAATGCCTCGTAAAGCCCAGGCCTTGCCACTGATCATATGCACAACTGTATTTGGGCCATAGCAGTACTCCAAAGCCTCTGAAAGCCCTGAACTGGACATCACAGAGCCAATGCTGCCACGAAAACTCATAATTACATGGAAAACTCCTATCCAACATACCACATTAAGTGATTGTGAAGTGATAACTTAGACAGTTTTCAGTCAAAAAGGCTGGGTAGAATGTTACACATGGTACAATTATTTGAGTTTCTTGGCCTGGTCACTGATAAATAAGAGTGTTGACAAGATACATGATCTCTCACATGGGTTCATGTCAATAATGGGTAACATTCGGATGTCGCCAGGAGGTAGGTGTGGACCAGTGTACAATTCACCATCAAAATAACCCATTGCATCACACATAGCATTAAAATTTTCCAACATATCTTGGCTGACAGGTCTACTGGCAGATCTACCAGAACTGATGTCTCAGATTCCCTGTGAACCTTTTCAACCTTAGAAAAGTCACGATAACAGTTCACGTGGCAAATTGCTTAACCTGCAGGAAAATCACCAGTTGTTTCTAGGCGACCCTGCACCACGAATGCCAAATGATCATGCCGTTTCTGACACAAATCTAAAATACTGTCTGATATCCAGTTTGTACACTGCGTCATTTGGCATTCTTATCAGGCTTTCGAACATCAACAGGTTTACCACAAATGAAACAGTTCCGTTTCCAATCAAACTCTCCTACTGAAGAGCGTAGAATTTTACATTTACTTTCTGACTTGACTGGGCATATGCCCCACGTTTTTGTTGAATGCTCGCTTAATTTATTTACTGTTTTCGGCAAGACCCATGAACATTAATTACATGCGGTGCAGATGACAAATATTCACTCAAGTCGGAATCACCACGCTTGGCGCTACTTTACATTATAACTTCTTACGTTCTACCATAACTTGGACAGGTTTCTCACCAGCGTCATGGTGTAACAGATAGCGTCATCGCTAGATCATCGAAAGATCACACATGAATCGTGAGAGAACACGAAAGACATGATAGCACACTAAACAAATACATACACATCAAACGACTGTGGACAATATGACCGTGGTTTCACTATCGCCAAAATTACATTCGAAAATAGCTTTTGAAACTAAAACTTTCAGATCTTAGATTGAAAATTTAACTATTAGCATCGGTAATACAACATAGTTTATTTAAGAGACCAAAACCACAGATATTAAATTATTATTAACTCTATTTGACCTAAACGAAACCGGAAAAAATAGTAAAAAGATTATAAGTAGTAGAGGTACAGCGGCTCAAATAGCAATAACTTTATACCTTCAAATTTCTCTTATAAAGTCACAAATCGTGAGAGTTCAGAGGCTGGGGACCATTTTCTAAATACAATATTATTATATCTTTAATATATTTCTATTTCCAGCTTGTTGCCAATTTTTTCTGGGTACTACGAGCAGTTCTTTTAATGCGCCTATACTACAAGCATAATGCGAAGCATCGGTTAGAGGTTATGATGAAGCAAACAATAATCAGGCCTTCGCCGAGTTTTAAAATGTGGCCGTTGAAGATTTTACACTGCTGGGAGCACCGCTACTACCAGGCAGAGCTGTCGGTAAATCCATTCGGAAAAGATTAAAGATCTGGAGTAAGTTATCACAAGACTTGAGACACTACACCCACACGATTTATTCACCCTGTGGATACCGAAGTTGCTGTACACGCTAAGAACATCAGCCTGCTTCTTAAACGAAGACTTATACGCGGCGTCGACGAAGTCTTGAGAACAGAACTGTGTAGCATTCTCAACATTCGCATGAGCGACTATCAATGGATCCAGGCATCTTTACCTATGAGAAACGGCGGTCTGAGGAATTGCAATCGTAGTGCCGATATGCTGACAACTTCTGCCTTTTTGGCATCACCCGAAGGCACGCGTAGTCTTCAAGACCAACTGCTGCACGATGTCGCTGTAACTTTCACAGATCCATTGGTAAAGGAGGCTTCTATTTCGTGGTCTTCGAGATCGAATGCACCTCTCCCATCTCATATACAAAGAGAGTGGGACAGCACGCTGCTCTCGCATGCACTTCAAGGCCTATCATAAAGAGCAAGTGATTATGCTGTTAAGCCAGATTGTTAGCCATCCAATCACCACACTCAGGAAACTGGCTTCAAAGCAGCAGCAGGCATACGGATGCCAGGAGATGTAATAAGACTAGCATCCCGCATCCGGCTGGCCTCTCAGCTCTGCGTTGTGTGAAAACACGCATGTAAATATGGTGCCATAGTAGAACCCTATGGTTATCACGGAAGGAAGCAGATGGACTGAATACGACGATCTGCGGAATGACTAAGAAATGCAGAAGGAACGCTCGTCTCGAGTCAGTTGGATTCAAAGTGACCAAACCTTCGAAACCTGGATCTATGCAACCTGCTCACGGTGACCCATGAAAGGACGTCATTTCCAGGGTTCCCAAGGAAGACGACAACACAATCTAGCTGAATGTCGACGAAGTCCCAGAGCAACCGGAAGTGACCACAGCCCAGCTAGCCACCCTTCTTCCACCTCCGGAAGCCAGTTCTCTAGCGATCGCAGGAGAATCGGAAAGGGCAGAAAGTATATGCGGTTCCCCAAACCATCCGAATCCTGATCAGCATCCGTTCAGAGGGAACGAAGCAGACCTGCATCAGAGGACAAGAAACACACCCTCCGCTAGCTCCGTTTGACGATGAAGGTGTAACGTAGGCGCAGAAGATGTGATACGCGTCCACCGGACACTAACCGCACAGATGGCATCTCACCGTGCGATACAAAGGACCAGTAGAACAGCCGCCGCTGTGCCGCCCACATGGCCATCTTCCACCCGCCCAAGTGCCTCAGTCCAGTTTGTCGTATCCCGGACGCAGACTAGGCCGACGCCATCACTTACATGTTCTCCGATGATACGTGTCCACGATCGCCGTACCGCGACGCCAGGACCCGGTGGCCAAGGTGTCCCGGCCAGCCGTGCCAGGAATTCGCTCCCTGCTTCTCTCAGGAACCGGAGGACATCTGCCCTATCGAACCATGCTCTTGCATGGATCTCTATTTGTGGCGTACCTACCAGAAGTCGACCAAGCGCAGCCCGACCGTGGAGAAGACGCCGACTCCGCCCTGCAAACTGTCTTCCCCTCCGGCGATAGCGCTGAAGGCCAGTCGTTTCAAAAGAGAGTGCAAGAGTAGGAAGAGTTCACCGTCGCATCTGCTATCGCCTAAGTTGTCTGACGAAGTTTGCTTGTCGACTGACTCGGACTGAGAGACCATGCAGATATCCCGACACGACCTTGAAGGAGATTTCGGAACCCAGTGACCTCGCGTCCTGCGTAAGGTCAGACCACGGATACGTTGACCACCTGGTGTGTCCTCAGAGGTACTCTAAAGAGGACACAGCTCAATTCCTCACTGGGCCAATGATCCTTGAAACACCCAAAGAGAAGCTAAAGACGGCGCTTGCTCCTGTAACTTCGCAATTTCTAACCATTCCCATCGGATTTGACTCATTTTCTGTTCTCAACTTCATTATAATTATGCTCGATAATGATAATAATAATAATAATAATAATAATAATAATAATAATAATAATAATAATAATAATAATAATAATAATAATAATAATAATAATAATAATAATAATAATGATAATAATAATAATAATAATAATAATAATAATAATAATAATAATAATAATAATTATAGTAATAATATATCTAAGCCCCCGAGAGGTCATTATGTACCTTGGGGAAAACAAAATAATAATAACAATGACACATATGATAATGTGTCAAAAATGAAATGAATTTCTTCACTGGTTTAAGAAGCAGCACATGTTTAGTAAGTGAAAAAAAGACAAAAAAATCTTTCACACATTTTCTTACAAACTATCAATGAGATGAATTAAACAGTTTTCTTGTCTACCAATTTGTGTGCACGTGATCACACAAATAGATCATCAACCTTTACTTGTTGAGAGCACATGTTTGGGAAAACCATCACAGACAGTCAGTGTTAAATCTAGTCCCCCTATTCTGAGGGGGAAACAAGGTTTGTCGGGAGGGGGAAACAACAAGGGCGACGTTTATGGGGAAATTTCATCTCTCGTATCTCTTATTCTGTTATTTTATTCTTATGTTACTTCTTTACTCGTCTATGGGGGGAGCGCAACATGTATCCTGGGGGGCAATTTCCCCCCAAAAGGTGTCTACATTAAAGTCTGTCGTACAGTATTCTGGGAAATTCCTGGATGCTGACGAAAATGCTCAAAGACATCTCCTGTTTGGCAATGTAATGATGACAAGTAATATAGCATCGCCAGTAGTGAGCTACTTCTAAGGTGTTTAACAAAGTCAATTGGGAAACAGTCAAAACTGCGGTACAAAAAGTATATTGTTACGGATATGTTGACATATACATAAAACGAAAAAAATTACACATTGAAAGGGTTGGACGCATATTGACTGGCGGTGTGCACGAGAAAGGGAATCTCACTTTTATGTTGAAATAAATCGGGAATCCACAACTTATTGACGTCGGGGAGTTACGAACTTAAATTTACAATGTCTTCGAAAATGAAAGACAGGCCCACCAGTGGAGGGGAGATTGATAAATGGTAATACTCTTGCATGAAGAACATAAGATCTTGAAAGACGGGGTTCAATATCCACAAGCCCCTATAGGTCGACTCAGCCTTCCGCTCCCTATGGGGCAGTAATAAAATGAGCGGACGCCTAACAAGATGCCAAAACGTGTGTCAAATAAGATCTCAATAATTGTACCGTCATATTTCAATGTTTCACTGTCACTTACTGCAGTTTGTAACTGAACTTGCGAATAAAAATGTTGTGGCGTGTTGCAAAAGGATGATTCTCGCTAAAGAACGAATGCAAACCCGAAGTTCCATAAAAAAAATAGGATTTAATCTAGTGAAAATGCGATATATAAATATAAATGGTCTTCTCCCCACTTTCCAGTCCGGTTTCCGTAAGGGCCACTCCACAGAAACCTTGTTAGTCCGCCTGCTATCTGACACATATGGAGCTATTGACAGATCCCAGGTCACTCTCCTTGCGCTGTTTCATGTGAGTGCTGCGTTCGACACTGTCGATCACGACATCCTCTTACAGCGCCTATCCATTTCTTTTGGCTTCTCTGGCAATGTTCTTGATTGCCTTACCTCCTTTCTGCACGACCGCTCCTTCATGGTCGTCCACGGATCCACTAGGTCTCCTTGGGTCCCTGCTCCATTCGGCCTGCCTCAGGGCTCTGTCCTTGGCCCCCTTCTTTACATAATTAACACTGCCGACCTGGGGCCTTGCTGGCGGCTGGGTCTGTCCTTAACCAGTCCTATGCTGACGACCTGCAAGCCTATATACACTGCCTGGCTGTCTGCGCTGTTGCAGCGGTTGAAACCATGACCCATGCCATGGAGTCCTTGCAGGCCTGGATGTCCTCAAACCGCCTGCGGCTAAACCCCGCCAAGACGCAGTTTATATGGCTTGGCACTCCCAGCAGCTCTATAAAATAGATCTGTCTTCTCTTGTCTTGCAATTCCCACACCTTTCTTTCTCGACCTGGCGAAGCGCGGAGGCGACTGCAAATGCAGAAATTATTTGGTAAAACATTTAAGCGAAAAAGAGCGAAGGCTGCAAAGCTTAGAGAACAGAGCGAAGAAAGAGTGGAAGTCACAGAATTTGAATTAGCAAAGCTTAAGTTAAGACTGGGTTTGGTAGATAGGATGGGTTCTGATGCGAGTACGGTGTTTAGTTGTAGTTCCGTGCAAGTTGACGTGCGATATAAACCTTATTGTTCAAAGGATTTGTTGTGTTTTGACAATGAGTTGTACAAGGACGAGGTTGTTGAAGTTGTGCAAGAAAATGAATTGCATGAGTGTAGTCAAGTTATTGTGTATGATTTGGTTTCACGAGTTGACTTTCAATGTGAAGATTATAAATTGACGCTTTAATTGAATTAACTTTGAGGGAGGAACAGGCGGGTTTTCGTCCCGGGAGGTCATGCAACGAGCAAATATTCACGCTGAGGAATATAATCGAACAGAGTAGAGAGTTCAATAAGGAATTACTGGTAAACTTTGTTGACTTCAGAAAAGCATTTGACAGCATAAACAGGGACGCGCTCTGGAAAATAGTCAGACTATACGGAGTCCCGGAGAAGTACATCAACATTTTCAGAGCTCTCTATCGAGACGCAAGCTGTTGTATAAGAACAGAAAATGGCAACACGATAATGTTTCAGATAGAAACGGGAGTACGACAAGGATGTGTGTTGTCCCCGTTTCTGTTTGCCCTCATCATTGATTACATCATGAAAAAAACCATGAATGAAGATGCGTTCGGTATAGGATGGGTTCGGGGGAGGCTGAAGGATCTGGATTTTGCAGACGACATAGCGCTATTAAGCGAAACACAAGCGGAAATGTAAAAGATGACTACGAAACTACAGGAGATGTGAGAAAGAGTGGGACTATGCATCAACGGCACAAAAACAAAGGCTATGGTGGTCGGAGACACGGAGCATCCAAACATCAGGATAGGGCAAGAAGATATAGAATATGTCAGCAATTTCCCATATTTGGGGAGCTATATGGAAAAGGATGGAGGTGTAGAGATGGACGTAAGGACAAGAATAGGCAAAGCTGCGGCGGTTTTCCAAAGAATGAGGACAGTGTGGAGATCGAGAACGATAAATAGAGACACGAAGGTACGGCTATACTCGGCGTTGGTGTTGCCTGTGGTGTTGTATGCGAGCGAAACTTGGAAGTCAACAGCGAAGACAACAAAGCAATTGAATGTCTTTCACAGGAGATGCCTACGATCCATCTTGAACATCTCATGGAGAGATCATGTCAGAAATGAAGAGGTGATTAGAATGGCGGGATCGCAGGACCTCGAGCATATCATTGCGGGAAGAAGAGGAAGGTTGGCGGGACACATACTCAGATTGCCGAGGGAGAGAATTGCGAGGATGGCGATGGACTGGGTGCCGGAGGGTGGAAGACGGAAAAGGGGCAGGCCGAGAAAAACCTGGAGACGAACTTTTAGAGAGGATCTTGAGAGGAAGGGATTGGGCTGGGATGATGCGGAGGATGCAGCTGGTGACCGCGTGGAATGGCGAAGACTTGTCGACCAATGCACCGATCGGAACGGGAGGAACTAAGTCTAAGTCTAAGTCTAAGTTAATTGAATTGGCAGAGATTGAATGGAAGGTTGGGACTGAAGGTAGTGAATATGTTGTTGTCGAGAGTGATTGAGTAGATGAGTCGAGTGATGTATTTTAGACCATTGATGAATTTGTTTTGCGAACTGCTGTGCCAAATGTGAAGAATTCGTGGTCGTCAATTTGTGATTTGGTGGAGCAAGTTTGTGGTTCGGAGAATTGGGATAGGTTGATGTTGTTGTCAGTGAGCTTGCGTGTCTCAGTCACGTTGCAATTAATGAAGAACAGAGTTTGAATGTCGAAACGAATGTGAGTGGTTTGGTCAGTGACTGCAAGCCGTAATGACACTGATTTGTTGCTGACAAGACATGATACTTGAGCAAAATGTTGTACGAGATGATCTGCTGGTGCCAGTTTTGTATGTGCATTTCATGAGAAGTGTTTGCGTTTCGTGCAAACGTGTTGGAAATAATAAGGTTAAATTTAGTTGCGTTCAGATTTTGATAGTGAATGCTTCTTTCCATGAGAATTGGCGTTGCTATTGCGTGTGTTTTTGTTGCTTTGTCTGACATGGCTTGGGCATACCTTGGATCGTCAGTTGTGCTTGTAAGTGGTTCTTTGTTCGCACGTATGGTTGTTTTCTTATATGTACAGTGCGACTTTGCGTTTGTGACGTTTTATTTCGTTGTCAACTTGTTATGTTTCCTCTCGTTCAAGTGGGGGATATGTTTCATGTAGGCACGTGTCCTGGTATGCAGTAGGGAATACAAACCCGAGGGCTTTTTACGAACCCGGGTTTCCGGTGTTGGCGCCAGCAAAAACCCAGGTACCCGGGTTTTTACTGGGTTTCCAAACTTTACATGATAAGCATTACTGAACTGCGTCTTGCGTAAGAACAAAGTCGTCGTTCGCACGCAGCTATAATGTCCAAAGTCCTTGTCGTCAACGTCCTTGTGTTTGAGCAGGTTTACCGGAGATGAATATGCATACTTCATGTTGAACCGCCGACACATTTTCAGCTTCGATTAACATAAAGTCCCACAGAATCGCGAACGAAGTGTTCCCAAACATCCCTCTTTAAATTTGCTGATTTAAACATTGCTCTTTAACTTTAAGTCACTAAATTTAAATAAGAACAGTTTACCGATAATATACGAACCCGATGCCAAGAGTCAACAAACTCAACATTCGGCCGACTCACTGGTATTGTGAAATGTGAAGCTTCACTCATATAACGTCAACAATAAACACATGGAACGAGCCGATAAATTAGTAGTAGAAGTTTTATTACGTAACCCTTTACCAAGCGCAGCACTATCGTTATATTTCCATTAAATAGTCTGCATTTGTGAGTTTCACGGCGTGAACAACGATGAAAGTGACGCCTTTTAAACACGTCAAGCCTGGTTTCAATCGCGGATTACTATGACATTGACGGGTTTTGGCAGGTGTCTGGCTCCCGCTTTGGCTGTGGGGCTCCCATACTTGCGTTCCATGCAGAGGACAACATGTCACGAAGGGGACATTGCCTCCGTCCAAACTGAGGAATGGAAGCTGTCTTCGTCTAGAGTGGAATCTGTTGTGGCCTATGTGGTGCTTAAAGTTTGTATTACGCTCAAGCAGGGAGTTGTTTCACCTGTCGGCCTCCGTCGCTGTTGTTAATCATTCGAGTTTGGCTGCGTTTGTAGTATATTATTGATAATGATACGCATCAGTAGTGGTTATTAGGTGTGTTTTAGCGCATTTCGTCAGAACCCATAGGTGTGTTTTAGCGCATTTCGTCAGAACCCATAGGTGTGTTTTAGCGCATTTCGTCAGAACCCATAGGTGTGTTTTAGCGCATTTCGTCAGAACCCATAGGTGTGTTTCAGCGCATTTCGTCAGAACCCATAGGTGTGTTTAGCGCATTTCGTCAGAACCCATAGGTGTGTTTTAGCGAAATTCGGCAGAAGCCATAGATGTGTTTTAGCGAAATTATGGGAAACCTATAAACATGTGACATCTAAATTATGCGAAATCCATAGCTGAATGACAGCACAGTCTTATTAATTATAATTATGAACATATGTAATGCTAGACTTCATCCCTCTACTTTAATACCATTAAGCACACACACACACACACACACATCAAACCAAACACACACACACACACATACACACACGTTTTTGAACTCTGTTATCTGAAATGAACTCTGCACTTTAGACACATCTTGCATTCCACAGAAGGGCTCTAAGAGGTGTTTACCCAAAGAGACAATGGAACTAGACTCATGCTTGACCACGCACACAACTCATGTTCAAGCAATCATGCTGTCAACCCAATCTTTCCGTTGACAATCCTTCTGATTAAATCCTTGTTCTCTCTCTACTTAACGCCTATTTAACGTTCACCTTTGAAACACTAATTCTACGTATAAGTATAACCTGAATTAATCAGCAACACAGTTTTTAATATCTTTTAGTTTAATAAGAAACAAACAGACAGAACTCAATTCGATTACAACTCGACTAGTCAGCCACACTACTACAGCGAACATCGAATTCAAACTTCTCTAGTCAGCATAATTCTTCGCGCCTCTTGACACACCTGTCTTCTGTGCGCATAAGCGAACTCTAATAATATACATATAGCGCGCCGCTGCCGATATCGGCCGGCCGCGCGTGTCACTAAGACTAAACGTTATACATCTATCATATATACATATACACGTGAAACTAAAGTAAGCGCACTAAATATATACGCCAATATCTCGCACTGCAAGACTGTACACAAAACACAGTTCACATTACCTCCTTCCTTTTTCTGGAATTGAGCAAATTAAATTTCAAAATTTGCGAAATTACCAAAATACATGAAACATATATATATCTAACTAATCAATAAACAGTCTTACGATTACTTATAACCTTGACAAACAATCAGCAATAATATTCAATCTGCCCTTCTTGTACTTCACCTCAACATCAAAAGTTTGTAAGGCTAACGCCCAACGCACAAGTTTAGCAGACTTAGACATTGACTCAGTCAAATATGTAAGAGGATTGTGATCAGTAAAAATGAAAATTTTTGATCCAATTATAATTTCTTTTAACTTGTTTAGAGCCCAAACAATAGCATAGGCTTCCTTTTCCACAGTAGCCCATCTCTTCTGGGTATCAGTTAATTTCTGACTGATAAATGACACAGGGCGTTCTATTCCCTTGTCGTCCATCTGTGTTAAAACAGCACCGACTGCAAAGTCACTACTATCGCAGTACAAATTGAATGGTTTTCCCACTTCAAAAACATATAACACTACTTTGGATCGCACAGCCTCTTTAAGTAAATCAAATGCTTGCTGATGTTCAACAGTCCAATCAATCTTATCAGAAACACGTTTACTAGTTAAATCAGATAAAGGTTTCGCAATCTGTGCAAAGTCCTTAATAAACTGTCTGTAATAATTAAAAAATCCAAGCAGTTGCTTAACTTGCTTCTTAGTTTCTGGGATCTTCAAATTAGTCAAACTTTCAATTCTGTCTGGATTCATCTTTATCTTACCAGACCCAACCACATGACCGATAAACCTTACAGGTAAGAATGAGGTAAAATTCTATTACAAAACACATTTCTTTGATCTGACGTTCCACTTCTGATCGATAAATCAAAGGAATTCGATATGCTGCAAATTCCTTTCCACGAAATCCTGGTTTTAGTTCAATTTCATGTTCAACCAATGTACATAATCCGGGTTTTTCTGAAAATCTGTCACAGTATTTGTTCAAAACTTTCAACAACTGTTCTTGCTGAGTTACTGTCAAATGGCTAATTTGTTCAGGATCGAGGTTAAGTGAATTCTTGTCATCTTGAACCTCATTCCTCATTGGTAATTCAACCACTGAACCAAAATCTTCATCTTCTTCAACGATTAGACCACAACTTAATGCTCGAGTAACATATTTTCTGATCTTGTTGGCGTGAATTATTTTTCGACCATTTTCACCCATATCGACTAAATAAGAGTACTTTGATCTTCGATGTATGATCGTACATGGACCATGCCATCGAGAAATAAGTTTGTTCGTTGACGTTGGATACAAAACTATGACTTTCTCACCAGCTTCAAATTCTTTGTGCTTTGCTCTCTTGTTATACTGATTCGTGTATTGTAATTGCTTTTCTCGAGAGTAAGATTCTGCAAACAATAATGCTTTCTCCATATTTTCTTTGAGTTCTTTCAAATACTTTTCTGGTTTAACTCCAACATGAGGTGGTAAGTTTATTTCTCTAGTCCAACTCTCTTTTAATATTGCCAATGGTCCTCTCGGAATTTTCCCATAGACAAGCATATATGGTGATACTCCAGTAGTTGCATTCGGCACTTCTCGTAATGCCCACACTGTGAAAGGAATTATCTTGTGCCATTTCCTCGGGTTGTCTATTATCACATGATGGATCATCTTTTTAAATGTCTGATTCCATCTCTCTACTAATCCAGCAGCTTCTGGGTGTCCTGGTGTGTCGAATCTTGGACTACAGCCCATTAAATTGAGAAATTCTCTTGTCAAACTGGCTGTGAAGTTCGTTCCTTGGTCACTTGTAATCACTGACGGTACACCAACGTTCATGAATAGTTCCATCAACGCTTCACACACAGCCTTCGCTGTCAGCGATTTCAATAAAAAGATTGTAGGCCATCTGGTGCACGAGTCCACAATGCATAAACAATACTTGTGACCTGCAGCAGATACTGGATCGATCGGGCCAACGAGGTCCATCGTCATTCTCCTGAAGGCGACCTCTTCTCTTGAGACCGGAGTGATAGGTACTCTATCCATCACCAGACTCCTTGCCTTTAATTGACACTTCTCACAAGACTTACAAAATTTCACAATGTCTCTTCTCATCTTTGGCCATACAAAAGACAACTTTATTCGTTCTCTTGTTTTCTCTTCTCCTAGATGTCCTCCAAATACCGATTCATGCGCCAATTCCATCACTTTAATTCGTCTCTCTTTTGGTAACACTAGTTGATATATCGTCTGGTCTAATATCTGATATTTCTTATGCAATAAACCGTTGATCACACAGAATTCAGATTCTTTCTCTTGTGCTAACTTCCACCACGGCTTCAACGATTCATCATTTCTCTGTTGCTCTTCAAACTTCTTCGAATCGGCAATCTGCACCTTTTGTTCTTCATCCATCTCTTCATCTCTATACAAGTCTCCTATCCCCACATCACATTCATTGTCTTCTTCCGTTTCATTTAATGTGCCATTCTCGCATGCAGCCATCTCTTGCTCGTTTATCTCTGATGTTACACCATCTCGCGATAAGCTTCGTTGCTCATTACTTTCGTTTTCCTCATCACTTGAACTTTCAGTTTCACTCTTCTCATCAACATCTACCATTTCCTGTTTCCGACTCTGCGCTCTCGTCATTACATTTGCTTGTACACTCACATTTCCTTGTATCGTTTTGACCTTCATCTGTGGTACGGCTTTTAATTCGGCAATTATCTCTGGATGCAACAAGAATCTTTCTGTACTGCCCATCTTTGCAATACTAGCACACATCAAGGTGACATAAGGTGTAAGTGAACACTGGATTTTACGCGGAAATCCCTCTTCTTCCACGTCACTACCACACAGTCTAACATCGACTTTTACTAACTTCGCAGGAATGGCATCTCCTGCCACACATTGCAAATTCACTTTTCCAATTTGTTCCACCTTCATGCCTTCCAGTAATTCTTCACTAATCACCGGAATCTCTGCACCCGAGTCGCTCAGTGCTTTGACTTTCACTGGCTCTTTACCGTCTACTCCACGAATTTCGACCTCGACATATTGCAAGAACGATTTCTTCAATATTCGATTGTCATCTTTTCCTATGACTTCTCTCTGAATTCCAGCATCCAATAGAATTTCTTTTTGAATACCACATTTCATTACTGACTTTACTTCAGTTTCTTGGTTTTCTTGACCCGTGGTTTGATTATCTGTATCACTAACCACTTGAATCAAATTCACCCTTGTGTGTTCTTGATTTCTGCTAGAACTAGCTGCTGCCACTGGAACTGGACAAAATTTAACCAAATGTTTGTCTGAACCACAGTTGTGACAACGCTTCACAACTGTATGGTATGGTTGTGAAATACCTCGTTGTTCATTTCCTTCATATTTCTTATACTGCGTAAACGATGTGTTGCCTTCCCTCTTGGCGAACGGCGCTGACGATTTGTTAAATCCCTGACGACCAAACGTCACGTCTCTGGTCTCATTGGGTACAGGGACACTAGCCTTGACTTCTTTACCTTTGAACTGATTCCCTGTTCCTGGATTACTTTTCCACTTTCCACTCTGGCTTTGGTTTACGGAACGTTGAGAAGGATAACTGTTTATATTTGGAAATGCAAACCCAATTCGATTGTTTACATGAATGTCTGCTAGGTCTGCCACTGCACTAGCTTGGAGACAGTCAGTTCCTTCCTTCGACAATACAAACTGTAGTGGACCTGGCGGTAAACATTCTTTTAGCTTATCCGCTACCAGCAAATCAAAGAGCGTATCGTACTCTTTGTTCACGTTTCGACTTCTCACGTAATAGTTTAACAAGTTCTTCAGTCTTGCCGTAAACATCGTATAAGTCTCTTCTGTTGTCTTCTTAGCATCCACAAATCTGGTTCTGTATTCTCTCGAAGTCAATTTAAATTCTTTTAATAAGTGCTGCTTGACTCTATCATAATTGTCTAGATCATCGTATGACAATCTATTCAGAACGGTTCGAGCTTTCGGCGTCATCAATGGTAGTAATAATTTCACCCAAAACGGCTTCTCCACAGCAAAGCTACGAAATGCGTTCTCGACTGTTTCAAAATATAATGGTACCTCCATCATATCAGTTGGCATTTGAGGCAATACATGCTTCATTGCATCACCTATTTTCTTAATTTTTGACACCAAAGTTTCACTTTCTTGCTGTTTCCTTCTTTCTGCTTCCCGTTCTTCTCTCATTTGTGTTTCTTTCAATGTCAATTTTGATTTCTCCAGTTTCAGACGTTCCTGTCTTTCTGCCTCTGCCTTTTCCAAACTTTCTTTCTGAAATTTGAGTTCTTCTTGTCTGATCTGTTCTGCACGTTCCAACTCTAACGTTCGCGCTTTTTCTTTTTCTTCTTCACGCATTCTCTTTGCTTCAATCTGTTGCTGACGTACCTCTTCATCACTTTTTCTAGCTTTTTCAAATTCAATCATCTGCTCCAATCTTCTTCTTTCAGCATCTTCCCTATCTCTTTTCAACTGTTCTAACTGAATCTCAAACTGATTCTTTTGCAATTCAAGTTCTGCCTTACGCACTTGTTCTGCTTTATCTTCTCTCTCTCTTTGCAGACGCAATTCCTCTTGCCTTGCAAGTTCCGCTTTCTCTTCTTTCTCTCGCTGCAAGCGCAATTCTTTCTCTTCTTTCTCTCTCTGCAAACGTTCTGCTTTCTCTTCTTTCTCTCTCTGCAAACGTTCTGCTTTCTCTTCTTTCTCTCTCTGCAAGCGCAATTCGTCTTGTCTTACACGTTCTGCTTCTTGTCTCCGTTTATCTTCTCTTTCTTTCTCTTCTTGTCTACGTTTCTCCTCTCTATCCTTCTCTTCCTGCCTAGTCATCATCATCCACTGCATCAACATCTCCATAGACATAGGCGCAGGAGGTTTTTCAATAGCCTTTTCTACGGCACCGCCAACGGCACCTTCTTCTTCGACTTCTTCTTTCACCCACACTTCAGCGAGTTCCTGTATCATGTCACCACGTGACATACCTTCTAATTGTTCTTCTTTAAAACCGGCTTTCAACAAACGCTGTTTCAGCCTCTCCGTAGACATCTTCTTAATATCTGCTTGTCTTTCAGCACTTAGTTTCTCCATCTTACTTGTTTACTTTGGTGATTTCTCTTTTCAAAGAAGTCACGGTTTTTCTTGTTGTGTGGATCGATAAACAAACGGGATTTCTTTTATATTTGTTCGTGAAAAACAACGAAATTTTTATACCGTTTCTCGTGTTCCACCGTCGTTGATATCGTAAACTCGTCACACAGCACACAACGCGTAGATTCTTCTAACACCGTTGTAAATTCTTTTATCACCGTCGTAGATTCTTCTATCCGCCGAAGGAGGTGATAACGTGAATTTTAATCCACCGTGAGTTTATATCCACCGTGAGTATTTATCCACCGTGAGTATTTATCCACCGTGAGTTCTTATCCACCGTGAGTTCTTATCCACCGTGAGTTCTTATCCACCGTGAGTTCTTATCCACACCGTCACTGCCACCAATAATGTCAACCCAATCCTTCCGTTGACAATCCTTCTGATTAAATCCTTGTTCTCTCTCTACTTAACGCCTATTTAACGTTCACCTTTGAAACACTAATTCTACGTATAAGTATAACCTGAATTAATCAGCAACACAGTTTTTAATATCTTTTAGTTTAATAAGAAACAAACAGACAGAACTCAATTCGATTACAACTCGACTAGTCAGCCACACTACTACAGCGAACATCGAATTCAAACTTCTCTAGTCAGCATAATTCTTCGCGCCTCTTGACACACCTGTCTTCTGTGCGCATAAGCGAACTCTAATAATATACATATAGCGCGCCGCTGCCGATATCGGCCGGCCGCGCGTGTCACTAAGACTAAACGTTATACATCTATCATATATACATATACACGTGAAACTAAAGTAAGCGCACTAAATATATACGCCAATATCTCGCACTGCAAGACTGTACACAAAACACAGTTCACACATGCCAACTAGAATATTATTATTATTACCAATTAGCATGCTAGCATCTTTCAAGTTTGCATATTCAGTTGGATTTAGAGTAGAGTTTACATATAAAACTTAGGACTTCCAATTTGCATGAGGGATTTCTACAGTAAAATGTCGACTTTTAGCGTGTGATGATGCACGATGTGTGAGCTTACAAGCTAAACTGACAACGGATATGTTACAAAGATGCGCAAAACATTGCAAACAGGCATCTCTTGAAGCCTAAGAACTGCTGCGAAGAGAGAGTTTATGTAGCAAAATTACAAGTTTTGAGAATGCAGAGTAGAGAAACGTATGTCTTTTAGGGTGCTAGCATGAAGGTTTGCACAGTAAAATGTGAGCATTCGAATTGCACGAATGCATGCTATGATCATTTCTACACTAAAATTACAACTTTCTTCGTTTCAACGAAATATGTGTGCGCTGATTTGGGTGTTTTAGCTGATGGACTTATACAAAAACTTGAAATAATAGCAGGAACCTGTGTATTGGTAATGCATGGAGAAGACTTTGTATGGTAATTGTTCGAAATACATCAGAATTACAAATCTTATGGTGAAACATTGCATAGTTTGAAGTCTTGTACACTAAATTCTCAAGTTTCGAGTCCTAAATTGCATGAAATACTGACTTGCGCTGTAGAATTTCAACACGTAAGTTGAAAAAAGACACCAGCGAGGAACATTTGTACGCTAATTTGAAGACTTGTAAGTTTTCAAAGACATGTGGGGTAGGAAACTTATGAATTTTAGATTGCATGGGAGCTATGAACTGTATGGTTCAGTTACAACTCGTAGAATCAAACGTCGTACAGTTTGAATCTGACACACTAAATTCTGAATTCTCGACTCTGAACATGTATGAAATACCAACCTGTGCAGTAAAAATTTGAAAAACTTAGTTTACTGAGACGTGCACAATGAAGATTTGGACGTTAAACTTAAGACTTTTAAGGTTTCAAAGACATGAGGAATGAGAGTTTTAGTAGGACGCTTACGAATTTTTATTTGGGAAGACGGTTGAAGCGCATGCTTTCAGAGTAAAAGTCCAACTTTCTATGGTGGAAAGACACGAGAATGTTTGGTTCTACACTAAAATGGTAACGTTTAAGTTGAAGACCTGCACGCGATGACGACTTGCATACTAGAATTACAACATTCTACTTTGTAAAGACGGCTGCAGCGAGGGTTTTTACAACAGTTGGCAAATTTTAAGTTCATAAAATGGTTGAGACGAAGGTTTTTAGATTGAAAAGCTGGTTTACATTATAAAATTTTGTCTTTCTTTAGATGCAAAGAAGTATGAGACCAAGGTTTTCATTATAAAATTGTTACTCATAGGGTAGAAAGACAGCTTGAGTGGACATTCCTACAGTAAAATTATACATTTAGGTGTATGTAGTGCTGCTAAGATTAAGTCTTTCCACATTGTGCAGACAAATGGAATGCTGATTTCCACAGTAAAATGACAACTCTTAGCATGCGAAGACGCAGAACATGAGAGCTTACTTGCTAAATGACAAGTTTTTGACACAAAGATGCAGGCGTTGAAGGTTTGTGTAGGAGGCTGAAGTCTTTCGCGTTTGCATATGCACTTGGATTGAGAGATTACTTATAAAACTTAGGACTTGCCAGTTGGATGAAGGATTTCTACAGTAAACTGTCGACTTTTAGCGTGCGAAGATGTAGTATGTGAGTGCTTACAAGCTAAAATGAGATCATTTATGTTACAAAGATGCGCAGGACAGTGCAAACAGGCATCTCTTGTGGTGTAAAGCCTGCTGAGAAGAGAGTTTATGTAGCCAAATTACAATTTTTGGAACGCAGAGACACATATGAGGAGAGAAACTTATGTCTTTTATGGTGCGAGGAGAGCTAACATGAAGGTTTCCATAGTAAAATGTGAGCTTTTGGATGCGCAGGACAGTGCAAACAGGCATCTCTTGTGGTGTAAAGCCTGCTGAGAAGAGAGTTTATGTAGCCAATTTACAATTTTTGGAACGCAGAGACACATATGAGGAGAGAAACTTATGTCTTTTATGGTGCGAGGAGAGCTAACATGAAGGTTTGCATAGTAAAATGTGAGCTTTTGGATGCGCAGGACAGTGCAAACAGGCATCTCTTGTGGTGTAAAGCCTGCTGAGAAGAGAGTTTATGTAGCCAATTTACAATTTTTGGAACGCAGAGACACATATGAGGAGAGAAACTTATGTCTTTTATGGTGCGAGGAGAGCTAACATGAAGGTTTGCATAGTAAAATGTGAGCTTTTGGATGAGGAGAGAAACTTATTTCTTTTAGGATGTGAGGAGAGCTAACATGAAAGTTTGCATAGTAAAATGTGAGCTTTTGAGTTGCATGAGTGCTTGTGATGGTGATTTCTATACTAAAATTACAACTTTCTTCATTTCAATGAAATATTTGCACGCTGATTTTAGTGTTTTAGCTGATCGACTTATACAAAAACGTGAAATATTAGCATGGAAAGGTTTAGATAAAGCTGAGGAGCGCTAGGAGCGGCAGGGGCGGAGGCAGCTGCGGCAGCTGCGGTTGCAGAGGCCACGGAGGCAGCGGCAGCAGCAAATGCAGCTGTGGCAGTGGCGACGGATTTGTGTGAAAGGTAGGTTTTCGATTGAAGCGTATATGCAAAGTCTGTAAAATGATACATTTTGCCTCATTTGGATGTTGAAACTAATACATGTGATATCTCTACATGATGTTGTGTGAAGCCAGAACATGGAATTTGTTGAAACTTAAAGGTTTTGACTTGAATGTTTTTGAAAAGAAAGTGAAAATGTGCATCTTCTACAGATTTTGGGTAATGGAACAGATGTGTATGAAAGTTCTATTTGGAGTAATGTGAAACACTTTGTAGTTATTTGAGCGAAAAGAGCCTTTTCAAGTGGAAAACATGGGGCATTTTAGAGAAATCGGGAGTTGGAAATGCTAGGTATAGTATTTCTAGTTGAAGTTTATTCATAGAGGTGAATTGTACACATGCAATTTGTAGGAAAAGGCATTTTTTCGATTGAAGCACATTTGCAAAGCGCTTAAAATGATATATTTTGAAAAGTTCGAGTGATGGAATTGGTGTGTAACATAGTTCTAACAAGAGTTTGTGCTACATGAAGTGTAGCACATCGATGAATTTTTGTTGGAAAAGACATGTTTCAGATTGAAGCGTATGTAAAAAGCACCTAAACTGAACATTTTTAGAGACTGTGAATGGTGAAACTGTTATGTATGGCAATTCTAGCTGGAGGGAACAAAGCACGCTGGTGTAATTTGTACTGAAAACGAGTGATTTTGATTAAAAGACATTTGCAAAGTCTGTTAAATGGTGCAATTTTAAGAAATTTCAGAAGATGGAACTGCTAGATGTGATAGTTCTAGGAGACCGTTGACGCTACGATTTGTTGGAAAATGAGTGGTTTTACCTGAAGTACATGTACAAAGCATGTAAAATGTTGCATTTTGGAGAGTTAAGGTGGTGAAATTGATGTGACAGAAGCAACTTCAATATGTGTGAGACTTTGTGTATTTTCATTCTCAAGGGTTTTTCAAATACATGCTAAAAGACATGAGCTGCGTATTACAAGTTGCGTTATTTGAGTAATACAGTTTCACAATTTCTATATCGAGTCACCAAAGTTTCTTTGACAGGCTCTTGCAGCATATGAAAATCTATGCTCTATGCGCAGACTTGTCAGATTTGTAGAATATAATACTAGGAAAAATTTGTCTCATCATTATAGTTCCGCAAACGCCTAATTTACTTCAATGTTTAAAATTTTCAATGTTTAAAATTTTCAATTTGAGAAATTTCAATTTGAAAATTTTCAGTTTGAGAAATTTCAGTTTGACAAACTTCAATTTGAAAAATTTATAAAATTTCTGAATAGCAATTTGTAATTTTATAAATTTTTCAAGTTGAAAATTTTCAAACAGAAAATTTTCAAACAGAAAATTTTCAAAATGAAAATTTTGCAACTGAAATGTTTCAAACTGAAACTTCTCAAATTGAAATTTCTCAAACAGAAATTTCTGAAACTGAAATTGAAGAAAGTTGTAATTTTAGTATAGAAATCACCATCACAAGCACTCATGCAACTCAAAAGCTCACATTTTACTATGCAAACTTTCATGTTAGCTCTCCTCACATCCTAAAAGAAATAAGTTTCTCTCCTCATCCAAAAGCTCACATTTTACTATGCAAACCTTCATGTTAGCTCTCCTCGCACCATAAAAGACATAAGTTTCTCTCCTCATATGTGTCTCTGCGTTCCAAAAATTGTAAATTGGCTACATAAACTCTCTTCTCAGCAGGCTTTACACCACAAGAGATGCCTGTTTGCACTGTCCTGCGCATCCAAAAGCTCACATTTTACTATGCAAACCTTCATGTTAGCTCTCCTCGCACCATAAAAGACATAAGTTTCTCTCCTCATATGTGTCTCTGCGTTCCAAAAATTGTAAATTGGCTACATAAACTCTCTTCTCAGCAGGCTTTACACCACAAGAGATGCCTGTTTGCACTGTCCTGCGCATCCAAAAGCTCACATTTTACTATGGAAACCTTCATGTTAGCTCTCCTCGCACCATAAAAGACATAAGTTTCTCTCCTCATATGTGTCTCTGCGTTCCAAAAATTGTAATTTGGCTACATAAACTCTCTTCTCAGCAGGCTTTACACCACAAGAGATGCCTGTTTGCACTGTCCTGCGCATCTTTGTAACATAAATGATCTCATTTTAGCTTGTAGGCACTCACATACTACATCTTCGCACGCTAAAAGTCGACAGTTTACTGTAGAAATCCTTCATCCAACTGGCAAGTCCTAAGTTTTATAAGTAATCTCTCAATCCAAGTGCATATGCAAACGCGAAAGACTTCAGCCTCCTACACAAACCTTCAACGCCTGCATCTTTGTGTCAAAAACTTGTCATTTAGCAAGTAAGCTCTCATGTTCTGCGTCTTCGCATGCTAAGAGTTGTCATTTTACTGTGGAAATCAGCATTCCATTTGTCTGCACAATGTGGAAAGACTTAATCTTAGCAGCACTACATACACCTAAATGTATAATTTTACTGTAGGAATGTCCACTCAAGCTGTCTTTCTACCCTATGAGTAACAATTTTATAATGAAAACCTTGGTCTCATACTTCTTTGCATCTAAAGAAAGACAAAATTTTATAATGTAAACCAGCTTTTCAATCTAAAAACCTTCGTCTCAACCATTTTATGAACTTAAAATTTGCCAACTGTTGTAAAAACCCTCGCTGCAGCCGTCTTTACAAAGTAGAATGTTGTAATTCTAGTATGCAAGTCGTCATCGCGTGCAGGTCTTCAACTTAAACGTTACCATTTTAGTGTAGAACCAAACATTCTCGTGTCTTTCCACCATAGAAAGTTGGACTTTTACTCTGAAAGCATGCGCTTCAACCGTCTTCCCAAATA
The DNA here is from genome assembly GCA_963556255.1 of Allolobophora icterica. Taxonomy (NCBI): domain Eukaryota; kingdom Metazoa; phylum Annelida; class Clitellata; order Crassiclitellata; family Lumbricidae; genus Allolobophora; species Allolobophora icterica. The sequence goes on from OY744610.1 coordinate 23,639,647, forward strand.
AAAATTCGTAAGCGTCCTACTAAAACTCTCATTCCTCATGTCTTTGAAACCTTAAAAGTCTTAAGTTTAACGTCCAAATCTTCATTGTGCACGTCTCAGTAAACTAAGTTTTTCAAATTTTTACTGCACAGGTTGGTATTTCATACATGTTCAGAGTCGAGAATTCAGAATTTAGTGTGTCAGATTCAAACTGTACGACGTTTGATTCTACGAGTTGTAACTGAACCATACAGTTCATAGCTCCCATGCAATCTAAAATTCATAAGTTTTCTACCCCACATGTCTTTGAAAACTTACAAGTCTTCAAATTAGCGTACAAATGTTCCTCGCTGGTGTCTTTTTTCAACTTACGTGTTGAAATTCTACAGCGCAAGTCAGTATTTCATGCAATTTAGGACTCGAAACTTGAGAATTTAGTGTACAAGACTTCAAACTATGCAATGTTTCACCATAAGATTTGTAATTCTGATGTATTTCAAACAATTACCATACAAAGTCTTCTCCATGCATTACCAATACACAGGTTCCTGCTATTATTTCAAGTTTTTGTATAAGTCCATCAGCTAAAACACCCAAATCAGCGCACACATATTTCGTTGAAACGAAGAAAGTTGTAATTTTAGTGTAGAAATGATCATAGCATGCATTCGTGCAATTCGAATGCTCACATTTTACTGTGCAAACCTTCATGCTAGCACCCTAAAAGACATACGTTTCTCTACTCTGCATTCTCAAAACTTGTAATTTTGCTACATAAACTCTCTCTTCGCAGCAGTTCTTAGGCTTCAAGAGATGCCTGTTTGCAATGTTTTGCGCATCTTTGTAACATATCCGTTGTCAGTTTAGCTTGTAAGCTCACACATCGTGCATCATCACACGCTAAAAGTCGACATTTTACTGTAGAAATCCCTCATGCAAATTGGAAGTCCTAAGTTTTATATGTAAACTCTACTCTAAATCCAACTGAATATGCAAACTTGAAAGATGCTAGCATGCTAATTGGTAATAATAATAATACTCTAGTTGGCATGATTGCTTGAACATGAGTTGTGTGCGTGGTCAAGCATGAGTCTAGTTCCATTGTCTCTTTGGGTAAACACCTCTTAGAGCCCTTCTGTGGAATGCAAGATGTGTCTAAAGTGCAGAGTTCATTTCAGATAACAGAGTTCAAAAACGTGTGTGTATGTGTGTGTGTGTGTGTGTGTTTGGTTTGATGTGTGTGTGTGTGTGTGTGTGTGTGTGTGCTTAATGGTATTAAAGTAGAGGGATGAAGTCTAGCATTACATATGTTCATAATTATAATTAATAAGACTGTGCTGTCATTCAGCTATGGATTTCGCATAATTTAGATGTCACATGTTTATAGGTTTCCCATAATTTCGCTAAAACACATCTATGGCTTCTGCCGAATTTCGCTAAAACACACCTATGGGTTCTGACGAAATGCGCTAAACACACCTATGGGTTCTGACGAAATGCGCTAAAACACACCTATGGGTTCTGACGAAATGCGCTGAAACACACCTATGGGTTCTGACGAAATGCGCTAAAACACACCTATGGGTTCTGACGAAATGCGCGAAAACACACCTATGGGTTCTGACGAAATGCGCTAAAACACACCTATGGGTTTTGACGAAATGCGCTAAAACACACCTAATAACCACTACTCGCATCCGAAATAGGCTACATTTATATTGCATAGTTATTGTGGGGCGTGGTGGCTCAGTGACCGGCGCCTTGTGACCTGAGGGTTGCAGGTTCGAATCCCACTCTAGCCACTGCGTACGGACCTTAGGCAAGTCCTTCACTCGCAATTGCTCGTGGCGCTTCGGCGTGAAAATTCCGGCACAGTATCAAATGCTGTAGTCGTGAGCGCCTCTGAGTAGTAGTTGACTTCGAGAGGCGCTACAGAAATATCCGGAAATATCCGGAATAAATAAATAAATAAACACTGACTCGAGTTAGGCTACATTTTAACATAATAAAATAGTATTGAAAATTTAATGTTATTGTTCAAACCCGGGTTTCAATCGCGGTTAAGCCCGGGTTTTCAGGTTCCGAAAATCCCGGATAACCAGGGTACTAGGGTAGGCATAAACCCGGGTGTGCATTCCCTAGTAGGCAGATACAGGTGTTAGGTCCTAAGGTTTGACGGTAGTCCCAGGTGATAGTGTCGTGGTCTATAAGTAGGACTTGCGTCATAGTTCGTGAGCTCTTTCTGTTGTGTTGAGTGTTGTTGGTGTTACTTTAACTGACCTCATTGATAGACCTTCTGTAGTTTACTTAAGATTATTGTGTTTGATAAAGCGAGTCGACCTTGAGCGTTGACAAAAGTCTTTTCTGTCTCCTTTTACGCAAGACCTTGTAACTGTACGTAGTAGTTTTTCACCATGCGGAATTAGTTCTCTTCGTAGAACTTCGTGGTGTTCGTACGTCTCTTGTGTCAACGGTTTGAGTGTTCGGTTGCTGTCGAGACTATGCTGAAGAATGTTCGTTGGCAGCGTGAGTCTTTGACGTTCTGTAAAATTTGCCGTCTTCTCCTTGCGTCTGTACGGTATATATCGCATTTTCACTAGATTAAAACCTGTTTTTATTGAATATCGGGTTTGCCTTCCTTAATTTGCGAGGTATTTAACTACTCCTTCAAGTCGGGTGTTTTCCCTGAAGCCTTAAAAGTAAACAAAGGTTGTTCCTTAGGGTGGTTCACAGATACATGGTAAAAAATAAAGTTCAAGCCAGAAACCAGGACACCCTCTCAGTTTTTTAGACCTGTCAACAGTATTATTGAGACAAAATTTCAGCTTCTTATTCCAACTGGAAGACGATGCTCACGGACTGTGTTACTTTTTCATATACCGATAAATAGACATTAATTGCAGAAATGAATGTGTCGAGCATACAAATGCATTTTATTTCAAGATAGATAAAATATTACTGTAATTTGACAACATATTTGATACAAGAACAGTTAGCCAGATGGAACTGTAAAATTTCAGTAGGTTTAATGATTTGGAAATGTAAAAAAATGTCAAAAAACATCGTCCAATCCATGAATATTGAATGTCGATTGTTCTTGTTTAATAATTTCAACACCCGTTACCGTTTTTGACTCTAGAGTCTAGAAACTGCAAGGCATTGCAAACACTGCATCAACAGCAGACTCAACAAGAGTCCTATTTGCCTTGGAGAAGAAACTGCTTTTCTTCTTCATCATTGGTGATGAATCGATAGAATTCATCGAACAACTTCACACCCTCTCAGCCGCGTCATTCACCACTCTCAATTGCTGAATTATCTCTCTACCTTGCTTGTAATCCTCATTCTGGATCTATTTCTCTAGTGGAAGTGTAACAAAGGAATCACTCATCTTCAGGTATAACAGTAGTGTCAATGCTCACTAGTTTGTAAAATCACCCAAAATCCCCTCCTTCAGTACCGTGGCATCAGCTCTCACCTCCTTTCATCAGCCTTTGCAGTCATTCTGTCGACAATCTTCATTTTATCTGTTATAGGAAGTTGGTCTGAGAACAGTCCCAGACCTACAGCCTCATCTGAAAGGTACCACAAGTGGTTTTCTAGGACCTTCCTGGCAGCAATGCTGATCTCACAGTCAATAGACTCATATTGTCCTAGACCAATCTAAATTGACAGATCTTGTTCTGGAGCTTCAGCAGAAAGGGGCCTTTGTCCATGCCTTTGCGTAAACAGGACACCAAAGTTCAAAAATCAATTAATCTGGGTTTCTTCTTGAATACATCAGGTTGATCGCGAAAAAGGAAGATTTTGATTGCATACAGTAACTTGGCCATCCAATGTGCATGGTGAATTGACCCAGTGGCTCTCCAGTGAATTACTGAAGGCTGACGTCCAAGGACAACCACTGTCAGCTCAATGAGCTCTTGGTAGTTGTCTCTGATCTCTGAATCGGACTTTCTTTCAGCAAACTCCTCGAGAAAACTGATGCTGTTTCATGGGGGCTTCAGTGCCGGATATGACTTACAGTCCTCGGAAGTTGACACGTGTCACACCTTCCCAGCAGATTTAAATCTCTTGAAGATTGGGATTTATGGTGAACAGATGGACTGCATGCACAAGGTGAATACTTTGGCTAAAGTCAATTCCTTTTCATGATGACGGCAGGCCAACCACAGGAGCTCTCAGCCTATTTGTCTTCCAGCAGAACACACACTCCGTTTAAATGCCCAGTGTTGACAGACATTGTATCAAAGCTCAAGGATTGAACTTTGTCAACTGTGAGTTTTCACATCTTCAGAAGAATATGAACGACCATGAATTCATTCATTGTATCCTGTCCCAAAGGCTAATTTGGGCACAAAGAGGAGCTTATCAACACCACCACCTGAAACCAGCACTAGCAGGCGGTCGACATTTCCTGCTCCAAAGATCTTAGGCAGGGTTTTCCCAACCCAGTGTAGTACCAGTGGCTAATCTGGTACAAATTCAGATCTGACAGCTTTAGCATGCTGTGTCCTGGCTTTCTTACGCACTCTGTGGATGGTTCAAAGTGGCAGGGCAGAAGGATCACAACCAAGCGCTGCAGCAATTGTAATGTAAAAATTCACTTCTGAAAACATGTCCGCCAAAAACACAAGAAGTGTGCACCATGACCTTCAACAAGAACTGTACACTTTTTTATTCCAAGTACCAGTAAGTAAGTAAGTATGATAACACAACAGAAACTATTTCAAGCTCATCTCCATGACAAATGTTGACCAAGTTATACGGCATCAAGATTTACAGAAATACTACTATATGGTAATATTTATATGTCATTGAGCACCGTCTTCTAGTTGGAATAGGAAGCTGAAATTTTTTCTCAATAATACTACTGACAGGTCTGAAAAACTGAGAGGGTGTCCTGGCTTCTAGCTTGAACTTTATTTTTGTGGACCACCCTATTGTTCCTGTGTTCAAAAGAGGAGCAAAGGACGAAATATCTAACTATAGGCCAATCTCTGTTCTGCCGTTGTTTCCATTTTTTGTTGTTGAAAAACTGATGTATGATCGATTATCGAAAAAGTAATATTTTATTCCCATTGCAGCATGGTTTTCAACCCAGTCACTCTACATTCATGCCCCTACTGACCATGCAAGATAAGATCTCGAATGCCTTAGAGAATAATCAATACTCTGTAGGTATCTTCTTTGACCTTGTTAAGGCATTCGATACTGTAGATCATAGAATCCTGATTTAAAAATTAGATAATTAAGGCATACATATAAAAAAAATTCCAATGCAATTGCAAAAAATATTGGTATCCTTTCTCGAATTTCTTACTTACTTACTTCTTGTGTCCTAACCACGTTATAACATTCTCTTATATACCCACACCTTTCTTATTATAATATGATATGGGCCTCAACTTACAAATCTATAGACGCCATAGTCTAATCATCCTCCAGAAATGTGCTATTCGTTTCGTGGCTGGAGCTTCCTACGGATACCAAACTGAACAACTTTTTTCTGAAATCTGCATATTGAGGGCTGAGCAGATAAGGATTTACCAAACATAAATTCCTCTGTAAATTCTAAAGCGTCTACTGTACATATAATTACGTTTTACTATGTACATGACCTATTGCCATCTGCGTTTGACGGCTTCTTCTGCCTCACCTCTAATGTTCATTCATAACACGAGAAGTCGGAACTCTTACCGTAGGGACTATGCCCATACAAATAGGGTCTATTAGACTATTTTCCACTAAAATATTTACACGTCATAATTATAACGGTTTGATGAGGCTTATCAGATATCGCCAGGTCCTTGTTCCTCCTTCCCTCAACGGCCCGCCAATCTGTCTGCGTAGAGAACGCTTGGAAGACGGAGGATTGGATGACCTAGGGTATGTGGATAGGTGTCTGCCTGGTGTGGTTTTCGGCCCGGGCCCGGTGACACTCCCGCCTTAGTACCGCCTTGGGCAGGAGTGTTGCTGGGCCTGGGCCGAAGATTATACCAGGCCGAGGACGCCGTCGTGTCAGCCACGACCTTCCTTCAGTGACATTCCATAAATTCCTCTGTAAATTCCAAAGCGTCTGCCGACAGACACATGGTAGTTGCCTTTTATATATAAGGATTAGGTCTACTGGAGCTTTAATATGGAACCGGATCCCCAATCAATTCGTGATTTACCTTATCTGCCGATCTTCAAGAAAAAATACTGCTTCAGCTTACTGATGGTAATTCATAAGGTTCACATTGGAAGATTGTTTGTCATAGTTGCTGTTCTAGTTAAGATGTGTTTTTTATTTGTTTCCTTGCTTAATGTATATCTTGCTACCTACAGCTTCAATACTGACATTCCCTCAGCTACTCTTCCTTTTTCTAATCTTCTAACGCTTACTAAACCTCCATGGCATATTCCTGGGTATTAATTGGCTGTCATCATGCTCAATGTACTACCTAGCGGTTCTTTGATCCCTTCAGGGTCCCCTTTATAACCGATTAAGTTGCCAAATGTTTTCTTCCGTATTGTCGCTGTTCTACTCTTACTAGGTTGGTTGCAGGAATAAAAGATTTGATTTTATTTAATTCTATATAATTATGTATATTGTGGAGAACTGGAACGTTAGTTCAACGCGAGGTTTTATCTCGTTGAAAAGGGTATTGACGATTCTGAATCAAACGTTCTGAAGCGTAAGGCTATTCTATGTCGAACAGTTGGATTGGCATATTCGCAACCTTTGAGGAAATAGTAGAAGGAAACAAGGCCGTAGTTAATCCTCGATTCTTCCAAATTGTGTTAATTCCTTAAAGCGATCTGCATTCATTGTAACAAAACGCTGGACATTGCATCCGTCTATGCACAGCCCAAGGGGAAAAATGGACAAAAGACTAGGAAGAAAAAATACAGCAAGATCTGGAATGAAAATAACAACCAGTTGAGATGGGCTATGAGTCGTTACCATTGGCTACCGACGAAAAATCTAATTACGTTTGTACAACGAAAACAAAGAATCGGCGAAAATGCTTGCGGTTCTTGTAGTGAAGCTCGAAGTCGATACAGTAACTGGAGTCACATTGATTGCAAAAAGAAAATTGGCAGACGGCTCTTTTTACGGTTCTAGCATCTAAAAAATTACAGTTTAGATCATACATTTGACGATTACTACGGATTTTAGGCTATTTTGAAGCCTACCTAACCTATGAAGGAAACGAGTAGGCTATCACTCAGCGCAAGCTTCTGTTGTTAACAGTGCACGTATGTCCTTGTTGGGAAAGACATGATTGAGTCGTATGCAATTCGGTATTGGTACGTTTACAAATCGATCCAACCAACTGTTAACATTCGAAAATTTTGGCCTGCAAGACGCATACCATTCGCATTTGAAAAGAAAGTCGAACTGGAGCTAAATCGAATTGAACAAACTGGTTTAATCGAAAAGAATGATGACGACATTTCGGAGCATGCATCACCAATCGATGAATTCAATGATGCGATTCGGAAATGTGGAGGTTTTAGAGTTAAAAGGTAAATTTTGAACAAGGCACTGGAACATTATCCCTTACCACCAATCTCTTTACCAAACTTTGACCGATGCAAATAAGTAGCTGAATAATAGTTACTTCTGTATCCGGTTACTATTAGTCTACCTGGGTGATACAGAAGTGGCAATCACCTGTGAATTATACAAAAGTGACAGCCACTTGCAGGTGTTCCAAGAACGAAATTCGTCTGGAGGTGGTAGGCAAAGGTTATAAATCATAATTTAATGCATCTTAAAATAATTTAAGTTATATTTTAAATTCTGAGATGTACTCTTGTGCAATCTATTTAAGCGCTGTATTTGGAGAACCTATGTTGAATAAAATGAGCTCAATTAACATTTCCAAACAAATACCCATTTTTATTATGTTATTATATTAAACTTTTATTTTAAATATAATTCATTTTATATTTAAATCATATTTTGATGCGCATTAGGCTATAAGTTGTATTCTTACGCAGGCCGCAGTATTTGGATCATATGGTCGATAAAAAAAATGAGCTACATACGTCACCACAGATAGGGTGGTCAAAAAATATAAAAGGTAGAAAATTAACTTCGGTAACATTTGTTCTTGTTCTAATCAGTTTACGGAATATTTCGACGAATTTTTGTGTCCTTAGAAGAATAATTAATGTGGCTCAATTTTGAGTGATAAATGTTGTTACTACGAAATTTCCTCAAATTTATTATATTAAAATTTTTGAAAAAAAATCGTTTTAAAATAAACTAAAAACAAACAGAAAATCACTGTGTAGTGTTTACTGTTTAGTAAAGAACAATATTAAATTAAGTCTACGTAGTTTGAGATATTCTTCACAGAGACTTTGATGGCTCTGGAATGGCCTTCCTATGAGCGCTGACAACATGAAGAAGATATTTTTTATTCCAGACTTTGTTGTAGAACAGTTAAATGTCTGGATCAAAGCAATACCTCTCTCTGCACGGTCATTAACTACTTTCACCTGCCAACTGTCAACTGGAGATAAATTGGGTCCAACTGCCAAAAGTCTGGTGGTGTCGAGAGGAAAACCTGGGCCTTTTCTACCCCGCTGTCGATGAGTAGGTCAAAGATTTTAGACGTTCGGCTTGTCACATAATTATGATTCCAGTGGATTTTCCAAGTTTGATGTTTTGCCTTCAGTTGTCTTTGATACGATCTTCTTTCCAGCACGTTTGCAATTTTGTATTAACATCAACACGGGGGTCAAAAAGGCCAGGCCAATCAAATGTTCGGGAAATACCAGAGGTGTCTCTTGAAAGCTGTTATGGCTGCATTTTTCACAATATTGTGAAACAAATTCCAACAAATTCAACAGCTTCAAGTCATTGTGTGGATCAATCTCTCTCTGCCAAACAAGATCAGGCCAAAATCTTCCATAGACAAGGCAAACAAAAAGGCTGACATCTAATAAAGTTTTTCTCTACCAGGTGTTGAGAAACTTGAGAGTCATTTGATTTTGAAAAGAAGAATTTTTAGAGAATAAATGCTTTTAGCCATCTCCTCGCATGGTGCATTGCCCCAAGAGCTCGAAATCGCACTTCTTCTCTCGAAAACCCACCAAGAAAGATGAGACAAAATTGCAGAAGCTCGCCATAATCTTCACATCGGTGCCGGCGTCGCGTGACAGTCTATCAGTCCTAAAACAATCCGGGGGCTGAATGAATTTATCTCCGGATGGAATATACTGGCATAGAGTATCCGGGGTGATAAACTATTTCTATCCCCATCGTATAAAATCATCCCCGGAGGATAAAAATTCACAGGTATAAGGTATTATTGAAAAATGCATTATAATTGATAAATCTATGCTGTAATCAAAATCCAAAACCAGAAATAGGTCAAGCAAGTGACTCTAAGTGTTCTAAGTGTTCTGGCAATGTCAGAGCAAATCGATCAGGTAAAGCAATTGACTCTGAGTCTTCTAAGCAATGGTCACAGAAAATCAAACCGAAGTAACAGTAGAAAGTGTAACCACACGAGAAGTGGCTTTCTTCCTCTTCTCTTCTGAGGGATTTTAGGGAAAGGCAGCACGACGTTGTCGTTGAAACATTTCTCAAGATGTTTTCGCGTTTCTGAAGGATCACCGAAGCAATCTCAAAGGCATAGGGCAGCTGCGTACAGCCTATATGAAGAGAAGCCCTTTAGCTTCTGGCAGGGGAGGACTTTAACTTGTAGGCTCCCCGATGTGGTTAGGTGTTTTGTGTAGGAACTGACGCAACTGCCGGCCGAGATTTGCCGAGATTTTATTGATACAAATCGACCGATAGCAAGCGCTTGCTACCAATTCACCCAATTAGCACCTTAGTCCCTTTTCATTACATTGTCTTTTGTGACTGCTGATATTTGTCTTCCTAGTTTTATATACAACCATCACAACAAGCCCTTCACGCAACTAATTATGCGAATAGACATTGTTTAATTTGCGTCAGATTACAACACCACAAAATACACTAGAGCCATTTAAGTGGGAGTTGGTTCATTGCCTAAAATAGCTTCACTGGCTTTGCTGGTCCACCGATTGATAGGAATCGACCGATCTCAGTGTCACAATAAAGTAAAAGTATAGAGTAGAGAGAGAGAGAGAGAGAGAGAGAGAGAGAGAGAGAGAGAGAGAGAGAGAGAGAGAGAGAGAGAGAGAGAGAGAGAGAGAGAGAGAGAGAGAGAGAGAGAGAGAGAGAGAGAGAGAGAGAGAGAGAGAGAGAGAGAGAGAGAGAGAGAGAGAGAGAGAGAGAGAGAGAGAGAGAGAGTACTGAGAGGATCATTGCACGCATGCCAAGAATAAATAAGTAGCATTTGGCTTTGCCCATGTCCAAGTTCTAAATTGACTTAAATCGCACGGTTTTTAATAATGTTGCAGGGGATCCTTTTTGACGGGGGGTAATTTCGTACGACTCATGGGGATACTTTTGCACGAGGGGGATTGTCCAGTTCCCGTTCTTCTGGCCTGATATTCCATTCTGCTAAGGGTATATAATTTTATGGGGATACACTATTTGGTGACATCAGGTTTAACAGCATCTTGGTAGCATGTAACCAGTTCATTGCGGAGATCCATCATGAACCCACTGAAAGTATTTCGTCAGAAGTGCCATACTTTGTTTTGCCAATCTTTGGCCATTCTTTTTTAAATCGTTTGAATAAACCTACATCTGGTCCACTCTGTTAAAATTAGATAAGTAAGCAAAGCGAAACTTGTTTTGGAGACTTTAGTAATTTTCACAACATCAGTAAAAATATTCAGTTTTGAGCCACATCTATCCATTATTGAATGCGTTTCATTTTTGGCCTGTAGGGTCCTCTGGTATATATAGAAATAAGGGCAACTATGACCCACTTTGATATTTGAAATTTATTTTTGCACTGTAAATTGGACCACCCTAGTCACCACCCATAATAATCGAAGAGACTATTAATGCACCAGAGCCGCAATATGCCATTCCCCTCCAATCTTCTGCCATTACGATCCTGGACTGCCTATCGGACTCACTACTGACGCATCTATTAGTTATGCGTTGTCGCCGTATCACTGTATCATACTTTTCCTGATTGTGGCGAACGACTAATTACCTACGCTTTGAAAACACTGAATTCGGCACAACATAATTGTACGGTACCAATCCGAGAAAGAGGCATATGCGACTATATTTGGCGTATCGAGGTTCCGGCAATATGTGTACAGTGTAGACTGTGTCATTCTATGCACGAAAATTTACATTGGTTACGGATCACAAACCATTACTTGCGCTATTTGGCCATGATAAACCAATAGTATAATTCCACTATCACTTTAACCTTCGCAGGACGGAAAGGGGTAAATAATTACCCCAGGGGTGTTTAATTGGATGTTGATTGCGGAGCAACTGTAGGTAGGTATTATTTGTCGTTCCATGTGTTTACAAGTTACCACCAATGACATATTCTGACTGCATACCCACCACATTGCCATGTGGTGGGAAAAAGATTTTTCAATCCAAAGTGTCATGGGGTAAAAATTTACCCCACTTCGTCGTCGACGTCGTTATTTTTTCGATCATAGGGCAGATATATTTTTTAAAGATATGAGCTCATAAATGGCCTGCAATCAAAAATCAAGTGTTGAATCTACCATGGAACTGAGTGTTAATAGCTTCATAATTGTGGAGAGTTTATTTTCCAAGATGGCGGCCAATATGGCCGCCAAAACAAAAATATGCATGTCTCAGCTAATAGGTTAACTAAAATGACAAATGAAGTGTCAATTGTAATATTTCCAAGGTCAAGGAATCAGTTTATCGCAGTGGCAATAGTGTGTGAGTACTACTGTCCAAGATGGCGGCCAACATGGCCGCCAAAACACAAAAATTTGCATATCTCGGCTCGTAGGTAGGATACAATGACAAATGAAGTGTCAATTGTAGCATTTCCACGGTCAGGGAATTCATTTATCGGAGTGACAATAGCGTGGGTATTCTACTATCCAAGATGGCGGCCAATATGGCCGTCAAAACACAAAAATAGGAATTATCAATCAGCTGACTGATCGGTCACTATTGCCACTGCGATAAATCGATTCCCTGACCTTGGAGATGTTACAATTGACACTTCATTTGTCATTGGAGCTTACCTACAACCTGAGATATACATATCTTTGTGTTTTGGCGGCCATGTTGTCCGCCATCTTGGAAATTAGTATTCCACACGATTGCCACTACGATAGTCTGATTTCCTGACCTTAGAAATGTTACAATTGATACCTCAGTTTGTCATTGTAGCCTACCTATGCGCTGAGATATATATTTGTGTTTTCGAGGCCATATTGGCCGCCATCTTGCAAAGTATTATTCCTGCACTATTGCTACTATGATAAATCGATTCCTTGACCTAGAATATGTTACAATTGACAATTCATTTGCAATTGTAGCTTACCTATGAGCAGAGACATACCTATTGTTGTGTCTGGTGGACATATTGGCCGCCATCTTGAAAAATAGTATTCCCACAGTATTGTTACTACAATAAATCGATTCCTTGACCATGGGAATGTTACAATGGACACTTCATTTGACATTGTAAATTACCTATGAGCTTAGATATTCATATTGTTATATTTTGGCAGCCATGTTCGCCGCCATCTTGGACAATAGTATTTGAACACTATTGCCACTATGATTAATCGATATCTT